>BSBM01000007.1:1100000-1812500 GCA_027924585.1 Larix kaempferi
AGCTCAATGCACAACTCCACCCCCTCTAAATGACTCCCGGACCTTCCTTATATAGCTTCTTAGCAAGTCATCCGGTTACTAGCTACTAGCACTAGGCAGTAAAAAGCAGAGAATCTGAGGTAATGGTGGGACCGCACCATTATTATCTCATCCCTTAGAGGAAGTTCCATGTGGGGACTCAGATTCAGACACGACATTCAAGCATGACCCACTATATCAATCAAACCGAAAGCAAAGATTCTATGGCCGACAGACATGGCCTACAATACGTCGGGGAAAAGCATCCCAAATATTACAACTGTGGAGCAATAAAACCGGCCCACCATGGCTTTCAAAATACAAAAGCAGATATATACATGAATCAGACCAATACGGCTTCAATCCTCGCCGGATCTACATACACAGAAAAGTTCTGGGTTTCCTGGTAGACCGACTGGCTGGCCACCACAGGCACAGTCAAACTCATTGTCATACAAGTATTCCTCCACCTCACGAGCTTCTAGAATGGCATCAACATCCTGTGATTCATCAGGTACTGTAGAGTCTTCACGATATTCTAGCTCAGGATAAAGCCATTCACTGAAACATTCCTCGATGTCTGAACCATGGAGGACTTCGTTCTTTTCTCCAATAAATTCACTTGCGAACATTGATTCAACTCTATAATTAAGAGGAAGAACTCGCCTGTGAATCTTTGTATCAAGCCTGTTTCCATGAATGTCTCGCTTGATATATTTCTGTGTAACATTGACTGTGTGCTCTAAAGGGATGAAACGGCCACCGTGATATCTCAACAAAAATTTGAACCACAAATTGCACTGATCTGCAACTTGCATGTCTGCTTCCATGTGCAATATAAAATTTGCACGTCTGTTTACCCAATCTCTTCTTGGACAAAATTTATCAAGGAGGATTTGCGTCCACCCAGACCAGGCTTTGTTTCTAAGATTACCAGGATCTGCACAAATCACAATAGATGTTTGTTCCTGGCAGAACTATAAAATGAGATTGTAGGATGTCCAGGTCAACTGACCTTCGCCAATATCCATGTACCAAACAGGACCATCCTTTTCATCGTTACAATTGATCCAGAGTTCTCTACATTTGCGGAGCTTCTCTTGTGCCTTAGAAAACCCTTGAAAAGCAGTTTTCTCCCATCTTTCAAGAATATGCAGCTTACAGGGACTTATCTGAATTTGTTTTATCAGGGTGAGACTCATATATTTTTCAGCTTGATGCCGATCTGCATAATCTAAGAGCTCTTTTCTTTCATCAGGGGATAAGCTCTCATCCCATGGCTTCATGAATAAAGCCTCTTTTGGCTGGAACCTAACATAGTCAGGTTCTGTTCCTTCTGCTGGTGCAGGGCCTTTACCTTTATCATTCTTTGAACCAGAACTGGAACCAACAGAAAACATATTTAAACTGACAGCTTTATCTTCTTGCTGCACAACTTCACGAGTTAGCATGTCAACCAAACAGTTCAAATAACCTGGTTTATATACTATTTCATAATCAAAATTAGACAGCCATATAAACCATTTCAATATTCTGCTGCTATTCTTTGCCATTAAATTTTCATTTTTGAAGATTCCTGGCATGATTTTTAAATTAGTCCTGATAACAAATTTGACAGGTTTTAAGAACAAAATAAAATGTTGGACTGTCTTCTTAACAATAAGAATTTCTCTGTGGCTACTAGGGTAGTTCAATTCTGCAGCTTTAAAGGAACCTGAATCATAACCACAAATATTTTCTTTACCATCCAGCTCTTCCAGTAAAACACCTCCCCATGTGGTGTTTGATGCATCTGTTTCTATTATCAACTTACCCTTTCCTTGAGGCAGATGCAGGGTTGACAACTCTTTAACTTTGGCTTTTATCTTCTGAACAGCCAATGTCATTTCATCAGACCAAGCAACTAGATTTTTTTTCAACCTTTGTTGAAGGCAGTGAATATCAGTAGCTTGCCCTTTGTAGAATGGTCTGATATAATTTAAACATCCTAGAAATCTTTGCAGTTGGGTCTTTTCTAGGATCTTATCAGGAAACTAATCAAAGGATTGCAGCACATGTTGCTACAACACAACTTTTCCTGCTTTAATATGGAACCCAAGGAAATCCATTTCTGTTTTCCCGATTTCCATCTTGGTCGCTGAAAGGACCAAACCATCCTTAAACACAAGTTCATAAAACTTCTGTAAATGTTTGAGGTGATCCTGCAGGTTCTTAGAACATATCAATATGTCATCAATAAAAACTATCAACTAGGGAATATCCCGAAATATATCTTCCATCCGTTTCTGGAATTCAGATGGAGCATTGTTTATGCCAAAGGGCATGACTTTCCATTGGTACTTCCCATGAGTAACCACAAAGGAAGTTTTAAAACGGTCTTTTGCCTCTATTCCAATCTGATAAAAACCAGATTTGAGATCAAACTTACTAAACACTGTGCAGCCTGTTATCTTTTGCAGTAAGCTTGACTTATCAAGTAGTGGATATCTAATTTTATGAAGAACAACATTTAGAGGTTTGAAATTCACCACTAACCTTGGGTTTCCTCTCTTCTGCTCGGAATGTTTATTTACCACAAAGGCTCTACAAGCCCATGGACTCTTTGATGGCTCTATTAAACCTTTGCTTAACAATTCTTGAATTTCCTTAGAGCAAAACTCTCTTTCTGATGGACTCATCAGACGAGCTGAAGCTTTCATCGGATTTATCTTTTGGAGAGGATCAAAAGGCAGAGAAACAAAATACTTCTCTCTTGTCCAAAATGCATTGGGGCTTTCAGAGCAGCAGTCTTTTAATAACTTTTCTTTTATTGCTGCTAAAGCCTTTTCACTGTGAACTTCTGCATAAGATATGCATCATTCCATTTTATTCAAAGCAGTGACTGACTGGACTGGACTGATTGACTCAGTGGGAATTGGTTTACATTTTTGTACAAACTTGTGACTCAAAGGAATTGACAAAGACTTTCCCAAAACTGTACAAGAGAAAATCATCTTTTGAGTATCTATAGAGAATGGACTGACTTTAGTTAAAAACTCAGAACCTAAGATACAATCTTCTCTTACAGGATCCAATCTAAATAAAGAAATTGCACTCTTGACACCAGATAAAGAAATTGGAAAATCTTGAACTTTACCAGTAAGAAACACTGGAGACCCTTCTATGGCTGAACCAAACTCTTTAGACTTTTCCCAGTAGAAAGATGGTATCGCTTTACCTTTAGCTAAATTGAATTGACAACCTGAATCTATTAAACACTGTACAGAATAAGGTTTATATTCATCAGGACAAAACTGTAAATTAATAAACAACTTGGGACCTGAAAGAGCACCCAAAAGACTGACACTTTGAGACTTTGGAGATGGAGATCTGGAAGGGGATGAGGATGGAGACTCTTCCTTATGCTCTGGGTCAAAACAAACTCTCTCAATTTCCTTGGAAAGTTCATCATCAGAATACTGATCTTTTTCTCTTACCAGAATAGTAATTGCATTCTTTATGTCTTCTATCTCTTTAAGAAGTAGTTTGAGTTTGTTGTGTTTTTCTTTTAGTTGCAGTCTGAGGAGTCTTTCTTTGTCATGTCTATGGGATTGTCGATCACTGTGACTTCCGGGGTAGTCTTGGTAAATCTTTGCAGGGTTGTAGTCAACAGTCGAGACTTTACTTTTCCCTTTCTCAGTTTTAATGGCTTCTAGCTGGGACTGAAATCTCTTTCTCTCTTCTCTCAGCTCTGTTCTCTTAATATGTCTGTAAATGAGAATGAGAGATAACTGCAAATCAATGTCAGCTATTTTCTTTTCTAGCTGGTGAGAGGAATTAATAGATGAACGAGAAATCATATACAAAGAGAAATCAAACTCTGGGCGACTACACCCCCCTAAATGTGCGTCAAGATCTGACTCGGACTCAGAGGAGGAGGAGGAGGAGGATGGGGATTGATCACATTTAGCAAGAGCAGGGTTATCAGAATTAGAATCTGTACAAGACGCGGATGAATAATCAGTATCTGGGAGATAAAAAATTTCACCTGAAGGAGGAGGTGAATCCTTTGAAACTTCAAACAAATCCCACCAAGCGGGATCAAGATTAGCACAGAGTGCTGCAAGTTGGGGTTTGGATTTTCTTTCTGGGCATTTGGCAGCCCAATGATCAGATTTACCACAGATAAAACAGACATTTTTCTTACCCTTTTCTGCTCTTCTTTTGACAAATCTCTTGGATTTGTACCTAGACTTTTTATAGGGTTTTTTATATCTGTATTCTTTGTACTTATGTTTTGATCTGTGATGGTAGGGATTATCAGGGTGATACCTTGATTCAGAAGTATAAAAGCCCTTCTTCTTTTTCTTGCATTTACATGCATGAACAAAATGACCTCTATTGTGTGTGCCACACCCCCAGTCTGGCATTCCTGCTACATCTTTACAAAATGATGCAGAAAACATCTTCTGATGTCGCTTAAAATCTTTACTAACTCTTCTTTCAAGGCAATGTTCTTGCCATGTTTCAAGAATATGTCCATGTAGTTGAGCAAGTGACAGACTTCTTAATTCTATCTTCTTATCTTTTAATGCCTGTTCAACAGCATCAGGCACATGTCCTGGGTAGCTCCGAAGATAGTGTTTTAAATAAGTAGGGTTTCCAGATTTACCAGAAGAAATTAATAACTTTTGCATATAACAAAAATATTCTTCAACCTTGCTCAAATCACATAATCTAGCAGACATAAACAATGATGCAAGGTGATCATAATCTTCTCCTTCTTCTGGACCATAGAACTCTCTTCCTAAAGCAGACAAGATTTTCTCATCTGCGTCATCAGCATAAAGCATTTCATTTCTTGTTTCTTGTGGCAACCATCGCCACCATTCATATGCTAGTCTTGACAATCCAGCTATCAACTGGGTTCCTAGCATTTGCCCTGTGACATTATGATCTTGTTGGTTCAGTACTGGTTGCTCTGGCATCTGGGAGATCAAATTATTCATTGAATTAATTCCAAAGTTAAAAACTTTGGGAGGAGAGACTGATGTAGAGATTGCATCGGGCATATGGGTATCAAACTGTTCTTGGGGAGGAACTGTTAATCTTCTTCTGTTAGAAGATTATACTTCTAGTGCACTCAGATCAACAAGATATTTTGGATTGAATACAGGCTTAAACTTTTTGAATTCCTTGATCCAATCTTCAACAACTTGCTTAATTAGATCACTTTCTTCGAAATCCCATTCCGATTTCTCATCATCAGGTATAACATTGAATTGACCTAATGATTTGCTGTCTTAAAAGATTAAATGTGGAGGCTCCATTTTGTGAGACATTTGAAATAATATATCTCCTCATAATCTTTTGATTAAATGTGGAGGCTCCATTTCGTGAGACATTTGAAATATATATTTCCTCATAGAGACTTTTTATTTGTATCATAGTTTGTTATAAGAAGAATGATATAGATCATTCCACGTTACCCATAAATACTAGCAACACCCACATTAATAATAATATTAATGTGTTCGAATACGTCGATAGGCGTAAATGGGACACATACTATAAGAAAAAACATTAATATGAAAAGTATGTGACCAATTTACATCTATCCGGCGTATTCGAACACATTAATATTATTATTAATATGAGTGTTGCTAGTAACGGGTGGGGGCATACACCTATCTCCGAAATATTAATGGAATAATATTGTTTAATAATTTTAAATGAAATACATAATTTAATTGTTTAATTAAAAAATATTATTATATTATAATATTTATTTAAACATAATAATTATAAAATAATTTATTTCATATTATAGTCATTTAGTTAATAATAATATTAGTTAATTAATGACTATTTAATTAAAAGTATTAGTAGATTAATACTATTTAATGATTTTAATGAAATACATATTTTAATTATTTTATTAATAATATTGTTTAATTACACACTATTTATTATTTTATAATAAGTAATTAAACAAAATAATTATAAAATAATTTAGTGAATGATAACAATAATTAATTAATTAATTAATATTGTTATTTAGTAAATAAAACATAAAATAGTATTACTTATTAATTAATATTACTTATTAATAAAATAATAATTAATTAACGTAATATTATTACTTATTATTTTAATAAGTAACAATATTATTTTATAATAAGTAATAATATTATAATATTATAAATTAATATTATTACTTTTTTAAAATTAAGTAATTAAACAAAATAATTATAAGTTTATTGAATTGGTAATATTAATGTTTAGTTAATGAAATACCAATTAATTATTTGATGAATTAACAATTAATTAATCACTAATATTGTTTTTATTGTTTTTATGTAAATAAAAAATATTAATAAAATAATAAGTAATTAAAAAAATACTATTACTTAATAATATAACTCAGTGAATCTATTACAAGCGAATCCCGTTGAGTTGGCAATGAAGAGAAAAGTAAAGCGTGGTTATTCAAGCAGGAGGCCGCATGGAAAATCGGCAGACTGGACATGTAGCGTTCCTGTCCAGCCATTCGAATAAGCATTTCTGGTAAAAGATATGACCGCATTTCATCTGCCGGGCCTCTTCTCCCACTCGGAACGGCTCCAGGCAAACTGGGCATTTATTATATTTTCTCACATGCTGCTCCGATATATTTATGCGAGCTATCTGCTCAATGGCGATTCTATTTGCAGGGATGCTTGCACCTGAAGACAACTCCTCGTCATCGTACATGTTACGAATGATGGCCATCCGTGTCTGTGTAGGATCCCTAGAAACGGGAGTGGCTGAACGATAACGTGCAACATTTTCGGTTTCCGCGTCTCCATATTGAGTAACAGGGTGCTCTAATTGTTGGTTGGACGCTCTATCTTCTGTTGGGCTTGCAGCTGCGGTGCCTGGAGAAGTAAATGAATACTGTTCATGATCCTCATGGTTACTTCTTTCTTCTTTTCCTTTTCTTTTTGATCTTCGTGGTGTTCTTGATCTCATCCTTCGGCTGTTATTTTCATTTTCGTCATCATTGTCTCCAAAAGCAACAACATCTGATGAATCCCAGGCACGCCCAATAATGGCAGAACTAGCAGAAGCAACAACAGGCGATGAATCCCAGGCCCGACCAATAATGGCAGAACTAGTAGAAGCAACAACAGGTGATGAATCCCAGCCCCGACCAATAATGGCAGAACTAGCTGAAGCAACAACAGGTGATGAATCCCAGGCCCGCCCAATAATGGCAGAACTAGCAGAAGCAACAACAGCTGATGAATCCCAGGCCCGCCCAATAATGGCAGAACTAGCAGAAGCTGGTGAATGCCAGGCCCTCCCAATAATGGCAGAACTAGCAGAAGCAACAGAAGCTGGTGAATCCCAGGCCCGCCCAATAATGGCAGAACTAGCAGAAGTAACAGAAGGAGAGGGGGGAATGGCAATGCGAAGTCTTTTGATTCTGTGTCCATAGCTTTCATTGTTATTGTTATTGTGTCCATAACTACTATAGTCATTGCTGTTGCTACTGCTTATGCTTATGCTTCTACTTCTACTCCTTCGTCCTGTTTCTCCTTCCATCTCTATATGTATAATATACACTTCGAAATTTTAAAGATGAGAAAAAAAGGAGCTTGCCTTCTCCTTTATATCAGGAGGCCAACGGAGAGAGGCGACGCTTCTCATTAGCCGTTTTGTTACCTAATGCTTACTGTAACTTAATTAATGTAACTCTAATTGAAACAATATAAAGAGAAGTAGAAGTAGTTATGTTATTTTATAGTAAAAATAAATTAGTATATTCAGTAGTGGTGAATATGAATAGGTGATAAGTTAAATGCCATGTTCTAGTTATTATTTATGATTTTTGTACTTTATTTTGTATATTCTTTTCTGCCTTTCCAGAACTCTCTAAGAGTGCTATGTCCAATTTTAAGTCAGTAGTGATCATTTTTGGCAAATGTGCAGGGATCTCCTTGGCTCTTTCCTTCTAGGTAATTAGCTTCTTCATTTGATCATAGGTCCCTACTAATTTATGTTTTACAGTTGAAGCTTCTACATAGATCTTCTTCAATCTAGCGATCATTTCTTTTAACTCATAAGTTTGCTCAGTAAGCAATCACTGAGAGTGAAACAATTGTTCTTGCAATTCGCAAGCATGCCCATGAAATGGCGTCTGGTCTTGTTTTTGTGCTTGAGCATATTTAAGTTGTTCTACCAATGATTCATTTTCTCTACTTAACTCAGATATCTGAGCTTGCAAAGCTCCTTTCTCCTCTTTCAATTGTGAGTGACTCAACTCGCCGATCTAATTGAGTTTCCATGTCTTCTAACTCGCTTATCCGAGTCTGGAAATCGCCTTTTTCACCTTCCATGATGACTAGTTGTACATTCAATGAATCCTTTTCATCCCCAAGACTTTGAATTTCCTGCAAGACCTTTTCCTTTTCTGATTCTAGGGCATCCCTCTATCTTCTACTCTCTATTCCTTCACTGCGAGCTTGTACCAAATTGTCCTTTAGCTTGATCATCTTGGCCTTTCTCATTTCTAAATCTTTAGTCAACTTGTCAATATTATAGGAATTTGCTTGAGCAGATGAAACATTAATGGAAGCCGTGAATTTTGGGTCTTTATGTGTGTCTTCCACCACTGTACTTTATTGTATAGTCACAATGTTTGGTTGTGTATTTGTCTTTTTGCGACCGAGTGATGCTTTGATGGTGTAAATGGTGTGAGTCCAAGCTCAACCAAGGGGATATTTCCTCCTGTAAGAGTAAATTCGGTACCAAGATTAGTAGGATTATCTATCTCCGTATTTTGCTGCCCACTCTTCTCCTGCAATTTCTTCTCTTCCACAACTTTCTTGACTTTTTATTCTTCTTCTAAGTTTCTTCTGTAGTGCTTATGCTTCCAATCACTTTTCTTCTTTTTCAATTGCCATTTTTCCTTCTTTCCTCGCCTCTATAGCTTCTTCTTCCCTTTTTCTTATTTCTTCCTTCTGCCTAACTAGATTCTCTTCTTGTGATTTATTTACCATTTTCTGCTGCCATGGCTTCTTCATTAACTTTCTTCTGTGTTGTTTCTTCTAAGGTTTCTTTTGTTTTGCTTGAGCTTGCTTCTGTCTTCTTGTCGAACTTCTTATTCAAATTTGCAATGTTTTTTGCTCTTCTATATACTTCCTCCTCTTTCAAAAAATGATCAGTGTATTCAAAATTGTGCATGATGAACAATGTTTTGCTACCTTTTGCTGGCTATCATTTCTAACAAAGATTTTTTCTCCAAAATGATAAGCCTATAGTTCTTTAACAAATCCCTCAACTCCTTTGACCTTATTGAATTTATAAGCTCCAACCACAAAAATGAGTGGTGGGTATGAAGCTTTGTGCTCATTCAAAAAATTCCCTATACCATTTATAAACACCTGTCTCACTACCTCCCTCAAAATTATGTAGTCTATAACATATTTAGGCATTAATGAAAGATTCTTTGTGCCTCCATACATGCATAGATAAGTGCCTTCTGGAGTAAAATAATAATTTCTGTATTCGTTAATAACTTTTAATGCTGCATTTGATGTACAATTTGGTTTTTCTTTGAAAATCAATCTATATAGGGGTATAAAAAATTCCTCACATATCAACTTGTAGAAGTTCGCATATTTGTGAGCCCACATGATCTAGTAAGCCACACAAATTGGCGTCTCATTCGGAACCCAATGGCATCTTAGCTTTGGGAAATGCTTTTTGATGAGAATGCAATCAACTAAATACGAGGACATATAGAATTCAACGTTCTTTTGCTTCAATCCTTTTTGAGCCTCTGATATAGCTCGAGCCATATTTATTGAAATGATATCTTCTTGATTGAATAGGGTGTTGTGTGTTGTGGCGTGGTACATCAACATAATCCAACTGAGTCTGTAAATGTTTGCATTCTCTTTTCCATGTATCCTACATAGTAGCATCTCGACAACCTTGAATGGACCCTTTAGATTCTTGGTTTCATACTTTCCACTAGACCTTTGCCTCAACTGCTTACCCGGGAGTAACATTTTCTTTGTGCATTCTGAATGATCTAACTTTATACTCCTAACCCATTCATTTTAATTCTGCATCCAACGAGTGCCCAAACTTGAAATTTGGATAAACCGTTAAGGAGATATGTCAAAAATACGATAAGAAAATGTAGTTTTGCTTTTTCCTCTCTAAAATTTAGAACTCTTATTTTATTATTTCCCTTTGGAGGCCCATTTTAGACCTCAAAACTCCCCTAATGTTAAGTTATGGCCATAGCCTCTGTGTCTTTTGCCTCTACTAATGGGTAAACAATTAGATCAATCGGAATTGGCTTTGTATTTTCCTCCTATTTAGCTAGTATTTTTTGTTAGGTTGTGTTGGGTCTGAGGGTTGATAACAAAAGAATCAAAAAATATCAAGAAGGGTAGAAAATTTGAGCAATGCATAAGAAGATCTACACAATAAAGAGTTTATGCCCTATGTTTCCAAATAGGGTCTGAATTCCTTGAACTATTGATGCCTTGTCACCCTCTCCATGCAGGAAACTACAAGGTAGTGGGAGGTATCTTCCGTATATGCACAATGGCCTCCCATATTAGGAAATATTTAGCCACTTTTTATGGCCGACCCCTTCAATCCCCTTCCACCCCTACTTGATTGATGATATAACCTTATTGAGGCCTTTTAGGATTTAACAAGGCCTTTCACTATCACTTACTAGTGTTCTATATCCGAGATTAAGAGCTCTATAGACAGAACTTCTTTGAAGAGGAAGCAATAGCTCTTAAGGGAAGACCTTTCTCTTACTAGTGTTTTATATCTGAGATTAAGAGCTCTATAGACAAACATTCTTTGAAGAAGAAGCAAGTCTACATATTAATAACATACCTTCTAATAAGAAATAAATTCCCACTAGACCAGACATAATGACCCTTATTGAGCCATGTATGACTTGATAAAGGTATTCTTAATTCCTTTGTAGAGTGGTGATCTCTCCGAGATGTTACTATACCTTAATTTGAGAATGTGAGAATTATATAATTTGTTTTAGCGTATATATTAGTGCCTTGCTAAATATAGATAAGGGTGACTGCACAAAGTTGAGGGATCTTTTAGATGCAATGGTAGATTCAAGAAACTCATTCAAGTTCCATAAAAGATAATTGATCTAAAGCAATCCTGACCTTGACAAACCTAGTCCCAAGCTTACCACTATGAAGGCCAAACAGGATAGTTAAACAAAACATGTACACGTTATATAGTCCTAAAATGAGTATGCGTTATGAGCTACTAAATGAGTACGCATTTTTTAAAACATGTTTTATGCCCAAAACGAGACGCGCCCATTACTTTCTCCACGACAATGATAGAGTAGCGGCTTCGGGAGACAGAACGAGTAGTGGTGAATGTGTTTTGAGGTCATAGAACCCAAATATTCCACCTTAAGCACCATTCTCCTCAATCTCAAGTATTTAAATCAAATTCCATCCTTCTAATTTCTATAAATTGATATTTTGTATGCCCTAAAATGAATTGAATCCATCAATTTTTTAATTTGTATGTCCTAAAATAAATTTAGACCATAAATCCAAACATTTAAAAATTATTCCCAAAGCAAATTAAAACCCCAATTTACTCGTAAAATAAAATCAATTTCACTATATGCATATATATACATGAGCATCCTTATGAATCCAAACCAATATTCACAAATATCTAAAGTTTCTCATGTATATAGCAAGGTTGCTTACAACTAAAAACAATTCCAAGTACAATTCATATCTTCTCCAAAATACATAAAAAAGACGTTAAATTACCTATAGAGTCCAATAAACTTCATGCCACAACAAATAATAACATATCAAAATACTTGCCAATATTGGGATTTTATTCATCAACGGCACCGTTTACCCCTCCTCTAGGCTATAGCCCTTGCCTCTACTTGGAATATCGAAGTTGGTCCTTCAAAAACATTAGTCAACACCTTATAGTTTTGATGAAACTTACTAATCCAAGTCTTAAGATAGGGCAAAGAATATTCCCATGCTTAATAAATGTTTTCACTTGAGTGAAGGGTGCATTTTGGTTAAGGTCAAGACATAGGAGTTTAAAATAGGCTCTACCAACATCAAGATACATATGGAGGTTGATGTGTTTGATTACATGTCAATCCCATACTATCATACATGATAGAATCCAGTGGAAACTTTGCAATCCTAAAAGATTGAAAACTGTTAACTATGTTGAATTCTAGATCCCAAACCACTATACAGAAATATGCAAATTTTCTCATGTGTATATAGAAAGAGTGCATACAACTAAAATAACATCAAGTGAAATCCATATATTCCTCAATTTACATATAAACAAAGATTCTAAATGGCCTATAGAGTCCAAAAAAAAATCACGCTACAACAAATAATTACATATATCAAAATCCTTTCCTATATTGGGATTTTATTCATCAATAGCACCTTGTGCCCCCTGCTCTAGGCTTTATCCCTTGCCTCTACCCGGAATCTCGGAGCTAGACCTCCAAGGGAATTAGTCAACACCCTACAGTTTTGATGAAACTTCATAAACCAAACATAAAAATAAGGTAGAGAAGCTTCCCAATAAACATATACACTTAGGACATTTAATGTATGTATCTGGAAATTGAAATTAATACACATATGCAACATAAATTTAAGATGGAAAAATGTTAAATGTTTATTCTTTAGTATATAATTTGTTCAATTTTAAATTTCAAATTATAACTAGTTCTTGTTGTTATTTGTTGTACACTAGTTTTACATTTTCCATTGCTTAGAGATGCCATTATACCATGTGTATTTTTCTAATGATTTTATTTATTTATTTATGATTGTAGTGGCTATTATGGATCAAAATGAAGAGATATTGAGAGAGATCGCTCATTTGGGAGAGATCGATATGGCTTGGAGGAGTGGAGATGAACTCTGTCACTCCTTGGAGGAATCACTAGATGTTATTGTGGAGACCATCAGTCGCTGAAATGATGCATTGTACATCATAGCATCGTATAGAGAAATAAAATGGCAAGAATATGACAATGGATTGAGTTACAACAAGGTGAAGAACTTAAAAATCACTAAAGAGAAAATATATTCACTTTTTAGAGTTCCTGGTACAGATGCCATTCCAGAGACTACCATAACACATATTTCAATTGAGTGGTGTGTTTTTCCACCAATAAGAGATCACTGGATGGATCGATGGTATGTGGTGTTTGAAATTCCCCACACAACAATAGGGAAGAACTGCTATACTTCCTCTGAAAACTTTATGCTGAGTTTGTGATGAGAAAATATGTCAATTATTTTGATAAGTTCGGGTTTCAGGGCATTGGTATGGGGATTCCCCAAAGCGTCCCAATGCTAGGCATAGAGATGCCAATCGGCCGATACCTCCACCCCGTACCCATCTACCGAGGCCAGACGTTCCTCCTGCACATACTATGATTCCCCATACAATGAAGGCATTTCTGACGGTAGCGTAGGTGATTGTACGCCACAGTACAACTATTGACTAAGTAGGTCCCTCTTCCTCTGGTGGGGTACATCCATCAAATTCCAGTGGTAGAAGACCATATACTAGTGGGGATAGACTGACATCCCATGAGCCACAGATTGAGCCACACGTGTGAACGATGTGTGGTCAAACCTTCTATGGTCGTGGACCAACACATGGCACCTCTACGATGACTTATGGTCAGGTAAGGACATTGTTAAAACACTAAGTTGTCGTTCAAATTATTTTTGTCCATATTATACACATTAAAATATTATTAATATATACAATTTTTAATCTTGCAGGAGCTTGATGCCTCTACAGGGGGTGGTAGTGTACATGGTGTTCTTGTATATGAGGTGGAAACAACCAACACTAAGTTCATATTTTCAACATGTCATTTTTTTAATACATGTTAGTTCATTAATTTCTTAGATGGTCTAATATCTACAATTTTTGAAGTTGTAGGCACCGCAGTCTCAACAAGATGTGGGAGACATTGAGTTGAGTGAATTCCCACAAGTGTATTCTATGAGTTTTTTATGAATGTAAGTACATGGTTAAAGACTTAATCTTGTTCAAATTATTTTTTTCTTACTGTACTCCTTTATAGATTTCTAATATTTATAATTTTCAAACTTGCACGCGTTATTTGGCTCTGTAGAGGGGCAAGAATTTGCTAGTGGTGATCCCTCCCATGGGGAAGATATGTCCCAGGCAGAGGTAAGTATTACAACATGTTATTTTTTCAATCCAACTTATTTAATCTATTCATGTCCATGTCTAACTATGACAACAATCTTTGACTGTAGGCATCAATGAAAATCAATCCACCACTACTTTGGTTTGCCTCTCCCTATAGTCCAAATGTAGAGAAGGGTCTTATCTACACCAGATGTCCCTATTCCTTAAAAATAGTGTGTGAGTACATGATCATGGACCTACTGATTGCATGGTAATGTACATAACCTTTGATGACAGTTGTTGGTTAGATTTCAATTCACTCCACAACTTGTTTTTATTAATGTTTTTTTTCGCATGTTTATATTATCAAGGTGGAGAGTCCTCGATGCCAGACCTTAGTGGGGTTGTTGATGCTACCTTTAATGTTGCATGTACAATAGGAACAAGTCACACAAAGGTATCTACTTGAATATTTGTACATGTACAATTCATTTGTGTTGTGAATGCACATGCATGATGCCTAACTATTTTAGAATTTGGTGAATGTAGCCTCAATCTAGTCCAATAGAGCATGTGACCAAGGTTCATTTTCAACCTACGGCTCCACTCGCTATAGATGAAACCTAGTCTCCTATCCCATAGCATATTTTTTCGGTGAGACATGTTCATAAATTAAAAAATTGGTTAGTAATTTATCACACATACATGTTGATAATTGTTGAGCTAATTGACATAGGATATTTTATTTGCAGAGCACCATTGTAGAGAGTATTTCGGCTAGGAGGAGGACACCACAGGAATCTATTCCTTAGATGGATTCAGTGAGTGTTTGTTATTAGTAATTGAGTTGTATTTTAAATTTTTTAAGTTTGTTAGTGATTCAGTATTAGTTCAGTTATCTGATCAAGAATAATGATCTTTGACTTGCAGTCGCCAGAGATGAAAAATAGTCGTAGACAGAGGCAAGATGCATCACAGTTTGGAAAAAAACAAGAGGAAGTTAGAGTTTTGATGTGTAGTCTAGGACATATATATTTTTGTTTACACGGGGAAGTTACAGTTTTGATGTGTGATCATGGACAAATGTACTTTTGTTTACATGCACATCATTGACCTTTTTGATTGTAATATCCTGAGTAATATCTGACCCAGATATTAACTCCACTTTAAAACTTTTACAACTTTTACTAGTGAAATTTTGTGGCAAATCCTTCAAACCAGACGGGAGGTAAGTGAGGGGTATTGGTGTGCAGACTGAGGATGGTGGGATGAAATTTTGATTCTGGAATTTATATGGGATTAGGTGCAGCAGCAAAAAAATATGTTTTTAGCAGAAGTCCTTGGCACAAGGTACTAGGGCCATTCACTTATCAGCAATAGAATGAATCTATTGCCTACTTCGAGGCTTCCTGGGCTTCTAGCATATGCCAACAAGATTGGGTAAGGGTTAAAGGTGTTTAGGACAGAGATATATTAGTCATAAAACTCATAAGGAATGCTGGAATAAAGACTGGATTGACTTGGAAAGGTTTGGAACAATTTGAGGATTATTTGCAAATGGTGGACAACTGAGCTAGTCACAATACAGGCTTTCCAAAACGAAGTTAAAAGCATTCAAATTCTTATTACAAGGTCTGATACAGATATTAAATTGAACTAAAAACCTCCTCCAACTGACAGAATGCAAAATGGATCCTCAGAAAAGATTCAGCAGCAAATATGGTGAAACTAGTCTAGATTAAGCACCAAACTAGCTAGTCTTGCATTTTAATCCTTTAAACTGCTCCAATAAATGATAAAATATGCTATGAAATTAAATAATGATTTGATATAAAATACTTACATATGCAGGTCAAAAATAATATATTAAAATCCTTCTTTTATTGATTTAACTGTCTCCCAACACAACAGTGCCTCACAGGCTAAATACTCATTACATTTGATGGAGAATGAAGAGAAGAAATAGAATATTATTGTGGATCTGCTATGGTGATAGGATCAGGTCATCTATAGGTCATATGACTGTAAATGGATGCTTACTGAGCTTATGAACTTGTCTGGAGCGCATTCACTAGGTCAACCCTCTCCTTCAGGGAAAACTCCTCTAGATTGAGCTGTGAATGGAGAACGAGTGAGAAGAGAAGCATGGATCTGATCTGAAGCTAGTTAATGATATTGAACACCTTTGATGTCTACAATAATGGCTGCACCAACTCTCCTTAATCCCTTGGGCACACTCCTAAGTTCTATCTTCTTCAATGGATGGATCTTCACCAAAACTAGCTGGAGAATAACTGTGGAGGAACCTGTTCTCCCGAATGACTGTAGATATTCAATGGAGGTTGGAAGCATATGTTACTGGCTGCAATATCTTGACATAGACCTGCACAACACTCTCTGGAAACTAAGGGCCTTGGGGCACATCACCCAAGAAGCACAGTTGAGGCACATCACTCAACTAGAGAAGCATCAGATCTCTCCTGAGAAAACATGAATGATCAAAAGTTGTCAAATGGAGTTGGTTGGATTATTTTATAAACTTCATGATGACCTGCTGAGCAAGTTCTTGGCTTGGTGACCTGTGAGAGTAGGTTACCCACTTGCCCATTCTACTCCAAAGCCATGAGGGCGCCTTTCTTGAGGAGAATAGAAACTTCTGAGCTTTCAAAACTTTCTTTCCTTCACCTCCTTCACTGAATTTGGGCAAGTGCGCTTTAGGTAACTTTTCTGGTTGTTTCTATTTTCTTTCAGAAAGATTTTCTGAATATTTCCACTTTATTTACTTTCCTCTTTCTTGCTTTTGTCTAATTTTGCTAGCTTTTGTCAGTTTCCTTTCTGGGTTCATCTTGCCAACTTGTCTCCACTAGATTCCTTAGCTTTTCTGAGACTTTACCACTTAGGAAAGTTTGGCTCACTTACCAATTTGAATTTCCTAGCCATATTATCACCACTTGCCAATATTTATTAGCAATATTTATCAATAAAAATATTCCAACTTAGAATTAATTCCAAATTCAACATTTAAGCAATTAATTAATAATTAATTAATTCATGTGGTATAATTGCCTCAAAATTAACCCCTACTCCAGTTTGGAAACATATTCCACATGGGTGCCCTCTTGGCCCACTTGCTCATTATCCATTAATTTTATTTATCAAAATTATCTTTAATAAATAAATTTGCCAACTTGGGAGACTTAGGCCAAAATTAATTCTAAGCAAATAGAACTAATACCATTTAATTCCCTTAGGGGTTGATTTTGTCGCCTTTCACCCATGGTACTGGATGAACCAAAATTGGGGACATGACATTGATACATGTGCATTGACATGCCATCTAAGGGCCATCTATTTTTGTATTATTACTTTCATGATATATTATATATTTCAAATTGTCTCGACATCTTCACAGTTTAGTCTTATGTGTGATCATACATGTGTGGCCAATAATGTTTATATGCATAATGTTCCCAATTTTTTATAGCTTGGACAATTGCATGGATATATCAGTTATAATGTTGAGAAAAATGCATAATTACAACAATGAACATTTACAATGTCCTTGACAATGATCAAATTGCATATACAGTATTAAATTGTATCCACAACAATGCACATTTACAACATGTTCTTGACCACAATCGAATTATATGAAATTGTATGCGAAATCATGGGAGTGATGCACCTAATACACACAATGTACTAACACACTTAACCTACAACATAAGAAACTAATACAACTAAGTGATATACATAAAATCCTAACCCACATAAGAAACTAATACAACTAAGTGATATACATAAAATCCTAACCCACATAAAAACTTAACAAGTGTGACAAACACACATAGGCTATGCATCTAGACTTTCACACACATGTGATGCATTGATGCAACCCATATAAGCAGGTTAAATTTTATTGTGACGACACTCATATAAAAAAATGAACATAGGCATGCACATAAGTTCAATGTGACACTATCCTATTAACATGACTCTTGACCCCTAAATCAATAATCCCTTTATCATAATCCCCACTCACAAATCACCAACTACACTCAAATCCTTTTTATACGAACCCACTAACACTGTTAACCCTAACCACCTAATGTGTCTTATGTTTCACCTCAGTCACATAAGCACCCAATGTACTCAAGTGACACACATAAGGAACAAACCAATCTAACTCAAGCACATGAATACCTAAGCTACATAAGCACCTATTGTACATATTAAAGGATGGAAATAGATGACACACCTATGAAACACACTTATTTATCCCACATAGGTGATACTTATATTTTATCTTGACCCATGCAACCCCTATAACACTAATCCATATAACACAATACCATTTATGGCTAATCCACTACGCCCAACACACAATCTACTAATGATCCTAACCCTAACTACCTAAGTCACTTTGCAACATACCTAACACACATAAGCACCCAACACACCTAAGCAACTGACCCAACTATGTGGGCCTGTAACATCCCAAAAAATACCAAAATTTAAATTTTTTTAAAATAGCAATAATTATCGAAGTTGTTATTGCGGAACATATGAAATAATTAAAATTCTTAACTAGGATAATTAATAACAATGACAAGTTATATTTCTCAAAATAAAATATGATGTAGTTGTATTTTCTATTTCAAATTTTAATGGATGCTAATCTCCTTAACGAAAGATCTTTTATGATTATGCACAAGAATACAATTTTCAGATCTGCTTAAGTTCTAAATGCGATTACATGTTGTACATAGGTTTGTATTATAATGATGTTTTTGATGATGTGCTGACAGTTTGTTTGTATGATGACGAAGGGGTCCTATGAGGTACCCTGGGGTTTACTTAACTACGTTCAGCTAAGGCATTTGAATCCTATTTCCATGTGCAGACCACAGGTAAGAATTTCCACGACAAACATGTGTTAAGAGTACATGTGTCTTTCAATTCATCGTCAATGTTATATTAAAATGCTAAGTACTTCCTTGTGAAACAAGTTACTGGAGGTATGGATATTTTGGTTTCAATTCTAGTCTATGTGCTGACTTACAAAACTCTTCAGTGTTATAAATTCACGTCGTCCAATTGTTTTTATAATGCTACACTTATTAACATATGACTAATGTCCTTAATAGCAAAATAGTGATACCAATGTCCATTGATACTTCTATTAGAAAGCTTGTACAAATAGTGTTTATACTATTGAACTATCATTACGTTTTGCATCTACGAAACTTAGACTATTCTAAGTCCTGAATTTATCATTTGATTGTCATTACACAATTAATATATGAAAAGTATAGTGACTAGTGCTTGTGCTAAGGACTTAGCATTAGAGTGTATATTGTCACCATTTAAACTATACCTTTAGTATTACATTTATCATTAGACTTTGCAATACATGGCTAGCATATTAAATATATTGTGCATATGGTGTTTATGCTATGAACTTAGCATTAAAATGTGTATCACACCATTTATCTATACCAATAGGCTCACACTTGTTATTTTGAATTGGAAATACATAGCTAGAGCATGAAACCATATAGACTTTACCTTATGTGACTTTACGTATAATATAGGAATGAAAAGTTAATAAATCTATACTAACTTGTGCATTTTTACACTATACAAAAGCATGTGATATTAGTAATGTCACGATGCATGAAAATAACCTTCGGGACTATATGATATGTATACTATGTAATTAACAAAGCAATCATTACGAATTTGACAGGGTTTTAAAGCTCGTACTTGGCATGCTTTTGAACTGGTAAAGACAGGCCCTAGCATTAATGTTGCTCAGCTATACGGTGAGGTGGAAGTTTTGTTGGATGGTCTCCACATGATTAAGTTTGTAACAAGCACGTTAAAAGGCTGAGCTGTGCCATCCACTAGCTCTCGGTCTGCTGACTTGGTGACTCGATAGATGAATTAATCAATGCAATATTCATTGCAATTGTTGCTCAAATATCAACATGCCTTAACTGGAAGCTAAGCCACCGTTGATCTCTGCAAGATCTAGGGCTGAGAACGAAACCCTAGTCTCGCATTGGTAAGTAGTGAAAATTGGTTTTCTAGCATTCATTGTTGCGTTTAGTGGTAAGGTCATAGAGCCGACCATTTGCTGCAATGTAGGGTTTAGTGGTTTTCTGTGAGGAGGACTCCTTCCTTGGTCTCGAACCTTGGACCAGTGAGGGATAGTTTTAATAGTTGCAGGCTTACACTCTTGTGCCATAGCGCTACGATACAACCATGGAAGTTGTGTGTGGTTCTTCTGTTAGTTGTTGAATGTGATTTGTACCGGGGTTCGATTCTCCAATATAAGAAATTGTCTTCTGAGTTTTGAATTCGTACTTGTTTGCAAACACCATCAGGCTTCATTGTTTTTGCTGGAGTGGTGTGTCTAAGTTCAGGAGCTTTGTTTAAAAAGGGTAAGTGTTTACTATAATGAATGTAATACTGTGTTGCTTTCTTTTATACTTGCATTTTCTTGTTTTAACCCTGCAAACTATGCCTTGACAGATACCCACTTCGTAGGAGGTTGCGATGCATAAGATTTGGGATGAAGGTGATGCATCTACTTCCTGGTAAGCTCCGGTGGTTCTCAAAACCTCGTAGGTGCCTTTGGCATGGTTTTGTTGGTGATGACTATGTGCCAGGAGTTGGAACTATTCGACCTTGTTCGGGTGATGGCCGAGTGTTAAGTTTTAAAGTCTTATTTTGATAAATGTTGTGTAGAGGATAACCTTTAGTTGTTTAAGTTGCTTAATTGGATCTATGATGCCTGGTTGCGTCGTTTGAAAGAAATTCAAATTCGTGTTTGTACTGCTATAAATTAAGGGTAAAACCCTGTGTAGTTTGTGGAACCTTGACCTCGTTTTAATGTTTTTGGTTGATAAGGGGTAAACCCTGTGTACTGTTGGAACCTTGATAGGTTCGTAATGTAAACTTTGTTATAATTTTTGAATGGTAAACCCAGAGCCGAGGGTTCTCTTGCTCTTTTAAAACAATGGCTCGTTTTGTAAGAAGTGTTGTGTTTTAAGTAAGGGTTGAGAAAAAAATTGTGTAACTGTTGTTATGATGCCAAACAATGATAGTTGTCTTTGGCCGAGAGTTATGGTTTGCATAACTGTATATAGTGGTTTCCTGTACTTCGTTGTCGTTGTTGATATTTATGTTTTTGGAATCGTGATGAGATAAAGTTCGGTCTGTTTATACATTTTCGAAATGGCTAGTGCCACAGAGTTCTATTTTGTTTCAAAGAATGAAACCCTACTTGTAGTTTTTGTTGGCAACCTTGCTTGTATATGTGAATGTTTCGACACTGTGTGTGTTTTCTTGCTAGGATTGTGAGTGGTCGTTAGGCATTGAAACTGAATCGTGCTTTCTGCTAATTGATACTTATTGTCTTGTTAGTAGTCTCGATATGTTTAAAAGATGGTATAGTTATATACAATGTTAGTTAGGGTTTGGAAATTCATAACTGTTATAACCTCAGAAAATAAATGTCTAAAGTTTGCCATAAATGGCTTGATGAGAAATTTATAAAATTTGTACTAAATAAACATTCAGATTCTAGGTTTTGTGATAACTTAGGGTTTTTATTTTTACAATGACAATACTTGTATCTGAGATTGAAATCTATACTAATATGAATGTGATAATAGTGAAGAAAATATTAATAAGTGTTTTACTTATCAACTGTAAATACCACTCTGTTATAGAGAATAGTTTTTTTTTGCAGCTGTTATATAATTCTTAGAGTATGAAGTGCTTGACAATATGAAATCTATAATATTAAAATACATAATGTTACTTACCTGAAATAGATGGAGATGAAATGAAAAGTTTGGATCTGTGCAGAAACAAAATGTGTTTTTCTTTTATTTAAGAAATAGATGAATGCTATGCATATGTTTATACTATACTATAATATATACTACGTTTAAACATATGACATAATTTAACAAGAACGCTACTGTATTCATCTTTTCATTCAATGGCATTCTGCCTATCATTCATCTTTCTTAATTTACTTCTCTATACTAGAGTACGATGCAAAAAACAACATGGGGAAAAATATAGAGATGGTTATCGATTCAATCATTTCATAAAGATTTTTCATTCAGAATCATACTTAGATCATAAAATAAAATAGTTTCTTCTATATGACTGTAATTAATAATTCTATTATGCAGAAACATTTAACTGTAAACAAAAGTAAGAACAGTAAAACCTGGTTGATTGTAGGAGAAACAAACAGCCCAAGGAACTTGTTCCATCCAACCTATTCCTGAAGACAACCAAGTTACTTGCCTTAGGACCCCCGAGCCTGTTCACTGAACCACCAGGAGGAAGATTCTGTAGAAGCCTTAGTACATCAACTTGCAGTAGAATATAGATTATCCAGTCATAAAGACTCAGCAGTCAAGGAGACCTGCACTAGCACCTCTGGATTTCCTTCTCAGTATCACTAGCAGACTCACAATTGCACTCTCACATAGCCTCCCTATTCGAATCTCTTAGTGATCACCTGATGCACTTAAGGAATATTTCTGCAAAAAATATTGTAGGGGGTTGCCTGCCCAATTTGAATTGCCTTATCTAGGATGCCTAGGCCTTTTAGTGGTTAACTGGTCATTAATGAGCTGCCTTCTCTCTTCCACCCACCTGGGGGATAATGCCACAATTTTAGGGGTAGTTGTCCCATAACCAACAGCTAGTGGTGGAGTGCAAATGCTTCCATCTGTCCCATACCTTATAACAGCTTCCATTCCTCCTAGTGGGTTAATGAACACTCATTTAACAGGTCCCTTAGGTGTTTGTCTCCTATCTTAATTTATTAAATAATAATAATCAGTAATTACAATCATCCTTGACCAAACTTGGTCATAATTACAAAAATTTGTAATTATAATTTAACATAAAGTATTTTGCAAATAAAATAATATTCTCAAAATTTGGGTAGGTGACATATACCCCCCCTTAAGTCTCCACATCGTCCTCAATGTTGTTTAGTCACTCTCCGAGTGTTCCTGAAATAGAGTTCGGTATGCTGCCCGCATATTACTCTCTAACTCCCAGGTTGCCTCTTCCGGGTTAAGGTGCTTCCATTGCACCTTTACCTGCCCAATGGTGCGATTCCAGAGTAGAGTTTCCCTTCTTTCGAGGATACAGTCCAGTTCCACCTCAAAATCGCCGTCTTGTCCCACCTGTACATCATTCCAATTTACAACATGAGTAGCATTGTGTACATACTTCTTTAAAAATGATATATGAAAAACATTATGTATATTAAATTTGGTGGAAAAGCCAGTTGGTATGCCACTGGTCCAACCCTTGACAATATTTCGAAAGGACCACAATCACTTGGGTGCCAACTTGTCACAACTTCCCAATTTCAATGAACTCTTTTTCGGTCTTGCCTTAAGAAAAACATGTTCACCAACCTGGAACTCTTTATGAGTTTTTCTAAGATCTGCTTGACTCTTTTGCCTATCTTGGGCAGCTTTAAGATTTCTTTGTACCCCTTTCACAATTAGTTCTAACTCCTGCAACAATTCAGGTCCTAAAATAACTCTATTTACTGGGTCATTCCAAGAAATAGGTGTATCACATTTTCTACCATAAAGAATTTCAAAAGGGCTAAGCTTGGCTGATGCATGATAATAGTTATTATATGCAAATTCTGCTAAATGCAAGTAGTCCTCCCACTTACCAGGCTGATCCGTAACATACATCCTAAGCATGTCTTCCAATACCTGATTCACTCTTTTTGTCTGTCCATCCGTTTGTGGATGAAATGCTGTACTGAAGTTTAAGGTTGTATTCAACCCTTTAAACAAAGATCTTCAGAAGTTTCCAGTAAACTTAGAATCGCGGTCTGAAATTATCACTTTTGGTATCCCATGTAATCGAAAAATCTATTTCATGAAGATTTCTGCAATGTTTGGAGCTTTATGAGCAGTTTTTATAGGTATAAAGTGTGCTGCCTTGCTGAGTTTATCCACTACCACCATGATAGAGTCATTTTGTTTCTGATTTTTGGGTAGTCCGGTAATAAAATCTATGCTTATAATCTCCCATTTCCAGCTAGGTACAGGCAATGGCTGCAACAGTCCAGCCGAATGTTGATGTTCAACCTTCACTTTTTGACAGTTCAAACACTTAGCTATGTACTCTGCTACTTCATCCTTCATTCTGGGCCAATAATACTCTTTCCGTAGCATAGTGATGGTTTTCTGATAACGTGGATGACCAGAGTAATGGATTTTGTGCATCTCATCTAAAATCAAAATTTTTACTTCTGGTATGTTGGGTACATACTATCTGTTTTTGTATAATAACAATCCATTTTCCTTTAAATTGTAATCTGCCATAGAATTTTCAGAATTGCTATTTGCTGTCTTTTCTTGTAATTTTCTGTATTCTTCATCCGTTTCACTCCCTTCAAGGATTTGATTTTTTAAATCTGTTGATTATGTATTGATGGCTGAAATAAGATTCAACTTTGCTTTACGACTTAATGCATTAACAACCTTGTTCTCTTTCCCTTTAATATGCTGAATTTTGAAATCATATTCACTTAGAAAAGTTAACCATCTAGCTTGTCTAGCATTCAAATTTGTTTGGTCTAGTAAATACTTCAGTCCCATGTTATCTATCAACAAGGTAAATTTTCTGCCAATAAGATGGCAACATCACATTTTTAAAACGTGAATTACTGCTAATAATTCTAAATCATAAGTAGAGTAGTTCTTCTCGTGTATTTTCAGCTTTCTAGACTCGTATGCAACATCATGTCCCTCTTATGTTAGGACTTCACTGAGTCCGTCATTACATGCATCGGTGCATACTATAAAATCGTTATTAGGATCCGCTATCCTCAGAATAGGCGCTGTAGTTAGTAATTCCTTTAGCTTCTTAAAATTGTCTGAACATTTCTGATCCCACACAAATTTCTTCCCTTTCTTCTGTAAGGAGGTTATGGGGTTTGCAATCTTTGAAAAACCCTCTATAAATTTTCTATAATATCCAGTAATACCCATAAATGATCGTACATCTGACACATCCTTCGGAACCGACCAATCATTAATGGATTTTATCTTATCGGGGTCAACCAAGATTCCTTCCTTATAAATTATGTGTCCTAAATACTAAATTTTATCCTTGTGAAAGTCACACTTACTAAACTTAGCATATAGTTGATGATCTCTCAGAACTTGTAAGATAATACACAGATGTTCGTCATGCTCTTCTTTGCTTTTAGGATACACTAGAATGTTGTCTATGAACACAATAGCAAACTTATTCAAATATTTGTGCAGAATATTGTTCATTAAACACATAAATACAGCAGGAGCATTAGTCAATCCAAATGGCATGACTACGAACTCATAATGTCCATATCAAGTTCTAAAAGCTGTTTTAAAAATATCCTCATCCTTCACACAAACTTGATGATATCCTGACCTTAAATCAATCTTTGAAAATATCGTTGCTCCACGCAGCTGATCAAATAGATCGTCTATGCGGGGCAACGGATATCGATTCTTGATTGTCATCTTATTCAGTTGGCAGTAATCTATACACAGTCTTAAAGTGCCATCTTTCTTTTTAACAAATATAACAGGTGCTCCCCAAGGAGACACTCTGGGTCTTATATAGCTTTTATCAATCAGTTCCTTCAACTGTGATTTCAACTCATTTAATTTCAGTATATTCATCCTATATGGAGCTTTAGAATTTGGTACTGCTCCTAGTATTAACACAATGGTAAAGTCTAGATCTCTCTTAGGAGGTAATCCTGGAATCTTTTCAGGAAAAACATCTTTGAAATATTTTAGGACAGGTATATCTTCTAGTTTTAGTTTGTCCTCTTTAGTAATCAACTCATCATTCACTACATTTACTGCAAACATTTGACATCATTTTCTAACTGCCCTCTTTACTTGCATGGCTGAAATCTGTCTAAGGGATGTATTTCTTGGAATACCTTTTACTTCTACAGTTTCTCCTTCATCATTTAAACATGTAAAACTTTTCTCATAACAATTCAAAATGACATGATGGGCTTCTAACCAGTCCATTCCAATTAGGATATCATAGGATCCTAAAGGTAAGACATTCAACTTGGTTTGTGTCTTTAACTGATTCATAAATAAAACACAACTCTCAATAAAATCAAATACTTTTCTTTTTGTTCCTATTGCTAGTATAACTAACCAGGATTTACTGATTTTTTCTGTTTTCAATTTAAAACGTTCTACAATATATGGTGATATATAACTTAGGCTAGCACCTGGATCAATCAAAATAGTAATAGGATGGTTTTGCAGCATACCTTCAATCTCTACCATAGATACTTGATGATATGCTTTCCTGTTGTCTAGTGCTGCATTAATTTTGGGCATCTCCCTTGCCAAGTCTCCAACAGCAGGTTCAGTCTGTATGGAATGAATATTGTTAGTTGTCCGCTTCCTCTTGGGGCACTCTGATGCATATTGAGGACCTTGATACTCAAAACATTTGATAGGTGCCTTTTGATCATTAGTTCTGGTAGCATTGGGAGTATTTCTAGGAGCTGTAAAATTCTGTTGCTGATTGTTTCTGGGATTGTTTCCTTGAAAATTCCGATTATGAAATTTTTTCTTTTGGAAACCAGAATTTCCACTAAACCTGAAATTTTTCTTTTTCAGCTCAAAATTGCTGGGTTTATGATTTTTCTAGTTTGATATCCCTTCTCTTTTCCGATTAGTGTCATAACAGAAAGTTGCTTTCCTCATGGCCTCTTCTAAGGTCCTTGGATTGTCATACTCGATTCTGTCCTTGATGTTGAAAGGTAGACAACTTAGGCATCTTTGAATCTTCGATTTTCTTCCATGAGGTATGGCACATACCTCAGTAAATTCATAAATTTACTGTCCATCTCTTTCATGTTCATACTTCCCAGCTTTAAATCATAGAACTCTTAGGATTTTTCTTCATAGTATTGTTCAGATAAGAACTTCTTCTTGAAGTATCTTTTAAAAGTGCTCCAATTCACATCCTTGTCTTTGCTGCCCTTCACTCTTTTGACGTCATGCCACCAAATATTTTCCTTCCCAATCAAGTTGTATATTGCCATCTTTGCCTTCAATGATTCTGAATAATCTTAAATTTGGAAATACTTTTTTCATCCCGGACAACCATGCTTCGACTGTCTCTCCTTTTTCAGTTTCACCATTGAAGGTTGGGGGTTTGTTTTTCTTGAACTCCCCAGAAATCTGTTCATACTGTTTGTGACTTTTTCTTTTGGGTTTGTAGTCTCCTTTGCTGCTATCACTTGAATAATTTCGTTTCTTTTTTTGTTTTTCATGGGCAGCTTTTGTTAATGTTGAAATGCCGTTTGCATCATCAGTTTTCATTTTCTTATCCCTTTCTCAATGAGGTAAATCTTCAATCTTGAAGGTATTTTCAATTTCTCTATCCTGTTCATCAGTTGGGCATTGTTCGAACAGTACTTAGTTAAGTTCCTCTTGTGCTTTCAGAATATTCTCATTGTCTTGTTTTACTGATCTGATTTCTGCTTTTAACTCTTGAAATGCACGTAACAATTCCGACGAATTATCATTTAATTCACCATGGAATTCTTCTTCATAATGCTGTCCCATGCTATGACTGTTGGGTCAAAATCTGTCCTCTATATGTTCAGTTGATCCTTCCATACCTGTAGCTTAAAAACAATTTCTGTATAACACAAATAGTTTAAAATTTTAATTAATAAGATTTCTGCTGTAATAAATTTTTCTGTTGCATGTTCTTTGGACCTTTTCAGGCCTAGAGTTCGAACGTGAGCTCTGATACCACATGTAACACCCCAAAAAATACCAAAATTTTAAATTTTTCAAAATAGCAATAATTATCGAAGTTGTTATTGCGGAACATATGAAATAATTAAAATTCTTAACTAGGATAATTAATAACGATGACACGTTATATTTCTCAAAATAAAATATGATGTAGTTGTATTTTCTATTTCAGATTTTAATGGATGCTAATCTCCTTAACGAAAGATCTTTTATGATTATGCACAAGAATACAATTTTCAGATCTGCTTAAGTTTTAAATGCGATTCCATGTTGTACATGGTTTGTATTATAATGAGGTTCTTGATGATGTGCTGATAGTTTGTTTGCATGATGACGAAGGGGTCCTACGAGGTACCCTGGGGTTTACTTAGCTATGTTTAGCTAAGGCATTTGAATCTTGTTTCCATGTGCAGACCGCAGGTAAGAATTTCCACGACAAACATGTGTTTTTCAATTCATCGTCAATGTTATATTAAAATGCTAAGTACTTCCTTGCTAAACAAGTTACTGGAGGTATGGATATTTTGGTTTCAATTCTAGTCTATATGCTGACTTACAAAACTCTTCAGTGTTATAAATTCATGTCGTCCAATTGTTTTTATAATGCTACACTTATTAACATATGACTAATGTCCTTAATATCAAAACAGTGATACCAATGTCCATTGATAATTCTATTAGAAAGCTTGTAGAAATAGTGTTTATATTATTGAACTATCATTACGTTTTGCATCTACGGAACTTAGACTATTCCAAGTCCTGAATTTATCATTTGATTATCATTACACAATTAATATATGAAAAGTATAGTGACTAGTGCTTGTGCTAAGGACTTAGCATTAGAGTGTATAACATCACCACTTAAACTATACCTTTAGTATTATATTTATCATTAGACTTTGCAATACATGGCTAGCATATTAAATATATTGTGCATATGGTGTTTATGCAATGAACTTAGCATTAAAATGTGTATCACACCATTTATCTATACTTATAGGCTCACACTTATTATTTTGAATTGGAAATACATAGCTAGAGCATGAAACCATATAGACTTTACCTTATGTGACTTTACGTATAATATAGGAATGAAAAGTTAATAAATCTATACGAACTTGTGCATTTTTACACTATACAAAAGCATGTGATATTAGTAATGTCACGATGCATGAAAATAACCTTCGGGACTATATGATATGTATACTATGTAACTAACAAAGCAATCATTACGAATTTGACAGGGTTTTAAAGCTCGTACTTGGCATGCTTTTGAACTGGTAAAGACAGGCCCTAGCATTAACATTGCTCAGCTGTATGGTGAGGTGGAAGCTTTGTTGGATGGTCTCCACGTGATTAAGTTTGTAACAAGCACATTAAAAGGTTGAGTTGTGCCATGCACTAGCTCTCGGTCCGCTGACATGGGGACTTGGTAGATGAAGTAATCAATGCAATATTGATTGCAATCGTTGCTCGAATATCAACGTGCCTTAACTGGAAGCTAAACCACCGTTGATCTCGCTAGATCTAGGGCTGAGAACGAAACCCTATTCTTGCGTTGGTAAGTAGTGAAAATTGGTTTTCTGGCATTCATTGTTGCATTTAGTGGTAAGGTCGTAGAGCTGACCATTTGCTGCAATGTAGGGTTTAGTGGTTTTCTGTGAGGAGGACGCCTTCCTCGGTTTCGAACCTTGGACCAGAGAGGGATAGTTTTAATAGTTGCAGGCTTACACTCTTGTGCCATAGTGCTACGATACAGCCATGGAAGCAGTGTGTGGTTCCTCTGTTAGTTGTTGAATGTGATTTGTACCGGGGTTCGATTCTCCAATATAATAAATTGTCTTCTGAGTTTTGAATTCGTATTTGTATGCAAAAACCATCAGGCTTCATTGTTTTTGCTAGAGTGGTGTGTCTCATTTCAGGAGCTTTGTTTAATAAGGGTAAGTGTTTACTATAATGAATGTAATACTGTGTTGATTGCTTTTATACTTGCATTTTCTTGTTTTAACCCTGCGAACTATGCCTTGGAAGGTACCCACTTCGTAGGAGGTTGCTATGCATAATATTTGGGATGGAGGTGATGCATCTACTTCCTGGTAAGCTTCGGTGGTTCTCGAAACCTCATAGGTGCCTTTGGCATGGTTTTGTTGGTGATTACTGTGTGTCGAGAGTTGGAACTATTCGATCTTGTTTGGGTGATGGTTGAGTGTTAAGTTTTAAAGTTTTATTTTGATAAATGTTGTGTAGAGGATAACCTTCAGTTGTTTAAGTTGCTTAATTGGCTCTATGATGCCTGGCTGCGTCGTTTGAAAGAACTTTGAATTCGTGTTTGTACTGCTGTAAATTAAGGGTAAAACCCTGTGTAGTTTGTGGAACCTTGACCTCGTTTTAATGTTTTTGGTTGATCAGGTAAACCCTGTGTACTGTTGGAACCTTGACAGGTCCGTAATGTAAACTCTGTTATAATTTTTGAATGGTAAACCCAGAGACGAGGGTTCTCTTGCTCTTTTAAAATAATGGCTCGTTTTGTAAGAAGTGTTGTGTTTTAGGTAATGGTTGAGAAAACAATTGTGTAACTGTTGTTTTGATGCTGAACAATGATAGTTGTATTTGGCCGAGAGTTATGGTTTGCATAATTGTATATAGTGGTATCTTGTACTTCGTTATCGTTGTTGATATTTATGTTTTTGGAATCGTGATGAGATAAAGTTCAGTCTGTTTATACATTATCGAAATGGATAGTGCCACAGGGTTCGATTTTGTTTCAAAGAATGAAACCCTAACTGTAGTTTTCGTTGGCAACCTTGCTTGTATATGTGAATGTTTCGACACTGTGTGTGTTTTCTTGCTAGGATTGTGAGCCATCATTAGACATTGAAACTAAATCATGCTTTCTGCTAAGTGATACTTATTGTCTTGTTAGTAGTCTCGATATGTTTAAAAGATGGTATAGTTATATACAATGTTAGTTAGGGTTTGGAAAATCATAACTGTTATAACCTCATAAAATAAATGTCTAAAGTTTGCCATAAATGGCTTGATGAGAAATTTATAAATTGTGTACTAAATAAACATTCAGATTCTAGGTTTTGTGATAACTTAGGGTTTTGATTTTTACAATAATAGTACTTGTATCTGAGATTGAAATCTATACTAATATGAATGTGATAATAGTGAAGAAAATATTAATAAGTGTTTTACTTATCAACTGTAAATACCACTCTGTTATAGAGAATAGTTTTTTGTTGTTGCAGCTGTTATATAATTCTTAGAGTATGAAGTGCTTGACAATATGAAATCTATAATATTAAAATACATAATGTTACTTATCTGAAATAGATGGAGATGAAATGAAAAGTTTGGATCTTTGCAGAAACAAAATGTGTTTTTCTTTTATTTAAGAAATAGATGAATGCTATGCATATGCTTATACTATACTATAATATATACTGCATTTAAACATATGACAGAATTTAACAAGAACACTACTGTATTAATCTTTTCTTTCAATGGCATTCTGCCTATCATTCATCTTTCTTAATTTACTTCTCTATACTGGAGTATGATGTAGAAAACAGCATGGGGAAAAATATAGAGATGGTTATTGATTCAATCATTTCATAAATCTTTTTCATTCAGAATCATACTTAGATCAGAAAATAAAATAGTTTCTTCTATATGAATGTAATTGATAATTCTATTATGCAGAAACATTTAATTGTAAACAAAAGTAAGAACAGTAAAACCTGGTTGACTGTAGGAGAAACAAACAGCCCAAGGAACCTGTTCCACCCAACCTATTCTTGAAGACAACCAAGTTACTTGCCTTAGGATCCCCGAGCCTATTCACTGAACCACCAGGAGGAAGATTCTGTAGAAGCCTTAGTACATCAACTTGCAATAGAATATAGATTGTCCAGTCATAAAGACTCAGCAATCAAGGAGACCTGCACCAGCACCTCTAGTTTTCCTTCTCAGTATCACTAGCAGGCTCACAATTGCACTCTCACATAGCCTCCCTATTCGAATCTCTCAGTGATCGCCTGATGCACTTGAGGAATATTTCTGCAGAAAATATTGTACGGGGCTGCCTGCCCAATTCGAATTGCCTTATCTAGGCTGCCTAGGCCTTTTAGTGGTTAACTGATCATTAATGAGCTTCTTTCTTTCTTTCTCCCACCTGGGGGATAATGCCACAATTTTAGGGGTAGTTGTTCCATAACCAACAGCTAGTGGTGGAGTGAAAATGCTGCTATCTGTCCCATACCTTCTAACATCTTCCATTACTCCTAGTGGGTTAGTGAACACTCATTTAATAGTTCCCTTGGGTGTTTGTCTCCTATCTTAATTTATTAAATAATAATAATCAGTAATTACAATCATCCTTGACCAAACTTGGTCATAATTACAAAACTTTGTAATTATAATTTAACATAAAGTATTTTGCAAATAAAATAATATTCTCAAAATTTTGGTACGTGACAGGGCCACATAATAACCTAACCCACATAATAACCTAAAAAACATAAATGAGTCACATAGTTGACACATCTAAGTGATGCACCTATGTGGCGCACATAAATGAATAACTATATACCCCACAAAAATTTGCAAATGACTTGAATACTTGTCCAATTCAAATGAAAGAGATTAGCAAGCCCGCAAAAATATTTTTTTGCAGGTGGATCCTAAACCACTAAGACAAGTCAAGGATAGTGACTAAGCTATAAAGGATCAGAGAGATATCATCGATGAAACATCACCTCCCTTTTTTATTTGAAACTTTGAATCCTTAAAAACGACATTAATTGTTCAAAATGCAAATATAGTGGAACACTAACGACATGTCAATGATGTGGCACACTAAGGACATAACAATCTATTAAGAGTGAAATGTGGTAGGTTTGAGTGCCACTATTTGAATGTCTAGTATACAATCAAAATCAAAATTTTGCAAAGTTAACCCCTTTGTGCAAAAAATGCACATACCCTTACTAAGCGAAACCCTAGTTTCCAAAATTGTCCTATAAGGCAATCTCTAGGCCATGGAACTAGAGGAGAGGGGTATTCCTAAGAATTAATTCAATTTCTTGAATCCAATGGAGTTGACGATTCATTGATCCAAGCCATGGTCATCATTCTATGGCTCGTTACAACTCACACCCTAAAGGATTTTAGGGACACATGGATAATCCCTACCACGGGCATAGAATTCCAACCGAGGAACAAAACCAGGTTCCAGGAGGTCCTACAAGTGTGTCCAGGAAGGTTCCATGTGGGAACTCTAGCCACAAGTTCTTGGTTGAGGAATTTACAAAGTTGACCCATATGTGCAAGAATTACAGAGTCCCTTCTTGAGAAAAACCCTAGTTTCCAAAATCGACCTAAAAGATGATCTCTGTGAAATGGAACTAGAGGATAGGGGCACCCCTGGAACTATACTCATGTATTGAATCCAATGGATTCTACAATTTTTCGATCCGAGCCACGGTCACAATTCTATGGCTCGTTAAAACTTGCACCCTAAAGGATTTCAAGGACACTTGTTAAATCCCTACTGGGGGCATAGAATTCCAATCGTGGAACAAAATTGAGTTCCAGGAGGTCCTACAAGTGTGTCTAGGCAGGATCCATGTGGGAACACTGGACACAATTTCTTGATCTAGGAATTTGCAAAGTTGACCCCTATGTGCAAGAATTGCAAAGTCCCTTATTGAGCAAAACCCTAGTTTCCAAAATTGACCTAAAAGATGATTTATGTGCCATGGAACCAGAGGAGAGGGGCACTCTTAAAACTATCATTATTTCCTGAATCCAATAGATTCAATGTTTCATCGATATGAGCCACAGTCACCATTTTGTGGCCCGTTACAACTCACACCCTAAAGGCTTCCAGGGGCACCTGTTGAATCTCTGCCGGAGGAATAGAATTCCAAACGTGCAACAAAACTAGGTTTCAGGAGGTCCTGCAATTGTGTCTAGGAAGTTTCCACATGGGAAGGCTAGCCACAACTTCTCGGTCAAGTAATTTTCAAATTTAACCCCTATGTGCAATAATTACAAGGTTCCTTATTGAGCAAAACCCCAGTTTCCAAAATTGACCTAAAAGATGATCTCTATGCCATGGAACCAGAGGAGAGGGGAACCCCTAGCACTATCCTAATGTCATGAATCCAATGGATTTGGCGGTTCATTTATTCGATCCACGATCACCATTCTATGGCCCGCTACAACTTGCACCCTAAATGCTTGTAAGGACACTTGTTGAATCCCTACCAGGGGCATAGAATTCCAACCATGAAACAAAACTGTTTTCTGAGAGGTCTTGTAGGTGTGTCTAGGCAGGTTACATGTGGGAACACTAGACACAAGTTCTCAGTCGAGGAATTTGCAAATTTGACCGCTATGTGCAAGAATTGCAAAGTCCCTTATTGAGCAAAACCCTAGTTTCCAAAATCGAACTAGAAGATTATCGTTGTGTCATAGAAAAAGATGAGAGGGGAACAACTGGCACTATCATGATGTCTTGAATCCAACAGAGTTGAAGGTTCATCGATTTGAACCCCATCCACCATTCTATGGCCTATTACAACTCACACCGTAAAGGATTTCAGGGACACTTATTACATGTTACAGTTATCCATGCATCATGCATCATGCATTAGCTACCAATTGTCCATGGATAAGATACTAGTTATTATATATATATATTTTAATAATTGTTTATTTCAAATTTGAAACTACTTTCATAAAATCAATCTCGAGAATATAATCTAGGAAAATCATACATACTAATCCACTCCAAATTCTAAATATAAACACCTATTAATGTAACATATTTAAATATCAATTACTTTAGAAATTATATATATATATATATATATATATATATAATTAGAAATTAAACCATTTTTTTCCAATCAATTAGGAAAAAGTGTATTCATGTTTATATTTGTGTAATTTTTCAATCAAATCAACAAATGTTATTATTTGTGTTATTTTTCAATGAATTCAACAAATTTGAAATTTGTATGAAATTGTGGAAGAATTCATTTTTACAGGTTTTTATTAATGTTATTTTTAATAAAGTCAACATAATTCAGATATGTATGAAGTTGCTGTAAAGTGTTGAAATCTGTGTGAATTTGTAGAAGAATTCAGTTATGTTGAACATATTTCAGATTTATATGAAGTTGTTGTAAAGTTTGGCAATGTCGATGTATGTTTTGTTTTTTCAAACAATTTGTTTAATATTTATGATGATGTATTTATAGGGTTTTGAAACCTAGTAATTTAGGAACATGGGACACAAATTAATAATATTTTTAGTTAAGTGTTGTGGTTCACATGATTAAGGTTTTGATGAAGGTATTGTAAAATTTGAAAAGTTATTTATATTATTAGTTTGCATATGTATAATAATTCCATTGATTTTGATATGGCTGAGTATAGCAAGTATAAAAGAGATGAATAGTAAACAAAAGATCATGGTAATGGGTATAAAAAGAATCATAATGAAGTATTATAGTGATTTTTTTATTAAATAATTATAATGTAATATTTTGGTTTTGATCATTTGGATGTTTTGGATCAATTGTAAATAACTGGATATAATAAGGGGAGTCCGGTTATATAAATGATCATGTGTGTAAATATCTTCTATGAATTTCTAATGTGGATCTCAAAGCCAAACCTTCAAATCTTCACTAGTGAATTTCTAAGAATGCATTTTCAATAAATATGATTTTGATATAAAATGAGATAGACATACCACTGTATTCTCTAGATATGTAAATATGATCTTAAAAATTAATATAAAGGTCCAAGACTATAGAAGAGCACTATAGGGGTTGTGAGTCCACTAAGAATAGGAAAAGGGATTGAAGCAGAAGATAAATAATCCTAAGTTTCCCAAGTCTACCAATGTTCATGTCTTTTCACCATGTACCTTATTAAATATCCCAACCACTAAGCATTGAATACAAGTAGTGGTTGGTGGAGAATTTCACCTTCCATAGTTATGAGAGCATGGGGGTTGAGTATAAGCCTTAAGTAGTGTAAGGGATTTCATCCACAATCATTCCATTGGATTGGTCCTTTCACTCATTGGATTATATGTGTTTCCATGTAGGAGACTACAATTCAAGCGTGTAGATTGCTACTAATTGAATGCTCAAGAGCCAATATATGATTGTGTTGGGGTGATCCAAAAGGTAAACAACAAATTAGACTTCTTATGCACATATTGAAGAGCACCTGTTGGAATTCTCTAATGTTGTGATGGAGGGGCAAAGGGGCCAATCAGTGTAATCATATTGTATTTGTGGTGGTCATTAAATGTAAAGTGAACTAGGTGCACTATGTGTGTTATTATTAAATAATATCAATAGGTAGTATGGTAAATAAATGCAATAACACCTAATTAAAGAAAATCCACTAGGTAGTTAGGAGGTGGTTATGATTAGTGTCTCCAACTAGCTACAAATAAGGATAGAGTCCTCCTTATGGAGCATGCATTGGATTATATTTATTGGAGTATAAGTGTCACTTTTCCCTTTTTGCAAAATTTTCAAGGGAAAAATAGTTCTGTCACTCCATTCCTTGCTTTTTATGCAAAAATTAAAAAAAATTGTTCAAAATTTTAAGGATTTGATATAATTTCTATAAAAATTGTTCAATTTTAAAGTAAATTTTTTTCATCCTATAAAATTTAGGTAAATCATTATAGAAAAAAATAGAAATTAGTAATTTTTTTTTGAAAAATTAGATAAATAATTCATAACTGAAATTTAATTCAAAAAATTTTCCATTAAAAAACTAACTTTATAAATTTCAAAAAGTAAATTATTCAAATCAAATTTTAGGAAGTAAAGATATCCTTATTTAAAATAATCAGCTATTATAAGGTTTTTCGATGATGATAGTAAATATTACAAAGCATATATATATTTTAAAATAGCACCCATATTAAAACCAAACCAACTCAATGAGATAGAGGGTTTTCGAGCTTCGATTTGGTATATTATATAATATGTTTTTAATTAACATCAAGAACGGTGCAACCCTTGTAATTTTTTTCCATCAAACAACCAAACAATGAAAACATTGAGCAACATGAAATGGGACGATCAAATGTTCATATAAAACATATTGCAGTTTATTCAAGTAAAATTACAAGAACGAATAAGGGAATCTCTGAATTTCAGGAGAGCTATACCCTATTATGCTAAATGTATCCTATTATCATATGAAAGTATAATGAGACATATATGTTTGTGTGATTTCGAGTATGTTTGTGATGAATAGTACATGGATGGAGACATACATGTTTGTGTAATTTGGAGGATGTTTGTGATGACTAGTACATATATGTTTGTATGATTTGGAGGATGCTTGTGATAATTATTAGTACATGGATAATTGTAACGTTTAGAAAGACAAATAATTTTAATTTTTATTTAATAATGACATTATTTAGAAAACATCATTATCGAAAATCAGAAACCAATTATAACTTTATTTTGTCAAGCACTACCTAAATCAATTTTGGTAAAGTTTTATTTTCACTAAGAAAAACAAAATCTCTTCTATATGCATGCAAAAAATCATACATAGTTTTCAATTTAAAATTTCACATGTAGAGTTTATTTATTTTTGTGAATTTTGGAAAAGAACCCCTTGAGAAAACGGATTGACTTTTATTATTTCATATTTTTGTATATGACAAATATCTTATTATGATTGTGCCCCATATATCATAATATTTTTTTATATGAATGATAGTGAAGGTTACCTATTATTTTTACTAATTATTTTATATTTTTGTATATGACAAATATCGTATTATGATTGTGCTCCATATATCATAATATTTTTGATATGAATGATTGTGAAGGTTACCTATAATTTTTATTAATTTGGTATATATTAAGTTATAATTTTGGATAAAAACAAATATGGGATGTTTTAATGTTGATTACAATAAATTTATATTTTAATTTGTATAATAATTATGATATATCATATATGTATAGACATTAAAAATTGGAGGTAGATGGATGGGATATGAAGATTCCATATAAATAGACACTTGGGATCTATAAATTCAGATATATTATCAAATGAGGCACTTGACGTGACGAGGGTATTCTGGAATGGATGGAATATGGACTATAGAAGAGCCATCGAAGGGAACTATTATGTTGGGCCCTTTTTGTTAAGTTTCATGGGTCCCCATCTCTCATGTACCACTTTCATCCCACAACAAATACGTTCAGCTAGATGGTGGACTAGTTAGGAGTCACGTAATCAAAGAAAAATAAGGATAAAGTTTGTGTATTGTGGAGCCCCTCTCTGGTTCTCTCCTCTATCTTGATAAAAAAGCAAATCCTAGTTCCTAAGGGTCTCTTTTTGTGCTTCATACTTCAATACCACCATTAAATGAAGATGATGATGATGAATTTGATGATATTGGACAAGGGGGGGATGAACCAAGAAAAAACCATTTATTTCTTGCTTAGTTTGAGAAGGTATGGAATCTCCTCAACATTCCTAATCATGCTCTCTAATTTTATTTATATTTTCACAGAAGAAAGTAATTTTTATCCATAGAACTAAAATTACAGGGTTTAAGAGTTCTTTCCCCTAATCATACTTATCACCAAAATATATTTAAATATAATAAGAAGTAAAGTATATTATATACCATGAATCATAAAGGCCAAAAGATGAAACAAAACTCTCTTCTAATACATAGACTGTTCATTTGAAAATTTACATTGAGTAGAAAGATCTACAACTTCATCATGAACTCTTAGCATTGAAAAAAATTGGAAATTCCCAAGCCAAAAAACATAATGTTGAAACATATAAACAAAGACTATAGATTTCCTTAGTAGTGATCATAGAAAAATCATTTCTGAACTCAGTCAAAATCATATTCCCTTTTTGAATATGTAGCCCTCTTTTGATAATTGGTCAGCGACAGTATTGGGTTTCTTGAAAACGAGTGAAAATGTGATCAAATATGGTAGTGATATCCTTAAGATTGTCACCCAAAGGCCTAAGCATGAAATTATGGAGATATGAAGTTCAATCATCCGATTAATAACTAAGGAAGAATCACCATATATATGCAAATTTGAAATATTCCTTTCCAAATCACACTTCATTAGTAACTTTATCGACATTACTTTTGCTGAGATGTTTGTTCCAGCTCCAAGACCCGGTTTGAAAGTTGATAAAATGATCCTGAGAGAAATTTAAAACACATCTAGCACTAGTGATATCTCCACCATTCTAAGAAGCCCCATCAAAAAAATCCCCAATTGATTAGATCTATCTATATAGATCTTTATGTAATTTGCATTGCGATAATGCTTATAACGTGCGAGCATGTAAAATTTAATTAAGATCAACATATTTTTTTTATTTTGACAATTCATTATATCTACAATCTTGTTAGCATATTTTTTGTTCTTAGTGAACATGTTGTCGAGCCTTAGTGTCGTCGCCAACTTCAAAGTAGGAGATATCTTTGGAGTTTTTGGGGTTTCCAATTTCAAGATTCCCACTTTGATGTAGTTTATATTGTTGATGTTCTTATTTTGCCTCTTGAGTGGGATATTAATTTTGGTTTGCATGATATCATACAAGCAATGCCTCATGACATTCATCTTATGGGTATGGTTGTTACTGCAATAAGTGCACTTTCTACATTTCATCCAAATTCCAATCCCACATTGAGGGTATGTTAGAAGCTTCAAAATATATTTATGGTATTTTTTAATAGATAAATTCACAACATGGACAAGTTATTGGGAGAAAGGAGTTTGACAAGGCTAGTCATCCTAAGCCTTGACCTATTTGGTATGCCTTAAGGATAGAAATCAATAGATTTTGTATGCACATGTTTAAGGTTCCAAGTCTTCTATTCATCCCTACATAGGGTAGTCTTTGTTCAAGCTTATTTTAAATTTTACTTAATAAGGTGTTCCCATGTTATCCTCCTACATTTTCTATTTTATGGTTTACCATTTCTTTCATTATTTCCTTAACTTTAGATTTTAGAATTGTATAGGAAACATTATAACAATCTTTATTGTTGTTGACAAAGGTTGTACTTCTTAATCCCATTAAGCAATTGGCCACTTGTAGCCATTGATATAATTTCATTTCATTATATTTCTAAAGCTATATTGCATACTAATACTTAAACATTTTTAGAGACATTGCATAACCTAGGATAAGAACCTATTAATCCTTTGTGATCTCAAGCACTAATAATTTTCACTCTTGAGTATTAATCATTTTCACTCTTAGCACATAATGATTAAAAATCCTTTCTCATTACATAGCTGCTAGGAGCATATCGAGGATATTTCTTATAATTCTTTTTATCACTCGCATTATGAAATTTAGTTGAGCATTTTTCCTATGTCATTCTTAAGGCCTTTTGTCATTTTATTTGTCCATGATCATGCCTTTTGAACTTACGACTAACTATTTCTCTTATAGGAACAAGATCTTTACAATTCAAATTCAATTCGTGACAAGCATCTTGTTAAACTTAAAAGCGAAGTCTTGTATTTAATTCGTGACAGAACTAGCAAAAGTAAGAGAAGGTGAGGCGGGAATGGCCGTGAGAGGGATTTGTTGTCTTCTGGTTCTGTGTCCATAGATTTCATTGTTATTGTTGGTAGTCAGTAAAGAATATGACCTGCCTCCACTGTTATAGAAATTGCTATTGTTACTGCTTATGCTTCTGCTTCTACTCCCTCATCCTGTTTCTCTTTCCATTTCTGTATGTATGATATACACTTCGAAATTTTATAGACCAGGAAAAAAAGGAGCATGCTTTGTGCTTTATATTAAGAGGCCAATGGTGAAATATTGTAACTTCTAAGAATATTATATTTGTACTTTATTATTCCAGAGATGTTTCATTCCTCCGAAGAGACCCTATTGTATATCCGGAGATGTTTATTCCTCCGAGAAAGTGTGGTAACTAGGTTATTAGATCTCCCATGTGAGGTCAGCCCTGAGTTAGCTGTTTAGGGGTTATTAGAATCTCTTAGGAGAGGTCAGACCCATTAGGGTGAAAAGTCAGTTAGGACATGAGTATAAATAGAGGAGGTGTGTTGCTCATTTATCTCATTCATTCACTCACTTGTGATTGGCGCATAGGAGAGAGAGAGGTCTGCATAGGAGGAGAAGGAGCTCTTGTTGAGGACTACATCTTGTATTGGGTTGATTATCTATATTGAGGAAAGCTTTGCTGGGTTTCCTACCCCATGAGGGTTTCCCAGGGTAAATATTTGTCTATCTTGTGATTGTGTTTCTTTCAGTGATCTTGCTTGTGAAATTAGGCTAAACTTAACAACCAAAAGGAGAGAGGTGACTTAGATGGCCATGTAATTCAAATAATATCTGAGTGTGGTGGGTGAACATTAATAGATTAAGTGCCATGATGTCTTAGTAAACATAGGCTAAGTGCCATGTCTTAGTTACCACTTATCACATGTAAATTAGTTGTCTGCCATTGTTCGATCTAGTATGAACTAGAATTATCCATGTATCTATAGTATTTTTAGTTAACGGTCTTCTTCTAGTTAAACGGTTGTGAGCCACAAACTAACTACCCGGTTATCTATGCATCATACATCAGTCCATGCATAAGCTACAAGTTGTTTTTGTTATTATTTTCTTTATTTAATTATTTATTTCTAATTTAAACCAATTTGATAAAATTAATATAAAGAATACAAAAATATATTTACTAATCCATCTCAAATTCTAAAATATAAACCTCTATATTGTATTGATATATTTGGATAATAATTACTTTAGAAAATATCTCAAATTCTAAAATATAAACCTTTATATTGTATTGATATATTTGGATAAAACCATATTTTTTAAAAATAAATTAGGAAAAAGAGTATACATGTTTTTATCTATTTTAATTTTAAATGAGGTAAACAAATTTGAAATATGTGGAGTTTGAAAGTTCAGTTATACATGTTTTTGTTAATGGTATATTTAAATAAAGTCAACAAAGTTGAGATTTATTTGATAATGGTATATTTAAATAAAGTCAACAAAGTTCAGATTTATTTGAAATTGTTGTAAAGTTTGGATATTTTTTTGAAACAATTTATTTTATATTTATAAGGATGTATTTATAGAGTTTTGAACTTGGGTATTTTATGAACATGGGATATAATAGAATGCAAATTAATAATATTTTTAATTAAGTGTTTTGGTTCACATGATTAAGGTTAAGGTTTAGATGAAGATATGGTAAAACTTGAAAAGATATTTATATTATTTGTTTGTATATGTACATTAATCCTATTGATTTTGATATGAATGAATATTGAAAGAAATGAATAGTGAACAAAAGATTATGGTAATTAGTATAAAAAGAATCATAATGAAATAAAGATATTATATGGTAATTAGTATAAAAAGAATTATAATGAAATAAATATATTATAGTGATTTTTTTAATTAAATAATTTAAAAATGTAATATTTAGGTTTTAATCATTTGAATGTTTTGGACTAATTGTAAAGAGGATGTGAGGATTCCCCAAAATACCATAATGTAATGTGACACAAATACGAGTGTCTACATAAATAATATTATAGAAATAATATAATAAGTGTACAAGTATTGAATGCATGCAACCATGTGATGGTTATCATTTATTCCAAGCACCTTAATACACATGGTTGATAAGTGTAGACACTCGTATTTGTGTCACATTACATTATGGTATTTTTGGGAATCCTCACATCCTCTTTACAATTTTCTCATGTTTTTTTGTCAACATAAAATTATATGCCACTTCTTGTCCATTTGTATGAAATAAGGGTCACAATAGTATGATATAAGAACAAAAGTAGGTTAGTTGATTGAGTGGGTCTAATGGTTAAGAACATGGGTTTCCTTCTAGGAAGTCATAAGTTAAAATCCTAAGAGGTGTAGGGCATGTACACCTTTGTAAACTTTAACAGTTTTTTTGTTTGTTGTTAGGTTGATTACTCACTTGAGCATTTGTGTGTAGTTTTATATCTTATTTGGTTTTACAATTATGGTGGTGCCAACAATTGGAAGATATATAATGTGAATGATGTTTCTAGATTGAAAGATATATGATGTGAATGGTGTTGCTAGGTTGGAGGATATATGATTCATGTAGATACATTACCTCTAAATTAAACATATTGTTTGTTTTAATGTAAATACATAATTTCTAAATTTGAACCCTTATCATAACCTTTATACTTTCTATTTCCAACTATAAATCTAATTTATTAAACTGAAATATAATTTAAAATAACAAAAACATATAAAATAAATAAATAAAACTTTAAAATAAATTTGAATAAAATATAAAATCTTTAAAATAAATTTATATTAATGCATTAGTTTTTGGTGTTAGTTATACCATCATCCTTCCCATTATTGAAATTAATTTATACCATCATCTTAAATAAATATATTAAAGAAATATACTGCCTTACATAAAGTTGTAAGCTTCTTTTTAATGTAACCCGAAACAACCATGTCTATAAACGATCAATCTTGATTATAAAAGAAATAATCAATCTTCACTATAAAAGAAATAATCAATCTTTAGCCATCAATGTTGAAACAATAGAAGATAGCTAACAGTCCCTTGATTACAACAAAACAACCATGCCTATCAAAAAAATAATTAATGTTAATTGTGAAATAGAATATAAGAATTAGCCTCTTCATTACAATTATTATCATGTTTATGAAAGATATAATTAATTATTTTACAAAATAAATATTTTTATGAAAGATATAATTATTACAATTATTATCATGTTTATGAAAGATATAATTAATCATTTTACAAAACAATCATTTTTATAAAAGATATAATATTTTCAATTATAAAAAATAATTTATAAACATTTTTTTAAATATTATTCAACATACTTTAAAATTATAAATAAAAAATAAATGATTATGAACCATTTTTTTATCATATATTCCTTTTTTTAATATTATTCCATATATTTTAAAATACAAATAAAAAAATAAATGATTGTAAACCATTTTTTATCATATATTCCTTCTTTAAAGAGAGGCTGCCACATCAAACAATGAGAAAGAGATTGGACAAAGAATAATAAATCATGGTAAAAAGTAACCTTGGTGTTCATTCATGATACTATATGTTCAACGCACATACAATATTCAACCTTGTCCCTGGTTAAGTTTGTTATTAGATTATGGCTTTGGAATATAATAACTTGGAATGGGAACTTAATTTGAGGAGCTCTCTTTGGTGAGTTGAACATATAATATTCAACCTTGTCCCTGGTTAAGTTGGTTAAGTTTGTTATTAGATTATGGCTTTGGAATATAATAACTTGGAATGAGAACTTAATTTGAGGAGCTTTCTTTGCTGAGTTGGATCCTCTTAATTATTATCTTTATTAATATTTATAAATTTTTTTTGAAATTTTTATATTTGAAAATAAAATAACATGATAAATACTTAGATGAAAACTTTAAAAGTCATAAGTTTCCTTAAAATAGGTCGTGAGTGACCACAACTATTTAGCTCACCTCTTGCAAACAAATCCTATAACACTCTATGTCACTCTATGTGTAAGAAATTTTAGAATTATTATAGACAGAGAATCAAATTTCTTGACTTCTAAAGTTTAGGATTAAAAAAATTACACCTTAATTTCATGTTTCAGTGTTTGAGAAATCTAACTATTATAGTTATACAAAATTGTCTCTTCTATATATTATTTTTTTACATAAAGAAAAATTGTTAATGAATTGTATATTTACAATTTATATGGAAAAATTATTTGTTTATTGTCTAATTTAGATTTACATCTTTAACAATGAAGATTTGTTGATGTGAGAAATACATTTTATATATAATTTTTTAATGATTATATGTTAATTTTTTATATTAAATATTAATTTTAAAAAAATGATATTAATGGGTATTGATATATTTTAATTTAAAAATAATTTATGTTGATTTTTAATTTTTTCTATAAAGTTTAGAATTAAATAAAAATTTGTTGTATTTAATTTTTTATCATCTCCCAATAAAATAATGAAATATATCACTATATTGTATATCTAATTTTTTAACCAAAGTGATAAACACACATACCGTTCATTTTAATTTCTTCGTATTAAATACTAACAAAATCTCAACTTCAAAAAGAAATTTGACCCTTATAAATGTTTGAAAAGCAAGGGACACAATAGGGTTTAAACATGAGACCTCATTAAACATCAATACAAGCTACAAGAAACAGAAAACTAAAGCGTGGTTATTCAAGCAAGAGGTAATATGGAACATCGGCAGACTGGACATTTAGCGCTCCTGTCCAGCCATTCGAATAAGCATGTCTGGTGAAAAACATGGCCGCATTGAATCTGGCGGGCTTCTTCTCCAACTCGGAACGGCTCCAGGCAAACTGGGCAGCTATTATATTTACTCACATGCTGCTCCAAAATATTTATGCGAGGTAACTGCTCAATGGCGATTGTATTTGCAGGGATGCTTGCACCTGAAGAGAATTCGTCGTCATCCATGTTACGAATATTGGCCAGTCGTGTCTGTGTAGGATCCCTAGAAATGGCAGTGGCCGCAGCAAGAGGAGAAACTGAACGATAACGTGCAACATTTTCCTGGTCTCCAATATATTCAGTAACAGGATGCACTAATTGTTGGGTGGACGCTCTATCTTGCGTTGGGCTTGCAACGGTGGTTCCTGGAGAAGTAAATGAATACTGTGCATGCTCTTCATCTTCTCCTCTACCAACAAAGAAACTATGAAGTTGGGTTTGGTAACTTCTTTCTTCTCTTCCTCTTCTTCTTCGTGGTCTTCTTGATTTCATCCTTCGGCTGTTACTTTCAATTTCTTCATCATCGTCACCAAAAGGAACAGCTGATGAATCCCAGGCCCGCCCAACAATGGCAGAAGTAAGAGAAGGAGAGGAGGGAATGGCCGTGTGAGGGATTTCATTGTTATTGTTGGTAGACAGTAAAGAATATGACCTGCCTCCACCACTATAGTCATTGCTATTGCTACTGCTACTGCTTATGCTTCTGCTTCTACTCCCTCCTGTTTCTCCTTCCATTTCTATATGTATGATTTATTAGACTACGAAATTTTAGAGACGAGAAAGAAAAGAGCATGCCTTCTCCTTTATATCGGGAAGTCAATCTGAGAGAGGCGACGCTTCTTATAAGTCGGCCGTCATGTTTAACTGAATTAATGTAAGTCATAAATGTGTAATTGATAATATAAAAGAGAAATACTTAAGGTTATTTAATTTGTTGTGGGTGAATATTTATAGGTTACAAGTTAAGTGTTATGTTTCAGTTATCACTTATTACATGTATACTGGTTGTCTGTTACTTCCTTATCCATCACCAATTAGAGTTAACTATACATCAGCTAGCAGTGATTTTTTATATATTTTTTTTGTTATAATTCTTTATTTCGAATTTGGAAGGACACCCATAAAATCAATCCGGATAGTATGGGCTACTATTAATGTTACATTGTTTATTTCAAAATTGAAACTACTTTCATAAAATCAATCCGAGAGTATAATCTAGGAAAATCATACATACTAATCCACTCCAAATTCTAAAATATAAACACCTATTAATGTAACATATTTAAATAACAATTACTTTAGAAATTATATATATATATATATATATATATATATATATATATATATATATATATAATTAGAAATTAAACCATTTTTTCCAATCAATTAGGAAAAAGTGTATTCATGTTTATATTTGTGTTATTTTTCAATGAAATCAACAAATTTGAAATATGTGGAGTAGATGTTTTTATTTGTGTTTTTTTTTTTATAAGTAAGAAATTGTAATACTAAGAACGAGTTACATTGCGTACAAAATACTAGTGGTCTGGCCGATAAGAAAGATTTACCAGCCGATCACAATTCCCCTGACCCAACAGATTGCTACAAAAATTGGTGGTCTGGCCAATACGACGGACACTGCCAGCAAAACAAAATTCCCACCTTTACATATTACACGGATTCCGCTGAGACCCGATAACAGAGAGAACATAATTTTTATCCGAAGATCAGAAAAACCACTCTTGAAACTAGCTACCAGCTGACCACCAAAAGACCCATAGACACAAAACCAGGTACATACACCAAAATGTGGCATAACAGAGCCGAAAGAACAGAGCAAAGTTGCATAAACTCGACGAATATCCCTAAAGACGAGAAAAAATTTTAGAAACATGAAAACAGAGTAAAGCATCACTGAGAAAGTCTTTAACTTCCAAGAGCTGTCCTGGGACTAGAGCCATGCATTGGACAGTGCACACGAGCCAAACCAGGAGGAGCTGCAGCATCCAGGCCCGGATAAAGGCAATCAGAACCAACCATGGACGACCCAGGAGCAGGAGGAGGCGAAATGCCGAGTTTGGTAGCAATGCGGTTGATCTTCTGGTGGATGAGTGAGCATTCCTAGTTGTGAACCTTACATGCACGAATTGGCTCCAAATCACCAGCCGCTTTGTTTTCGCGTTCCATGAGAATACAAGCCAAAAGACTCTTGGTGACCTTGAAAGTGGCCAGCATTTGGTCATAGGCCAAGAGCCGACCAATGGTATTTCCAGGGCCCGTCACAAAATCCCCAACTTCATTTCTCATATCATCATTCGCCATGGCCTTGACTCGAGCCCACATATCATGTTCCACTTTTTCCAACTCATCCTTAATGATCACAGCGATGCGATCATAGAAGAAGCATGCAGCCTCAAGGGCCTTATGCTGTTCTCTCCTAACAGGTGCCTTCCCCTTTTTTGGGTCATGACGAGCCTTCTTCTCATGTTGTTTATGTAGTGCCATCCCAACACAAATAGAAAACCGAGCCCTGAGCTTGTATGAAACCCCTCTCTAGAATACGAAATACTGAGAATATACTGAAGAATAAATCTTGTCAATGGATGTAGAGGCCAACAGTGTTGTCTTACATTTATAGCATTATGCTTCAAGACGCCCGAATAATACGCAGGAAAGGCGGTCCTTTGAGCATTAAACCTCATGATTTCACCTTGTCCTTGCTATGATGTGAGCCACAGCATTGCCGATGTCATCCTCATGATCACGGGTAGTTTGAGTACTCTGGTTATTATGAATCAAGGTAGTCTGTATTGGAACATAAATGGGGGTATTTAAAATGCAATGAATACCATTGTCTGTACCGTAGTGATTAATGTCATTCGAGCTATTCATCATAGATGAAACAGGTGGCCGTTGCTCAGTATTGAAGGCATTTCTCGTGTCCTGCAGACCACAAAGAATCGCGCGTGTGTCTTCTGCCACCAGCGAGGTGAAGCGGTGGGCCCACTCTAAATCTCCAGAGGTCGCAAGAGTCCCCTCGTGTAGATGGAGGGTGTCGTTGACTCCGATACTAGCCAAAAGATACGACACTTTATTCCCATCTCTACAAACGTGGTTGAAAGACTAGTCATGGGTGTCATTGAGCAATGTGGCAAGTCTTTCCACTCTGAAAGCAAGGAGCTAACTGTCAGTGACTTTGACTGGATTTTTTCGGTTCTGAATACTGCGTGTGAGATGGATAGTGATGCGGGAGTCTCCCTCAATGATAATTGGTTCCAAATTTAACTTGATAGCTAGTTGGAGGCCGGCTAAGAGGCCCTCAACTTCAGCTGCATTATTCGTTTCTTCCCCTATGTTTCCCATATAAACCTATAGAATTTCACCGTCCCAATTACATATGACACCCCCAAAACTGGCTGGGCTTGGGTTCCCTTGAGATGCCCCATCAAAATTTAATTTATAAGTCCCAGATGGGTGGGGGGGGTGTCCAATAATCCATACTTTTCATAGCAGAGTGTCTATTGTCCTTCTGGCCACATTTTTGTGTGGCTTTGCTAATGCCCCACGTGGAAAGGATGCGGTTTTTCCATCTCAGTACACTCCCAATCCTTATCATGCCATAAGGTGGCCCGGGTAGTTTCTAGGATAGAATTAGAAATCTTAGTCCAAACCTTATGCTGAGGGAAGCTATTATCCTGAAATATCCGTCGGTTTCTTTCTTTCCATACTTCCCACATCAGAAAACCGGGAAAGGATGTCCATATAGAGTTGACAATGGGGTTGGAAAAGGCTAGAGGGTCCCAACTCTTAGTGGTTAGAGAGGGGTCGCCTCTGCAACAGTTTGAGGGTATGAAAATATCCACTCCTCTGTCCCATAGGGTGGGGGGGGGTAAACGGGCATACATCCAGAAGATGGTCCATAGTCTCTTTGCTATGAAAGCATAGGATACACTGAGTTGGGCCAATGAAACCACGTTTCATGAGATTCTCTCCAGTTAGAATTCTTCGGTATGAAGTAAGCCAGATGAACGTGGAGAATTTTGGTCAAGGAATGGTTTTCCATATGTTCGTCCAGGTTTCATCTCTAGGAATCCCCGGGGTGACAGTCCAGAGATTGTAAGCTTCTTTGGTGTTGAAATTGCCACTTGTAGAAATTGTGGAAGAATTCAGTTATATAGGTTTTTATTAGTGTTATTTTTTAATTAAGTCAACACAGTTCATATGTGTATGAAGTTGTTGTAAAGTATTGAAATCTGTGTGAATTTGTAGAAGAATTCAATTATATTGAACATAGTTCATATTTGTATGAAGTTGTTGTAAAGTTTGGCAATGTCGATGTATGTTTTGTTTTTTCAAACCATTTGTTTAATATTTATGAGGACGTATTTATAGGGTTTTGAAACCTGTATTTTAGGAATATGGGATGCAAGTTAATAATATTTTAATTAAGTGTTCTAGTTCACATGATTAAGGTTTTGATGAAGGTATTGTAAAATTTGAAAGTTATTTATATTATTAATTTGTATATGCATAATAATTCCATTGATTTTGATATGGTTGAGTATAGGAAGCATAAAAGAGATGAATAGTAAACACAATATTATGGTAATGGGTATAAAAAGAATCATAATGAAAGTATTATAGTGATTTTTTTATTAAATAATTATTAGTGTAATTTTTGATTTTGATCATTTGGATGTTTTGGATCAATTGTAAATAACTGGATATAATAATGGGAGTCAAGTTGTATAAATGATCACATGTGTAAATATCGTGTATGAATTCTTAGTGTGGAGGTCAAAGCCAAACCTTCAAACCTTCATTAGTGAATGTCTAAGTATGCATTTTCAATAAATATGATTTTGATATACAATGAGGTATACATACCACTGTATTCTCTAGATATGTAAATATGATCTTAAAAATTAATATAAATGTCCAAAACTATAGAAGAGTGGTTGTGAGTCCACTACAGGAGAATAGGAAAAGGGATCGAAGCGGAAGATAAATAATCCTAAGTTTCCCAAGTCTACCAGTGTTCATATTTTCACCATGTACCCCTTATTAAAGATCCCAACCACTAAACATTAAATACAAGAAGTGGTTGGTGGAGAAGTTCACCTTCCATAGTTATGAGAGCATGGGGGTTGATTACAAGTATATAGCGTAAGAGATTTCATCCCCAATCATTCCATTGGATTGGTCCCTTCACTCATTGGATTATATGTGTTTCCATGCAGGAGACTACAATTCAAGCGTGCAGATTGATACTAATTGAATGCTCAAGAGCCAATATATGATTGTGTTGGGGTGATCCAAAAGGTAAATAACAAATTAGAATTCTTTTGCACATATTGAAGAGCACATGTTGGAATTCTCTAATGGTGTAATGGAGGGGCAAAGGGGCCAATTAGTGTAATCATATTGTATTTGTAGTGGCCATTAAATGTAAAGTGAACGAGGTGCACTATGTGTGTTATTATTAAATAATATCAATAGGTAGTTATGGTGAATAAATGCAATGACGCTTAATAAAAGAAAATCCACAAGATAGATAGGAGGTGGTTATGATTAGTGTCTCCAAGTAGCTACAAATAAGGATAGAGTCCTCCTTATGGAGCATGTATTGAATTATATTTATTGGAGAATAAGTGTCACTTTTCCCTTTTTGCAAAATTTTCAATGGAAAAATAGTTCCATGTCACTTATATCCATTCCTCGCTTTTTATGCAAAAACTAAAAAAACTAGTTTAAATTTATAAGGATTTGATACAATTTCTACAAAAATTGGCCAATTTTAGAGTACATTTTTTTTCTATATGTTTGTTTGATTTGGAGGTAGAGACATACATGTTTGTGTGATTTGGAAGATTTTTGTGATGACTATTACATACATGTTTGTTTGATTTGGAGGATGCTTGTGATGACTAGTACATGGATGGCTGTAACTTTTAGAAAGACAAATAATTTTACTTTATATTTGATAATGACATTACTTTGAAAACATCATTGCGGAAGAAGCCAATGATAACTATCAATGTCCATGGTACATATTCTTCAATACTTAACTTTTTTACAATTATGTATATATAGATGATTTTTTAATATAATTATTTCTATTTATTTAAACCCACATGACAATGGTAGGAATTTTGGAGAATAATATTCGAGCATTCATCAAGTCATTAGTTGTGTGTCAGGGCATGCAATCTCTTTAATAAAAACATTACCGAGCAAAATTTTGATTGGGAACTTTATTTTGTTAAGCACTACCTAAGTCAATTTTAGTGAAGTTTTAGTTTCAACAAGAAAAACAAAATCTCTTCTATATGCATGCAAAAAATCATACATAGTTTTCAATTTAAAATTTCACGTGTAGAGGAGTTTATTTATTTTTGTGAATTTTGGAAAAGAACCCTTTGAAAGAAACGGATTGACTTTTATTATTTTATATTTTTGTATATGACAAATATCTTATTATGATTGTGCCCCGTATATCATAAGTATTTTTTATATGAATGGTAGTGAAGGTTACCTATTATTTTTATTAATTTGGCATATATTAAGTTATAAGTATTTTTTATATGAATGGTAGTGAAGGTTACGTATTATTTTTATTAATTTATTAATTTGGTATATATTAAGTTATAAGTTATTAATGTTGATTATGAGTAATATATTAATCAAAACATTAAAGATATATGAATTTTTATTTTAATTTGTATATTGATTTTGATATATCATACATGTATAGATATTAAAAATTGGAGGCAAATATATTACCAAAGGAGGTACTTGTTGGTGACAAGGGTATTCTGGAATGGATAGAATATGAAGATTCCATACAAATAGACAAGGGATCTATAGATTCATATATATTATTCAAGGAGGTACTTGATGATGATCTAGAATGGATGGAATATGAAGATTCCATACAAATAGACAAGGGATCTATAGATTTCTTCTCAATATAAGTGTCTTTGTTTTTTGTTATGTTTGGTGGTGGGATACTATTTAGGCTGTAGGAGGCATTAAGGTTATGTTTTTTGTTGGCTTTATCTTTTGTTATGCTAGTATGATGATTCCATACAAATGGACAAGGGGTCTATAGATTTCTTCTCAATATAAGTGTCCTTGTTTTTTGTTATTCTTGGTGGTGGGATATTATTCCAGTAGGAGGCATTAAGTTTATGTTTTTTGTTGGATTTAATATCTTTTGTTATGCCAGTATGACTGATCATGTATAAGCAATAAGACATATTCAACTCTTAATTCACACGACTACTTTTATTCGATATTGTACTTTTTTATTCTTTCTTGAATATATATATATATAAACTGGCTTTGCGGCTTGTGATTCAAGTACTACGTACCCTCATACCTCTACGAGCCTCTCCGTGTCTGTCTCCTTCCCATCCATTGTTCGCTCACTCAATCATCTCACTCCGTGCCTCTCCCTTTGGTTGGTCTCACTCAATCATCTCACTCCGTGCCTCTCCCTTTGGTTGGTCTCGCCTGCTTGTGCATCCTCGAACCATAAAGTCTATTATGTTTTGTGGGTCTGCATATTAAGCAATTGATGCACTTGCCTTCATTGGAGTGTCATCAATAAAAAAAGAGGCACTTGTCCCACCCTAACTCCGGTATTTAGATCACCCTTGCCCTATTGATTCATTGAGAAAGGTGCGATTAAATTGATCTGTTGGAGCATGTCTCAGCAACACAAGACGAGGGTTTCGTTGGTTATAGGACTTAACCAAACATCTCACGACATGAGATGACGTATATATATATATATATATATAAAGAAAAAATCAATATGTCAAGAGATAAACTTTTGCACTATCAAAGGATATATAATTTTAATAAATTAAATAAATATATTTTAGATGAAAATATCTAAATGGAAGAACTTCTAGTTATATGAAATTATTTCATATATTGATTTTAAGAGAAACTTGTTACAGAGATAGATGTTTATATCTTAGAATTTGGGGTGGACTACCATCTATGCTTTTTCTAGATTGAAGGGTGTTGGACAAGTGTACTCCTTCAAATTCAAAATAAACAATTATAAAAAGGAAACATAAAAAATAGTTGGTAGTTGATGCATGGATAACTCGTAGCTGTATGGATAACAAGTAGTGACAATCAACCCATTTAACTAATGAAGGTAACAAGTTACCTGAAACATATATATAAGATGTGATTACAATTAAAATCCAGTGCTTTATGTGGCATGCACTCCATGGTGGGCTCTAAACTTGGGATAATTTATCAAAGAAGGGATGGGTTGGCCCAAGTATGTCTTCCTCTTGTGTATGCAATTAACTCTTTGCTAGTGTACACCCTCCCATCGAGTCAACATCTTGGATATCTCCTCCAACGCATCTTGGTCCTTTTTCAACTCTAGGCAACTTTTTAAGAAGGATTTTAAGGTATTAGCCTTTCCCTGTGACTTCATTTTGTCAAACGTCGGTGGCATATCGTAGATAACTTTTTCCTGAAGAGGTAACTGCCTCCTCTGTTTCATCACCTCATGTGCTTCCAAGAAGATATCCCTTTCGACCTCCGCATCAAAAGTGACATGTTTCCATACTGTTGGTCGAGTAGTGGTTCGTGGCCCATCGGCCCCTGTCGTCGCTCCTCCTCGTGTCACCACTCCAACAGTCGCATGTTTTTTTCGAGCCTCCATTGATATTATCTGTATGGACGGTGGATTCTGATTCTTGTTCTGTGGAGATGGTGGCTGATTCTTGGTCTGCCATTTTGCGATGAGCCGCGGATAGTCTTCAACGCCATGATCCACAGCGCTGCAATAAGTGCACTGTTGTGGTGCTGGATTTGGGAAATCCCTTTGATAGTGCCCCTGCTTCCCAAAATTGTAGCATATAATCAGTCCTCTTCCTCGTCCGGCAACTCCTCCTCTCCCTGCGCTAGTACCTCGACCTCCGCGGAATCCTCCTATATCCCCTCCATGCGGTGGGCCATATTGTGGGTACTGCGGCTGCCCATACCATGGCTATTGCGGTGGTCCATATTGTGGGTACTACGGTGGCGGATACTGCGGTGCCAGATACTTCATTTTCCCATACTATGTTTTATCATACTGCTGTGGTTGGTGATTATACTGGGCCGATGGCTAGTTATACTGCTGCTGGTTCTAACCCAGTGCCTATTCTTCTCCTTCCATGAAATATGTTGTTGCAGTTCTCTCCTAGAGTAGGCCATAATCTCTAAAGTTGTTGTCATCGTGGCCACCGATTTACAAAACTTGCAATACAAGTTCTTTGGTTTCGACACCATTTTCTACAGATAGACACACTCTTCTTGTCGATGGCCTCTTGTTTGGCAGATATGACACCAAGGCAAACCTCCCTGACTGAGGGGATTTGGTGCACCGGATTGGAAATAGTCTCAGAAGTCTGGGCACTGATCCTTGTGGTGTCCCTCTATTCCTACACCTAGTACACCATATCTCTTCACGAGCCTCTTTCCCTTTCTTCATGTCTTGCAATTGGATCATCAAGTTTTCCAGCTGTGCTTGTATCTGATCCATATCCAACCTTGTTTCATCGATTGGTGAATCCTCTAGCTTCATTGCAATCTCCAATACTTCCGCTTGGGTCACAACCTTCTAGTGCATTAGTGGTCTGCGGATGTGTGTTACCAGTCCTGTGATGAACCACTCCGTGTGCTGCATATCATTTATCCCAAAACTCACCTTCGCTATCAACGTCTTGTATCGCTGATCGAATTCCCAGACCGACTCATTTGGGTATTGCTTGATTTCTTTGAGCAGTGACATACTATGATTCCAAATTTGGCTTCCTGAATTCATAGATCATTCCTGCTTTGATCTGTGCCAAAGTCTTGGCTGGTGTTCCCATCAGAGCCCATGTAAACTTCATAAACCAATCCAGCGCATGACCCCTAAGGGTCGTCGCTAACTGTCTTTGTTTAATAGCTTCATCCTTGACCTGCTTCATGATCCATACTGCTTCGCACAGAAACCAAAACTGCTCGGGATCGTCGGTCCCATTTCCATGGAAAGTGGGCATTTTTGTGTCATATTCCATTCTAACATTCCTACTATTATTGTTTACTGATGCACTACTTTTACCGCTGTACGTGGGGAAACTTTGCGAATAGCTTGGATTTCTTCCTGTGAAATTCTGAGTAGTGTGCAGGGTTGCAGGTATGTTGTAACTTACGATCTATGTCTCTTCTACTTCTTGGGTAGCCTGGTCACCATCTTCCTCGCAATAGGGTCGCTTTATCCCTTGTGGTCTTGTCTCATAGTCTTCTGTTCCAGTCCTCTCAAGAGACTCTCTCTCATTCCTCCTCTTCTTCTCAGGACGCTAGAATATCGCTCCACTCCTCAAGGTACCACACTCTTCGTCAGCTTCCCATACAAACTCGTTGTCGCTCATGTCGATCTACCCTGCATCTTTCTATCGGATCCACATTCACGCGACACCTACAAACTTCACACACTGATCTTTCTACTTGTCGGAAGTCATCCTCAAAATTCCCTTTTCGCACACAAGCATCTTAACCCACAATTTTAGCAACAACAAGAACCTTCCGCTTGGTCCCCTGCATAAATTTCTCTCCACGTAGCTGTATGAATTGATCGTATCTACTGCGAACTCAGTAATATATCCCTCTAGGATACTGTCCACCCAAAAATTGACAGCCCTTGATACTGTGTTGTCGACATGTTTTAGCTGTCGAATCAGTTCTGGCGTCCAATGCTCAGGCTCAGTCTCTTGGAAATGGTGCTTCTGGAATGTTAGCTACGCTAACCACTCGTGCAACAGTACTAGGAATTCGCAGAAAAATATTTCATGGATATCTGAATAAATGTACTTTTGTAACCAACTGCTTACCCTCTGTCTAGGGTTTTGCTTTTCTCCTTCTTCGAATTCTTCCATCTTTCCGTCAATCCACTCTTGGATATTCGGTTTCGTCAGGTGCCATAGCATATCCTCTTCTTTTCCTCTTCAAGGTACCGGCAACATAACCATTTGTTGACATGGCGACTATCAACAGGGGTTCACTACACACTGTCGTCAAAAAACACCAACCCAAACTCCCTTACGCACCGGCCCAGAAGGGTGTTAACCCTTCCAGCAACACTCGTAAAGCGAATGAAGTATCACCCGAGATGCACAAGGGGGCTGCAGGAACCAAGTTTCCGCAGTGGAGTTGAGGACACGCATCAAACACAATTCGCAACCATAGAAACCAGATATTATGCCATTCACACTATATTAACATTTCATTATTCGCGGATTAATCAACCGTAGCATCAACACATTACTAATATTCACATTAACATGATCTGATTACTTATTAGCATAAACAGTGATTACTAAACCCACAGATCATTAAACATTCCATCAGACATTCGCATCCATCATTCAACAGAAACAAAGACAGAGATAAAACCATAATCGAACATCTTCGTGCATTCATTAAAACCTGCGGAATGACCTTCGTAGAAATAGTTAATACATAATATCGTGGATACAAGACAGATCAAAACTCACAAAGTCGATAGCTCTATCCATCAACGGATCTTCAATTACATGCTATGCCCTTAGGCTTACATTCATTCTACTATTTATACAAAAGTACACGGTTACAAAACGGTCCACATGACCCTTATCTAACTAACTATCTACTTCCACGTTTTCCGTGAATGACCCTTTCTTACACAGATTCTTCCTTTCGCAGCTGTCGGCTTCCGCACTTCCTGCGGACTAATCCCGTGCCAACACTAGCGTACCTATCCTCTCCTAGTAGGCATCCGACTTTTGTCATCACAAAAAATTGGGGAGCGTGTCTCATAACGACCCTCCCATGACCTTGAGTATTATAGAAACATAGGGTGGAACATACATCCATCCCTCTCAACATCCTGGGTCTATACCCTATCAAAACCATAATGTCTTCTATCGAGATTATTGGTCTGTGTCATCATATCATCAATTTTGGTAAACACGGCTCTCTGCAAAATAGGTACTACACCATACTTCATATCAAGTATCCAACTTTTACATAGCCCCTATGTCCTGCGAATTAGTACTTTACAAACTGTAACATCCCGAAAATACCAAAATAATTTTTTTTTATAATAGCAATAATTATCAAAGTCATTTAATGCGGAACATACAAACTAATTCGAATTCTTAACAAAGATAATTTAATGACGATGACACGTCATGAATCTCAAATAAATATAGTTGTAGTTGCTACTTCATATATAAGCAGATGTTAGACTCCTTAATGAATGATCTTTGTATGATTATGTAGACGAGTACAGTTTACAAATTTGTTTAAGTTCTTGGTTAATATTACATGCTGTTACAATTTGTACCGCTTTGATATTCTTGATGTAGTGCTGACAGTTTGTTTGTTTGTTGAAGAAGGGGTCCTACGAGGCACCCTGGAGCTTACTTAGATACGTTTAGCTAAGGCATTTGAATCTTGTTTCGATGTGAAGACCGCTGGTAAGAAATCTACAAGACACCTTAAAAATAAGAGTACTTGTTTCTTTCAATTCATCGTCAATGTAAAATGCTAAGTACTTCCTTGCGACACCAGTTATTGGAGGTATGAATACAAGGTTCTAATCCTAGATTATGTACTGTCTTATGAATCTCTTCAAGGTTATCATTCCAAGTCATCCAAAAGTTATGTTATGATGCTGCATTCAAGGTCATAAGACTACTATCATTAATATTAAAACAACGATACTTCTATCTATTAAGTATTCCTTTATGAAGCTTGTAGAAATAATGATTACACCTTCACTCTATCATCATACTTAGCATCTACAGGACTTAGATTACTCTGTGTCATGTATTTATCATTTCAAGACACAGTTAAAACATATAAAAGGTATAGTGACTAGTGCTTGTATAAGAACTTGGCTGTAGAGTGTAACTTGTCACGCTTAAATTATACTAAAGATACCATAGCCTTGCCCTACATGGCCATCATAGAAATTTTATTGTAACAATGGTATACATATGCTATGAACTAATATTATGAAGCTTCATTCTTTTTTTATATAAAACTATAGAAATGCAATAGTTATATCTTATAGTTGCTATGTATTTTCATAATGCATGGACATGTAATTCAATATTTTACGATGCCTAAGTTTCAAACTTGGAACTATATAAAATATGCACTACAATTACAATGACATGGTTTTCATTATACAAAGATATAATAAACAAAAGCAATATTGTGCTTTTCGATATGAAATCCTAGCTATACCTTTAGCACCATAGGATATTATCCTATACAGACCATGAATACGATCTAAACAACCTTATAAAGATTGTGGCTTAAGCAGTAGTTTGGACTATGCTATATATATAGCTCTTATCCTAAGTGTTAATAACATATGTTATTGTATTCGCCCAAGTCTCGACATTGAAGTGATGAATTGACGGGTAATAGCTTTCTAGCTGCAGGTTGACAGAGTTACGGTCATGTATTAAATGTTATGAACGAACTTCATAGTGGAATGTGTGGCTGTCATACCATGTTGTCCATCCACGTGAACTCTGATTGATAATGTAACCAGGAGTTCTAGCTGGCATGGTTGCTATGTCGCCTCTCCTCCACGTTGTACACAGTAATGTTCCTTGGCATGCAGGGTTGGCAACTCCATGGTTGTTTGTAATTAATGAGGTAATAATGCGAGGTTGCTCGGATTTCCATGTAGCATTGTTGGGTCTTTTTTGTCCATCGATCACACCAGATCTTGATCGTTGATTTTATGTAACCCTAATCGTATTGTATGTATTGGTAACAAGTTTCTTGGTCCTTTATTGTTACGTTGAAATGAGGCCGACAGGTTGCCAAATTTTTAGGGTTGGAGAAAGTTCTCTTCCAGGGTTTCGACCCTGTGACCTATGAGAGGTAATTTTTAATAGTTGCAGGCTTGGATTTGTGCCATAGAGCCGTGATGCAATAATATAAATTGTAGTTATTTGTCAGCTGTTGAGAGTAGTTTGTAGTTCCTCTTTTGGCTCTTTCAAATGGTGGTAACGTCTTCTGGATTTCCTGCGTGTGTAAAGGTTGTAGCCAACCTCTGGTTCCGTCGTTAATATTTGGAATAAAACTTCTACAGCGCAAGTAAATGAAGAATGTGATACCGTAGATTTTTCATTTTATTTGTATTAACAGGCTTCTAACAAATCGCATTTGTGCTTTGGCAGGTTCCCTCTTCGTTGGAAGGTTTCTATGCAACGGTTTTGGAAAAAGGAAAGCTACTACTGCTTCCTTGTAAGATCTGGTGGTTCTTACAAATCCTCGTAGGTGCCTTGATGTGTTTTCTATGTGCCGAGAGTTGGAAATCTTCGACTTGTATCAGTGATGGCTGAATGCTTGTATTGTTTTGATATTATACTGAAAAGGGTTGATCCTCAATCTTGTATTTGATGTTTGGCTCAATGGTGTTTTGCTGAAACTTTGGAACCACCTTCGAGTTGGTTTTTGTACCATGAGTTGCTAAGTTCGGGGTAAAACACTGTGTAGTTTCATGTTTTTCACGGTCTTGGCTTAATATTAAAATGTCGAGGGTAACTCTTGTAATGCTCTATCATATGTTTGGAATGGAAAATCAGAAATGAGGGCTCTTTTTACGCTTGTAAACTATGGTTCATTTTTCCTTGTAATAAAACGATATATTTTGAATGACAGTTGAGGACAATGTGTAATAATATATATTGCATTTTTGCCGAACCGCAAGGATTGTTTTTGGACTAGGTTTTTAAGTTTGTATGACTTTGTAAAAGGAAAGAATACCTATAATCCATGCTCCTTAATGTTAATCTTGTTTTGGAAAAGTAGATGAGAAATTTTGACTGTCAAAACGTTTTTCGAGAGGGTTTGCCTCCATGTTCTAGTTTTGTTTTACGATGGATACCCTACCTGTAACTTCCAAATGCTATCGGGATTGTGCTAGGGTTTGTACCCAAGACTTAATCATTGAAAAGATAATTTCGATAATGTGTATGTTTAAATGCTAGGGTTGTGAGCTAATGTTTAGACATGAATATGTAATCGTGCCTTCGGCTAACTGTTGGATAATTCTTAGATAGTAAAATTACCATATATAAAAGATAGTATGGTTATGGAAAGTAATGACTAGGGTTTAATAAGTCATAAATGTTATCATTCTTTGAATAATGTCTACAGTTCGTCATAGAAGACTTGAGATATATATTATGATGTTTGTAAACAGAGTTAGGGTTTGTAGTGTATTAAGTTTTGATACTACTGTAATAAACATTTGGTACTTGAAATCAAAGCATGAATTTTAGTGAAGAAATAAAATAGGTAAATTGACAAGAAAACTATACAGTGTTTAATTCTTGCAGCTACTATAATTCTTGAAAATGCTATTACTTGGAAATCATAAAATGTTTAATTTTAATTGCATTTACTTGCTATCTTAAAAGAATAGAGTCAAGGGAAAATATATGACTATACAGAAAATAGAATATGTTTCCTTTCATGTATTAATAAAAGAGTTCTATATTACTGTCGATGCTATACAGTAATTTTTACTATGTTTTTAAATATAGGACAGAATTGTAAACATAACACTTACTGTAATAATTTGTCCAATCAATGGCAATCTGCCTATCTCTCATCTATCATTTAATTTGGTTCTCTATACTAGAGTACTATGCAAATAAAAGCATGGGAAAAATATAGAGATGATTATCTAATCAATAATTCACAGACTTTATCATTCAGAATTAAACATAGATCAGAAATAAAATAAATTCTTTTAAAAAAAAGGGTTTGATAATTCTACTAAACAGAAACATTGAACTGTAAACAAAATAGGAACAACAAAACCTGGTTAACTGTAGAGAAACAAACAACCCAAGGATCTTGTTCCACCCAACGAATTCATGAAGACAGCCAAGTTACTTGCCTTAGGACCCCCGAGCATGTTCACTGAACCACCAGGAGGAAGAAACTTAGAAGATTAGGACCTCTACTTGCAGTAGCAATAGTTATCCAGTTTTAAAGACTTAGCAGTCAAAGGGACCTGCACCAGCACCTCTGGTTCTCCTTCTCAGAATAATTTGCAGACTTACAGTTGCACTCTCACATAGCCTCCCTATTCGAATCTCTCAGTGATCACCTGATGCACTTGAGGAATATTTCTGCAGAAAATATTGTTTAAGAGATGCCTGCTCAATTTGAATTTGCCTTATGTAGGCTGCTTAGGCCTTTTAGTGGTTAATTGGTCATTTAATGAGCTACCTTCTCACTCCCACCACTTGGAATATAATGCCACATTTTTAGGGGTAGTTGTCCCATAACCAACAACTACTGGTGAAGTGCAATTGTTTCCATCTATCCCATGCCTTCTAACAACTTCCATTCCTCCTAGTGGGTCAGTGAACACTCATTTAACAGTTCCCTCGGGTGTTTGTCTCCTACTTTAATTTATTAAATAATAATAATCAGTAATTACATTCATCCTTGACCAAACTTGGTCATAATTACAAAACTTTGTAATTAAAATTTAACATAAAGTATTTTGCCAATAAAATAATATTTTCAGAATTTGGGTAGGTGACATACACCCCCCCTTAAGTCTCAACATCGTCCTCGATGTTGTTTAATCACTCTCTGAGTGTTCCTGAAACAGGGTTGGGTATGCTTCCTGCATACTACTCTCCAACTCCCAGGTTGCCTCTTCTGGGCTAAGGTGCTTCCATTGCACCTTCACTTGCCCAATGGTGCGATTCCGGAGCAGAGTTTCCCTCCTTTCAAGGATACAGTCCGGTTCCACCTGAAAATCGCTGTCTTGTCCCACCTGTACATCATTCCAGTTTACAACATGAGTAACATCGTGTACATACTTCTTTAAAAATGATATATGAAAAACATTATGTATTTTTAAATTTGGTGGCAAAGCCAGTTGGTATGCCACTGGTCCAACCTTGGACAATATTTTGAAAGGACCACAATACTTGGGTGCCAACTTGGCACAGCTTCCCAATTTCAATGAACTCTTTTTTCGGTCTTACCTTGAGGAACACATGTTCACCAACCTGGAACTCTTTATGAGTCGTTTTTAGATCTGCTCGACTCTTTTGCCTATCTTGGGCAGCTTTTAAATTTCCTTGTACCTGTTTCACAATTAGTTCTAACTCCTGCAACAATTTAGGTCCTAAAACAACTCTATTTACTGGATCATTCCAAGAAATAGGTGTATCATATTTCCTACCATAAATAATTTCAAACGGGCTAAGTCTGGCTGATGCATGATAATGGTTATTATATGCAAATTCTGCTAAATGCAAGTAGTCTTCCCACTTACCAGGCTGATCCTTAACATACATTCTCAGTAAGTCTTCCAAAACTTGATTCACCCTTTTTGTCTGTCCATCCGTTTGTGGATGAAATGCTGTGTTGAAATTCAAGGTTGTATTCAACCCTTTAAACAAGGACCTCCAAAAGTTTCCAGTAAACTTAGAGCCGCGATCTGAAATTATCACTTTCGGTATACCATGTAGTCGAAAAATATGCTTCATGAATATTTCTGCAATGTCTGGAGCCTTATGAGTAGTCTTCACAGGTATAAAGTGTGATGCCTTGATGAGTTTGTCCACTACCACCATGATAGAGTCATTTTGTTTCTGATTTTTGGGTAGTCCAGTAATAAAGTCTATGCTTATCACTTCCCATTTCCAGCTCGGTCTAGGAAATGGATGCAACAGTCCAGCTGGATGTTGATGTTCAACTTTCACTTTCTGAAAATCCAAACATTTAGCTATGTGCTCTGCTACTTCATCTTTCATTCTGGGCGAATAATATTCTCTCCTTAGCATAGTAATGATCTTCTGATAACCTGGATGGCCAGAGTAATGGAATGGATTTTGTGCATCTCATTCAAAATTAGAATTTTTACTTCTGGTATGTTAGGTACATACAATCTGTTTTTGTATAACAATAGTCCATTTTCCTTCACACTGTAATCTGTCATAGAATTTTCAAAACTGTTATTTGCTGTCTTTTCCTTTAATTTTCTGTATTCTTCATCCGTTTCACTCATTTCAAGGATCTGATTTTCTAAATCTGTTGAGTAAGTACTGATGGCTGACATAAAATTCAGTTTTTCTTTATGACTCAATGCATTTGCAACCTTGTTATCTTTCCCTTTAATATGCTGAATTTCGAAATCATACTCACTTAGGAAAGTTAACCATCTAGCTTGTCTAGCATTAAGATTTGTTTGATCTAATAAATATTTCAGACCCATGTCGTCTGTCAATAAGGTAAATTTTCTGCCAATAAGGTGGTGACACCACATTTTTAAAGCATGAATCACTGCTAACAACTCTAAATCATAAGTAGAGTAATTATTCTCATGTATTTTCAGCTTTCTAGATTCGTATGCCACAACATACCCTTCTTGTGTTAGGACTCCACCGAGTCCGTCATTACAAGCATCTGTGCAAACTATAAAATCCTTATTAGGATCCGCTATCCTCAGAATAGGTGCTGTAGTCAATAATTCCTTTAACTTCTTAAAACTGTCTGTACATTTTTGATCCCACACAATTTCTTCCATTTCTTCTGCAAGGAGGTTATGGGGTTTGCAATCTTCGAAAAACCCTCTATAAATTTTCTGTAATATCCAGTAATACCCATAAATGATCTTACATCTGACACATCCTTAGGAACCGACCAATCATTAATGGATTTTATCTTTTCGGGGTCAACCGAGATTCCTTCTTTACAAATTATGTGTCCTAAATACTAAATTTTGTCCTTGTGGAAGTCACACTTACTAAACTTAGCGTATAGTTGATCTCTTAGAACTTGTATGATAATCCGTAAATGTTCATCATGCTCTTCTTTTCTTTTAGAATACACTAAAATGTCATCTATAAACACAACAACAAACTTATCTAAGTATTTGTGTAGAATATTTTTCATCAAACACATAAATACAGCTGGGGCATTAGTCAAACCAAATGGCATGACTACGAACTCGTAATGTCCATATTGAGTTCAGAAGGCTATTTTGAAAATGTCCTCATCCTTAACCTGCACTTGATGATATCCTGACCTTAGATCAATATTTGAAAATATCGTTTCTCCACGCAGCTGATCAAATAGATCGTCTATGCGGGGCAACGGATATCGATTCTTGATTGTCATCTTATTAAGCTGGCGATAATCTATGCACAGTCTTTGGGTTCCATCTTTCTTCTTAACAAATATAACAGGTGCTCCCCAAGGAGACACACTGGGTCTTATATAATTCTTATCAATCAATTCCTTCGACTGTGATTTCAATTCATTTAATTCCAGTATATTCATCTTATATGGAGCTTTAGAATTCGGTACTGCTCCTGGTATTAACTCGATGGTAAAATCTAAATCTCTTTTAGGAGGTAATCCTGGAATCCCCTCAGGAAAAACATCTTTGAAATCCTTTAGGACAAGTATGTCTTCTAATTTCAGTTTTTTCCTCTTTACAAATAAACTCATCATTTACTACATTTACTGCAAACAACTGACATCCTTTCCTAACTTCCTTCTTAACTTGCATTGCTGAAATCTGTCTAAGGGTTACCTTTCTTGGAATACCTTTTACTTCTACAGTTTCTCCTTCATCATTTAAACATGTAAATTTTTTTTCACAACAGTTTAGAATGACATGACGAGCTTCTAACCAGTCCATTCCGATTATAATATCATAAGATCCTAAAGGTAAAATATTCAACTTGATTTGTGTCTTTAACTGGTTCATGGATAAAGCACAACTTTCAATAAAATTTGATACTTTTCTCTTTGTTCCAGTGGCCAGTCTAACTAACCAAGATTTACTGAACTTTTATGTTTTCAATTTAAAAGTTTCCACAATATCTGGTGATATATAACTTAAGCTAGCACCTGGATCAATCAAAATAGTAATAGGATGATTTTGTAGCATACCTTCAATCTCTACCATAGAGATTTGATGATATGCTTGCCTGTTGTCGAGTGCTACATTGATTCTGGGCATCTCCCTCGCCAAGTCTCCAACAGTAGGTTCCGACTGAATAGAGTGAATGTTGTTAGCTGCCCGCTTCCTCTTGGGACATTCTGATGCATAATGAGGACCTTGACACTCAAAACATTTGATAGGTGCCTTTTGTTCATTGGTCCTGGTATTATTGGGAGCATTTCTGGGTGCCGTAAAATTCTGCTGCTGACTGTTTCTGAAATTATTTCCTTGAAAATTCCGATTCTGAATTTTTTTCTTTTGGAAACCAGAATTTCCACTGAACCTGAAATTTTTCTTTTTCAGCTCAAAATTGCTAGGTTTATGACCTTTCCAGTTTGACATTCCTTCTCTTTTCCGATTAGTGTCATAACAGAATACTGCCTTCCTCATCGCCTCTTCCAAGGTCTTTGGATTGCCATACTCGATTCTGTCCTTAATATTGAAAGGTAGACATCTCAAGTATCTCTGGATCTTCGATTTTTCTTCTACGAGGTATGGCACATATCTTAGTAAGTTTAGAAATTTACTGTTCATTTCCTTCATGTTCATACTTCCCAGCTTTAAATCGTAGAATTCTTTGGATTTTTCTTCATAGTACTGTTCAGATAAAAAATTCTTCTTGAAGTATCGTTTAAAAGTACTCCAATTTACATCCTTATCCTTGATGCCCTTTACTCTTTTGATGTCCTGCTACCAAATGTCCGCTTTTCCGGTCAAGTTATATATAGCCATTTTTGCTTTCAAGGATTCTGAATAGTTATAAATCTGAAAATATTTCTTCATGCCGGACAGCCATGCTTCAGCTGTATCGCCCTTCTCAGTTTCTCCATTGAAAGTTGGAGGTTTAATATTTTTGAACTCCCCAAAAATCTGCTCATACTCTTTATGGCTTTTCCTTCTGGGTTTGTAATCTCCTTCACTGCTATCGCCTGAATAGTTACGTTTCTTTTTTTTGTACTTCAATAACATCTCCCGATGATGTTGAACTGCTGCTCACATCATCGGTTTTCATTTTCTTACTTTTGTTACCATGAGGCAGATCTTCAACCTTGGAGATATCTTCATTTTATCTCTCCTGCTCATCAATTGGGCACTGTTCAAACAACACTTGGTTTAACTCTTCTTGTGCCTTCATAATTCTTTCATTGTCTTGTTTCATAGATCTAATTTCTGCCTTTAACTCCTGAAACGCACGTAACAATTTTGACGAATTGTCATTCAATTCACCATGTCCTTCTTGCATAATGCTGTCCCGTGCTATGGCTCTTCAGTTGAAATCTGTCTTCTAAATGTTTAGCTGAGTTTTCCATACTTGTAACTCAAAATAATTTCTGTATAACACAATACTTTAAATTTTAATTAGTAAGATTTTCTGCAGTAATAACATTTTCTGTTGCATGTTCTTGGACCTTTTTCAGGCCTAGAGTTCGAACATGAGCTCTGATACCACATGTAACATCCCGAAAATACCAATTTTTTTTTTTTATAATAGCAATAATTATCAAATTCATTTAATGCGAAACATACAAACTAATTCGAATTCTTAACTAAGATAATTTAATGACGATGACACGTCATAAATCTCAAATAAATATAGTTGTAGTTGTTACTTCATATATAAGCAGATGTTAGACTCCTTAACGAAAGATATTTCTTTGATTATGTAGATGAGTACAGTTTACAAATTTGTTTAGGTTCTTGGTTAATATTACATGCTTTACAGTTTGTACCGCTTTGATATTCTTGATGGAGTGCTGACATTTTGTTTGTTTGTTGAAGAAGGGGTCCTACGAGGCACCCTGGAGCTGACTTAGCTACGTTTAGCTAAGGCATTTGAATCTTGTTTCCATGTGTAGACCGCAAGTAAGAAATCTACAAGACAACATAAAAATAAGAGTACTTGTTTCTTTCAATTCATCGTCAATGTAAAATGCTAAGTACTTCCTTGCGACAGCAGTTATTGGAGGTATGAATACGAGGTTCTAATCCTAGATTATGTACTGTCTTATGAAGCTCTTCAAGGTTATCATTCCAAGTCATCCAAAAGTTCTGTTATGATGCTGCATTCAAGGTCATAAGACTACTGTCATTAATATTAAAACAACGATACTTCTATCTATTAAGTATGCTTTTATGAAGCTTGTAGAAATAATGATTACACCTTCACTCTATCATCATACTTAGCATCTACAGGACTTAGATTACTCTGTGTCATGTATTTATCATTTCAAGACACAGTTAAAACATATAAAAGGTATAGTGACTAGTGCTTGTATAAGAACTTAGCTGTAGAGTGTAACTCGTCACGCTTAAATTATACTAAAGATACCATAGCCTTGCCCTACATGGCCATAATAGAAATTTTATTGTAACTATGGTATACATATGCTATGAACTAACATTATGAAACTTCATTCTTTGTTTATATAAAACTATAGAAATGCAATAGTTATATCTTATAGTTGCTATGTATTTTCATAATGCATGGACATGTAATTCAATATTTTACGATGCCTAAGTTTCAAACTTGGAACTATATAAAATATGCACTACAATTACAATGACATGGTTTTCATTATACAAAGATATAATAAACAAAAGCAATATTGTGCTTTTCGATATGAAATCCTAGCTATACCTTTAGCACCATAGGATATTATCCTATACAGACCACGAATACGATCTAAACAACCTTATAAAGATTGTGGCTTAAGTAGTAGTTTGGACTATGCTATATATATAGCTCTTATCCTAAGTTTTAATAACATATGTTATTGTATTAGCCCAAGTCTCGACATTGAAGTGATGAATTGACGGGTAATAACTTTCTAGCTGCAGGTTGACAGAGTTACAGTCATGTATTAAATGTTATGAATGAACTTCATAGTGGAATGTGTGGCTGTCATACCACGTTGTCCATCCACGTGAACTCTGATTGATAATGTAACCGGGAGTTCTAGCTAGCATGGTCGCTATGTCACCTCTCCTCCACGTTGTACACAGTAACGTTCCTTGGCATGCAGGGTTGGAAACTCCGTGGTTGTTTGTTATTAATGAGGTAATAATGTGAGGTTGCTCGGCTTTCCACGTAGCATTGTTGTCTCTTTTCTGTCCATCGATCACACCAGATATTGATCGTTGATTTTATGTAACCCTAACTGTATTGTATGTATTGGTAGCAAGTTTCTCGGTCCTTTATTGTTACGTTGTAATGAGGCCGACAGACTGCCAAATTTTTAGGGTTAGAGGAAGTTCTCTTCCAGGGTTTCGACCCTGTGACCTATGAGAGGTAATTTTTAATAGTTGCAAGCTTGGCTTCGTGCCATAGAGCCATGATGCAATAATATGAATTGTAGTTATCTGTCAGCTGTTGAGATTAGTTTGTAGTTCGTCTTTCGGCTCTTTCAAATGGTGGTAACGTCTTCTGGATTTCCTGCGTGTGTAAAGGTTGCAGCCGACCTCTGGTTCTGTCGTTAATATTTGGAATAAAAATTCTACAAGGTAAGTAAATGAAGAATGTGATACTGTAGATTTTTCATTTTATTTGTATTAACAAGCTTCTAACAAATCGCATTTGTGCTTTGGCAGGTGCCCTCTTCGTTGGAAGGTTTCTATGCAACGGTTTTGGAAAAAAGAAAGCTACTACTGCTTCTTGGTAAGCTCCAGTGATTCTTACAAAGCCTCGTAGGTGCCTTGATGTGTTTTCTGTGTGCCGAGAGTTGGAAATCTTCGACTTGTATCGGTGATGGTTGAATGCTTGTATTGTTTTGATATTATACTGAAAAGGGTTGATCCTCAATCTTGTATTTGATGTTCGGCTCAATGGTGTTTTGCTGAAACTTTGGAACCACCTTCGAGTTGGTTTTTGTACTGTGAGTTGCTAAGTTCGGGGTAAAACCCTGTGTAGTTTCATGTTTTTCATGGTCTCGACTTAATATTAAAATGTTGAGGGTAACTCTTGTAATTCTCTGTCATATGTTTGGAATGGAAAATCAGAACCAAGGGTTCTTTTTACGCTTGTAAACTATGGTTCGTTTTTCCTTGTAATAAAATGATATATTTTGAATGACAGTTGAGGACAATGTGTAATAATATATATTGCATTTTTGCCGAACCACAAGGATTGTTTTTGGCCTAGGTTTTTAAGTTTGTATGACTATGTAAAAGGAAAGTATGCCTATAATCCATGCTCGTTAATGTTAATCTTGTTTTGGAAAAGTAGATGAAAAAGTTTGATTGTCAAAACGTTTTTCGAGAGGGTTTGCCTCCATGTTCTAGTTTCGTTTTATGATGGATACCCTACCTGTAACTTCCAAATGCTATCGGTCTTGTGCTAGGATTTGTACCCAAGACTTAATCATTGAAAAGATAATTTCGATAATGTGTATGTTTAAATTCTAGGGTTGTGAGCTAATGTTTAGACATGAATATGTAATCGTGCATTCGGCTAACTGTTAGATAATTCTTAGATAGTAAAATTACCATATATAAAAGATAGTATGGTTATGGAAAGTAATGACTAGGGTTTAATAAGTCATAAATGTTATCATTCTTCAAATAATGTCTACAATTCGTCATAGAAGACTTGAGATATATATTATGATGTTTGTAAACAGAGTTAGGGTTTGTAGTGTATTAAGTTTTGATACTACTGTAATAAACATTTGGTACTTGAAATCAAAGCATGAATTTTAGTGAAGAAATAAAATAGGTAAATTGACAAGAAAACTATACAGTGTTTAATTCTTGTAGCTGCTATAATTCTTGAAAATGCTATTACTTGGAAATCATAAAATGTTTAATTTTAATTTCATTTGCTTGCTATCTTAAAAGAATAGAGTCAAGGGAAAATATATGACTATACAGAAAATAGAATATGTTTCCTTTCATGTATTAATAAAAGAGTTCTATATTACCGTCGATGCTATACAGTAATTTTTACTATATTTTTAAATATAGGACATAATTGTAAATAGAACACTTACTGTAATAATTTGTCCAATCAATGGCAATCAACCTATCTCTCATCTATCATTTAATTTGGTTCTCTATACTAGAGTAATATGCAAATAACAACATGGAAAAAATATAGAGATGATTATCTAATCAATAATTCACAGACTTTATCATTCAGAATCAAACATAGATCAGAAATAAAATAAATTCTTTTACAAAATAGGGTTTGATAATTCTACTAAACAGAAACATTGAACTGTAAAAAAAATAGGAACAACAAAACCTAGTTAACTGTAGGGAAACAAACAACCCAAGGAGCCTGTTCCACCCAACCAATTCCTAAAGACAGCCAAGTTACTTGCCTTAGGATCCCCGAGCCTGTTCACTGAACCACTAGGAGGAAGAAACTTAGAATCTTAGGACCTCCACTTGCAGTAGCAATAGTTATCTAGTCTTAAAGACTTAGCAGTCAAAGGGACCTGCACCAGCATCTCTAGTTCTCCTTCTCAGAATAATGTGCATACTTACATTTGCACTCTCACATAGCCTCCCTATTCGAATCTCTCAGTGATCACCTGATGCACTTGAGGAATATTTCTGCAGAAAATATTGTGTAAGAGATGCCCGCTCAATTCGAATTTGCCTTATGTAGGCTGCCTAGGCCTTTTAGTGGTTAACTGGTCATTTAATGAGCTTCCTGCTCACTCCCACCACTTGGGGGATAATTCCACATTTTTAGGGGTGTTAGGATATTTAGACACTTAGGAGTTAGTTAAGATCAACTTGTGTAATATATCCGTTAGGGATAGTGTGTTTCTTTAGTATGCATTAGTATGCATTTGTAAATACTTAATCCGACGGTCACGATATGTTTCCGACATAGAGTGATCCGACGGCTCAACTTCTCTTAGATCAAACCTAACCTTGATCCGTGGCTTAACACCCGATTGGTCCATGATCTCTATTTAAAGAGCATGGAGGGTCATTGTTTAGTTGATCGATTATGAGAAGCTCATTTGTAACTTTCTTTCTTTGCATAATAAATTGTCCCGTAGAATCTATTTGGCCGGGGCCGTGGAGTGTTTCCCTCAAGAGGGTTTAAACCACGTCAAAACATCGGTGTGTTGATCTGTGATCTGTTTATGTGATCGGTGTGTTGATCTGTGATCTGTTCGAGCTCTTCACATCCAGACTATTGGTTTCTGCTTTTACAGCCATTAATTTACAAATATGGCCGCCCTTTGTGATATTCTACTTAACAGTTCCAACTATTTCTCATGGAAATCTCGTATGGAGGATGTTCTACGAAGTAGGGGACTTTTCAGTATTACAACAGGGAAAGAAAAAGAACCCACTGATGATGATAAGAAAATAAAATGGGCAAATAGATGTGATGAAGCTCGTGGATTTATTGGGATGTCAATCTCTACTGATTTGCGATTCCACATATCTGGAATTGATGAACCTAATGCTGCTTGGGACAAGTTGGAATCTGTGTTTGGTAAACACAATGAAATTCGGGGTCACCAACTCGAAAATGAGTTCATTTCTTTAAATCCAAGTGACTTTTCATGCATTCAAGATTATTTATCTAAGTACAAAACTCTCAAGCTCTTATGTGCAGAATGCAAGATTGAGAGGGAAGACAAACAATGCATTTATCATATTCTTTCCAAACTTGGACCTGCATATTCTGTTTTTGTATCTACATTTTACTCCATGAAAGCGTCATTGAATGCAGCTAGCTATCAAGAGCCTAGTCTTGAATCCTTTTGTGATTCCTTGATTAGAGAACAATATAAACTCATTCATCTTGGAATAATCAACAATGCAGATACATCTGGGAAAGCCTTATTGTCCCAACAGAAAGAAAAGTCCAAGCCTCCCAAGAAACAAAATTTTTGCAATAATAAGTCAAACAAGGGTCCAAAACCCTCTCAGTCAGCTCCTTCTTTAAAAAATGACAAAGGATCCAAGCCAAAAGGCAAGAAGACTGAGCGTCATTGCAACTATTGCGGGAAAGATAATCATGATGAATCTAAGTGTTTCAAGAAGATGGCAGCCTTGGAAGCAGCAATGAAGAAGCACCACATCAGCCTAGATTCGCCTTCAGAATCTGCCTCTCATGGACATGCACTTTGTGCTTCTGGTTATTCTTATAATGCATCTTCTTCTTCTACTTCAAATGAATGGCTCATTGATTCTGGAGCATCTTATCATATGGCTAAGGATCAAGCCATCTTTTCTACTATGCATGAATGTAACACCAAACAAATATTTGTTGGTGATGATAGATATCTAAGTGTTGTAGGAGCTGGAACAGTTCCAGTAGATAATGGTCATTTTAGTGATGTACTATGTGTTCCAAGAATTTCCTGCAATTTGTTATCAGTCTATCAGATCACTCATTCTGGTGAAGGTAAAACTGTGACCTTTACACCTCACCAAGTTGTAATCAAGGATTTTAAAGATCCTCAATAGGTTTTAGCTACCGGAATTGTTGATGATATTACCAGGTTGTACAAGTTTAACAACTTTGGGTCATCACCTTTCCCTTCAGTTTTTGTTGCTCATAGTGATAACTTGAGCAAACTTTGGCATGAGCGATTTGGTCACGTAAATTATCGCTCATTGCAACAACTATGTAAAGAAAATATGGTGACAGGTCTTCCGATGGTATCTTGCAGAGATGGTGTTTGTTCCGGTTGTGTACTCGGAAAACATCATCGGGACAGTTTTGACAAACGTGCCTCTTGGCACGCCTCGGTTCCCTTGGAGCTTGTGCATAGTGACTTGTGTGGTCCTCTTCCATCTGCTTCCTTTTCTGGTTTCAAGTATTTCTTAACTTTCATTGATGATTACACCAGACGCACTTGGGTTTATTTCCTAAAACTTAAGAGCGAAGTATTTAACATGTTCTTGGCCTACAAGGCCCTTGTTGAAAAACAATCTGGTCATCAAATTATTAAGTTAAGATCTGACAATGGAGGAGAATATGTTAACAAACAGTTCACTACTTTCTGCACTGAACAAGGCATCCAACAACAACACACTGTTCCATATACACCACAACAAAATGGTGTAGCTGAGCGGAAGAACCGCACTTTAAAAGAAATGGCTAATTGCATGATCCAATCTAAGGGACTAAGTCTTCAATTTTGGGCTGAAGCCATAAATTGTGCAAATTACATAGTTAATCGCACCCCCACAAAAGCATTAGAAGGTATAACACCGGAAGAAGCATGGAGTAAAGTTAAACCTGATGTAAGTCACTTTCGTGTGTTTGGTAGTGAAGCATGGGCTCACATTCCGGATGAAAAACGGAAAGCATTGCAGCCTAAAAGTGAAAAGTGCATATTTGTTGGATATTCTGAAGATGTAAAAGGTTATAGACTTCTTCAACCACATTCTCATGCTATAATAATTAGAAGAGATGTTAAATTTGATGAAAATATCTTGGCCTGCGAGCCTAACTCGACGAATGTGCCATCTTTGGCCTGCGAGCCTGATTCGGCGTTTGTGCCTTCTTCTTCTTCTTCCAACTTCCTTGACAGGTTTCCATCTCCAGTTTCTGATGATGACAGTGAGGATGAAAATCCACCTCCGCCTGATCATGTTCCTCCAGTTGCACCAGCACAAGTGCTTCCTCGATGGGTCCGTTCAACATGTGAAGTAGCTGGTGATCTTGCCGGTAATCCTAGAGATCAACGTCGAACACGTTCTCAGTTTCAGCGAGCCTCTTCTCTTTTGGCTCAAGTTTCCGAGAATCATGATCCAGAAACTTTTGCAGAAGCTTCAGGGAATCCAGATTGGGATGCAGCCATGGATGAAGAATATCGTTCCTTAATGATGAACGATACTTGGGATCTTGTACCTCTTCCAAAAGGAAGAAAACTTGTCAGATGTAAATGGGTCTACAGAACTAAGTATGCATCAGATGGAAGTGTTGAAAGACTTAAGGCAAGGTTAGTTGCCAAAGGTTTTTCCCAAGTTGAAGGAATTGACTACAATGAAACCTTTGCTCCCGTCGCCAAAATGAACTCCATCCGCCTTGTTCTTTCCCTTGCAGCCTTACACAACTGGGAAGTCCATCAAATGGATGTCAAGTCTGCCTTCTTACATGGTGATTTACAGGAGGAAATTTACATGGAACAACCTCCTGGCTATGTTCAGAATAACTCTAGCCTTGTCTGCCGCCTTAAGAAATCCTTATATGGCCTTAAGCAAGCTCCTAGAGCTTGGTATGCCAAAATGGATAACTTTCTCCTTGACACTGGTTTTTCTAGATGCCATTCTGACCCTAATGTCTATACCAAGAAAGTAGGAAACCATCTCATCATACTTGTTCTATATGTTGATGACCTTATTCTTACTGGTAGTGACCCTAAGCTTATAACCCATGTGAAATCCAGTCTTAAACAAACTTTTGAAATGTCAGACTTAGGACATTTGCATTATTTTCTTGGTCTCCAAGTTCTGCAAACCAAAGAAGGAATCTTTCTTTCTCAGTCTAAGTATGCTTGTGACCTTCTTCGTCGCTTTCACATGGAAGATTGTAAACCAGCCCCTTCTCCCTTCCAGTCTGGAGTCAAACTTTCTACCACTTGTACTTCACCTGAAGTAGATGCCACATTGTATTGTCAGCTTGTTGGTAGTCTTTTATACTTGACTCATTCCCGTCCTGACCTTTCCTTTGCCGTTGGTCGAGTTGCCCGTTATATGCAGACACCTCATGAAAGTCACTAGAAAGCAGCTAAAAGAATACTTCGATATATTCGAGGTACAGTTCAATTTGGGATTCATTACAGTACAGGGGGGAAACCTTTGTTGGTTGGTTTCACTGATTCAGATTGGGCCGGCGATCTTGATGATTGAAAGTCTACTGCAGGTTATGTTTTCAGTCTGGGATCTGGACCTATTACTTGGGATTGTAAGAAACAACAAGCTCTTGCTCTTTCTTCAACAGAGGCAGAATATCGAGCAGCAGTTAATGCCAGTCAGGAAGCTTTATGGCTTCGACAGATCCTTTCAGAGTTTGGATTCGAGCAGCAGCAGCCTACTCCACTTTGGTGCGACAATCAAAGTGCCATCAAGCTTGCCAAATATCTAGTTCTACATCAACGCAGCAAACACATTGAGCTACATATGCACTTCATCAGAAATCTTGTTCATGATCGTGTTCTCGAAGTGCTCTTTTGCCCTACAGATGATCAAGTTGCAGACATCTTCACCAAGTCTCTTACAGAAGCGAAGTTTTCCAAACTTTGATCTATGTTAGGAGTTCAGGAACTTGTCATTAAGGGGGGATAGGCTCTAATGCCTCCTTCCTTCTCCTAATAGTGTCACTTTTGTAAATCCTTCAATCCTATCCCAAGTTGTTCTTAAGGGGGGATGTTAGGATATTTAGACACTTAGGAGTTAGTTAAGATCAACTTGTGTAATATATCCGTTAGGGATAGTGTGTTTCTTTAGTATGCATTAGTATGCATTTGTAAATACTTAATCCGACGGTCACGATATGTTTCCGACATAGAGTGATCCGACGGCTCAACTTCTCTTAGATCAAACCTAACCTTGATCCGTGGCTTAACACCCGATTGGTCCATGATCTCTATTTAAAGAGCATGGAGGGTCATTGTTTAGTTGATCGATTATGAGAAGCTCATTTGTAACTTTCTTTCTTTGCATAATAAATTGTCCCGTAGAAGCTATTTGGCCGGGGCCGTGGAGTGTTTCCCTCAAGAGGGTTTAAACCACGTCAAAACATCGGTGTGTTGATCTGTGATCTGTTTATGTGAAGTGGTTTCTCTTGGTATTCGGTCCTTTGGTAGTACCCTGTGTACCCGAACAAGGGGTAGTTGTCCCATAACCAACAGATACTAGTGAAGTGTAATTGCTGCCATTTGTCCCATGCCTTCTAACAACTTCCATTTCTCCTAGTGGGTCAGTGAACACTCATTTAACAGTTCCCTTGGGTGTTTGTCTCCTACTTTAATTTATTAAATAATAATAATCAGTAATTACATTCATCCTTGACCAAACTTGGTCATAATTACAAAAATTTGTAATTAAAATTGAACATAAAGTATTTTTCCAATAAAATAATATTTTCAGAATTTGGGTAGGTGACACAACCATACATTTATAACAATATTTCCATTTGATGATCATCTGATCCATATTATCAACACCATTTATTTCATCACATAAAATACTTAAATCGATCACATCATACGTACCACATCATATATATCACATTTCATCAAGGACGATTATTACACATACAATGTCATTATGAAATAAAAGAATCTCATGATAACTACAACATAGTAACCATATAAACATAATAACATCGTGAGAATGGTAACATCATAAAATCATAATTGTAGTATCAGTATGAGCATAGTAACCACATAAACATAATAGCAACATATAATCATGTCTAATCATGCTGAAATATAGTTTACTCAGTCTAGTTGAGTCCAACGGATAATAAGAAAAATAGAGTGCAGTATGTATGACAGGTAAACATGCCTAGTCAAAATATGGGGTATTACATACACCCACCCTTCGGGAAACCTCGTCCCAAAGTTATGGTCAAAATGGTGAGGGAAACTCTTGATGCATGGTTTCAATGACTTCCGAGGTAGCAGACCTTAGTTTATACATGTACCATTGGGATTTAACTTGACCAGACATGTCGATGTTATCTTTTACTTCTTTTATTCCATGATACGTGTTCTTAGATTTCATTCTAAATCATTTCCTAGTATTTAATATGACCTCCCACGGCTCCTTATTTATAACACCCATCAAGGTTCATTATGCCTCACTAGTGTGTTATCCATGATAATTTACATGCTTTTCAAAATTTTGTAGTCTCTTTTTTTTGTATTGCGGTTCATAAGGGAATCTCATTTCCCATATAACATTTATTTTTGTTTAAATTTTTTTATTATGATACTTTATCGACTTCTAGCTCATTGTACCTTGTTCTGTCCTATAGTACTTGATTTTAAATTTTAATATTTAATTAGACTCCAAGAGTGATGGAATACTATGTAGTTTACCATAGCAGTTCAAATAACGCCATAACCATCAACTAGTTACCCATTATCAATTAACTCTTGTAGAAGTAGAGCTCTTACGAGTGAGTCTTTCGTGTTACATAAATTACTTATAGTTAAAATTTTAACACATATATTACATCCCTCCTTATAGTACTAAATTTAATTTTAATTTGATTTGATTTAATTTATTTATTTATTTCGGTGGGGCAATGAAATCATGAAGCCCATAAATTTCAACCTACCATCTCTACACATGTTTGTAGTACAACTATACAATAGGACAAGCCTTCGACATCGTCAATCATTCCTTGGCCTATTCTTACAATGCACACGATACCTTTACTTAATAGAATTAGTCATATACACTCACTATCATGCATATGTCTAGACATAATACACATACTCATCCTATTTCACTTCTTATTTGCTTTAGTAAATATATATGTATGCATTCTTACTATAATTTATATATTTAAATATTCTTACGGATTTTAATGAGATGTTTCACTTATCCCTATCTTTATCATGGAGAAGGCACAATATCACTTGCTATAATGCTTACACATAATTACCACACTATACATTCCCTTACAACTCTGTAGGTTTTATTTTCAATGATGAAATCTCCTTATCCTTACCCAATTGTATTAAATTTCTCTAAAGGGGACTACACAAATTATGGTCTTAGTCTCCTTTTTATGCTTAGTAGTAGTTAAGGTTCTTTTATATGTTAAGCAATTCTCTTTTATGGTCTAGTAACCCTGCATCTCACCATTCACTATATTTACATCTAACAATGTACACTATCTAAGAATCCCACCCTTATCACTACATTACCATCTTAATAACATGATTCCATCATCAAGTTTATCTCAAAGCTACATATTCTCCACTTTAGCTGGGTATACCTCATATATATTACTAGTCATATTAAATCTAATACCCCATGCTATTACTAAGATAAGTATAATTCCCATTACTTTATAGGATAGAAGTTGATTTGACATGAGCTTACAAGCTAGCTAGTAATGATCAAATATAGTTGATTTTAATTACGATGCTAGTGATGGAGCTCATTAAGCTTGGTTTGATTTGAGTATAATCCTCATAAACTATGATGTTTATAGGAATAAGGCTTCACCAACTATGAATACTGTCATGTCGAGCAAGCACACTACTATTATAAGTCCATCTTTTATGGGAATTACGTACCCATTATTTCACCTGTTTTATTATTGTGAACCAATCTAATCAATGATGCTTACTCTACTTCCCTACGGGCTTATACATATACGTTAGTACTATTACTCTAAGTGTCCGGGTTTGTATAATGGCTATATCTAATTCCATAGCTCATTGATATCATAGTATGGATTTAGTTACTTGTGTTCAGCTTTATAAGGTTTTTAAGAGATTATCAGTAAGCTCCGAGCTCTCACGAACAAGCAATAATTTCCAATTAAAGTGTATTCAATACTGGTGATTAGTTATCTTATAAAGAAAAAGTAAGCAATATTACACCTTTAGAGTATTCTCACCCTTTGGTTTCCTTTGTGTTTCCATTCAGATTACATAAGATAAACTAGCCTTATTTGGTTGGAATAGTCATGTTCATTTATTATGAAGATAACATCTACCTGGAAGATCATCTTCCTGACTAATTATTCCCATTACTTGTAAACTAGTGGTAAGATATGGTAATAAATATGGATAGTCACAAGATCATAGCTTACTTAAAAAAAATATTAATATATATTAATGTTTTTTTTATATTGAAATATTAATATATATTAATTTTTTTATATATATTAAAATGTATATATATACAAATTCAAATAATTTTATTTGAACGCAACAGCCCTCCAGACCTCGTCCTACTCCCTTCACATGTTGGGCCCTCCTCTGCCACCTCCGTGTCACCTTGCTTTCCAGTGCCCTACACCTACCATATCCCTTGGCCTTCTTCCACGAGTTATACTCCAACTACCATCGTCAAGCCCCCACTATCACCGTCTACCACCCCCATGCCCTAGCCCACACGAAGGTCCAGGCGCCCCTGCCTCTTCATCACCCAGTCGGACTCAAGGGGCCATGAGGGGACCTTGGCTGCATGCAAGCCTCGTGGTATGCATGCAAGACTTACCTCTACCCTCTAAAGAGGATCAGTCTCTCGCACGTGGGCTTGGTCCTAGAGTTCACTCTCCTGGCATTAACGTGGGCGATTTCGGGTGGCTTGTACAGAAGCCTAAGGTAGGATGAGCATCGACAAGGTTTTCAGTCTCATCTTCTATGCTCTCTCTGCGTGTGGGCATAGTAGAGAGAGAGGGAAGAAGTTCGCGGAGGACAAATAGAAGATGCTTCCTCCAGAAGCAAAATTGGTTTTGGTCCCTGAGCCATCATTGAAGGACGCTCCATAGGGCCCTCAAGGCGGTTGTGTACTCCCCGGTCTATTTATGGAGTAGAGCGATAAAGAACACTGTCTAGTATAATTGCGAGCTAATGTCATTTCCAAATATCATAAGTATATTTTGCATGATGCACTCGATTAAATAAACTATAGCCTACCGCGCTATGTACCAATGGTATCATTAATCCTCTAACTTTATCTTTGCACAGGTATGTGTTGTTCCATCCCGGTGGTTGAATTTTTGAGTATATTTGTTCAATGAAGTCAATTTGTGGCATGACGCGTTGTGTAAGACTTTTGGCTCCTTGTGGATTCCATTCTTAGCATGCGGTGTGAGTTCTTTGAGACTTGGGACTTGTGGCTAAATGTTTTATTTTGCTGTGAATGAGTTTGTGGGTTCGTCTTATTTGGAGGAGGACACCCCTCATGGGAGGTCGTAGTGCCTCTCTACTGGGGTTTCATTTTTTTTTATTTTTTATTTTTATTTTATTTTTTCTCTCTTTTTTTTAAAATCTTGTTTAACTAAGGGGTTCGAGCTCAAAATAGGAAGTGGATGCCATCAATAAATGCGCTCTTCCTGGTGGTTCCTTCGAGTTATTGAGTAAGATGCGAAGAAAATTCAGACAATATAGGAATCATATGAAAAACTAGGACTGCAAAATAATAATATATGGTAAAGTAAGTGACTGAGCGAGTTAGGTTGCTGGCCCGTGTTTCCATCATTTAAACCCATCCATGTCCAGACCAATCGACGTCTGCTGAAAGCATATTATGAGCTTAGTTTCTTATGCTTTTTTCATAAAGGTGTATCGTATCGTATGAGTTATTACCAGTGTACGAAATAAATCCTATGCGATGGGATTTGAACGTCCAGTCCAAGTCCATCCTGTGTAGTGTTTTTTTTTGTTATTTTTTTTATACATACATACATATATATATATATATATTCTTTTTTTTCCTTTTTTTATTTTTCTTTTTATACCGAGCCTTCCTTAAGCGCGTTAAAATATTTCAAAACCCTAAGAAGGCCTTCGTTGTGACATACCTAGCGCGACTTGGAAAGATACAGGACTCAGGGACGTGGTTTGCCGACTTGGCAGGTGGCTATGTATTCTTCCCCACTTACTTTGCTTGACACTAGAAATGGCCTTTGATGCTGTGTGCTAGGAAATGATTCGTTGGTTTGTTAAAAATATATGTATGGTAGTCGGTGTCCAATTTACTAATGTAATTTGTTTGGCATTTATGCTAGTTACGAGTAATTTGCTGGTTATTAAAAAAAACATTTTGATGTTTCCTTTAAAAACAAAGACAATTACAGTTATTTTGCTTTGCATAGAGGCTTCTATCCTTTCTATTAGCCATAGATTTCCATGGCTATCATAGGATTTAATGCTCATCCAACAGATTTCCCTTTTTAAATGGGATTTGTCTTCCTGTTTACAGCTTAGTGGTATTCATTTTCTCGATTTTGCATTAGACTTTACAACGATGGTTTTTGATACCGAACGACATCATACTCTAGCTTTTGGCCAACCCTGTTGGTAAGTGAAGTGGTTGGTATATATTAATATAAGGTCTATGGTTTGAGTCCCACGACGATTGTAATATCCCAAATTTTTGATGAACTATTTTGGTTGTTATATTGGGCCACGGCCCCAACACCTATGTTTTATTTGGAGTATTGGGCATGAGCCCTAGCACCTATGATTATTATTTTATATATATTGAGATATCGGGCATGGACCCTGACTGACTTCTTTATTTGAGTGTATACTAGGCGACAAGGCCCCGATGTTGTAATGATGTTCTTCAGATTTGATATGGGTACAAAACCTAATATACTGAGATGATCTTTTGTTACTTACTGTGCAGAGCTATGATTTTACATGATTAGACTTATGAGTGTGTTGAGCGTGGAATCAGAAACACACATATAACCTACGGACTGGGCATAATCCCTGATGTACTTAGAAGAATGCTTATGTACTGGGAGTAATCCCTGAGGTACATTGAGTGTTGGGCCTAAGCCCTGGAGCACTCCAAGATTGATAACCGAATACCGGATCCGAGGCAACATAAATATTCTAGATGTGCCTCACAACCACATTCTAGCACTAGTGTTGAGCAGAGGCTCTGGAATTGCACTAGTGTAATGCCCATGTGAGAGTGTTGAGTTAAAAGGCTCTGAAGAGCACTCGGGGTTTCTGGATCTCAAAGTGTTGAGTCAGAAGGACTCTGAATAGCACTTTTACTTTCATCACACTTATTTTATTTGATTAAATGATTCATCTTTTATCTATCATCAAGTATTGCGGGAACTACCGTGTTAAACGAGGGAATCCAACATGCAAAGAGAGAGAGACTAGAGGTGCCTATCCTAGCCTACCGAAAGACCGTCCAAAGAAGTGGACCCTAACCTTAAGTTGCTAAAACTAAGTATCATGTAAAGATACAATATTTAATATTATTATTAAGAATATTTAATAAATAATGATGTGATTTATTATTTATAAAATACATTATTGCATATAGTCTATGCATAGTGGGATGACACATTATTTAATAGTATTAATAAAGTATTAATATTTAGTGGGAAGCCACATTTATAAATAGTATTACTAATGTATTAATACCCAGGTTAGAAAAATTATTAGTATAATTATTGTCATCATAATTATTATAAAGAGCTTAAATCAGAAATCACTGATAGTTTAAACCATTGAAAAAGTCTTAGTGCAAAAGACTAGATATTTATTTAATAATATCTTTTAAATATTATTTATCTAATTTAAAGAAAACTAATTATTCCAACAGTCATAATTAAAAACTCCCCTACATAAAGAGGGAAGATCCCAAGTTTTGGGGATCATCTATCTTTTCATTATCATTTTTGATGGTAATCAAAGGGAAGTCATCTGCTCCAAGAAACTGAACCAGCAACAACCCTAGGTCCTCTATCTCTTTTGCATGTTGGAATCCAGCTCGAGGGGATCCATATAGAACCAGGAACGGTTGTAGGATCATGGTTGGAAGGAACACGGTAGCCCCAAAGTTATCCAGCTAAAAAAAATCATCCTAACAGGTTTGCTAAATACAACAGGCTCTGCATTAACTATTGTTGAGTGTGCAGGTCTCTACAGGAAGTGATCAAGTGCCGAGTAGCTAGGCTTCCATAGGAAAGGATCGAGTACTCAAGCAGCCAGGTATGGAGTGTTCATTGTTCTCAAATTTCCAGTTATAATAAATTTAGGATTTTAAAAATTAGAATAGATATTGTAGCATTGTTCTCACTACCAATATTATCAACTTCGAGGTTCTGCCCATAACTCAGTGGAGGGTCTAGCAGGTCTAGCCAAGCTATCCTGTGCTAGACAACACCCCAAACTTAGAGTTATTATGCTTTTTTAAATATTTATGTTTTTTCTGTCTGAATCGTTCCACAAATTTCATAGTGCAGGGATTTCTTATGTCCTCTTTAAATCATCTATTAAACATTAAATATAAATAATAATAGTAGCAAGACATACATCAGACATCCTAGTCATTTTAAACATATTTACGATTCTATCAAATGGCCAATCCATTAAAAAGAAAATAACGCATCGAGCATTCCAAGGAGATACGTTTTGCAAACATAGACTCAGGCATTCAATTCGTTTTATTCACATAGTAGTTCCAAATCAAAACCATTGACTTTCCAGAAAGAAAACGATTCTCATTACAAATAGTAAATGATTGTTAAAGTTAGGGTTTCATTTATGTTCTCATGAATTCCCATATAGGATCAACAAACTCAGTAAATCAAAATAGCAACATTACAAATTAAAAATCGCAGACTCATAGCATCCATATCCTTTACCCACGATTGATTGTATCTTTCTTTCCTTTAAACATATTAGAAAACCATAAGATAGAAATCATAGGAAGAAGTAAAGAGATCCCATAGAAATCATAGCATTTATTTAGTAGCATATTTTAACATTAGACAAACAAGTCAAGAGGTCAAACCCCACAACGACTCCACAAGTGACATCGTTCCTCATACAAATCTCCACAGCATAGCAGAAACACAACGAACCCTGTTCTCTCAAGTTCAAACGTTTTAACAACAAGGGTCTCACCATCCCTCTATTAAAACATAGAGAACACTACATAGTTGTTTATTAAACCAAAACGCATTACAGAACCAAATCCACTATCCACCAAGCTTTCGAATAGCATACAGACGAGCCTCGAACAAAAACGCAGGTCATGGGATCGAATCCCTACCCTCTCTCTTCATTTAAAACCTTTCTATCTTTTGCAAACTCCATAAATGTAGAACCAAAATACATTTATCTTAGGCTCATAGCTAAATTTTCATGAGGGTTACAATTTCTTCCCATCATTACATTCACACCTTAAGACAGCTAAATCGTAACAAAAGCAACGAAATCCCATTAACAGAAAACCAACAGGTACATATCACAATGGTCCAGCCAACGGCCACCTCAAGGAACCCAAAATGTGTTACAGTAAACCCAAAGCAGGCTCATGATTTTTCCTCACAGCATACACCATCAGTACACTCCACAGAGGCGAGAGGAGGAGTGAAGGAATGATGAACTCTGAACTTACCTTAAGTGATGAAATCAGAGTCGAAGTACTGGCCAGCATCTGGTAGCCATGTAGAAGCAAGATGCCACACAACCACCTTCCATACAAGAAAACGACATGGAGTCAAAACCTGAGATTTAGTATCAAAACCTACCAAATAGATTTGCAGGAAAGACACGTAGTCAGGGAAGGAGTTACCTTCAGTCTCCATCTCTGTGTATAGATCCATGTAAGGTGTGATGTCCATGAGCAAGAGCTTAGGCCAGAGCATGAAACCCCCAAATGCACACACAACGAAACAAGTGAAGCAAGCTACGAAAATGCACTTCGTTGGTGTAGAACCCCAGGAGTAAACCCTTAGCACAACTGGCATCTTGGCCATGTGCCAACATAGCGCCACATTCAATTCTACCACCAACCCCAATATTTTGATTTAGACCCAAATCTCTATAGTGGTAAAGTCACGATTGATCTGACAACGTTTTATAAATTCCCAAGGATTACAAAGACCATAAGCATTGCCTAGTACCAACAAAGACATTACTAAGTCAACAAAGGATATGAGTTACACAAGTATTGCAAACGACCTTCAAAGTTTTTAAGGTACCGATCTTTAAACATCTCATACTTTGGGTTTTAGAATTTGTTGGAACCATGGAGTAAGTACCCTAGGTGGACGCCGTGGCAGGAGTACCTGTAAATAGATGCAAATTGAAGACAATAGTGAATCTCGCTAAGTAAGTCAGAAGTTACCTTTATTACATGCTACCTCTCAGCAGCTCTTCCGGGGATACTCTTACCCTTGAAAGACCCAACAGTACGTCATGGGCCTCAACTGCCACCTTTAGGGGTCCATCCCACCTGAATTACCAGTTAGATTTTAATACATATGCACACAAACCCTTATAGCTGTAAGGAGATTCACATTATTACATTCAATACATTCATACACATGTAACAGTTCATACATCTATTCATTTTAAACGCTTCTGCAAAGCGGTAGGATTTATAACCAGCAAACCATGATACTTATGAAACTAAGACACTTCAAAATGTAGAAATCAAATACCGGTGCAGTAGGTACTTATCAGTGCTAAAGTTAATTTACTATTCATCATCTCGTCACCAATTTGATTCAGTATCGAATTTTTTATTTTTATTTTTCTATTTTTTGGGACATTACAAGTGGTATCAGAGCCCAGCTACAAAACTAAGTGAACTATTGGGCTCATTACATCAGAAAACATCCGCTGCAGTTACACAGTAAAAAGGAAATGTACATTTGGGAATTTTATTTTATGTAAAAATGAACTAATAGATTTTCTGTTCTTGACGCTTATATAACATTGCAGGAATAGTCATTGTCTGAAAATGAATGCAGAAGGGGGCAGGGACATACAGGGAAATCTGAAATACCCACCACAAGAGCAAGAAATTGTGGTGGAACTCAACTCAGATTTAATGAAATCCATGCAAAATCTACAGGCCGAATTCCAAAGTTTCAGAGATGACCACATGCAAGAAAGATGAGAACAACAAGCTATAAATGAAGCTCTGCTTCAGACTTTAACAAGGGAAAACCCACATACAGCCCACACTCTCAGTCAATACTTTTAAAAAGGGAAACATTCACCCAAATAAAACTTCCAGTCCTAAGGGAGAGGAACAGGGTGAAAACACACCGGAATCGATGGAAGAGGATAGTAAGAATTCTTCCAAGTATGAAGGTTCACCACCTCCTTGCAAGAAAAGGAGGAAAAGTGAAAACAGTTTACAAGGAGAATTCAGAAAGATAAAATCCCCAACCTATGATGGAGGAATTAACTCGGGGGAGAAGGCTGAGGAGTGGCTGCTGGGAATGAATAAGTACTTCAAAGTGCATAATTACTCCAGTGAAATGCAAGCCCGACTAACCATATACAACATGAATGGTAAAGCTGCCAGATGGTGGCGGGACTTGAAACACACCAAAGGACAAGAACTGAGAGACATAACCTGGGATACTTTCAGCAGAATATTCCAGGACAAATATATGTCTGAAAGATTCATTGACAAGAAAATTAAAGAATTTCATGAGTTAAAAATGGGCTCCCTAACTATGGAAACATTCATAAACCGATTCTTGGACTTGCTACACTATGTGCCATACATTAAAGACGAGAAGGTCAAAATACAACAATTCTTGGGAGGGCTGCCACCAAAATTTAGACAAAAGATAGAGTTTGAGATGCCCAAAACCCTTGATGTGACCTTACATAAAGAAAGACTGTGTTATGAACACGGACAACCAAGGAATGACAACATCAACATAAATAGAGATAGGTTCAAAACATTCTCAGACAACCACATACTAGGTTTTAGACCTCCACCTTATCGGAAACATAACAACAATTTTCCATCCAATAGAGGCTTCAACCAACCACAAACACGACCAAGTGCACCCCCACCACCTGCCAACAGGCCAGTTTTCAACAAAGGGACAAAAGCTGTCCCACCAACTGTTTCTTGTTGGAAATGCCAAGGGCCACACTACTACAGAGACTGCCCCAGCAAAACGGATGGATTTTTACACAACGTCCAAGCAGAACCTACTGTAGGAGACATGGAAAAGGCATCGAGGATTTATGCCACTCTTGATGGTCGGCAAGCAGATCACCAAGACACCATGGTGGAAATTGAGGGTAATATCTCTAACAAAACCGTTTCAGTTTTAACAGATCCCAACGCATGCCGAAGTTACATCTCCCCTAGGTTAGTGGACACTTGTAAGTTGAACCGAGAGCCTCACGAGAAACCGTGGCTGGTACAACTAGCCACCGGTACCAAATGAAAGGTCTCCGAGTTAGTTAAAACTTGTGAGATAAACTTAAACGGTTTTCAAACTAGGCTAGAATTAAACCTTCTACCTCTAGGGTTGTACGATGTACTTATCAGCATGGATTGGTTAGAAGCACACCATGTCCTACTAGACTGCTTAAACAAATCCTTACTCTGCAAGGATGACCAGGGGAATCAGAGGACGATTCAAGGTATTCCTAAAAATGTGTCGGTACGACAGATCTCCGCCTTACAGGAAAAGAAATGTATCAGAAAAGGTTGAAAACTCTTTGCCGTCAGTATCTAAAACATAGAAACTGATAGGGAACAGAAGATCGAAGACTTCCCTGTCCTCGTATAGTTCAAAGATGTATTTCCCAAAAAAATACCAGGTCTACCACCCAAACGAGACTTAGAATTTTCCATCGAACTAACACCCGGGTCAGTACTAGCTTCTAAAGCTCCATACCGCATGAGCACACCAGAATTGGTGGAGCTCAAACTTCAGTTACAAGAGTTAATAGACAAAGGGTACATTCGACCGAGTGTGTCCCCTTGGGTCGCATCGATACTCTTCGTCAAGAAGAAAGACGAAACGATGCGAATGTGCATCGATTACCGCCAACTCAACAAAATGACCATTAAGAACTGCTACCCACTCCCTAGGATTGACGACTTGTTTGACCAAGTTAGAGAAGCAAATATCTTCTTGAAGATCGACTTGCGATCCGGATACCATCAGGTGAGGATCCATGATGAGGATATCAACAAAACTGCATTCCGAACCCGTTACAACCACTACAAGTTCGTAGTGATGCCATTTGGGTTGACGAACACACCGACCAACTTTATGTGCATGATGAAAAACATCTTTAGTAAATACCTCGATAAGTTCGTTCTCGTCTTTATTGACGACATTTTGATCTACTCCAAGAACGAAGTAGAACATGAGGAGCACCTCCGAATTGTTTTACGGATACTAAGGGAACACCGGCTTTACGCCAAGTTTACTAAGTGCGATTTCTACAAACCCCAGATTCAATACTTAGGACATATCATTTCTGAGAAGGGAATAGCCGTCGACCCTGAAAAGGTCAAAGCTATCAAAGAATGGCCCACACCTACTTGCATATTCGATATAAGATCATTTTTAGGATTAGCCGGCTACTACCCAAAGTTCAGTGAGAACTTTTCACGGATTGCATGTCCCATGACCACCTTGCAGAAAAAGGAAAACAAGTTTATCTAGACGGATAAGTGCGAAGAAAGCTTTCAAAAGCTGAATCAAGTATTGATTAGCGCACCGATTCTGCGTATTGCGGATCCCAATGGGGACTTTGTCGTTTGAATGGATGCAAGCAAGGAAGGAGTTGGGGGAGTCCTTATGCAAGACAATTTTTCCATATGCTATGAATCAAGGAAATTAAAAGAACATGAGTAGAACTACCCTACGCATGACCTCGAACTAGCCTCCATCATCCATGCTCTGAAGATGTGGTGACATTACCTCATGGGAAAGAAATTCCTACTGATGACTGATAACATAAGTTTGAAATACCTTTTCGAACAACCCGACCTAAATGCCAGGCAGGCCAGGTGGTTAGCCTTCCTAAGTGAATACCATTTCAAACTAAATCATATAAAAGGCAAGGAAAACAAGATTGCAGACGCCTTGAACCGTCGAGCACATATGCTTTACGAAGTCACGGTGAGTCAAACCGACTCAGAATTACACCACACAATCTGAACGGCTTGTAAGAGTGACCGTTACTACACGAAAATTCTTGCAAAGATCCAAGAAGACAGATTATTCCAACAACAGAAGGAATACAAGATAGACGAGTCAGGACTACTGTGGTCAAAAGAGAGACTATACGTCCCAGAGAGTGGAGACATTATATCAAACATTCTCACTGAGTTTCACCAGAAACCCTATTCAGGGCACCCCGCATATCAAAAGATGATATCGGTAGTCAAGAAGCATTACTTTGGCCTAAGTTGAAAGCTGACATTGCCATGTTCATCGCAAAATTTCAGGAGTGCCAACTAGTCAAAGTAGAACACCAACACCCCTCCAGATTACTTCAACCTTTACCCATCTGGAATGGAAATGGGAAGTAATAAGTATGGAATTAATTATAGGCTTACCCAAGAGTAAGAAACTGAATGACTCCATCTTTGTAGTGGTAGAAAAGTTGTCTAAAGTAGCCCACTTCATACCGGTGAAATCTACTTACAAAGCAGTTCACATCGCAGAAATATTCTTAAAGGAGATCTTTCGATTGCAAAGGATACCCAAGGAAATTATTTCCGATCGAGACATGAAGTTCACTAGTAACTTTTGGAGAGCATTTTTCTCCGGTTTGGAAACCCAATTACAATTCAATACCGCGTACCATCCCTAGACAGATGGACAAATAGAATGAGTAAACCAAATCCTTGAGGACATGTTGAGAATGTATGTCATGAACAACCCCACCAAGTGGGAAGATTATTTGCACCTCGCAGAGTTTGCATACAACAATGGTTATCAAACCTCGGCCAAAATGAGTCCTTTCGAGGTACTCTACAGCAGGAAATGTCGGACACCCGTGATTTGGGATAGTCCAGTAGACAGACTTATGTTAGGACCTGACCTACTAAAGGACTTGGAACAGCTAGTCTCCAAGGTACAACTGAACTTAAAGGAAGCACAAGACCGCCAAAAGAGTTATGCGGACAAGAAAAGAAAAGACAAAGACTACCAAGTCGGTGAACATGTATATCTAAAAATAAAGGCAAAACGAAGTTCGTTAAGTTTGGGACGTTACGGGAAACTAGCCCCAAGATTTTGTGGACCTTTTGAAATACTGGCCAAGAAGGGTCTAGTAGCTTATGAGTTAGCCTTACCAGCTCATATAAAAGTTCATAATGTCTTTCATGCTTCGCTATTAAAGAAATATGTATACGATACTAAACATGTTATTGATTGGTCCTTATTACAGGTGGATCCCGAAGGGGACTTCACGCCAGAACCAATCCATATTCTAGATAAGAGAGAGGTGCAGCTTAGGAGGAGGACCATTACTTAGCTAAAAGTGCAATGGAGGAACTTTGGACTAGATGAGGCTACTTGGGAGAATGAGGCCACCATGAAAGAGGCATACCCCGCCTTATTTCATGAATTCATTCCTAGTCCCTAGAAACACTGGGACGATGTTATTTCTAAGCGGGGAGAGATGTAATATCCCGAATTTTTGACGAACTATTTTGGTTGTTATATTGGGCCACAACCCCAACACCTATGTTTTATTTGGAGTATTGGGCATGAGCCCTAACACCTGTGATTATTCTTTTATATATATTGACATATCGAGCATGGAGCCTGACTGACTTCTTTATTTGAATGTATACTGGGCGAAAAGGCCCCGATGTTGTAATGATGTTCTTTAGCTTTGATATGGGTACAAACCCTAATATACTGAGATGATCTTTTGTTACTTACTGTGTAGAGCTATGATTTTACATGATTAGACTTATGAGTGTGTTGAGCTTGGACTCAGAAACACACACATAACCTACGTACTGGGCATAAGCCCTGATGTACTTAGAAGAATGGTTATGTACTAGGAGTAAGCCCTGAGGTACATTGAGTGTTGGGCCTAAGGCCTGGAGCACTCCAAGCTTTATAATCGAATACAGGATCCGCGGCAATGTAAATATTCTAGATGTGCCTCACAACCACATTTTAGCACTAGTGTTGAGCAGAGGCTCTGGAATTGCACTAGCGTAACGCCCATGTGAGAATGTTGAGTTAAAAGGCTCTGAAGAGCACTCGGGGTTATTGTATCTCAAAGTGTTGAGTCAGAAGGACTCTGAATAGCACTTTTACTTTCATTACACTTATTTTATTTGATTAAATTATTCATCTTTTATCTATCATCAAGTACTGCGGGAACTACCGTGTTAAACGAGGGAATCCGACATGCAAAGAGAGAGAGACTGGAGGTGCCTATCCTAGCCTACCGAAAGACTGTCCAAAGAAGTGGACCCTAACCTTAAGTTGATAAAACTAAGTATCATGTAAGGATGCAAGATTTAATATTATTATTAAGAATATTTAAAAAATAATGATGTGATTTATTATTTATAAAAGACATTATTGCATATAGTCTATGCATAGTGGGATGCCACATTATTTAATAGTATTAATATAGTATTAATATTTAGTGGGCAGCCACATTTATAAATAGTATTACTAATGTATTAATACCTAGGTTATAAAAATTATTAGTATAATTATTGTCATCATAATTATTATAAAGAGTTTAAATCAGAAATCACTGATAGTTTAAACCATTGAAAAAGTCTTAGTGCAAAATACTAGATATTTATTAAATAATATATTTTAAATATTATTTATCTAATTTAAAGAAAACTAATTATTCCAACAGTCATAATTCAAGACTCCCCTACATAAAGAGGGAAGATCCCAAGTTTTGGGGATCACCTATATTTTCGTTATCATTTTTGATGGTAATCAAAGGGAAGTCATCTGCTCCAAGAAATTGAACCAACAACAACCCTAGGTCCTCTATCTCTTTTGCATGTTGGAATCCAGCTCGGGGGGATCCATACAGAACCATGAATGATTGTAGGATCATGGTTGGGAGGAACATGGTAGCCCCAAAGTTATCCATCTAAAGGAAATCATCCTAACAGGTTAGCTAAATACAACAGGCTCTGCATTAACTATTGTTGAGTGTATAGGTCTCTACAGAAAGGGATCAAGTGCCGAGCAGCTAGGATTCCACAGGAAAGGATCGAGTACTCAAGCAGCCAGGTATGGAGTATTCATTGTTCTCAAATTTTCAGTTATAATAAATTTAGGATTTTAAAAATTAGAATAGATACTGTAGCATTGTTCTCACTACCAATATTATAAACTTCGAGGTTCTGCCCAGAACTTAGTGGAGGGTCTAGCAGGTCTATCCAAGCTAGCCTGTGCTAGACAACACCCCAAACTTAGAGTTATTATGCTGTTTTAAATATTTATGTTTTTCTGTCTGAATCATTCCACAAATTTCATAGTGAAGGGATTTCTTATGTCCTATTTAAATCATATATTAAACATTAAATAGAAGTAATAACAGTATCAAGACATACATTAGACATCCTAGTCATTTTAAACATCTTTACGATTCTATCAAACGACCAATCCATTAAAAAGAAAATAAAGCATCGAGCATTCCAAGGATATATGTTTTGCAAACATAGACTCAGGCATTCAATTCGTTTTATTCACACAGTAGTTCCAAATCAAAACCATTGAATTTCCAGAAAGAAAATGATTCTCATTACAAATAGTAAATGATTGTTAAAGTTATGGTTTCATTTCTGTTCTCATGAATTACCATATAGGATCAGCAAAATCAGTAAATCAAAATAGCAGCATTACAAATTAAAAATCCCAGACTCACAGCATCCATATCCTTTACCCACGATTGCTTGTATCTTTCTTTCCTTTAAACATATTAGCAAACCATAAGCTAGAAATCATAGGAAGAAGTAAAGAGATCCCATAGAAAGCATAGCATTTATTTAGCAGCATATTTTAACATTAGACACACAAGTCAGGAGGTCAAACCCCACAATGAATCCACAAGTGACATCGTTCCTCATACAAATCACCACAGCATAGCAGAAACACATAGAACCATGTTATCTCAAGTTCAAACGTTTTAACAGCTAGGGTCTCACCATCCCTCTATTAAAACACAAATAACACTACATAGTTGATTATTAAAACAAAACGCATTACAGAACCAAATCCACTATCCACCAAGCTTTCAAATAGCATTGTCAATAGCATACAGACGAGCCTCCAACACAAATGCAAGTCATTGGATCGAATCCCTTAGCTCTCTCTTAATTTAAAACCTTTCTATCTTTTGCAAACTCCAGAAATGTAGAACAAGAATACATTTATCTCAGGCTCATAGCTAAAATTTCATGAGGGTTACAATTTCTTCCCATCATTATATTCACACCTTAAGACAGCTAAATCGAAACAAAATCAACGAAAGCCCATTAATAGAAAACCAACAGGTACATATCACAATGGTCCAGCCAACGACCACCTCAAGGAACCCAAAATGTGTTACAGTAAACCCAAAGCAGGCTCATGATTTTTCCTCACAGCATACACCATCAGTACACTCCACAGAGGTGAGAGGAGGAGTGAAGGAATGATGAACTCTGAACTTACCTTAAGCGACGAGATCAGATTCGAAGTACTGGCCAGCATCTGGTAGCCATGTAGAAGGAAGATGCCACATGACCACCTGCCAAATAAGCAAACGACATGGAGTCAAAACCTGAGATTTAGTATCAAAACCTACCAAATAGATTTGCAGGAAAGAAACATAGTCAGGGAAGGAGTTACCTTCAGTATCCATCTCTACATATAGATCCATGTAAGGTGCGCTGGCCATGAGCAAGATCTCAGGCCAGTGCATGAAACCCTCAAATGCACACACAATGAAACAAGTGAAGCAAGCTACGAAAATGCACTTCGTTGGTGTAGAACCCCTGGAGTAAACCCTCAGCACAACTGGCAGCTTGGCCATGTGCCAACATAGTGCCACATTCAATTCTACCACCAACCCCAATATTTCGATTTAGACCCAAATATCTATAATGTTAAAGTCACGATTGATCCACAACGTTTTATAAATGCCCAAGGATTACAAAGACCATAAGCATTGCTTAGTACCAACAAAGACATTACTAAGTCAACAAAGGATATGAGTTACACAAGTATTGCAAACGACCTTCAAATTTTTTAAGGTGCTGATCTTTAAACATCTCATACTCAACGTTGTAGAATTTGTTGGAACCATGGAGTAAGTACCCTTGATGGACACCGTGGTAGGAGTACCTGTAAATAGATGCAAATTGAAGACATTAGCGAATCTCTCTGAGTAAGTCAGAAGTTCCATTTCTTACACAGTACCTCTTGGAAGCTCTGCCGGGGGTACTCTTACCCTTGAAAGACCCAGCAGTATGTCATGGGCCTCAACCGCCACCATTAGGGGTCCATCCCACCTTAATTACTAGTTAGATTTTAATACATATGCACACAAACCCTTACAGCTGTAAGAAGGAGATTCACATTATTACATTCAATACATTCGTACACATGTGACAGTTCATACATCTATTCATTTTAAATGCTTCCGCAAAGCGGTAGGATTTATAACCAGCAAACCATGATACTTATGAAACTAAGACACTTCAAAATGTAGAAATCAAATACCGGTGCAGTAGGTACTTATGAGTGCTGAAGTTAATTTACTATTCATCATCTCGTTACCAGTTTGATTCAGTATCGGAAAAATTTTAATTTTTTTCTATTTTTAGGGACATTACAACGATTAATATGGCCTTTTTTGCAAAAAATTATTTATTTTATTATATATATGTATTTTTTTAAAATCAACCCGAGGCATGCTACTTTTTTTCTCTCGTTCTAAATATTTCTAATCTTTTTATTTTTTGTTCATGTGTGAAATTAAAACCCTAGGGAAATCCGTTCCCAAAAGGGTGTTACCAAGACCAACGCTTCCACGCCCCATTCTTCTACACAGATCCGTTGTAGAGCGGACCAATTGTCTCCCACAACACTTGCACTATCATGCAACCAATGTTGTACTCTATCCTTCTATTCCATGAACCATTCGTATTCCTTATATTTACTGATCAATTTTAGATCAAATTTGGCACTTTGGCACCTTCGACATTGTATACTTCTTCTTGTCCCAACACTTTTCTCTTGTTTCTACTTTTACTTAGTTTCTGCAAACATACTAGTGAATAATCCAAAATATACATTTGTACAGTTATTTTCCTATCATAAACTTTACAAACTTTACATATTCTCATATCAGGTAGTCAATCTAACCATTTAAAGTATGCATAGAATTAGGATGTAAATGATTAACCAATAGTAAAATACCTAGATCCAATAGGTTGTAGATTGTCGCCTTGCTCCTGTAGCCTTTCCCATCCAAGCCTTTGCTCCTGCAGACTTTTCGGTCCTTTCCGGTCCAAGCCTTTGATACCAAAAATGGATGAACCACCCTGCCGACCAACTCTTATCGTGCTGGCCCTAGGAAACCGATGGGTTTCCTAGCCCCCGAGTCCACAAACCAATAATCCCAACAGTAGCTTTCGTTAGTACCTTTCCATAGTTCAATAGTATTTTTTCTCTGAGTTAACCCCCACCTCACTCTTTGAGTTTCCCACCTTCTCAAAGCTTCGAGTTCTCCCCCTCCTCGACATTCCTCCTTTTCATCAAAATACTAAGTGTACTTCTCTAAAAGAAAACCAACCCCCCTTTCTTCGTGAAACCTTTCCTTTATATCCTTTTTCCTCCTGCAAACTTCATTCTTATTCCATTGCCTTAGCCCTCCATGTTTTTGGGATTCTAAACCATTAATACAATCACACTAATCAAGGATAAAATAATTGTTGATGTATATGTAACTTCGGAATGTATTTCACATATATGTATATTGTATTCCTATAGAGATGTTATTATTCCTCTATACGGAAGTGTCGTCATTTATATTGTAAGTGTCGTAACTTATACTTGATGGGTTATTAGACCACCTTGTTGGGGTCGGCCCTGTATAAGTCATGTGGGTCAAATGGTTATTAGACCACCCTATTGGAGGTCGGCCATGTTGTTCAAAGGGTTATTAGAACACCCTAGTGGGGGTCGGCCCAGTCAGCATTATGTTAAGTGGTTAAGTTAGTGCCGACCTAGTTGAGTAAAGGTCAAGTCAAGTTAGTGTATAAATAGAGAGTGTGTCTCTCTCATTTTACATATTATATTCTCTCACTCACACTTGAGAGAGTGGCGCACTTGTGGAGGAGGAGGCTTTGCTGCTATGAGAAGACTATCTCTTGTATTTTGGTTGTATCATTGCTCTATCTATCTCTGAGGAAGTTATTGGGGTTTTTCACCTTTATGGTTTTCCCCAAGTAAAATCTGTGTCTCTTGTGTGCTTGCATTATTGTGTCTATGATTGATATGCTATAGATATGGTGTACATGTTGTTCTCTCAGTTAAGATCTTAGATCAGATTGAAGTAAATTCTGAAAATTTAACATGGTATCAAAGCTAGCCTGAAAGAAGGCATGATATGGCATGTATGACACTTGTTGCACTTACGATGCTAGGGCTTGATATAGCAAAAACCAGTCATCGTAGCACTTTCGCTATAAATCCATTTTGGCGAAGTTTTCGGATCTGAAACTTTTACAGGTCAAAGATAAGATCCCCATGTCTCCCAGAGGTAAGGATATAATTCAACTGAAGAATAACGTTATCCCCAGAGGTTTGATTCCTTTAGAAAAAATGTTTGATAAGAATGACGTGGTGAAAAATCCAAAAGTAGAACCTAAACCTGAGGATGTCAAAGATTGAAATTTAGGTTCCTAAAAAGATCCCAAATTAGTAAATCTTTCAAAGAAACTACCAAGAAAGGAAGAGAATAAAAGTGTAGAAGTGATGAAAAGATTTTTAGATGTTTTCGCCTGGAGTTATGAAGACCTGAAAGAATATGATGTTTCTATTATACATCATACAATTCCTATCAAACTTGATGAAAAACCTTTTAAGCAGAAGTTGAGAAGAATAAATCCCAAGTTGCTTCCAATAATAGAAAAAGAAGTGAGAAAGCTTTTTTATGCTAAGATAATCGTATCCTTGAGATTTTCTAAGTGGTTGGCTAACCTAGTACCAGTAAGGAAAAAGAATGGCGAAATAAGGTTGTGTGTAGACTTTAGAAATTTGAACAAAGTCTCTTTGAAAGATAATCACCCACTCCCGAAGATGGATCATCTTTTGCAGAAAGTTGTAGGAGTTGAAATAATTTCTATGTTAGATGGTTTCTCAGGTTACAATCAAATTAAAGTTCATTCAGAAGATTAGGAGAAAACTGCTTTTACTACTCCATGGGGAACGTTTATGTATGCCAAAATGCCATTTGGTTTGATGAACGCAGGGGCAACCTTTCAGAGAGACATGGACATTGCATTTGCAGAAGAAAGAGACAAATTCATGGTAGTATACATGGATGATATCATTGTATATTCAAAGAATGTTTCTAATCACTGGAAACATCTGGAAATATTTTTCTTGAAATGTAGAAGGTTTGGGATCTCTTTAAATCCAAAGAAATCTCATTTTTGCATGGAAGAAGGAAGATTGTTGGGACACATTATATCAAAAGAAGGAATCAAGATTGACCCAGAGAGAGTATCTTCCATTCAGAAGGTCGGAATCCCTAGAAGTAAGAAGGAGATTCAGTCATTTATCGGAAGGGTAAATTGGTTAAGAAGGTTCATCCCTAGTTTTGCTGAGATTTTGAAAAACATATCTGAAATGCTAAGAAAAGATAAGGAGATTAAATGGACTAATGAAGCAAGACAATCTTTTGATGATATTAAAAGAGCATTGACTGAAGCACCAGTTTTAATTAGTCCAGATTATTCAAAAGATTTCATTATGTTACTTATGCATCAGAGCACACAGTAGCTGGAGTATTGTTACAAAAGAACCAAGAAGGTGTGGAACAACCAATTGCATTTTTCAGTAAAATTCCGAGGGATGCAGGATTAAAATATAACATTATGGAGAAACAAGCTTATGCTTTAGTGAAACCATTGAAGGATTTCAGGATATACATATTGCACTCTCATACAATAGCACATGTTCCATCAGCAACAGTGAAAGATATTCTTACCCAGCCTGATCCCGAAGGAAAAAGAGCAAAGTGGATAGCAGTACTATTGGAATATGATCTCGACATTAAGCCTACAAAGCTGATAAAAGGCAAAGGTCTAGCTAAAATGATGACAGAGAAAAATTGGGATTCTCTAGGTATGAATTTTCTTTCTGAAATTTAAAAAGAAACCATTCCAAATTTCCAAGTAATCGAAGATTTCTCTTTATCTCCCTGGTACACGGACATTGTGTATGTTCTGCAAAATCTTCAAGCACCTGCAGATATGGAAAAAACAAGAGCAAGATCAGTGAAATTGAAAGCAACCAAGTTCTGCATATTAGATGGGAATTTATTTTGCAAAGATCCAGGAGGTATTTTGTTGAATTGTTTATTAGCGAATGAAGCGCAACATATTATGTTGGAGTTTCATAAAGGCATGTGTGGAGGACATCATTCATGGAAGGCTACGGTGAACAAGATTCTTAGAGCTGGTTTTTATTGGCCCAGCATGTATTCATATGTATATAAAGAAGTGATCAAATGTCATGAGTGTCAAATTTTTGATGGGAAAAGAGAACTGTTACCATTTCCTTTGAAACCTATTTCAGTTGAGGCACCTTTTCAACAGTTGGGGTTAGATTTCATTGGCGAAATTAACCCAAATTCCTTAGGGCAGCATAAGTGGATTCTGACTGCTACAGATTATTTCACGAAATGGATTGAGGCCATTCCAACAAGAAACGCCACAGAAACAGTGATAATGAACTTTCTAGAAGAAAACATCTTATCCAGGTTTGGTTGCCCTAAAAGGATAGTAACAGATAATGCTCCAGCGTTCAAATAAAAAAAATGATAAATTTTTGTCACAAATATCACATACATTTAAATCATTCCACTGCTTATTATCCCCAAGGAAATGGGTTGGATGAATCTTCACATAAAAGTCTGGTGAGGATCATAAAGAAGTTGCTAGAAGATAACAAGAGGGCTTGGCACACTAAATTAAAATATGCTTTGTGGGCAGATAGAATCAGTACAAAAAGAGCAATTGGCACTTCGCCTTTCCAGTTGGTGTATGGCACAGAGGTAATTTTTCCTGTTTCTTTGGGTTTGCCAGCTATAAAATTGTTACAAGAAGTCGAAGAAGAACCAAATCATATGCATAGGAGGATAAATCAGATGATAGAATTACATGAAGTTAGAGAAAAAAACATACAATAAAACCCAAATGCATCAGGAGAAAATGAAAAAAACTTTTGACAGAAAGGTTAAAGAAAGGAATTTTCAGATAAATGATTTAGTTTTGAAGTGGGACTATAGAAACTAAGATCACCATGGGAAGTTTGAGAATTTGTGGAAAGGTCCATATATTTTTGCAGGATACCAAGGAGAAAATGCATTCACCCTTAAAAATTGCAATGGAGAATTCTTTCCTGGAGGACCAGTAAATGGTAGACACCTCAAACATTATCTCTCTTAAAGGATAGAGGTGAAAGAGAATTTTGTACAGTGTATATATTTTTCTTTACCATGCATTACAAAAAAAAAAATAAAAAAATGATGATATGAAGCTTGATTTGCATAAAAGTTTGAATGCAACCCAATGGATCAAGCACTTGGTCTACGATGTTCTTTGCTACTTCACGGGGAGGATAGCATCCCTAGTTGGAGCCAGTTGTTGATACCCTATTTGAAATACCCAAAGAAACCCTAAAAGGTTTGTCAAAAATACCCAAAAGAAGAAAATTTACTAAGGATGTGTTGAATGAAGGGTTATAATACAAGCGCAATAGTCCGAAGGAAATGATTGAAAAGGTTAAATCTTGGTAAAGTTCCAATGGCAGAGATGACGAAGGAAAAGATCAACGACTATCGTGGATCCCTGCACTGCCCAAAAAGTTCGTTTGCAAACAATGGTGAGTGGTTGCGGACATAATACCGCTGGAGTATGTGTCGCATTGTTATTGCTCCGTATCAACATGATAGTTGTATCACAAACCACTACAGCACCGTGCGGAACCGCCAAAAAATAATATGGGGAAAAGGTGGGCCATAGCATGTGGCAGATGCAGAAGGCACAGGGGAATGCGCCATATGTTGACATAAATCGGATGGACGATATACATTGGTAGAAAATCTAAGGACAAGATTCATCCGCATCATGGGAAGTGCGCACTCAATAAAGGAAAGAGTGGTTGCGGTAATTAAACCACTGTAACAGGTGTCAAAAAATGGTTGATCCGCACACAGTTAAAAACGGAAAGGAAAACCATTATTGGGATCGCGGATACCACCATGGGAAATAAAGAGGCACAAGATCTAACGGCTCAAATAAAAAAGCATGTGATCAACGGTTGGAAATAAAGTACATTCGGAAAGCTGTAAGAAAGTTAAGAAAAAGAGCCTATATAAAACAAAAGGGTTTTCAAATAATGACATTTTGTCTATGTGTCGCTGTTCTTGGGAGCTCTGAAGACCGGTGGAGATCAGCAGTTGTGACAGAAGGATAAAGACGTGTCTGTATAGGTAGGGTCTGGTGACCTGGCTCACATATTTGAAAGAAAATTTGTTTGTAGAAACGATTTAAATGAAAACTGTGCATGATATAGATGTTTTTAAAGCCAAAGAAGCCCTAGAAGATAGAGATGGGGATATTTACGATATGCTAATCAGGTTACCGGTCGTTGAAGTCAAGCTTAAGTTGTCTAGGTTATTGGAAGAAGGTAGAGACATACACAGAGTCCACCAGTCATCCTTGTTAGCCTTCTGCCCAGACACAATCCCGTCTTTTCCAGAATTTGTGTCGTGGTGTGTTGATAATTTTTCCAGAGAAGAAATAACTATTTTAGACAGTCGAAAAACCAAAGTCGTCTGTAAAATAGAGCCCGCCGTCATTATCAAAGCTCTAGAAATAAATTTTTCCCAAACCCTCGAGTCTGAAAGTTTTTCTGAAACCTCTGCTATTGACTTTTATCGTCAAACCCTCTAAGACAATTGAGAAAAGTTCTTGTCTACGTGTCTTAAACCAAAAAGAAACATTTAAGATATCCCTTACCCTATAGATGTTACTTTATTTGATGAAAATAACTAGCTGGTTTTGACATTGTTGGCCTTAATCCTAGGGCTCGACACAGACATGTATGTAACTGAATTTCAGTTAAGCCTTTTGTATAAAATGAATACAATTCCGCGAGGGATTGATGAAAATCAAGTTCCTCGACTTAACTTTGAAGAATTACTAGCTGAAAAGATCCATTACCAGATGGTCAATTTCCCTACTCTCAGACATTTTAGATTTCAGTCATTTTTGATGAAAATGATCATGATGGCCAGTCACGAAGAATTACAATTCCTTGAGATCATTTTCACAAAGTTATTAGAAAATAATATGTTTAATTACATAAATTATATGCTCTCAGAAATTTACAGAATGATTTTTGGTGAAAGACTGCCTAGAGTATTACCAGAGATGCAAGCATGTATGCAATTAAGTGCAGAGTACGCTGTAGGAGATTGGTTCTAAGACAGTACAGTGATTAGGTTATATGGTTTCAAACATAAACCCTCTGTTTTACTGACGTTTCTTACCTTAAGGGTTTTAGCCTTGGAGTTCCTTAGGTAGAGATTAATTGTTGAAGATAATAATTTCAGCTTTTCAAACAAGCAACAGATATCAAGTATCCATTCACACTTGGCCCATTCACAGTGAAGAACAAAAGCGCTGCTATTTATATAGGAAAATTATTGAAAGATATGGAATTTGAGACAGACATGGCTATTGAATATGATCCATTAAACATAATATCAAAACGGAGAACGGATCATCGCATCAAAGCGTTGAATCATCAGGTGATTGAGGGAATGTCTGATAGAGCAAATTGGTTGGATTATAAGGAAGAAATCATTCCAGATTCTCAAGATCAAGAAATGATATTAACAGATACGACAACAGAGGCAGAAATCACGATGAATACTGCAATGGTAGGGTTTAAAAGGCCCATACAAGACGTAGTCAACATTGAAAGTGAAGAAACAGAAAAAGGGAAAAAGTTAAAAATGGATGAGCAACAAGAGTTAATGGCCGTTTCAGAGGAGGAAGGAAAAACCGAAGTCCAAATACCAGAGGTCATGGTAAATGAGTACAGTATTAAAGAAGCTCCGGTAGAAGATGATGTAAATAAACCACACAATCTGATGGATGTATTTAATGAGCACAGTCAAAATAAACAGGAATCCTCTTGATAAACCAGTCAATTATTTCCAAAGGTTAGGAATACATCCAACACAGAAGTCAGTTTATTTACTAGCAGAAATGTTAAAGAAAATTCTCTAAAATTTTCAGTTGTTACCAAAGATAAGATCTCAGAGATGAAAGTTGATCTGATGAAAATCAATGCCCCAGATAAAATATTATTACATAGACAAAGAGGAGAAGTTATATACTCAGATTATTTGGGAGCGATCTTAAAGGTGGACAAGTTGAAAATTGTAGTAGATAAATTAAATAACCAGTTGAGACACGAAAAAATAGAAAATAAGTCTCGACAGAAACAAATAAAAAGATTGCAAACAAATTTGATAAACAAAGAGGGAGATGCAGCAGCAAATTTAGTCGAAGAAAAGGATGACACAATTCTAACGTTAAGGCGGAAGCTGAAAATCCCAGACACTTTGCTTATCCAAGGAGCCGAATTGACAGTACTAGAAAAAGAAAAAGAAGAACTGTCAAATGAAGTAAAAGATATTACTGCACAAATGTTGAAGCTCACCGAAGAAAAAGTTCATTGGGAAAAAGAGAAGATTTGTTTGGAAGAGCAATTGGAAGAAATAAAGAAAAAGTTAGCAGAATTAGGTCAGCAATAGGTACATGTAGGTACAGACGAAGATAAAGCTGGATTGGACAGTCTCTTACAAGCCATGTCCCAAGTAATTCTGAAAGATGTCGAGATTAAAGAACTGAAAATTGGGATACAGAAGCTAAAAGAAGAGAATGAGACGAGGGTTAAGGAAATTAAAACCTTGCAAGCAAGGAATCATGAATTGTCTTATAATAATAAAGGTTTGGTAGCTCATGTAATAGGACAAGCTGCAATGCAGGGTTGCGAGCATATGGTATGGGATCAAACTATAAAGGAAGTTGAAAAATTGAGACCTTATCTCGATTATATGAAAATCAAGGAAAACGTGGCCAAAGATGCTTTTGAAAGTTGCAGAGCAGTCGGAGAGAATCTGAATCGAAAGCCAAAGAAAGTAGCACAAAGGGCAAGAACTTTCCTAAATAGTTTAACTGAAGCAGATTTGACAGCAATGAATATAATGAATATAATTTCAGTCATTACATGGGCTAGAAGAATTTTTGGGGAAGTATTCACATGTTGAAAATATTGAAGTGAAAGCTGGAGAAATACGAGAGGAAGTAATAAGGTTTAAGAAGCGGTTTGAAAAATTAATAAACAAAGGATTCCCTATTTTTTAGGATGCAAAGCATGAATTGAGTTCTCCAAACGATTATAAGAGGTTACTGTTTGACATAAGAATGGATCACAAAAAGTTTCAACATTTGGATCATATGTTTGTTGGAAAGATTTTAATGGAGAAAATGGCTGAGGACTTTGAAATTTTAAATATGTTGATCTCAATCTGTGAGAATCTTCCTCTTTTTTCTTATACAGGTCACCTTGAAATGCGAGTCTTGGTGAAGGAAATGACCAGTTATGATCTACCCACGACTGACCAATGGAACTTTGTGGATAAATATGGAAGGACAAGATATTCTGTTCATTCATGAAAATACATTCAGAACTCTTGCCAAGTGGCAAAAATGATGTTTTTATTTTAAAAATTTGTAATATTGTTTAAAGACAGTTATTTATTGTTTAAAGACAGTTATCTTTCGAGTTAAGACATTTTCAGTTACTAGTTAAAAGAAGCGGTTATGTCAAGCTTCTTCCGAGTTTTGTATAAAAGACAATGAGAATCATTTTTTATAGGGTTGGAAACTCTTTGAGAGACAATAAGTTTTGAAGTCAAATTTTGATATATAATAAAAGGTCGTCAAGTGGAAATACTTATCTTTTGAGACTAGAGATTCATGTGTTGATCATTTTTACAGTTTGTCTTTTCCCTTATCTCTACATGTGCATGTTTACTTTCTTTGTTATATCTTCCATTATGTCCTTCTTCTATGCTTAAATGAACGTTTGAAATAAATCGGGATTCATATTGGTTATGCCTCGTTTTATCGCATTTAAGTGTCCATTATTTCTCCAAAGTTGACAATGGATTCATCCTAGTTAGATGCCCGTTGTTGATGGATTGTCATTATTTCTTTCTATACCACCTGCAAAATCAAATTGACTGTGATATGGTTGCTATCTTGCCTCTACGAAAATTCATTCGGTATAAATTTCTTGCTGGCACGTTAAATATTTAAAAGTTGACTCCATGCCCAATGTTTCTTGTTTCTCTTTTCAACCAAGTAAATCATTTTTGAGAAATTTTGAGCGCGTTTCTATATATTTTTAGCCTTTACATATATATTGTGAGAGAGCCCTCTCTGGTGGAAAAAATGGCTAAGTTTTCTACCTAAAGTTTGGTTCGAAATAAGTTACCTTAGGTGTTATTCTTTTACAACCGGGATAAAATCTGAGTGCTAACATTTTGGCGTCGTTGCCGGGGAACGAAAGTGAAATTTTCCCTGGGAGAAACGACAAAGAAAGGTCAAATTTCTTGGGCAAGGAAGTTTGACGTTTTAAAAGTTGGTTGTAGATATTTCCCTGACGACTTCACTTGTGAAAAATTTTCAAGGTTTTTTGAAGGTATTCATAAATAGACATTCTAGCTACAAGAAAAAATCCAGTTTCATAGTTCTTCTCAGGCGTGGATAATCCAGAAAAGCTCCGCAAAACGGATAAAGGCAAAGGCAAGACAAAAGAAGGTAATTCTCAGTTTTTGAATATATTCCCTTCTTTTCAAGAAAATATGTTTGAGGAAGAAAATATTGGTTCAAGTGAAAAAGTTTTGTTTAGAACTAAATCAGATTCTGATTTGAAAGAAACAAAAGTTGATGCAAAAATTTTGTGGGAATATTCTTTAAAATCTGTCTGGGAAAATTTGGAAAAATATGAAAGGGCTGGTCCCAAAATATCCAAGGCCCAAAGAATACCTGTGCAAAGTCATAAATTTATAAAACGACAAGCAGTGATTTTTCTAACTTATAATCCACTACCCATGGCTGTCAGATTTGCCCCATTCGTTTTGCCTGCTGCTTTACACGATTTCCCTCAAAATTATGGACAGAGAATCATTACTTTTGATGATGATGGTAATTATATAGCGCAGCAACATGTTGATAACTTTAGTGATTTCATTGATTTATAAGAAGTGGATCATGATGATGCAAAAATAAGGTTGTTTGCTCAAAGCCTACGAGGCGAAGTCAAAAAATGGTTCAGAGCTTTAGCGTCAGGATCAATTGCTAATTATGATGCTTTCACAACTCTTTTTATCGAAGATGGGAAGACCAGAAGAATCCCTCACAGATGTTGACACAGTATAACAATATGAAGAAAGGAGGTTTTGATTCGGTTCAAGAATTCTCTACTAGATTTATGAAAGTTTATAACTCTATCCTTGTAGACATAAAACCTCCAGTAGGAGCAGCCAAGTTACATTATGCAGATGCTTTTGAAGGTGATTTTTCATGCACATTAAGAGAAAGAAGATCTACCAGTATGGAAATAATGATGAAAGATGTGGTGGAAGTTGAAGCTAATATGATGGCTTCTGGCAAGATGCGGCATAGAGATACAGACCGAAAGAAAAGTAAAGAAGATAATCAAAATACAGCTCCTTCCTCTTCCATAGATGTAAAATTTGAAGCATTGATGAAAACCATGGAGAAGTTGTTAGACAGATTAGTGGTGGATAAAAAAGCTCCGAATAGAGAAGAAACAGAACCTCAAATCAAAAACCCTAATTTTAGGAGACCCTTTGTCCGACCCATAAGGCCAAGAGATCAGAGGAATCCAAGGAATGCAGAAGAAGATCCAATCAGGCCTCCTTTTCCTGAAAATTATATTGCTGGGGAAGCTGAATTTGAGATGGCTGAGAGTGACATTCACCATTGTGGCAGTTTTGATTCAGAAGTCTATTTGACTAAAAATGAACATGATATGTTCCTTGCAGAAGGAGAATGTTGTAATTTGGAGACAGAAACTGATCAATACCAGATTGGTTACCAAAGTGCTATAAACGATCTTCAAAGAAAGATAAATATGAGAAATAGAGACGTTATAATAGACAAAGGAAAAGAGTCAATGGGTAAATCAAAAGGATCTACAGATAAACCCTCCACCAGTCAGAATGAGCAGCAATCGAGAAGAGAAGAAAACAAAGATGTGCTAAAAGGGATTTCAGATAACAAGAAAGATTCAGTAAAAGAAGTTGATAAAAATTTGGTTCCTTTCAATATACAAAGTGAAATGTCCAAAGTCAAGATTTCTATAGCTTTCAATGAGATATCAAAGAATAAAGAATACAAGGAACAAATTTTTAAGATGATGCAAGTAGAAAATCCAGTGGAAGTAGATACTTTGGAATTGGATAATGATGCTCCTAATATTTGTCTAGGTTCAAGAATGGAAGATAATAGTTTTGTGGATATTTCTCCTTTCTATGTAGATTTGAACGTTCATGATAAAGTTGAGCATAATTGTATGTTAGACTCGGGAGATTCTCATAACCTCATGCCGAAACTTGTAGTTGAATCTTTGGGGTTGGAGATTACAAGACCATATGATGACCTATTCTCTTTTGATTCAAGGAAAGTTATATGTTTAGGGTTGATTAAAGATTTGACAGTCAATCTCAGTAAAATACCAGTCAAGGGTATCCTCATTGATGTGGTGGTTGCTGATATTCCAACAAAATTTGGTATGCTGTTGTCTAGATCATGGGCTTCAAAGTTAAAAGGAACTTTGCAGATGGATATGTCTTTTGCTACTATTCGAGTGTTAGGGGTACACAGAAGATTATATGCTGAAAAAAGGGTTGCTTATTTGGTAAGTGACTTAAATGAACCTGAAAAGCATGCTATATATGCAGTAGACACAGATTTGGGGTCATGTATTCTGTACAATGATGTTGAATCCAAAGAAAAGATGGATTTGATCGAACCGAAAGAAAATGAAAAAGAAAGACTATTAAGAGAAAAAAATAGAAAAGAAGGAACTTGGACAATGCATTTTGATGGAGCTAGGAGCAGAGAAGGAGCTGGTGCGGGAGTATGGATAATCACACCTGATCGAGAATTCTTGATGTTTTCTTATCAATTGAATTTTGAATGTACAAACAATGTTGCAGAATATTAAGCCTTGATTCTGGGGTTGAATGTATTGAGAGATTTAAAAGAAAAAAGAATTGAAGTGTTTGGAGATTCTGAATTAGTAATAAATTAGGTAAAAGCTATTTATCAGACCAAACATCCTAAAATGAGGACATACAGGAATGAAGTGTGGGATTTATTGGAAAACTTTTTCGATGAACATGATGTTCTTACAATTCCCAGAGTTAATAACACCGTAGAAGATTCTTTGGCCACTGCTGGAGCTGCGTTCAAAACCCCTATCTTTTCTAAAAAGAAATATGATATTGAGGTTATACACAGACCATCTATCCCAGACAATATCAAACACTGGCAGGTTTTTGAAGATGATCAATAGATTAAACGATTTTTAGAGATGACAGATGAATTCAATTATAGGTCTATTGATGCAGAAGATGCTGAAGCTGGTCCAGATGAAAAAGATTCCCCTTAAGAAACAAAAAAGTTCAAGCAAAGGATTGGAGGTAAGGAAATAATTCAAATGAAGAATAACGTTAACCCTAGATGTTTGATTCCTTTAGAAAAATTGTTTGATAAGAATGACGTGGTGAAAAATCCAAAAGTAGAACCTAAACCTGAGGATGTCAAAGATTGCAATTTAGGTTCCGAAAAAGATCCCAAATTAGTAAAGCTTTCAAAGAAACTACCAAGAAAGGAAGAGAATAAAAGTGTGGAAGTGATGAAAAGATTTTCAGATGTTTTTGCCTGGAGTTATGAAGACCTGAAAGAATATGATGTTTCTATTATACATCATACAATTCCTATCAAACCTAATTAAAAGCCCTTTAAGCAGAAGTTGAGAAGAATAAATCCCAAGTTGCTTCCAATAATAGAAAAAGAAGTAAGAAAGATTTTTGATGCTAAGATAATTGTATCCTTGAGATTTTCTAAGTGGTTGGCTAACCTAGTACCAGTAAGGAAAAATAATGGCGAAATAAGGTTGTGCGTAGAGTTTAGAAATTTGAACAAAGTCTCTTTGAAAGATAATTACCCACTCCCGAAGACGGATCATATTTTGCAGAAAGTTGTAGGAGCTGAAAGAATTTCTATGTTAGATGGTTTCTCAGGTTACAATCAAATTAAAGTTCATCCAGAAGATCAGGAGAAAACTGTTTTTACTACTCCATGGGGAACGTTTATGTATGCCAAAATGCCATTTGGTTTGATGAACGCGAGGGCAACCTTTCAGAGAGCCATGGACATTGCATTTGCAGATGAAAGAGACAAATTCGTGGTAGTATACATGGATGATATCACTGTATATTCAAAGAATTCTGTTGATCACTGGAAACATCTGGAAATATTTTTCTTGAAATGTAGAAGGTTTGGGATCTCTTTAAATCCAAAGAAATCTCATTTTTGCATGGAATAAGGAAGATTGTTGGGACACATTATATCAAAAGAAGGCATCAAGATTGACCTAGAGAGAGTATCTTCCATTCATAAGGTCAGAATCCGAAGGGTAAATTGGTTAAGAAGGTCCATCCCTAGTTTTGCTGAGATTTTGAGAAACATATCTGAAATGCTAAGAAACGATAAGGAGATTAAATGGACTGATGAAGCAAGACAATATTTTGATGATATTAAAAGGGCATTGAATGAAGCACCAATATTAATTAGTCCAAATTATTCAACAGATTTCTTTATTTTTAGTTATGCATCAGAGCACACAGTAGCTAGAGTATTGTTACAAAAGAACCAAGAAGGTGTGGAATAGCCAATTGCATTTTTCAGTAAAATTCCGAGGGATGCAGAATTAAAATATAACATTATGGAGAAACAAGCTTATGCTTTAGTGAAATCATTGAAGGATTTCAGGATATACATATTGCACTCTCATATAATAGCACATGTTCCATCAGCAACAGTGAAAGATATTCTTACCCAGCCAGATCCCGAAGGAAAAAGAGCAAAGTGGATAGCAGTACTATTGGAATATGATCTCGACATTAAGCCTACAAAGATGATAAAAGGGCAAGGTATGGCTAAAATGATGACGAAGACAAATTGGGATTCTCTAGGTATGAATTTTCTTTCCGAAATTTCAAAAGAAACCATTCCAAATTGCCAAGTAATTGAAGATTTCTCTTTATCTCCCTGGTACGCGGACATTGTGTATGTTCTGCAAAATCTTCAAGCACCTGCAGATATGGAAAAAACAAGAGCAAGATCAGTGAAGTTGAAAGCAGCCAAGTTCTGCATATTAGATGGGAATTTATTTTGGAAAGATCCAGGAGGTATTCTGTTGAATAGTTTATTAGAGAATGAAGCGCAACATATTATGGTGGAGTTTCATAAAGGCATGTGTGGAGGAGATCATTCATGGAAGGCTACAGTGAACAAGATTCTTAGAGCTGGTTTTTATTGGCCCAACATGTATTCAAATGTATATAAAGAAGTGACCAAATGTCATGAGTGTCAAATTTTTAATGGGAAAAGAGAACTGTTACCATTTCCTTTGAAACCTATTTCAGTTGAGGCACCTTTTCAACAGTGGGGGTTAGATTTCATTGGCGAAATTAACCCAAATTCCTCAGGGCAGCATAAGTGGATTCTGACTGCTACAGATTATTTCACGAAATGGATTGAGGCCATTCCAACAAGAAACGCCACAGAAACAGTGATAATGAAATTTTTAGAAGAAAACATCTTATCCAGGTTTGGTTGTCCTAAAATGATAGTGACAGATAATGCTCTAGCGTTGAAATAAAAAAAAATGATAAATTTTTGTCACAAATATCACATACATTTAAATCATTCCACTGCTTATTATCCACAAGGAAATGGGTTGGCTGAATCTTCAAATAAAAGTTTGGTGAGGATCATAAAGAAGTTGCTAGAAGATAACAAGAGGGCTTGGCACACTAAATTAAAATATGCTTTGTGGGCAGATAGAATCAGTACAAAAAGAGCAATTGGCACTTCGCCTTTCCAGTTGGTTTATGGCACAGAGGTAATTTTTCCTGTTTCTTTGGGTTTTGCAGTTATAAAATTGTTACAAGAAGTCGAAGAAGAACCAAATCATATGCATAGGAGGATAAATAAGATGATAGAATTACATGAAGTTAGAGAAAAAACATACAATAAAACCTAAATGCATCAGGAGAAAATGAAAAAAACTTTTGACAGAAAGGTTAAAGAAATGAATTTTCAGATAAATGATTTAGTTTTGAAGTGGGACTCTAGAAATGAAGATCACCATGGGAAGTTTGAGCATTTGTGGAAAGGTCAATATATTGTTGCAGGATACCAAGGAGAAAATACATTCACCCTTAAAAATTGCAATGGAGAATTCTTTCCTGGAGGACCAGTAAATGGTAGACACCTCAAACATTATCTCTCTTAAAGGATAGAGGTGAAAGAGAATTTTGTACAGTGTATATATTTTTCTTTACCATGCATTACAAAAAAATAAAAAATAAAAAATGATGATATGAAGCTTGATTTGCAGAAAAGTTTGAATGCAACCCAATGGATTAGGCACTTGGTCTACAATGTTCTTTGCTACCTCACGGGGAGGATAACATCCCTAGTTGGAGCCAGTTGTTGACACCATATTTGAAATACCCAAAGAAATCCTAAAAGGTTTGCAAAAATACCCAAAATAAAAAAATTTATTGAGGATGTGTTGAATGAAGGGTTATAATACAAAATCAACAAAGCAAAAACCTACAAGTGCAATAGTCCGAAGGAAATTATTGAAAAGGTTAAATATTGGTGAAGTTCCAACGACAGAGATGATGAAGGAAAAGATCAATGGCTATCGTGGATCCCCGCACCACCCAAAACGTTAGTTTGCAAACAATGGTGAGTGGTTGCGGACATAATACCGCTGGAGTACGTGTCGCATTGTTATTGCTCCGCATCAACATGATAGTGGTATCACAAACCACTACAGCACCATGCGGAACCACCAAAGGATAATATAGGGAAAATGTAGGCCATAGCACGTGGCAAACGCAGAAGGCACAGGGGAATGCGCCATATGTTGACATAAATCAGATGGACGATATACATTGGCAGAAAATCTAAGGACGAGATTCATCCGCATCATGGGAAGTTCGCACTAAATAAAGGAAAGAGTGGTTACGGTAATTAAACCACTCTAACAGGTGTCAAAAAATGGTTGATCCACACACAGTTAAAACCGGAATGGAAAACCATTATTGGGATTGCGGATACCACCATGGGAAATAAAGAGGCACAAGATCTAACGGCTCAAATAAAAATGCATGTGATCAACGGTTGGAAATAAAGGACATTCGGAAAGCTGCAAGAAAGTTAAGAAAAAGAGCCTATATGAAACAAAAGGGTTTTCAAATAATGACATTTTGTCTATGTGTCGTTGTTCTTGGGAGCTCTGAAGATCGGTGGAGCTTGGGAGTTGCGACAGAAGGATAAAGACGTGTCTGTACAGGTAGGGTCTGGTGACCTGGCTCACATATTTGAAAGGAAATTTGTTTGTAGAAATGATTTAAATGAAAACTGTGCATGATATAGATGTTTTTAAAGCCAAAGAAGCCCTAGAAGATAGAGATGGGGACATTTATGATACCCTAATCAGGTTACCGGTCGTTGAAGTCAAGCTTAAGTTGTCTAGGTTATTGGAAGAAGGTAGAGACATACACAGAGTCCACCAGTCATCCTTGTTAGCCTTCTACCGGGACCAAATCCCGTCTTTTCCAGAATTTGTGTCATGGTGTGTTGATAATTATTCCAGAGAAGAAAGAACTATTTTAGACAGTAAAAAAACCAGATTCGTCTGTAAAATAGAGCCTGCCGTCATAATCAAAGCTCTAGAAATAAATTTTTCCCAAACCCTCGAGTCTGAAAGTTTTTTTGAAACCTCAGCTATTGAGTTTTATCGTTAAACCCTCCAAGATAATAGAGAAAAGTTCTTGTCTACGTGTCTTAAACCAAAAGCAAACATTTCAGATATACCTTACCCTATAGATGTTACCTTATTTGATGAAAATACCCAGCTGGTTCTGACATTGTTGGCCTTAAGCCTAGGGCTCGACACAGACATGTATGTAACTGAATTTCAGTTAAGCCTTTTGTATAAAATGAATACAATTCCGCCAGGGATTGATGAAAATCAAGTTCCTCGACTGAACTTTGAATAATTACTAGCTGAAAAGATCCATTACCGGATGGTCAACTTCCCTACTCTCAGACATTTTAGATTTCAGTCATTTTTTATGAAAATGATCATGATGGCCAGTCATGAAGAATTACAATTCCCTGAGATCATTTTCACAAAGTTATTAGAAAATAATATGTTTAATTACATAAATTATATGCTCTCAGAAATTTACAGAATGATTTTTGGTGAAAGATTGCCTAAAGTATTACCAGAGATGCAAGCATGTATGCAATTAAGTGCAGAGTACGCTGTAGGAGATTGGTTCTTGTCAAAAGACAGTACAGTGATCAGGTTATATGGTTTCAAACATAAAACCTATGTTTTACCGACGTTTCTTACCTTAAGGGTTTTCGCCTTGCAGTTCCTTAGGTAGAAATTAATTGTTGAAGATAATAATTTCTTGCTTTTCAAACAAGCAACAGATATCAAGTATCTGTTCACACTTGGCCCATTCACAGTGAAGAACAAAAGCGCTGCTATTTATATAGAAAAATTATTGAAAGATATGGAATTTGAGACAGACATGGCTATTGAATATGATCCGTTAAACATAATATCAAAACGGAGAACGAATCATCGCATCAAAGCGTTGAATCATCAGGTGATTGAGGGAATGTCTGATAGAGCAAATTGGTTGGATTATAAGGAAGAAATCATTCCATATTCTCAAGATAAAGAAATGATATTGACTGATACGACAGCAGAGGCAGAAAGCATGATGAATACTGCAATGGTAGGGTTTAAAAGGCCCATACAAGACGTAGTAAACATTGAAAGTGAAGAAACAAAAAAAGGGAAAAGTTAAAAATGGATGAGCAACAAGAGTTAATGGCCTTTTCAGAAGAGGAAGGAAAAACCGAAGTCCAAATACCAGAGGTCATGGTAAATAAGTACAGTATTAAAGAAGCTCCGGTAGAAGATGATGTAAATAAACCACACAATCTGATGGATGTATTTAATGAGCACAGTCAAAATAAACAGGAATCGTCTCGACAAACCAGTCAATTATTTCCAAAGGTTAGGAATATATCCAACACAGAAGTCAGTTTATTTACTAGCAGAAATGTTGAAGAAAATTCTCTAAAATTTTCAGTTGTTACCAAAGATAAGATCTCAGAGATGAAAGTTGATCTGACAAAAATCAATGCCCTAGATAAAATATTATTACATAGACAAACAGGAGAAGTTATATACTCAGATTATTTAGGAGCGATCTTAAAGGTGGACAAGTTGAAAATTGTAGTAGATAAATTAAATAACCAGTTGAGACAAGAAAAAAAAGAAAATAAGTCTCGACAGCAGCAAATAAAAAGATTACAAACAAATTTGATAAATAAAGAGGGAGATGCAGCAGCAAATTTACTCAAAGAAAAGGATGACACAATTCTAACGTTAACGCGGAAGCTGAAAATCCCAGACACTTTGCTTATCCAAGGAGCCGAATTGAAAGTACTAGAAAAAGAAAAAGAAGAATTGTCAAATGAAGTAAAAGATATTACTGCAAAAATGTTGAAGCTCACCGAAGAAAAAGTTCATTGGGAAAAAGAGAAGATTTGTTTGGAAGAGCAATTGGAAGAAATAAAGAAAAAGTTAGCAGAATTAGGTCAGCAACAGGTACATGCAGGTACAGACAAAGATAAAGTTGGATTGGACAGTCTCTTACAAGCCATGTCCCAAGTAAGTCTGAAAGATGTCGAGATTAAAGAACTGAAAATTGGGATACAGAAGCTAAAATAAAAGAATGAGACGAAGGTTAAGGAAATTAAAACCTTGCAAGCAAGGAATCAAGAATTGTTTGATAATAATAAAGGTTTGGCAGCTCATGTAACAGGACAAGCTACAATGCAGGGTTGCAAGCATATGGTATGGGATCAAATTATAAAGGAAGTTGAAAAATGGAGACCTTATCTCGATTACATGAAAATCAAAGAAAACGTGGCCAAAGATGCTTTTGAAAGTTGCAGAGCAGTCAGAGAGAATCTGAACAAAAAGCCAAAGGAAGTAGCACAAAGGGCAATAACTTTCCTAAATAGTTTGACTGAAGCAGATTTGACAGCAATGAATATAATGAATAGAATTTCAGTCATTACATGGGCTAGAAGAATTTTTGGGAAGTATTCACATGTTGAAAATATTGAAGTGAAAGCCGGAGAAATACGAGAGAAAGTAATAAGGTTTAAGAAGCGGTTTGAAAAATTAATAAACAAAGGATTCCCTGCTTTTTGGGATGCAAAGCATGAATTGATTTCTCCAAAGGATTATAAGAGGTTACTGTTTGACATAAGAATGGATCACAAAAAGTTTCAACATTTGGATCATATGTTTACTGGAAAGATTTTAATGGAGAAAATGGCTGAGGACTTTGAAATTTTAAATATGTTGATCTCAATCTGTGAGAATCTTCCTCCTGTTTCTTACGCAGGTCACCTTGAAATGCGAGTCTTGGTGAAGGAAATGACCAGTTATGATCTACCCACGGCCGACCAATGGAACTTTGTGGATAAATATGGAAGGACAAGATATTTTGTTCATTCATGAAAATGCATTCAGAACTCTTGCCAAGTGGAAAAAATGATGTTTTTATTTTAAAAATTTGTAATATTGTTTAAAGACAGTTATCTTTCGAGTTAAGACATTTTCAGTTACTAGTTAAAAGAAGCGGTTATGTCAAGCTTCTTCCGAGTTTTGTATAAAAGACAATGAGAATCATTTTTGAAAGGGTTGGAAACTCTTTGAGAGACAATAAGTTTTGAAGTCAAATTTTGATATATAATAACAGGCCGTATAGTGGAAATACTTATCTTTTGAGACCAGAGATTCATGTGTTGAGATCATTTTTACAGTCTGTCTTTTCCCTTATCTCTACATGTGCATGTTTAATTTCTTTGTTATATCTTCCATTATGTTCTTCTTCTATTGTTAAATGAACGTTTGAAATATATCGGGATTCATACTGGTTATGCCTCGTTTTATCGCATTTAAGTGTCCATTATTTCTCCAAAGTTGACAATGGATTCATCCTAGTTAGATGCCCGTTGTTGATGGATTGTCATTATTTCTTTCTATACCACCTGCAAAATCAAATTGACTGTGATATGGTTGCTATCTTTGCCTCTGTGAAAATCCGTTCGGTATAAATCTCTTGCTGGCATGTTAAATATTTAAAAGTTGAGTCCATGCCCAATGTTTCTTGTTTCCCTTTTCAACCAAGTAAATCATTTTTGAGAAATTTTGAGCGTGTTTCTATATATTTTTAGCCTTTACGTATATCTTGTGAGAGAGCCCTCTCTGGTGGAAAAAATGGCTAAGTTTTCTACCTAAAGTTTGGTTTGAAATAAGTTACCTTAGGTGTTATTCTTTTACAACCGGGATAAAATATGAGTGCTAACATTTTGGCGCCGTTGCTGGGGAACGAAAGTGAAATTTTCCATGGGAGAAACGACAAAGAAAGGTCAAATTTCTTGGGCAAGGAAGTTTGAAGTTTTAAAAGTTGGTTGTAGATATTTCCCTAGCGACTTCACTTGTGAAAAATTTTCAAGGTTGTTTGAAGGTATTCATATATAGACATTGTGGCTACAAGAAGAAATCCAGGTTCACAGTTCTTCTCAGGCATGGATAATCCAGAAAAGCTCCTCAAGACGGATAAAGGCAAAGGCAAGACAAAAGAAGGTATTTCTCAGTTTTCAAATATATTCCCTTCTTTTCAAGAAAATCTGTTTGAGGAAGAAAATATTGGTTCAAGTGAAAAAGTTTTGTTTAGAACTAAATCAGATTCTTATTTGAAAGAAACAGAGGTTGATCCAAAAAGTTTGTGGGAATATTCTTTAAAATCTGTCTGGGAAAATTTGCAAAAATTTGAAAGGGATGGTTCCAAAATATCCAAGGCCCAAAGAATACCTGTGCAAAGTCATAAATTTATAAAACAACAAGTACTGATTGTTCCACCTTATAATCCACTACCCATGGCTTCCAGATTTGCCCCATTCGTTTTGCCTGCTGCTTTACACGATTTGCCTCAAAATTATGGACAGAGAATCGTTACTTTTGATGATGATGGTAATTATACAGCATAGCAACATGTTGATAACTTTAGCGATTTCATTGATTTAGAAGAAGTGGATCATGATGATGATAAAATGAGGTTGTTTGCTCAAAGCCTACGAGGCGAAGTGAAAAAATGGTTAAGAGCTTTAGCTGCAGGATCAATTGCTAATTATGATTCTTTCACAACTCTTTTTATCGAAAGATGGGATGACCAGAAGAATCCCTCACAGATGTTGACACAGTATAACAATCTGAAGAAAGGAGGTTTTGAGTCGGATCAAGAATTCTCTGCCAGATTTATGAAAGTTTATAACTCTATCCCTGCAGACATAAAACCTCCAGTAGGAGAAGCCAAGTTACATTATGCAGATTCTTTTGAAGGTGATTTTTCATACACATTTAGAGAAAGAATATCTACCACTTTGGCAATAATGATGAAAGATGCGGTGGAAGTTGAAGCTAATACGATGGCTTCTGGCAAGATGCGGCATAGAGATACAGACCGAAAGAAAAGTAAAGAAGATAATCAAAATACAGCTCCTTCCTCTTCCACAAATGTAAAATTTGAAGCAATGATGAAAACCATGGAGAAGTTGTTAGACAAGTTAGTGGTGGATAACAAAGCTCCGAATAGAGAACAAACAAAACCTCAAATCAAAAACCCTAATTTTAGGAGACCCTTTGTCCCACCCATACGGCCAAGAGATCAAAGGAATCCAAGGAATGCAGAAGAAGATCCAGTCAGACCTCCTTTTCCTAAAAATTATATTGCTGGGGAAGCTGAAGCTGAGATGGCTGAGAGTGACATTCACCATTGTGGCAGTTTTGATTCAAAAGTCGATCTGACTAAAAATGAACATGATATGTTCCTTGCAGAAGGAGAATGTTGTAATTTGGAGACATAAACTGATCAATACCAGATTGGTTACCAAAGTGCTATAAATGATCTTCAAAGAAATATAAATATGAGAAATAGAGACGTTATAATAGACAAAGGAAAAGAGTCAATGGGTAAATCAAAAGGATCTACAGATAAACCCTCCACCAGTCAGAATGAGCAGTAAATGAGAAGAAAAGAAAACGAAGATGTGCCAAAAGGGATTTCAGATAACAAGAAAGATTCAGTAAAAGAAGTTGATAAAAATTTGGTTCCTTTCAATATACAACGTGAAATGTCCAAAGTCAATATTTCTGTACCTTTCAATGAGATATTAAAGAATAAAGAATACAAGGAACAAATTTTTAAGATGATGCAAGTAGAAAATCCAGTGGAAGAAGATACTTTGGAATTGGCTAATGATGCTCCTAATATTTGTCTAGGTTCAAGAATGGAAGATAATAGTTTTGGGGAGATTTCTCCTTTCTATGTAGATTTGAACGTTCATGATAAAGTTGTGCATAATTGTATGTTAGACTCGGGAGCTTCTCATAACCTCATGCCGAAACTTGTAGTTGAATCTTTGGGGTTGGAGATTACAAGACCATATGATGACCTATTCTCTTTTGATTCAAGGAAAGTTATATGTTTAGGGTTGATTAAAGATTTGACAGTCAATCTCAGTAAAATACCAGTCAAGGGTATCCTCATGGATGTGGTGGTTGCTGATATTCCAACAAAATTTGGTATGCTGTTGTCTAGATCATGGGCTTCGAAGTTAAAAGGAACTTTGCAGATGGATATGTCTTTTGCTACTATTCCAGTGTTAGGGGTACACAAAAGATTATATGCTGAAAAAATGGTTGCTTATTTGGTAAGTGACTTAAATGAACTTGAAAAGCATGCTATATATGCAATAGACACAGATTTGGGGTCATGTATTCTGTACAATGATGTTGAATCCAAAGAAAAGATGGATTTGATCGAACTGAAAGAAAATGAAAAAGAAAGACTATTAAGAGAAAAAAATAGAAAAGAAGGAACTTGGACAATGCATTTTGATGGAGCTAGGAGCAGAGAAGGAGATGGTGCAGGAGTATGGATAATCACAACTGATCGAGAATTCTTGATGTTTTCTTATCAATTGGATTTTGAATGTACAAACAATGTTGTAGAATATTAAGCCTTGATTCCGGGGTTGAATGTATTGAGAGATTTAAAAGCAAAAAGAATTGAAGTGTTTGGAGATTCTGAATTAGTAATAAATCAGGTAAAAGCTATTTATCAGACCAAACATCCTAAAATGAGGACATACAGGAATGAAGTGTGGGATTTATTGGAAACTTTTTTCGATGAACATGATGTTGTTACAATTCCCAGAGTTAATAACACCGTAGTAGATTCTTTGGCCACTGCTGGAGATGCGTTCAAAACCCCTATCTTTTCTAAAAAGAAATATGATATTGAGGTTATACACAGACCATCTATCCCAGACAATATCAAACACTGGCAGGTTTTTGAAGATGATCAGCAGATTAAATGCTTTTTAGAGATTACAGATGAATTCAATTATAGGTCTATTGATGCAGAAGATGCTGAAGCTGGTCCAGATGAAAAAGATGCCCCTTAAGAAACAGAAAAGTTCAAGCAAAGGATTGGAGGTAAGGATATAATTCAACTGAAGAATAACGTTATCCCCAGAGGTTTGATTCCTTTAGAAATTTTTTTTGATAAGAATGATGTGGTGAAAAATCCAAAAGTAGAACCTAAACCTGAGGATGTCAAAGATTGCAATTTAGGTTCCGAAAAAGATCCCAAATTAGTAAAGCTTTCAAAGAAACTACCAAGAAAGGAAGAGAATAAAAGTGTGGATGTGATGAAAATATTTTCAGATGTTTTTGCTTGGAGTTATGAAGACCTGAAAGAATATGATGTTTCTATTATACAGCATACAATTCCTATTAAACCTGATGAAAAGCCTTTTAAGCAGAAGTTGAGAAGAATAAATCCCAAGTTGCTTCCAATAATAGAAAAAGAAGGGAGAAAGCTTTTTGATGCTAATATAATCGTATCCTAGTACCAGTAAGGAAAAAGAATGGCGAAATAAGGTTGTGCGTGGACTTTAGAAATTTGAACAAAGTCTCTTTGAAAGATAATTACCCACTCCCAAAGATGGATCATATTTTGCAGAAAGTTGTAGGAGCTGAAAGAATTTCAATGTTAGATGGTTTCTCAGGTTACAATCAAATTAAAGTTCATCCAGAAGATCAGGAGAAAACTGCTTTTACTACTCCATGGGGAACGTTTATGTATGCCAAAATGCCATTTGGTTTGATGAACACGGGGGAAACCTTTCAGAGAGCCATGGACATTGCATTTGCAGATGAAAGAGACAAATTCGTGGTAGTATACATGGATGATATCACTGTATATTCAAAGAATGCTGTTGATCACTGGAAACATCTGGAAAGAGTTTTCTTGAAATGTAGAAGGTTTGGGATCTCTTTAAATCCAAAGAAATCTCATTTTTGCATGGAATAAGGAATATTGTTGGGACACATTATATCAAAAGAAGGCATCAATATTGACCCAGAGAGAGTATCTGCCATTCAGAAGGTTGGAATCCCTAGAAGTAAGAAGGAGATTCAGTCATTTATTGGAAGGGTAAATTGGTTAAGAAGGTCCATCCCTAGTTTTGCTGAGATTTTGAGAAACATATCTGAATCTTTTGATGATATTAAAAGGTCATTGACTGAAGCACCAATGCTAATTAGTCTAGATTATTCAAAAGATTTCATTATGTTTACTTATGCATCAGAGCACACAGTAGCTGGAGTATTGTTACAAAAGAACCAAGAAGGTGTGGAACATCCAATTGCATTTTTCAGTAAAATTCTGAGGGATGCAGAGTTAAAATATAACATTATGGAGAAACAAGATTATGATTTAGTGAAAGCATTGAAGGATTTCAGGATATACATATTGCACTCTCATATAATAGCACATGTTCCATCAGTGGCGGTGACAGATATTCTTATCCAGCCAGATCGCGAAGGAAAAAGAGCAAAGTGGATAGCAGTACTATTGGAATATGATCTCAACATTAATCCTACAAAGATGATAAAAGGCCTAGGTCTGGCTAAAATGATGACGGAGACAAATTGGGATTCTCTAGGTATGAATTTTATTTTCGAAATTTCAAAAGAAACCATTCCAAATTGCCAAGTAATCGAAGATTTCTCTTTATCTCCCTGGTACACGGACATTGTGTATGTTCTGCAAAATCTTCAAGCACCTGCAGATATGGAAAAAACAAGAGCAAGATCAGTGAAGTTGAAAGCAGCCAAGTTCTGCATATTAGATGGGAATTTATTTTGGAAAGATCCAGGAGGTATTCTGTTGAATTGTTTATTAGAGAATGAAGCGCAACATATTATGGTGGAGTTTCATAAAGGCATGTGTGGAGGACATCATTCATGGAAGGCTACGGTGAACAAGATTCTTAGAGCTGGTTTTTATTGGCTCAGCATGTATTCAGTTGTATATAAAGAAGTGACCAAATGTCATGAGTGTCAAATTTTTGATGGGAAAAGAGAACTGTTACCATTTCCTTTGAAACCTATTTCAGTTGAGGCACCTTTTCAACAGCGGGGGTTAGATTTCATTGGCGAAATTAACCCAAATTCCTCAGGGCAGCATAAGTGGATTCTGACTGCTACAGATTATTTCACGAAATGGATTGAGGCTATTCCAACAAGAAACGCCACAGAAACAGTGATAATGAACTTTTTAGAAGAAAACATCTTATCCAGGTTTGGTTGTCCTAAAAGGACAGTGATAGATAATGCTCTAGCGTTCAAATAAAAAAAAATGATAAATTTTTGTTACAAATATCACATACATTTAAATTATTCCACTACTTATTATCCACAAGGAAATGGGTTGGCTGAATCTTCAAATAAAAATCTGGTGAGGATCATAAAGAAGTTGCTAGAAGATAACAAGAGGGCTTGGCACACTAAATTAAAATATGCTTTGTGGGCAGATAGAATCAGTACAAAAGAGCAATTGGCACTTCGCCTTTCCAGTTGGGGTATGGCACAGAGGTAATTTTTCCTGTTTCTTTGGATTTGCTAGTTATAAAATTGTTACAAGAAGTCGAAGAAGAACCAAATAATATGTAGAGGAGGATAAATCAGATGATAGAATTACATGAAGTTAGAGAAAAAGCATACAATAAAACCCAAATGCATCGGGAGAAAATGAAAAAAACTTTTGACAGAAAGGTTAAAGAAAGGAATTTTCAGATAAATGATTTAGTTTTGAAGTGGGACTCTAGAAATGAAGATCACCATGGGAATTTTGAGCATTTGTGGAAAGGTCCATATATTATTGCAGGATACTAAGGAGAAAATGCATTCACCCTTAAAAATTGCAATGGAGAATTCTTTCCTGGAGGACCAGTAAATGGTAGACACCTCAAACATTATCTCTCTTAAAGTATAGAGGTGAAAGAGAATTTTGTACAGTGTATATATTTTTCTTTACCATGCATTACAAAAAAAAAATGAAAAAAAAATGATGATATGAAGCTTGATTTGCATTAAAGTTTGAATGCAACCGAATGGATTAGGCACTTGGTCTACGATGTTCTTTGCTAGCTCACAGGGAGGATAGCATCCCCAGTTGGAGCCAATTGTTGACACCATATTTGAAATACCCAAAGAAACCCTAAAATGTTCGTCAAAAATACCCAAAAGAAGAAAATTTACTAAGGATGTGTTGAATGAAGGGTTATAATACAAAATCAACAAAGCAAAAACCTACAAGCGCAATAGTCCGAAGGAAATTATTGAAAAGGTTAAATCTTGGCGAAGTTCCAATGACAGAGATGACAAAGGAAAAGATCAACGACTATCATGGATCCCCGCACCGCCCAAAAAGTTCGTTTGCAGCCAATGGTGAGTGGTAGTGGACATAATACCGTTGGAGTACGTGTCGCATTGTTATTTCTCCGCATCAACATGATAGTGGTATCACAAACCACTACAACACTGTGCGGAACTGCCAAAGGATAATACGGGGAAAACGTGGGCCATAGCATGTGGCAAACACAGAAGGCATAGGGGAATGCGCCATATGTTGACATAAATCGAATGGACGATATACATTGGCAGAAAATCTAAGGACGAGATTCATCTGCACCATGGGAAGTGCGCACTAAATAAAGGAAAGAGTGGTTGCGGTAATTAAACCACTCTAACAGGTGTCAAAAAATGGTTGATACGCACATAGTTAAAACCTAAATGGAAAACCATTATTGGGATCGCAGATACCACCATGGGAAATAAAGAGGCATAAGATCTAATGGCTCAAATAAAAAAGCATGTGATCAACGGTTGGAAATAAAGTACATTCGGAAAGCTGCAAGAAAGTTAAGAAAAAGAGCCTATATAAAACAAAAGGGTTTTCAAATAACGACATTTTGTCTATGTGTCACTGTTCTTGGGAGGTTTGAAGACCAGTGGAGATCGGCAGTTGTGATAGAAGGATAAAGACGTGTCTGTACAGGTAGGGTCTGGTGACCTGGCTCACATATTTGAAAGGAAATTTGTTTGTAGAAATGATTTAAATGGAAACTGTGCATGATATAGATGTTTTTAAAGCCAAAGAAGTCCTAGAAGATAGAGATGGGGACATTTACGATACCCTAATCAGGTTACCGGTCGCTGAATTCAAGCTTAAGTTGTCTAGGTTATTGGAAGAAGGTAGAGACATACACAGAGTCCACCAGTCATCCTTGTTAGCCTTCTGCCCGGACCAAATCCCGTCTTTTCTAGAATTTGTGTCGTGGTGTGTTGATAATTATTCCAGAGAAGAAAGAACTGTTTTAGACAGTCGAAAAACCATAGTCGTTTGTAAAATAGAGCCTGCCGTCATAATCAAAGCTCTAGAAATAAATTTTTCCCAAACCCTCGAGTCTAAGAGTTTTTCCGAAACCTCTGCTATTCAGTTTTATCGTCAAACCCTCCAAGATAATAGAGAAAAGTTCTTGTCTACATGTCTTAAACCAGAAACAAACATTTTAGATATCCCTTACCCTATATATGTTACTTTATTTGATGAAAATACCTAGCTGGTTCTGACATTGTTGGCCTTAATCCTAGGGCTCGACACAGACATGTATGTAACTGAATTTCAGTTAAGCCTTTTGTATAAAATGAGTACAATTCCGCCAGGGATTGATGAAAATCAAGTTCCCCGACTTAACTTTGAAGAATTACTGGCTAAAAAGATCCATTACCAGATGGTCAACTTCCCTACTCTTAGACATTTTAGATTTCAGTCATTTTTGATGAAAATGATCATGATGGCCAGTCACGAAGAATTACAATTCCCTGAGATCATTTTCACAAAGTTATTAGAACATAATATGTTTAATTACATAAATTATATGCTCTCAAAAATTTACAGAATGATTTCTGGTGAAAGATTGCCTAGAGTATTACCAGAGATGCAAGCATGTATGCAATTAAGTGCAGAGTATGCTGTAGGAGATTGGTTCTTGTCAAAAGACAGTACAGTGATCAGGTTATATGGTTTCAAACATAAACCCTATGTTTTACCGGTGTTTCTTACCTTAAGGGTTTTCGCCTTGGAGTTCCTTAGGTAGAAATTAATTGTTGAAGATAATAATTTCTTGCTTTTCAAACAAGCAATAGATATCAAGTATCCGTTCACACTTGGCCCATTCACAGTGAAGAACAAAAGCGCTGCTATTTATATAGAAAAATTATTGAAATATATGGAATTTGAGATAGACATGGCTATTGAATATGATCCGTTAAACATAATATCAAAACGGAGAACAGATCATCGCATCAAAGCATTGAATCATCAGGTGATTGAGGGAATGTCTGATAGAGCAAATTGGTTGGATTATAAGGAAGAAATCATTCCAGATTCTCAAGATAAAGAAATGATATTGACAGATACGACAGCAGAGACAGAAAGAACGATGAATACTGCAATGGTAGGGTTTAAAAGGCCCATACAAGACGTAGTCGACATTGAAAGTGAAGAAACAGAAAAAGGGAAAAAGTTAAAAATTGATGAGCAACAAGAGTTAATGGCCGTTTCAGAAGAGGAAGGAAAAACCGAAGTCAAAATACTAGAGGTCATGGTAAATGAGTACAGTATTAAAGCAGCTCCGGTATAAGATGATGTAAATATACCACACAATCTGATGGATGTAATTAATGAGCACAGTCAAAATATACAGGAATCCTCTCGATATACCAGTCAATTATTTCCAAAGGTTAGGAATATATCCAACACAGAAGTCAGTTTATTTACTAGCAAAAATGTTAAAGAAAATTCTCTAAAATTTTCAGTTGTTACCAAAGATAAGATCTCAGAGATGAAAGTTGATCTGACAAAAATCAATGCCCCAGATAAAATCTTATTACATAGACAAATAGGAGAAGTTATATACTTAGATTGTTTGGGAGCGATCTTAAAGGTGGACAAGTTGAAAATTGTAGTAGATAAATTAAATAACCAGTTGAGACAAGAAAAAACAGAAAATAAGTCTCGACAGCAGCAAATAAAAATATTGCAAACAAATTTGATAAACAAAGAAGGAGATGCAGCAATAAATTTACTCAAAGAAAAGGATGACACAATTCTAACGTTAAGGCGGAAATTGAAAATCCCAGACACTTTGCTTATCCAAGGAGCCGAATTGACAGTACTAGAAAAAGAAAAAGAAGAACTGTCAAATGAGGTAAAAGATATAACTACAAAAATGTTGAAGCTCACCGAAGAAAAAATTCATTGGGAAAAAGAGAAGATTTATTTGGAAGAGCAATTGGAAGAAATAAAGAAAAAGTTAGCAGAATTAGGTCAGCAACAGGTACATGCAGGTACAAATGAAGATAAAGCTGGATTGGACAGTCTCTTACAAGCCATGTCTCAAGAAAGTCTGAAAGATGTCGAGATTAAAGAACTGAAAATTGGGATACAGAAGCTAAAAGAAGAGAATGAGACAAAGGTTAAGGAAATTAAAACCTTGCAAGCAAGGAATCAGGAATTGTCTGATAATAATAAAGGTTTGGCAGCTCATGTAATAGGACAAGCTGCAATGCAGGGTTGCAAGCATATGGTATGAGATCAAATTATAAAGGAAGTTGAAAAATTGAGACCTTATCTCAATTATATGAAAATCAAAGAAAACGTGGCCAAAGATGCTTTTGAAAGTTGCATAACAGTCAGAGAGAATCTGAACAGAAAGCCAAAGGAAGTAGCACAAAGGGAAATAACTTTCATAAATAGTTTAACTGAAGCAGATTTGACAGCATTGAATATAATGAATAGAATTTCAGTCATTACATGGGCTAGAAGAATTTTGGGGAAGTATTCACATGTTGAAAATATTGAAGTGAAAGCTGGAGAAATACGAGAGGAAGTAATAAGGTTTAAGAAGCGTTTTGAAAAATTAATAAACAAGGGATTCCCTGCTTTTTTGGATGCAAAGCATGAATTGATTTCTCCAAAAGATTATAAGAGGTTACTGTTTGACATAAGAATGGATCACAAAAAGTTTCAGCATTTGGATCATATGCTTACTGGAAAGATTTTAATGGAGAAAATGGCTGAGGACTTTGAAATTTTAAAGATGTTGATCTCAATCTGTGAGAATCTTCCTCTTGTTTCTTATGCAGGTCACCTTGAAATGCGAGTCTTGGTGAAGGAAATGACCAGTTATGATCTACCCACAGCCGACCAATGGAACTTTGTGGATAAATATGGGAGCACACTCCAGTTGTTCCTGCAAGAAAACAAAGGAGCACACTTCAGTATTTTCTGCAAGGATGTAGATATTCAGAGGGAGTTGACCATCTTTCTACATTCCACAAGAGAAAGGTGTAGAAGAATCTACTTCAACAACTCCTACAAGGAAGCAAAGACTCAGACGGAGTCCACCCAACAACCAAACAAAGATAAGTATTTGAATTGTCATTTCTTACATAATGTTATTAAATGATGTATATGCTTATGTTCCTAGAATTAGGTTGTGTATTATGCATATTATAATAGTTGCATTGATGAACAGTATACTACTAACATACATGGGTAAGTGGCCTATGGCACTGTACAATATTCCATTGCTACTTATCTAGAATGAAACCTCTTTGCTGACATGTTGGGAGTAGTGCAAACTCTTAACAATGTTCTAGTAGAGACTGGAAGGCATCTAGAAAGTTGTGGAACATGGATAAATGTTGTATTGAAGCATTGGCTAAGATAATTCCATGACTGTATGACATATTTCTTTATGTGTAAGAATTTGTTTGAAAATTATGATATGTTTCTAATCATGCAATTTAACTTGTTTTGTAGAAAAGACCGTATACCTTCACCTACAAAAGAAGGACTACAACATTTGTTTAAGCAACAAAATTATCTATTGAAGATATTGAAGTTCCCAGGATACAGGAAGAATGCCATGATCCATCGATCATGAAGAACGATGTTTGGGATGCGGTCCTAAGAGCTGAAGGGAAGTATGTTGTGACTTCCAAATGGAACTATCAGATCAAGCATGCTACAGATGGAAGCATAGAGAAATATAAAAGTGATGAAATAGAAGATACACCAGATGGATTTCAAGATAGCCTTCTTGAATGGTGTAGTCATATATGTGTGCAGAACTTGGTAGGATAGACATCTTTCTATTCAGTTTGGGCTTTACCAAGAGTGAGGCGGATTCCAACCTTTACTACAAGGTTGAGGAAAGGAATCTTGTGATTATACTCCTATATGTGGATGACCTGTTTGTAACAGGAGATGATAGATTGATTACTGACACACAGCTGAAGCTTGCTGCCAAGTTCGAGATGAAGAACTTGGGGATGATGCACTATTTGTTTTTTGGCATGGAGGTGTGGCAGAGTGCGGATGGAATCTTCCTTGGACAAGGGAAGTATGCAGTAGAGATCCTGAAGAGGTTCGGGATGATGGATTGCAAGGCCATGGCCAAACCTATGGCATCGAATCTGAAGCTTCCTTGTGATGCTTCATCTGAGCCGGTTGATGTCTCTATGTATCATCAGATGATTGGGTCCTTGATGTACCTGACAAACACGAGACCAAATATTTTCTTTACGGTGAACACATTGAGCCAGTTCCTGATGGATCCGAGGAGTGTTCACCTGGTTGCTGTAAAGCATGTTCTGAGGTACCTGAAGGGTACAGTGGATTATGGGCTCAAGTATGAAGCGAATCAAAAGTTTAACCTACAGGGTTATGTTGATTCAGATTGGGCTGGCAGTGCTGCAGATAGGAAGAGCACATCTGGATGCTGCTTCAGTATGGGATCAGGTGTGATCTCTTGGTTTAGCAGGAAGCAGTCCTGCGTAGCACAGAGTACAACTGAGGCAGAGTATGTTGCAGCATGTTCATCTAGTTGTGAGGCAGTATGGCTACAGAAGCTACTGTATGAGTTATTTGATCTCCCGTTGGATGCTATTGGTATCTTTTGTGATAACCAGAGTCGTGTGAAGTTGTCCGAGAACCCAGTGTTTCATAACAGGTCGAAACACATAGAGATCAAATATCACTATATCAGGGATATGGTGTAGAGAGGAGCCGTGAAGCTCCTGTATATTGAGACGGACGAGTAGATTGCAAATGTGCTGATGAATCCACTAGCCAGGGTGAAGTTCGAGTACTTCAGGGAGAGGCTTGGTGTTCTTCAGATTGATGAGACTTCAAGGAAAAAGTGATGGACACATTTGCAGTATCCATTCCAAGCATGTTGGAAGGAGGGTCATTCACATGGTTGTGGATGTAAGCGCTGGATGATGAGCATCAGGACAATGCTCCAGTTACAGCTCTGTATATGCATCATGTTGGATGCTGGATATGATTAGTTGGATCATTTATATGTATGTACGCATCATGTTGGATGCTGGATATGATCGGTTGGATCATTTGTATGTATTTTGTATATGCATCATGTTGGATGCTTGGAACATGTATCTGTATATGTATCAGGTGGATACATTGTATGATCAGGTAGATCATGTATGTTGATATGTATCGGGGATGATCAGGTGGATCATGTATTTGTATTTGTATCAGGTGGATGCATTGTATGATCAGGTGGATCATGTATGATGATATGTATTAGGTAGATACTTGGTATGCATCAGGTAGATGCATTGTATGATCAGGATGATCATGGATGATGAGCTTCAAGATGTTGCTCCAGATTACATGTAGCAGGATGTTGTAGTGATGATGATCAGGATGATCATGTGTACATCAGGATGATGTATGGTGAGTATCAGGTTGATACTCTGTGGCCGTGGAATAGGTTGTGCAGATAAGCATATAATTTGTGCCCTGGGAGATTTGCAAATAGTCTTTCGAGGTTTTGCCTATGGCATGTAATTTGTACCCTGGGATATCTGGCAAATGCTCTTTCGAGGTTTTGCTTGGGAGGACATATAATTTGTGCCCTGGGAGATCTGTAGATAGTCTTTCGAGGTTTTGCCTATGGCATGTAATTTGTGCCCTGGGATATCTGGCAGATGCTCTTTCGAGGTTTTGTCCTATGGCATGTAATTTGTGCCTTGGGAGATCCGATAGGTTGAGCCGTGTGCTCGTAATCAGTCCTGGGATTCTCCTTCGAGGTTTTTCCATGACCACATGTAATTTGTGCCCTAGGAGATCTGATAGGTTGAGCCTTGTGCTCGTAATTAGTCCTGGGATGCTCTTTCGAGGTTTTGTGGTGACCACATGTAATTTGTGCCCTGGGAGATTCGATAGGTTGAGCCTTGTGCTCGTAATCAGTCCTGGGATTCTCTTTCGAGGTTTTGTGGTGGGGTCACATGTAATAAGTCCTGGAGATCTGGACAGGATGAAAAAGGCCTCAGATGCTCTTTAGAGTTCTTGCTAGTCAAGATACTCTTTCAAGGTTTTGTGATGCACGTAATAAGTCCTGAGATTTCCACAGTATGGCCAGTGATGACGAAGACCTGCAGGTGGTGGGCCTACATCTAGTTTGAAAAAGGACTGGCTCTGTAGAACTTCCTATGATGAGTAGATTCAGATATTGATTGAGATAGCAGCAGCAGTGACGATGATGATTATCCAGTGATGATGATCCATAGAAAGAAGACTTGTGCTAGAAGACCTGCGTCGAGAAATACCTTCCTAGTTAAGAGGGAGTGTTGAAGTTATTGGGGTTTTTCACCTTTATGGTTTTCCCCAAGTAAAATTTGTGTCTCTTGTGTGCTTGCATTATTGTGTCTATGATTGATATGCTGTAGATATGCTGTACATGTTGTTCTCTTAGTTAAGATCCTAGATCAGATTGAAGTAAATTCTGAAAATTTAACAATAATGTTTAAATATGTTTATCAGATTCCCTGTTTCTCTCGAGCAGTGGAATAATTCAATTCTAATTAAGGTTTTCCTTTTGTGTAGATTTCCTATCATTTTATTTTATTAAAAAATAAGCATGACTTTCCTTATTTAAACTTATGGGATATGATAATATAATAAATGCAAACTTGACTTTACACATGCATGATGCTAATGTCTTTATTATTCAACTAAATCCTTATTCGACAATGTTGTTTGATTTACAATCAAAGTTTAAATAACAATATAATATGGAATATAATAATATCAAAAAGATTCACTTTCAATTGTTTATAAATTAATAATATTATTCCTTTTTACTATTCACATAAAACAATTGAGATAAATTCATCCATTTATGCAAAACCATTATTCTATGTTTATTTGACAACAATTATAATAACAATAAGATTAATGAAAATAAGATTATGTATGTTAATAACAACATTAATAATACTAATAACAACCACATAAAAACACCTTCAATGGTTTAAGCATAAAACACCTTCAATGGTTTAAGCAATATGATAAACACGTTAATTTAGAACTATAATATTGGTGTATACTGAACAATATCTATGTTATTTACAATAACTATCTCATGACGATTCCTAATGCATCACTTATATGTAATTATTAACTAAACTAATTGACCTATCTATTCATACCCAAATGATTAAACAATCATTATTCGAACTTGATTAATGCACGACTGACTCTTATCCAAAATAACATTACAATCATTTAGCATGTCAAGTATTTATCACATCAATACTAGCGTACATGTACCAGGTATGCGTGTGTGGCCAGCGTATGCATAGATCATATATGTACTATAATAAAGCATCATTTCACCTATGTATATTTACTAACTGACGGAATCAAAATCATTCGTGCAGACATAACAAACATACATTCAACATAATCATTTTAGTATCTTTTAGTCATTTAACAATTAACAATCATTCAGATTCTTAATAATTAATCAATCAATTATTTTCAAGGAAGAGGTACCTACTACTACTAAGTCAGGATCAAGGGATACCCAACCCTCAACAGTACTAACATATCCTCCCATCTTAACCTACGTCCGCATCCTCCACATCCTTCCTCTGCTAGTACAAAAGTGGATGTCAGCTATACTAACTTGGCCACATAGAACATGCGAGTGGTAGCATCGGCTAACTAGTGGACCTAGCCTCTCCTAGCAGGCATCCGACCATCGTCATCACACACGGCCCTCCCAAAACCTTGAGTATTATAGAAACATAGGGTGGAACATATATCCATCCCTCTCAACATCCTGGGTCTATACGCTATCAAAACCATACTGTGCTGCTATCGAGCTTATTGGTCTGTGTCATCGTATCATCAACTCTGGTAAACAAGGCTCTCTGCAAAATAGGTACTACACCATACTTCATATCAAGTATCTGGCTATAACATAGCCCCTGTGTCCTGCGGATTAGTACTTTACAACCATACATTTATAACAATATTTCCATTCGATGATCATCTGATCCATATTATCAGCACCATTTATTTCATCACATAAAATCCTTAAATCGATCACATCATACGTACCACATCATATATATCACATTTCATCAAGGACGATTATTACACATACACTGTCATTATGAAATAAAAGAATCTCATGATAACTACAACATAGTAACCATATAAACATAATAACATCATGAGAATGGTAACATCATAAAATCATAATTGTAGTATCAGTATGAGCATAGTAACCTCATAAACGTAATAGCAACATATAATCGTGTATAACCATGCCGAAATATAGGTTACTCAGTCTAGTTGAGTCCAATGGATAATAATAATAATAGAGTGTAGTATGTATGATAGGTAAACATGCTTAGTCAAAATATGGGGCATTATAGTATGTGTACTGATTCCGGAGCAATCAATAAGATCACTATCAGGTACAGATTTTCCTTACCCTGCATTGATGATTTGATGGATTGTTTGAGTGGGTCCAAGTATTTTTCAAAGATAGACTTGAAGAGTGGTTATCATCAAATAAGAATTAGAGAAGGGGATGAATGGAAAACTGCATTCAAGACCAATAATGGATTGGATGAATGGTTAGTAATTCCCTTTGGGCTTACTAATGCACCCTGAGTACTTTTATGAGATTAATGACTGAGGTTTTGAAGGAATACACTGGAAAATGTGTAATTGTGTATCCAGATGACATTATGATCTTCAGTTAGAGTAAGGAAGAACATCTAAGACATCTAAAATTGGTGTTGGATACCCTACAGAAGGAGAAACTACTAATAAATTTGAAAAGGTGTAGTTTCATGAAGAATGTGTTGATTTATTTGGGCTTTGTAGTCTCGGAAGAATGGTTAAAGATGGATCCATATACAAGCAATTCTCAATTGGCCAATCCTGAAGAGTACTTTTGAGGCCATAATTTTTCTTGGTCTTGCAAGTTTTTATAGAAAATTCATCAGGAATTTTAGTCAAATTTGTGCACCCATAATAGACACCTTCAGGGAAAGTAGACAACCTTTCAAATGGACAGAAGCAGCTGATAGGAATTTCAATCTATTGAAAAATAAGATCATTGAGAAGACTATTTTGGCTTTACCAAGTTTTGACAAAGTTTTTCAAGTAGAAACAGATGCTAGTGGGACAACAATAGGAGTTTCTATGAGTCAAGAACAAAGACCAATGGCATATTTCAGTGGGAATTTAAATGAAGCAAAACAAAAGTATTCCTCATATGAAAAAGAATTGTATGTTGTTGTGCAATCTCTTAAGAAATGGAGGCATTACTTGATGCCCAAAGAATTTATTTTATATTCAGATAATCATGCTTTGCAATTCATAAATAGTCAACATGAATTGAATCAGAAAAATGCTAAGTGGGTGGAGTTTTTGTAGAACTTTAATTATGTGATTAAGCATACAAGTGGAAAATATAATAAGGTGGTTGATGCCTTAAGCATAGTAAATTTAATCTTACAGGAAATTAAGGTCAACACTTTGGGATTTGAAAATTTTATTAATATGTATAAGGAGGATGTGGATTTCAAGGATATATATGCAGCCCATGAGAATCCAATTTCCCATAATAGAAGTCAATGGTTGGACTACATGCTACAAGAAGGATTGATGTTCAAACACAATAAATTATGCATTCCTGAATGTTCTATGAGGGAAAACTTGATAAAGGAAAAGCATAGTGGAGGTTTGTCAGGTCACTTTGGACAAGAATTTTTTTTTGCCAAAGTGAGTACTTTTTATTTTTGGCCAGGAATGCAGCAGGATGTAAAGAAGTTTGTTGAGACATGCAAGATATGTCAACATACCAAAGGGAGGAGACAAAACATTGGACTGTATCAACCCCTACCTATTCCAACTAGGCCTTGGGATTCCATCAGTATGTATTTTGCTCCGGGATTGCCTAGAACTCAGAGAGGGAATGATTCTATTTATGTAGTAGTGGATAGATTTTAAAAAATGGCTCATTTAATTGCTTGTAAAATGACCAATGATGCAACAAATATTGCTAATTTGTTCTTCTCGGAAGTTGTTAAGTTACATGGTCTACCTTTGAGCATTGTATTACATAGAGACACTAAATTTGTTGGTCATTTTTGGAGAACTTTAGGGAAGAAATTGGGAACCAATCTTAGTTTTAGCTCTGCTTATCATCCTCAGATTGATGGTCATATTGAAGTGGTAAATAGAAGATTGGTGGATATATTGAGAAGTCTTGTTTATGAGAATCCAGAACAGTGGGATTTAGCTCTTGCTCAAGCTGAATTTGCTTATAATGATTCACCTAACATAAGTACAGGTATGAGTCCATTTCAGATTGTGTATGGGATGCATCCAAGAGGGGTGTATGAAATCAGAAATTTGGGAGAGTTGGGAATGAGCAGTGCATATGGTGAAGAATTTTCCTATAGTATGCAGGAGCTACAGGAAAATGTTAAACATATATTGCAGGAGAGTGCTAGAAAATACAAACAAAGAGAAGATTTGAAGAGAAGGGAAGTTGATCTTCAGTTTGGAGATTTAGTGATGGCATATCATAAGAAGGAGAGGTTTCCTAAGGGAACTTACAATAAATTGAAACTCAAAAAAATTGGGCCTTGTAATATTTTGAGGAAGTTTTCTGCAAATGCATATGAAATAGAACTTCCTTTTGACCTTGGAATTTCTCCAATTTTTAATGTTTCAGATCTGTATCATTTTAAAGATTCATGTGTTCAGAAAGAAGAAATGATTTCAGGTAAGGATGGTCAAATGGTAGATTGGAAAGAACAATTACCTCAAAAGGAGCAACCATAGATTGAAGTTATACTTGAAAAGAGGATTTCAAAGAAAACCAGAAAAATGATTATTTTTAGTATTTAATCAAGTGGAAAGATCAACCATCTGAAGATGCGGTATGGATGGTAGCAATGGAGGTTTCCAAGTTTAATGTGGACCCTGAATACCTATTGAAAAGTTCTTTTTCTCCCCTAGAGTATGATGCAGGAGCATCAACCCAAAATTATATGGTTTCTGATTAAGCAACAAATGTTATTTTTATGTTCTTTGTAATATTTTCTAGAAGTCTAGGGGTAATTATTTATTTAATTGCAATTAGCTTTGAGATAGGATTCGTTTGAATGTAATAATGGCAATTTTCCACTTATATCCTCGTATCTTGCAAGAGGTTGCTAGAGGATAGGGTCTGTTATGTATTTTCTTTCTATAGGATTCCATATCCTGCTTGTTTGGATTTGACAGGTTTAGGGAGTTTTATTTAATAATGGATGTAATTTGATCAAATGGTTGTTGATGAAATGAAGAACATAACACCTAGGATCTGCGTTTGATTGCATATTCCCTATCTTCTTTCAATAACCAGAATTGTGTATAATTTCCATGTGTGTGACTGATCAAAGCGTCATTAACAGAGATCCCCAGAAGCTGAAGGTTGTGGCGTGTTCATTTGAATATAAGGGCATGAAATTGATCACTTCACTGATCAATTTAATGAATATTGTAGCTTCGATTAACCAAAGAGAATGAGACTGAAAGAACGGCTCCCATTCGACAAAGAAGGGAAAGCTTGGACAAGCAAGATCAAAAGAGATAGATCGATGGTCCAAGATAGTTTCCGCAATGCAAGGTACAAGTTTGTTAAGCTGCGGGCTAGCTGGGATCATACGGTGGAGATCAATACCGAGATGATCGACGGCGGGGAAAGGATTTCGTATTTGAATTTGCGTGGAAGATAGACCTATGTAATTCCTAATTGAACGTTCCACAATTGATCACAGATCAACGGACGAGAGAGAAGTGTCATGTCCCAAATTTTGCATTGGGTCACAATGGCCTAAGCCCATTGTTCATACTCATGAGAATTTTCCAAATTGATGCTAAGGGTCAAATAATTGCCAAAGAGGAAAATTACTAGTTTCCTAGGTTGGGGGTGGAAGCTTTGGGATTTGGAATAAGGGGGATAATAAATGATGTGTGGACATTAGAATGGCATAAATATTTAATAAATGAGCTAAATAAATATATACAAGTGAAAATCAAAGTGGCATTTGGTCATGAATACACATGGAGGAAGTGGGACCCACACAAGCTAGATTTTCTATGCCACATGGCATCCTCCTCTTATCAATTCGAATCCATAAGAAGAACAAGGGTATTGATGAGTTGGAAGATAAATATACTTGGCATGAATAAATTAAGGTCGAATTGGAGTGGAAGAGTAACTCCCATGGAAGAGGAAGAGGCATTTTGGAGCTAGTGAGACACTTGGACTAGATTCCCTAACTCTATGACAACAATGATGAAGATGCTATGACACCTATGACACAAATCAGACCTGAAGGATGAAATATGACATATATGACATGTCAGGGCTAAAAAGAGCCTGCCAGAGGGCACTCAAGGGAGATAGGGCAGCTAAGATGCTTCCACATGTGATTTGGTGGAAGTGGGAGACTGGGAATTGTTGTATAAGTGGCATTCTTTGGAATCTCTTCCCAACTTGAGTTGGAATGCATCTTGTTACACCTAAATGTTGTAACCTTGAGACTCAGTGTAAACCTACCTGAATTCCCATGAATAATACATCAAATTGGAAGAGATACTGACCTATTTCCATAGGGTTTAGTAAGGTCGTCGCAGGTCACCCTTGTGAAACATGCGACATCGCAAGTCACCCTTATGTAGCCTGCGACGATGTCAGTTAAATGGATAAAAGGGCATCTTCAAGCCATTTCTCTAAGGTGTGTGATGTGGATCTATATCCATAGCCTAAGGGGAGCTGGCATTCGGTTCCCTAGCCCTTTGGGAGGATCCCTTAACCCTCTCCCACTATATCTCAACCTACCCTATCCTCTTAGTCCTATATATATGAAGCTCATTCCCATTCCAAAGGGAGGAAGTCTATAGTACTTGCATGCTGGTGAAATTATCTTAGGAGATCTCTACTCATCTCTTGGGAGACCTATACTTCCTTTGCAGGCTTTGGCATTGGCTTGTTGGAGGAGGATTGTGACGTTAAGCTTTGGTTGTAATCATCTCTATTTTGTACTTCCCTCTTTTAATACCCTAATATAAAATCTTTCCACCAAATGTTGTTGTGTTAATAATGTTTGTGTAGTTTACTTGCTTAACCGTTTACTTAGAGCTGTTACTGTTTATATATTGTTTTATTGCTTGTATTGTTCTGTATGTTTTGACAAGTCTTGCAGTTGAGATCTAATGACCATGGAGCTTCGAACAACATCAAGGAGAAAGATCTACAAGCTAGAGGTAAGACACGGGGGCTTCAATAGAAGGAAATATAATATCAAGTTCATTCATATTGCGCTATTAAATATTCCTGAAAACCTAAAAATTATGTTGCTTATATATTAAGGGGCAAAGGGTTTTTTTAATTTAATGTAACAATACAAAAATACTTTGGGGTCTTTTTTATATGGGCGGGCTGACAAATATCCGCCAAATAGAGATGGTGGGATCACGACCTGATGAGAAATCGGGTTGAGGCGAGGCTCGGGCTTACTAGTACGTAGGGAAATCGCGTCTTGAGGCATGCTTGAGGCCAGGGGTTTCGTTGTGAAGTGGGTTTACAGTCGATCATAGTCGAGAGACAGTGGTCCTTGATAGCCAATTGTTACCAATAACACTCATCCAATTGTTGCCAATAGCCTTGGAAGGCTCTAAGCCTCCAGGTCCTATTATAAGCCCTTGATAGGCCTTGGGGGCTTGAATACCAAACCACTCGTGCCTATTACAGGCCTTGGGAGGTTTAGTCAACCTCCTAGAGCTTGTTACAGGCCCTCGGGTCTTGGATACCTAGCCCACAATAGGATTAGTCATCGATTGGGGAAATGCAACATGCAATCTAAATGTTGTACTATGTGCATTGGCTCTAGTGACATACAAGAAGTGATATCCTATCTCTTCATTAGAACATTATATGTTGCAAATCATAGTGATATGTGGTTGATTAATTTCATTGTGGGTGAAGTAATGTGCATCCACAATATACATTGAAAGACATAAGGTGCATTGTAGAATGCATGTGGGGTCATAAGAGGGGTATCATATCAATATATTAGGTAGAAATATAAAGGGGTATAAAAAATGTTAATGAAAAATTTGATACATACAATATCTAGTGAAAATAGGGGTTATTTTAAATTGGGAAGGCATATTGGGAGGGGGTTTAAAAAAATGATTTTGGAAGGTATTTTCCAATATTTAGTGAAATTAGGGGTATTGTTTCACATGCCACGAATGAACGTGCTATGATAGCATTTTATTGAGTGAAGCCCCCATGAGGTAAGACATCTAATCGCTCGATCTTTAACTAAATCTAGGAAAGTAGTTTCATATTCTGTCCCACTTGTTCTAGATTCACGTTGAACTAGGGAGATCACGCCTTAAGTCCGCTTTTGGTAGATTGTCCGGTAACAAGTTTGACGAACATACTGGGGAATTACAATGCATTGTTTTAGGTTTTCAGTTTGAAAGTCATTTTCTCGGATTTCTTTGTGAGCCATTTCATTGTCCTCCTTAGCCTCTTTCACCACCAGATATTCTTCCTGAAGATTCTGTTGACTTCTTGTAGGTCTGTATGTTTGATTGTCAAACCTTTTGGTTGCTCATATTTGGAGATCTTTTCATCTTGGCATAGTGATATCGCCCGTCGCACCTGGGTAGTATATCCAAAGTGACATTCCTCTGTCAGGCCCAGTCTGTTTCCCTACAAACTGTTGGAGAGAACTTCCGCAGCATTTAGGAAGCTGCTAATTTTGGGAAGGATAACTAATTTTGGAGAGAAAGTACCAATTTTGGCGGTAAGACAAAGATATCGCCGTAGCACAAATTCCGGCGGGAATCACGGCGATAGGTACAGAAAAGTCAAGCATGTGGTACAAAGAAGAGGCCGAAGGGAGAGCTCAACCACCGCAATAAAGGCGCCGGAGATGAAGAGAGGGTTCAGCTACCCTCATTAAAGAAGAAGGACCACAGTCAGCGTTGCTTGAACCAAGAAGAAGCGACGGGCCGATGCATTAAAGACTAAGGACTGCAGGAAGCGGCGACGAGACAGAAGGCGGCCATGGAAGTACAGCCAGTTGACTGTAAGTGGTTAGGGTTGAGTCACTATTGGGATAAGGCCCACAGTTTTGTAACTGCGATGAGACCTTCGGGCCATCTATATATAGTAGTCTTTTTATAGGATAAGGGGTTGGCCACATAGCGATAGAGACATCAGGTAGATGCTAGTCAAGTCTTTTGTTGTTGCAAGCCTGAACATCCCTGAGACGACAAGGGCCAACCTGTTGAGAGAGTGCAATCCGCAGGGATTGCGAGAGGAAGAGAGTGCACTGTGAAGGCAAGAAGAGAAAAGAGGTCTATAGAGAAGGGCTCCCACTGAGGTGGAGTTTCCCAGAAGACCCCTGTTGTAAAGAGTGGAACGGAGCTGTGTTTATTCCCCAGAGTTGTAAGCAAGAACCGCAGTTCCCCTGGGCGTAGTCTTTGCCCTGGGAGTATCAATGTGCTTATCTAAGTAGCACTATTGTAATTGTGTAGCCATTGATCTCATTCGCGTGTTTGTGCTATATATATGAATGCTTCAATCTGTTATAAGTAATGTACATGGTCGTCATTTAACTTCTGAATGACGTATAATAATTGCGATAATCATAGCTAACCTCTTTTGCGACTAGATAATTGTTAAACAGAGGTTAATGTGCGAGTAAGAACTGAATATGAGGTATGAATGGTTTATTTAGACATTGCGCAAAGTAATGTTCTACCTAGTTACGTGTTGCGAGATATCAAGGGTCGAGTTCATTAGCGAGGGTTAGGCTTGTAGGCTGAATGTTGTTGCTAACTGCAGTACCAGGATAAGGATAGCTAAGACCACCTATTAACCCAGGAAGCGGTCAAAGTTCGCTTGCCGCAGGAACTAGAAGGGGAAGATATCGCACCTACGATATCTTGGGTATCGCTAGACGGTTTCACATAGGGAAAGACTTATCGCATTCCCTGCATACCGCGATAAGACAGAGGCGTAGCCGGAGTAATGGAATGAGATAGACAGCTTCTGTGAAAGGGGTTAAGGAGGGTTTAACCACCCTGGATGCCTCGGAACTTGGCTGAGGACACTTGAGTCTTCTTCCTCCCATTAGAATCACTTCGGGTGAGACTTCAGGTTGCTTCTGCGACCTGTTGCCGAAAGGGCCAGTGAGCTAAGGGTTCTGTTGGTCTAAAAGATTACCGCCAGCCCGGGTCTGTCCAGAGAGAAAGGATTAAAGATCAACAAATGGTTCCGTTGCCGGTTTGAACACATTGAGCTGATGTTCTGTTGGCATCCTACCAAGCAAGAACTTAACCAGTGGGTTGAGTCAAAAGAAAGAGAGTTTGCTGCAAAAGAAAACAAGAATCCTAGACTGAGCACTGAGGCTTGGCTACAGAAGCACCTTTTTACAGACCTCCATGAGATATTCTTCGTAACTTATGCTATTGAGTTATATGGTTGGTTATCAAAGCTTGTTGACAACAGCGGTGTCAAGAAGAATCGAGAAGTTGTCTGGACAGCAGAGCTGATTCAGACCTTGAAAGGTGTCGATAACCCCATCTCACGCGCAGTAGACTTCTGGCTTGCGAGTCTGCTGGAAGGCTTCATCACAGAGTTCGCGGTTGATCAGAGAAAGAGTTTCAGCGCAGCAGAACGGTACTTCTTCAAGGGTTATCGCGGTAAGTACCTAAATTCTCTAAGTCTGTCCATTAAGCAATTACTATATGAAAAAGGAGTACTGGATATACTCTCAGATGAATAGTAGCATGATATTGTAATGTCAGTAGACTCTGAAAGTGATTACGAGTATCTTGGACATACACGTAGTGGTAAAATATATAGAGTCAACGATTCATCTTCTTCTGAAGAAGACAGCACAGATCACCCGAGACAGCAGAGTCAGAACCCTAGGACTCCTCAAAAGCCAGTCGGAACTCAGAATAATCCCGCAGGAACCCCGTCCAGTAGCTCTTATACAGCAAATACTACCGCTACACCCTCCACATCTACACAGCCGAGTGGTAGTCATACAGCAAACCAGAACCCACCATCTAGAAACAGAATGGGAGATGATATGAAGCTACCAACATTCAAAGGTACAGGGTCGGAGGACCCTGAGCAACACTGGTTCTTATGCGAAGCCATATGGACCATTAAGCAAATACAAGATGATAATGTCAAGCTTGTCCAGCTGGCCACCACATTTAGAGAAAGAGCATTAACTTGGTATATGAAGTATACCACTGGCCATAACAGAACGCTTGCACAGGTTAGAACTGCTATGATTAAAGAGTTTAAAAAACCTAAATCCGAGTCACAATGCATAGCAGAACTTAAATATATTAAACAATTGCCTACGGAGACGGTTTGGGATTTTGACCAGAGATTCAAGACCCTCATTGATCAGGTAAGCTTTGAGCTTGCGCCTCAACAGCATAAAGAATGGTTTATCGCAGCAATATTACCACACATCAGACTTCCGCTAATGCAACAGAAATTAAATACACAAGATGAAGCATTAGAAATGGCAATGAAACTAGAGGCTTCACCTCTAGCAGAAACTAGCACCGGTATCACTAATCTGCAAAATCAGCTAGCTAACCTCACCTTACAGCTGCATGAAATTAAGAAAGGAAAGGAGGTTGCGCATGAAATTTGGTGTACTAAGTGTAAAGCGCAGGGACACAGTAAGGATAACTGCCCTGTCTTTGCTGACTATATCGCCAGTGGAGCTCCTAACCCGTTGATGCAGAACCAGGGGCCATGGTGCGAGATTTGTAGAACCAGAGGACACAGTCCTCAGGAATGCCCTCTCCTTCAGAAATATGTGCAGACACCAAAGAACCTATATTGCAACTTCTGTAAATCTGTGGGACATGACGAAAATAATTGTAGAGCTTATGAGTTAATGATAGAAAGGAAGCATGACCTCTACAGATTTCAGTCAGAAGCATCCGGACCAGCAGTACGTGCACAAACTGATCCGAATCAGGGAGGCCGTGGAGGAAATTTCAGAGGCCGAGGACGCGGAGGAGGCTATGAATCTGGCCGTGGCCGTGGAACTATCACCTGTTATAACTGTGGAGGCACAGGACATTACGCTAGGGACTGTCAGAACCCTACTACAACGTGCAAGTATTGTAAATCTTATGACCACACAATAGAGGAATGTCCCATACTGATAGCTAAGATCAAGGACACCAAGCCAGCAACCAATCAGACTATCCAGTTTATCGCTGCTGAGCAGAACGAAACCGAACCACGGGTCAATATTGTAACTCGCAGTGGTCTCTCCACAAGCAACATATCGCAGGACGTGGAAAAAACGACAGGAACGCAGTGGGTGCGCAAAGCTCCAGGAAAACCTATCCCACTTGATCTACAGAAGAATAAGGAGGCATTTCAACAAACTAAGACTTCCTTTGCTGAACAAACACCGCCCAGATCACTATTATTACCATCTCAGGGTATACCACGGAAACCACCGCAGGATGTTAGTACTACGCAGATACCACAGGCTAGCACATCTGGAAGATGTGACGAAGAGGAATTGACCGGGAGTGTACAGTCCTTCTTGCAGAGTTGTTTGAAACTTCTAAGAAATGGGAAAGCTGTAGAGGAACTTCAGAAAGTTATTGACCAATGTCAACAGAGCCCTTCTGTGAGCAATACACAGCGCACCATTCACCATATAATGGGCCATACAAGGACAGGAAGAGAGATGAGGCTCACGGCGCAGATCGGACTATTTGAAATGGATGAGGTTATCCTAGACTTAGGTTCAGAAGTAAATGTCTTGACTAAACAGACATGGGAACAGATGGGAAGTCCAAAACTAAGCAGATCCCCTATCCATCTCAGACTAGCTAATCAGCAGAGAATATCACCGATGGGTCGCCTATCGCATGTCCCAGTGGACATCGACGGAGTTCACACATATGCCGATTTTGAGATCATAGAAATGATTGGTGACACCAAACCCTATCCAGCTCTATTAGGTATTGATTGGGCTTTTGATAACAAGGCTGTTATCAACTTAAAGAAAAGGCAGATGACATTTGAAGATGCTCAAGTCCGGGTCATCGCACCATTAGACCCTTTACAGGGTCCTCGCTACATTGAGCCAATCAAAGCAGAAGAGGAGGTGCATAACATGGAAAATTTGTACCAAATGAATTCTAATCAGACAGATTACATTGATCCTACAGCTGATGGACATATCAGCTGGAGATGTGATAGTTCATGCACATCAGATTCAGATGTTGGCTTAGAGAATTGGCAAAATAGACTCCACGAAGTTTCTATCCGCAGATGCGCATTCATGACTAAATCACTGCGATGGATTGGGACAGAAAACAGGTATATTCCAACTTTTGATGGATTAGCAGATGTTAATGATTTTTTGCAGCAGTTTGAACAAGAGATTCCTCAAGAGCAGAGGATGGAGGTTTTTGACCTTGCAGTTCGAGCCACACCTGCAAGATGGTGGTACACACACAAGGAACATATCGCATCATGGTATGATTGTAAGAGATTGATGCGCATTAGATTCTCTAAAGAAAGAGACTCTACACAGCGGAAATATACAGGGGAGAGTGATCCCAGAGCACACATTAGGAACTGTGAACAGAGTTGGCTAGAAATTCCAGCAGAAGAATGGGTTCATTTGTTTATCCACACACTGGATACAGTTCCAAGGAATTGGTATACAGAAACAGAGCTAAGAAAAGGAACTATCTCATGGCCTACTATGATTGAAAACTTTTTGGTCACGTTCAGTTTTGAATCTGAGCATCTAAGCATTGATCGGGCCTTGAAGATCATAAAGACTAAAATATTTGAGGATTGCCCATTACCAGCGGATTCGCAACCCGAGTGGGCTATCCAGATGGAACATGCACTAGAATGTTACAACTGCGCACAAGACTCAAGCGATGAGGATGAAGATCCTCGCAGTATCAATATCGCAGAAACAGAAGGTACACGTGAAGTTGAAGGCCCGCACTTAGAAATCCCAGCTGTAACAGAACCAATCAAGATTAGAAAGAGCAATATTGGCACAGAAACAGACCCTAAGTTTGCCTCTATTGGAGATTATTGGGATGATGAGACAATTGGCCAACTCACAGACCTATTACATGAGTATCAGGACCTGTTTCCTACCAACTTTACAGAAATGAAGGGAATAGTGGGTGACCTCGGAGTCATGAGAATACCGCTTAAGGAGGACGCTAAGCCGGTTAAGCAACGTCCATACAGGTTGAATCCGCGGTATAAAGCAAAAGTAAAAGATGAAATAGATAAGATGCTAGCAGCAGGCATCATTGAACCTGTTGAAGAAAGTGAGTGGGTTAGTCCCATGGTAGTACAAGAAAAGAAAACAAAAGGAGACATCAGGATATGTGTCGACTTGCGCAAACTGAATGATGCATCGCTGCATGACCCATTTCCGACACCATTCACTGATGAAGTCTTAGACAATGTTGGAGGACAAGAAATCTATTCATTTACTAATGGCTTTTCAGGCTATCACCAGATAAGAATCCATCCAGACGACAGGCACAAGACCACATTTGCGACAGAATGGGGCTCCTTTCAGTATACGGTAATGCCCTTTGGTCTTAAGAATGCCCCAACAATTTTTTCTAGAGTAGTTGTTGCTGTCTTTAAGGAATACATCCATCAATTTCTAGAAGTTTATTTTGATGATTGGACTGTATTTGGACTAGTCAAGAAGCACATAGGAAACCTGCGATTAATGTTTGAAAAATGTAGACAGCACCAGATTTCCCTTAACTTAAAAAAATGTATATTTTGTGCGCCTTTTGGTACGTTGTTGGGTCACATTGTGTGCAGACAAGGCTTGATGGTAGATCCTGCGAAGATCGCCATCATTGTCAATTTACCAGCACCTAACTCAGTAAAGCAGCTGAGAACTACACTTGGTCATACTGGGTATTACAGAAAGTTTATCAAAGGTTATGCCAAGATTACCGCACCAATGGAGAAATTATTAAAGAAGGATATCAAATTTCAATGGAATGAGGAATGTCAGAAGAGTCTTGACGCTCTAAAAAAAAAAATGGTTACAGCACCTATTCTGGTATTTCCAGATTGGAACAAGCCTTTTCATGTTCATGTGGATGCATCTGGCATCGCACTGGGCATTATTCTCACGCAACCAGGCGAAGGGGGTATTGACCACCCTATCGCATATTCGAGCAGGAGACTATCGACAGCTGAGAAGAATTACACCACCACAGAGAGAGAAGGGTTAGCAATGGTGTATGCCTTACAGAAATTTCGACACTATTTATTGGGTGCCCCGTTCAAGATGTTCACCGACCATTCTGCATTAAAGTACTTGGTCAATAAGCCAGTGTTAGGGGGAAGAATATGCAGATGGCTATTGTTGTTCCAGGAATATGATTTTGAAATCATTGTTAAGCCAGGAAGACTAAATGCAGGACCTGATCACCTGTCAAGGCTAGACTCAGGTGAAGAACCAAGTAATTTAGAGGACAACTTGCCTGATGCGCAATTGTTCTCCATTCAGGTCGCAGATGAATATTATGGAGACATAATTCAATTCCTTACTACAGGGTGGGCACCACCTGAGTTTACCAAGCAACAAAAGAAACAATTAGTGGTGAAAGCAGCAGACTTCACCCTGATTGCAGGACACCTCTATAAGTTAGGACCAGATGAAATCTTGCGCAGATGCGTTATGCCCCACGAGAAACAGACCATTCTTAAGGAAGCACATTCGGGCATCGCAGGAGGCCATTTCGCAGGGAAGCCTACCGCTCAGAAGATCCTAGCAGCAGGACTATGGTGGCCTACATTACATAAAGACAGTAAAGAGTTTTGCAGATCATGCGATATCTGCCAAAGGACAGGAAAGCCCTCCAGAAGAGATGAAATGCCGTTGCGACCACAGATAACGCTACGCGCATTCGATAAGTGGGCCATAGATTTCGTGGGTCCTATTAACCCCCCAGGAAAACGAATTGGTGCGAGATATATAATTACAGCAACAGACTACCTCACCAGGTGGGCTGAGGCGAAAGCAGTCAGGAATTGTGATGCTGCTACAGCAGCACAATTTATTTTTGAAAACATCATCACTAGATTTGGATGCCCAGTGACTTTGATGAGTGATCAAGGCACACATTTTTTGAATAGCACCATAGAAGCCTTGACAGAGGAATTTGAAATACAGCACCATAAGAGTACACCTTACCACCCTCAAGCCAATGGTACGGTGGAGGCTTTCAATAAGATATTAGAACATGCTCTTACAAAGATTTGTAACAGTCAAAGGGATGACTGGGACCTCAGAGTTAATGCTGTATTATGGGCTTACAGGACCACGTGTAAGAAACTAACAGGGCACACACCTTTCAGCCTGGTATATGGACAAGAGGCTGTTATGCCTATGGAATACATCTTACCCAGTCTAAGGATTGCTCAGCTTACAGAGATGGCTGATTCTGATACTTTAGAGGAGAGATTGGCACAGCTGCTCAATCTGGAGGAAGACAGATTTATCGCAGGATTCCATCAAAAAGTGCAGAAAGAACGAGAAAAAGCTTGGCATGATAGGCATATCAAGAACAAAATCTTTCAGCTTGGAGACTTGGTACTCCTTTATGACAGTAAGTTTATAAAGTTCCCTGGAAAATTCAAAACTCATTGGTTAGGACCCTATCAAATCCAGCAAATAACAGATGGAGGTGCTATACAGCTTTGTACTATGAGTGGGGAGTTTCTTCCTACCCTGATCAATGGCAGTCGGCTTAAGCTGTATCGCGAAGGCCATGCCACCTCCTAGCCCTAGCCCAGGAAGGAAGCAAATGGTGCAGATGCTCAGTGTAGTTGAAATGAAGCATCGCACCCTAAGGAGTCTACACCGGGAAATGCTTCAGATAAGAATTCGCAGCCAGTTTTCCTGGTGGTTGCGATAATTTTGATAAGAGGCGAGTTTTTGGCACTTTCCACTTCCAGACGATGCGATATCTTATCGCAGAGGACAGAAAACAGATTGATGCGATATCAAATTTTGAATTGATCAGAGGGCTAGTCACTTCGCCATCTGACAAGCATTAACTGCACGGCTGACAAGTATCTGTTGTACTAAGATTTGGCAGCAGTACGACGATTCTTCTAGATTTGGAAAATCCGATGCGACATCACTCCGGCGCACAGTTTCCCAGCGAAATTTCAAACGGTGTTTGCAATAAATAGGCGCGGGGTGCTGTCTTGTCTATGCATTAAATACCGCCAACGGGTCCAGTCACTGGTCCGTTGCCATTTGAAATTCCGCCTGATGATAAATACACGTTCTATTCAAAGCACGGGGCTACTTAGTCATTTTCACCAAAAGAGTTGAGCGCAGTTGAGCCGAGCCAAGCGTATTCTTAGCAGAGTTCCGAACAGGGAAACTAGAAACAGTTGCAGACTCTGATTTGCAGTAAGATTAGCAATCATAGGAAGTCCAGAGTACCACAGGGGAAGGCGCCTCGCGCCAGACGAGCCTCTCGAAGACGTGTTGCAGAGATTCCAAAGGGGTGGAATTGAGTGCGCTATGACTTCAGTTGTGGCGGAGAAAGGAAAGAAAATTGCTGCTGGCTCTTCGACCATACGCCAGTCGCCGAGAACCTTAGCTAATATGGAACGTAGCGAGACCCTGAATAGCACAGAGTCAGAAGAACCGGAGCAGGAACTTCCGGAAGAAGTTACAGTCACTACCATATACTTCCCACCGAGAGTAGAGAATGCGCCAGCGATCGTCCTTCCAAGAGACTTTAAATATGAACTCATACTCCCGCCGCTGGATAACCGAGTGAAGGAAGAAGGTAACTTGTGGGGGAATATGCATGCTGTTAAGTTTACTGATTATAATCTGAGAGATTATACGCTGTACCCACAATTCCGCCGCGATCGTTATATGACGATTCAGAGGAACCCAAGGACGCAGCACGATGAGTTCGTCCCCATGGACCATGTAAGCCATTTAGTACCGTCGGGACTGCTCAATCTCCTGGAGATTCCACACTTTGGACGGGGCCCGGAGGTCAATGCTGTGGTGCGGACGCTACTTTCATGCGTGCATGGCGGTTACTTATGGTTGGGTAACCGAATAGATGTCAATGTTGACCTCATTCACCGCATTACCGGTCTGTCGAAGACTGGTTTCGACCCGCAGATAAATATTGATGGCGCCACAAAGGATACCAGGCTCTCAACCAAGCAGGTTGCGGAGTACAAGCTGCAAAGAGGAGGTCGCGCCTATGATGTCAATTCAATACAGGATGACGCCTTGCGGTTTACTGTTAGTCTGTTGGCCGGAAAACTCCTTCTCAAGGTGAGGCCGAAGGAGGTCACAGGCTCAGTTATCCGCCTAGCGATCGAAGTCATAAACGGTAAACCTTACAACTGGAGTTTATTTTTGTTAAATAGTTTCTTTCAAGACTGTGCGCAGGCGCAGCAGGATCCACTTCACAGCTTCCACTTCTCGTGGCTGCTGATCCTTATGGCTTTCATTGGATGGAAAGAGCCTCCCAATTCGCAGTTTCCACAACTGCCGCCAGGGGCGTGCAGAGGGTCGAGGTACTCCAATCTTTGGGCGAGTAGTCACCCAGAGAAACACAAGAATAACGCAATGGTATTCCATGAATATTATACGCTATTGCTTGAATCCGTCGCAACGATTCCGCGTGTCGACTCGCCGGTCGTTGATCTTTATCAGTCCAAGCTGGAATTTAAAGTCGACAGGGATAAAACCTACATCAGACCCAAAGGATTCAGGAAACATAACGAATGGGCCCCCGGCCCATATCGCATGGAAATCCAGCAGGTCGAAGATACCATTAAGAACTGTTTCGACGAGGACATGAAACAAATGTATGATGATCTATCCTCTGGCCTAGTTCCAGTTGATCCCCCAGCTGAGGATCCAGAAGATGTTCAGGAGGTAGATCCTGAAGACAAAGAGAAAGAACCAATGGGTTCTAAGAGAAAGGCTATTGAAGGCCCTTCTCCGGTGCGAGCAAAGAAGAAGAGAACAAAGGCGGTTACTTCCGACGAACCGCAGGCACCAGTCATGACAGAGGATGAGTATGATCTCATCGCCAGCCGAATACAGGAGAAGATGCGGGATAAATTCACTGCGATTCAGTCATCGCAGGATCGTATGCGCATCAGCCTCGACAACAAACTGCGAGAGTTGAAGGCAATCACTGAGAAGACTGCTTCCATGCAGATTCAGCCAGCTCCAACTGCAGTCGCAGAAAGTTCGCAGCCCCCTTCGCAGAGCAGAGAAGAAAGCATTGCAAGGGACCGCACGAACATTGTTCGTATACCGCCGGGAAGTATTAAGTTCCCTGTACCTATGGAAGTGCAGATGGTTCATCCTCTTGAGGTGAACCTACCAGAGGTACCTATGGATCAGTTGTACGAAATTTTCCAGCAGATAGGCACGGAGCTGAGGCACAGAGAACAAGTCACATATGAGCAAAATGTTTTGCTGTCTAACGACAATGTGCAGCTCATTGCGCAGCATGAGGCAGAGAGTGCCCAGTTGACGCAATATGTTCAGCGAGAGCAGGATGTCTCTCTTGTTTTAAAGAATATCGCAGCAGAGCTTCCGCAGTGCGATATCAGGCCTGAGTTAGAAATAACTCAAAAGATCAGAAAAATAGCGGAAAGAGCAAAGGCTCTAGATGAAGAGAAGAGAAAGATGGAGGAAGAATACGAAGCAAGGATTGCTGCACTAGAAGCAAATAAGCCACCTACTCCAGAGGAGATCCAAGAAGCACGAGTGCAAGCTTTCAGGGTTGTACAGACACAGATGCACTGTCGGGTGGAAGCAGCAGAGGCCATCCTGGAGGATGCATCAAAGACATGGCTGGAGCTAGAGGAGCTCCCACAGAAAGCCGAGCTCGATCAGCACATTAAGCACTATGAAGATGCGATATCAAGAGCTGAAGAAGAGTACAAGGGCTTGAGTGCTCTTGCGAAGATAAGAAAGAAAGGAGAAATCACACAAATTCAGCAGCAGGTGCAGAAATACAGAGAACAGCAGATCAACCTGGCTAACGAAGTTAGCCCGCATGAAAGCAAAATCGCACATCTGGTTGATGAACTGGAGCAAAAGGTGAAAAGCTTCACCTCAAGTAAAGGAGTCATTGAGGGCACAGAGGACTCCTTGGTAACCGCTGAGCTGCTCAGCGCAGCGCAGGAAGAAGTAACACACATGGATGAAAGTATTAAAGCGCTTAAGGCACAATTCGCAGCAATCTCACGAGCAGCAAAGGATAAGCTTAGGCAGATGAATCAGGCTGTTGTTGCAAGTGGCTCGGGGACGAGCCACAAGTAAGTGTTAGGGGAGTTGTTGGAGAGAACTTCCGCAGCATTTAGGAAGCTGCTAATTTTGGGAAGGATAACTAATTTTGGAGAGAAAGTACCAATTTTGGCGGTAAGACAAAGATATCGCCGTAGCACAAATTCCGGCGGGAATCACGGCGATAGGTACAGAAAAGTCAAGCATGTGGTACAAAGAAGAGGCCGAAGGGAGAGCTCAACCACCGCAATAAAGGCGCCGGAGATGAAGAGAGGGTTCAGCTACCCTCATTAAAGAAGAAGGACCACAGTCAGCGTTGCTTGAACCAAGAAGAAGCGACGGGCCGATGCATTAAAGACTAAGGACTGCAGGAAGCGGCGACGAGACAGAAGGCGGCCATGGAAGTACAGCCAGTTGACTGTAAGTGGTTAGGGTTGAGTCACTGTTGGGATAAGGCCCACAGTTTTGTAACTGCGATGAGACCTTCGGGCCATCTATATATAGTAGTCTTTTTATAGGATAAGGGGTTGGCCACATAGCGATAGAGACATCAGGTAGATGCTAGTCAAGTCTTTTGTTGTTGCAAGCCTGAACATCCCTGAGACGACAAGGGCCAACCTGTTGAGAGAGTGCAATCCGCAGGGATTGCGAGAGGAAGAGAGTGCACTGTGAAGGCAAGAAGAGAAAAGAGGTCTATAGAGAAGGGCTCCCACTGAGGTGGAGTTTCCCAGAAGACCCCTGTTGTAAAGAGTGGAACGGAGCTGTGTTTATTCCCCAGAGTTGTAAGCAAGAACCGCAGTTCCCCTGGGCGTAGTCTTTGCCCTGGGAGTATCAATGTGCTTATCTAAGTAGCACTATTGTAATTGTGTAGCCATTGATCTCATTCGCGTGTTTGTGCTATATATATGAATGCTTCAATCTGTTATAAGTAATGTACATGGTCGTCATTTAACTTCTGAATGACGTATAATAATTGCGATAATCATAGCTAACCTCTTTTGCGACTAGATAATTGTTAAACAGAGGTTAATGTGCGAGTAAGAACTGAATATGAGGTATGAATGGTTTATTTAGACATTGCGCAAAGTAATGTTCTACCTAGTTACGTGTTGCGAGATATCAAGGGTCGAGTTCATTAGCGAGGGTTAGGCTTGTAGGCTGAATGTTGTTGCTAACTGCAGTACCAGGATAAGGATAGCTAAGACCACCTATTAACCCAGGAAGCGGTCAAAGTTCGCTTGCCGCAGGAACTAGAAGGGGAAGATATCGCACCTACGATATCTTGGGTATCGCTAGACGGTTTCACATAGGGAAAGACTTATCGCATTCCGTGCATACCGCGATAAGACAGAGGCGTAGCCGGAGTAATGGAATGAGATAGACAGCTTCTGTGAAAGGGGTTAAGGAGGGTTTAACCACCCTGGATGCCTCGGAACTTGGCTGAGGACACTTGAGTCTTCTGCCTCCCATTAGAATCACTTCGGGTGAGACTTCAGGTTGCTTCTGCGACCTGTTGCCGAAAGGGCCAGTGAGCTAAGGGTTCTGTTGGTCTAAAAGATTACCGCCAGCCCGGGTCTGTCCAGAGAGAAAGGATTAAAGATCAACACAAACTACGATGTTGTCGCACTGCACAGTTTGACATCTTGCGCCATCGACGTAGTTCACCTATTTTCCACCCGCGATGGACGCTTTGAGCCTGAACAGAGACTACGACGAGCAGTCTATCCTTATGCTTGGGTTCTCTCCTCTCCAACCTTTGGGTTTGGTTTGTCTTACAGACCCCCTTTGCACTGTATCTTCCAGTCAGAGACCTTTTTGATGTTGCATTGCTAGTGTTTGGTTTTGTTTGGTTGATTCGGAGTGGTTTTGGGTTCTGTTTTGGACAAGTTTGAGTTTCAGTAGTGGTGGACACTTTAGTCTCCCCCACCTTCATCCACTTGACCTTGCATTCCATCCTCTCCTCACCTGATCTAATCTTTGTATTGGATCCGATCCCAGACTTCGTTTTGCACATGTTATTTAACTTTGCTTGCATCTGGTTGTTTGTTGAGTGCCTTGAATGTTTTTAGTTCATATGAGTGCTTGTCATTTTCTTGAGAATTTCTGAATGTTTGGAGTGCTGCAAATAATCTTTCTTTTCGGACATTCACGCTTAAAAACATTATTGTTATCAAGTTGTAATCTTGGCATATCATTGAAAAATTAAAAGTGCTTCATTTTTGTCGTTTTCAAGTGTATTTGAAAATTGTTATAGAAGTTGGTTCATGCATTGGAAATCATTCATAAGTCTTTTGGAAAGTTTGAAAGGAAAGTTAATCATTTGTGTTTTTTCATGAATTATGAGCTATTCATTTTCTTGAAAAATTCAAGTGAAATCAAGTTTTTTGCAAAAGTGATTCCATGCTTGAAAGAATTGTATGCATTTTTGGTTTCTTATGTTTTTAAGCCATCATAGTGAAATTTGAAGAGTTAGAGTGCTCTAGATAGAAATTCTCTCTTTTCATCAATTAGTTTCATTCTTTGATTCGAAAAGACAAAAAGAAAATGCTTAGATTTGGTTTTGATGATTGTTGATTTTCATGTTTTGTTTGGAAACACGAATAGAGTACTTTCATGATCAAATTTGGTAGAATTGAGATTTGTTGAAGCTTTGTTTGTTTTGGTAAAACCACTTGAAAAAATTTATCGCTCCCATACATAGTTTTCATCAAAAGGAAAGTGCATTTTTTCATGTAGTTAGGGCTTGCATTATGCTTACATTTATGTACTCATTTCATGCATTCACCTAACTGTCCAGATAAAATTAACGGTAGAACTAGGGTAAAATTTTTAGTAACTTGTGTGTTAAGCTAGAGACGTGTTATGGCGTCTTAAAACATGGTAGCTCTCGTTATTTTCCTGCACTGCATCCCATGGTATTGTAGTCTTCCATGTATCAACTGGTATATCGAAGCTCTTTCATGTATCAACCAGTATATCGAAGGCTCTTTCATGTACCTTAGCATATATCGAAAGGCACGCTAATCGAAAGGCACTTCACATACTTGGCATATATCGAAAGGTGTTTCACATACTCAGTAGTATATAGGAAGGTCTTGTTCCATACGGTTGTGCATTAGACAACACCAACACAGATTTGAGCTCCCACGTACCTTGTGTATATCAGGAGACACTCCTAGTATTCCTGAAACCAATTGAGTTAACCATTTGGCAAGCTTGGCAGAGCAGTACACCGAGAACAACACTCGGGGAGATTACTACGTACGTGCCATCCAGGTAGTCGGGTATTCATGCAAGGGTATGGTCCCAATCCTCCTTGTCGCGTTTTACTATTGGACCATGTGGTATAAGCAAGTTGCGAATCCTTGACAATCCTGTGAGGTTCCAGACTTTTGAATCCACACCTATCACATAAGTTTGCTTGCGGCCTTAGTTTGTGTAAAATTTTCTGGACTGCTTTTCTTTTTTTTAGATTACACCTAGGCGAAAAGTTGTTTTAGTTACTCTGGCTGAATTCCCTTGGAGAAGGTCCCGTAGGATTTTAAACTTACTACCCGAATATCCCCTTAATCAGGAGGTAATTTCGAAGGCAAGAATGGACCCACATGTCACGGTCGTGTCACCTAAAGTAGAAAACCCTAATTTGAATATTGGAGCACACATGTTCCCTCTAGATTCACCCACCTCCAACCCCCCAAGGGGTAAATAGGCAGATAATTCCACTTCACCTAATGTACCTCTCCCTCCCGTTTTACTGGGAAAGCCTTGATCGGTGGAATGGTTAAATCACCCCCAGGACGATCCTGTATCAGCTGCGTTTGGTCCAGCTGCACCCTTTTGGGAAACCTCTCTAGGTCAACAAGTGGATTCTTTTGTCACTACATCCCCACCTGCTTGTCCCACACCCAAAGAACTTTTTGGACCCCTTCAAGCTCGCTTGGAACAATTGCGTTCCAAGGGTGATCAACTTCAAATACAAATTTTTTCACAAAGGGTTGAAGCCACGGAGCTACCCACTTATCGACAGATCCCGATTCGCACTTTATCTTATGATTCACCAGAACCATCCACCCACAACATGCCAACTTATGAACCTGGTCAACCCTCACTTCCTGTAGGTACACCCCTTAGATAGGAGACCGGTTCTATACCTCCAACGACTCAACCTGTTAAAGGACAATAGTCCAACACTCCTCTTAGTACTACGAGAACATTACCCACTCCTCCCCCACCCCAAAAATCACGGGGAGGATACTCTTTACCCCCTACCTTCCTTACGATTAATGTTAATCTCATCGTAGATAATCAACAACCTGTGTGGGCAACCTTTGATTAGTGGTCAGCACGTCGTTGCTGAGGGGAAACCCCCATCTCTTAACCATAATACCGGAGGAGGAGTTCCCACCGGTCCTTCTATTGGAGCTTCCTTGCCTGCTAGACCTTCCACCACAGATTATCCCATGTTGGGGGACCATCCTAGTCAAACCAACCACCATGGAGTCAAGCATATTGAGGTTATCTTAACCTTGTGTCGGGGAAATTCAATCCCGTAAATGCACTCTACGGGATACCTTATCCCAGAAATCCATACACTCTATGGGGGAATCAATTGTTTTTACAAATGGACCCCCACCAGCCATCCCTCAAGTACCACCACCCCCATTTGGTCCCCCCCCACCTCCTTCTGGAGGCAGCACACCCCCACACAATTCTAGAGGAGGCAGACATCTACCTTATGGCGGAGGACCACCTCATTCTGGAAACCATGTCCCACCCCCTCCTGGCGGCGGAGGTGGAGGCCCTCCCCCTTATGGTGGAGGACCCCCACCTTATGGTGGAGGACCATCCCATCTTGGTGGATGTGGTGGAGGACCATCCTATCCCAGTGGAGGTGGAAGAGGAGGCCCACACCCTTTCAGTGGCGGTGGTGGAGCACCACCTCCTCCCGGTGGAGGTGGTGGAGGTCCACATTATCCCAGTGGCGGCGGTGGACCCCCACCATTTGGAGGTGGTGGTGGACCACCACCTCCTCCCGGTGGAGGTCCATCCTATTCCGGTGGCGGCGCTGGACCCCCACCATTTAGAGGAGGCCCACCCCCTCCCGGTGGTGGCGGCGGACCCCCACCTTATGGTAACAGACCACCTTATTATGGCGGTGGACCTACATATGGTCCGAGCGGCACACCCCCTTACAGCCAGTTTCCTCAGGGAACACCCTACAACCAGTCGATGCAAGGTCCCACTGGTCCATACATGCCATATCAGTACTATCAGTACCTACAACCGAATCAATAGCTTCATATTCTGGCTACGTTGGACCTACCTGACCTATCACGCCTGACTTGACCCCATCTTCCACGGATACAATTGGCCACCTATTCTGGTGAAACTACCATGAGATATTCCCAAATTTGATGGAAAACCTGGTGAGGATCCAAAAAACCATGTGATGACATACCACTTATGGTGTTCATCCAACTCTTTGATGGATGACTCGATTCGTCTTAGGTTATTTCAATGGACTCTCACCGGCCCAGTTGCCAAGTGGTATATTGAATTACCACCCAACTCTTTTTGATATTTTCACTCTCTCGCTATGTCATTTTTGACTCATTTTCAGTTTCCCATTCGCTATGATACTGGTACGGACTTATTTACCTCGTTCCGTCAAAATACTGCCACTCATATCTCAAATCATATCCATGAATGGTGAAGGAGACTATGTCTCATTAAGGCTCATATCCCGAACCAAATATTAGCTGATTGGTTCACAAAGTCTCTCTTACCTGTCGTAGCTCGAGACGTGGCCATGGGAGGGGCCGTCAACGAGGAACAGGCTATTGCCTGTGCCCACTACTTAGAATTGGTCTCTGCTCAATCTGACATGTTGTATGAAATCGTTCCCAATGCACCCTGCCCTATGTATGACCCTGTGAAACCACCTAAGGGACCTCAGGCCAATGGCATCATTGGTTACCTTACCTCCCAGCCTTCTGCTCAAACTAGTGGATCGTTGAACCACCAGGGTTCTTCCCCATCACCACCATAGGATGGAAAGAGAACCACCAAGTCACCCACTCCTGCTTCCACCGAAGAGGTGAATTCTATTCAATAAGCTTCATCTCAGAAGTCCGGTGGTAAGAAGAAAAACAAGGGCAAACCTAAGAAATCTTCCAATCAGCAGGAGCCCAAGCCCACCCCTGAAGACACCAAACATAAGAGGAATTTGAAGTATCCTTGTTTACTGTGCGGTGGTGACCATTTCTCCAAGGAATGTCCTCACCGAGATGAAGTGCAGAAGTTTCTCAAAGGAACCTCTACTACTGTAGTTCTCAACAATCCCTTCCCCACTCAGAACCAACAACTGTTCACTCAAACCTATCCTTCCCATGAAGAGGCATCCTCCACCGCACATGTTCTCATGATGCATAGTGAGATGGTTAACTTGAACACACGTTCACGTTCATACGACTCAGTCCCTCATAAGGAACCCATTGGAAGTAATACTAAAAAAGCTTCCACTTCTATTCCTGACGTCACTGTACCACACGCTTCTCTCATCATTGAGAAGCCTCCTTTAGAGTCAGTGTTGCGTCTGCCTAAGAGCATGGTTCGAAAAGTTGTTTTCAATCCTAATGCTTGGGCAGCTCAAAACTACAATATTATAGAGGACTTGGCACAAGCTCCTTGTGCTATGTCGACTCTAGAAGTCTTGCAGAACTGTCCCAATCAGCGCACAACTCTTCTAGCCGCCATTGGCGCAGTTGACCCAGATTCCTCTAATACAATCATGTTCTGATTTGAGTACTTTAAACCGAGGCTCTCCCACCAAATTTCATTCCAGGTTGCTACAAACGTTGCTAGGAAGACAATCCATCGTACCATCTTGGACGAAGGTGCCTCTACCTCGGTCATTTTGATTTCGTGTTGGAGAGCTATTGGTTCTACCGAGTTAAACCGTTCTCCCACCACCTTGAAAGCATTCGACGGTCGTGGTTCCAACCTCATGGGCTGTTATAGGAGTTGGTAGTAGAGTTGGGGGTTAATACTGCAACCATTAACATGGCAGTGGTCACTGCCCCTTTAGATTATAATCTTTTACTTGGTCGTAATTGGTTTTATGCCATGACTGCGGTCACATCATCTGTCTTCTGCATTGTACAATTCCCCCACCAAGGATGAATTGTCACTATCGACCAACTGGACTTATGTACACCGGACACCACTACTCATTAAAGATTTGAGATTTGAGATTTACTCGGGAAATATTCACAACCATGTGAGAGCGTGGGGGTAGGCCTCATAAAATATTCATCTCTTATGGGTGTTTTTCCAACCTTGGATCCCCCTAACCATGTTGCCTTGGTGAACATGATATCCTCTCTTCCCAAATCCACCGATCCATGGCTCGTACCTGATGCAACCACTATGCACTTGATTGGAGACACTATGCCTCTTTCCCACGCGGAACTAACTTACGATGCTATCCAATCAGCACCAGAGGACCACTTGGCTGTGGCCTCTACATCCTGTTCTCTACAGCAGACGTCATTCTTATCCGATCCTCTTCTCCATACTTTTCATTCCGATGAATCCATTATGGATATTATGAGTGGGGATGACCCTCCGTGGGAAGACCTCCACCATCGATCGTCTTTCCTTCCCCCATTGGATACTGTGAAGATTAACATCACCACCATTTTTACGCCGGATGTCTACCCTTGATCCTAGTCCCCGATAGTCACATGCCATATAGACACTGAGGGAAATTTGGCCAACATCGAACCTACCATTCTGGTAGACATATCGATTACTCTTGGTGTAGTGGAACACATTCGTGTAGGCCTGAAGTGTTCCCCTAAAGAGATTACTACTTTCACGGCCTTGTTCACGCAATTTCAAGACGTGTTTGCTTGGACCTGCGAGGAAATGCCCGAGATAGACCTTGCTATTGTTTCTCATGAGATTCAAACCTATCCTGATGCTAAACTAGTCCGACAAAAGCTACGACCGGTACACCCTCAAAAAACTGCGGCAATTAAGGCAGAAATTGAAAAGCTCTTGAAGGCCGGTTTCATTTACCCTGTTCCATTAACAGAATGGGTCTCAAATGTCGTCCCTGTAGATAAGAAGCAGGGCACCATTTGTGTTTGTGTTGATTATCGAGATTTGAAGAAATATTGTCCTAAGGACAACTATCCCACTCCTTTTATCGACCAGATCATAGACAATTGTGCCGGAAGTGTCATCTTCTCATTCATGGATGGCTTTTCGGTTACAACCAAATTGAGATCCACCTGGTTGATCAACATAAGACAACTTTCATCTCCCGTGGGGCACGTTTTCTTATCGCAAGCTCCCTTTTGGCCTAAAAAATGCTGGTGCCACATTCCAGTGGGCCATGTCGTATGCTTTTCATGACGTGAAGGACTGTGTGCAACCTTATCTCGACGATCTCCCCGCTCATTTGCGGCAGTGGAACTTCCACATTGATAATCTAACGGCGGTATTCCTCAGATGCAGACGGTATAACATCTATCTGAACCCTTACAAGTTTAATTTTTGCATCGAGTCTGGATGCCTCCTCGGTTTCATTGTCTTGAAGGATGGGATCCACATTGACCCCTTGAAGGTGGAAGCCATTGTCGCTCTCCCACCTCCCACTGACGTTATAGAACTTCAAAGCTTGCAAAGGAATGCAACTTACTTATGGCGTTTTGTCTATAATTTCGCGCAAAAGATGTAGGGTTATATGAGACTACTTAAGAAGTACGTCCTATTCATTTGGGACGATCAAGCGCAACACTCCTTCGATAGTCTGAAACATGCCATCACGCATGCCCTTGTGCTCCAACCTCCCAATTACTAAAAGGATTATATCCTTTACCTCGTTGCTTCTACCACCACGATCGCCATGGTCTTGGTACAGGAGGACAACAATGCCCAGGAGCATGTGATCTACTACCTCGGTAAGGGTCTTATTGACTCCGAAACTCGTTATTTGCATGTCGAGAAGCTCACTCTCGCGACAAACATTGTCATCCAAAAGTTCTGTTACTACATACTGCTTCGCACCACCAACATCATCGCCGACTCAAACCCCATGTACCACGTCTTAACACGTCAAGTACTTGGGGGAAAGTATTCACGCTGGATTGTGATACTTCAGGAGTTCGACCTCCTCTTCGAGAAAGCTAAGTCTAAGAAGTCTTTGGTTTTCACCAAGCTCATTTGCAATCTTCCCCATGTTGATTTAGGATCTGAGCCCAATGATTATCTTCCATATGAATCATTGGTCCTCATCAGCACGTCTGACCCATGGTATGGGGATATTACCTTATATCTCCAGACCCAATGTTTCAACCCCCAACTGTCTCATGATGATCATCGTCGAATACGCTACCATGCAAAGTATTACCTGATCATCAGTGATACCTTGTACTGTTGTGGCATTGATTCTGTTCTTTGACGTTGTCTGACACATGAGGAGGCTGAACACGTATTGAATGATTGTCACGCTGGGGATTGTGGCGATCATCTCTCTGGGATGGCTACATCCCAGAATATACTGCACGCAGGATATTACTGACAGTACATCTTCAAAGATTGCATTGAGGCCATTAAAAAATGTCCCCCATTCCAGCATTTTCAAACAAAAAAGCGCACCCATCCAGCCCCGTTACACCCGGTTATTATGTTGGCCCCTTCGCAAAATGGGGCATTGGCTTCATGCAATGTAATCCTAACTCGGTAGGGGGGCATGGTTACGTCATAGTATCCATGGATTACTTCACAAAGTGGGCCGAGGCTATTCCTACATACATTAACGACGACAAAACTGCCGCACTCTTCATGTTCAATCATGTTATCTCACGGTTCGGAGTCCCGCAAGACATAGTCACCGACCATGGATCTCACTTTCAGAACCATATGGTCGATGAGTTGAGCACCAGATTGGGTTTTCATCATGAAAAATCAACCCCTTACTACCCACAGTCCAATGGACAAGTAGAGGCCATTAACAAGGTCTTGAAAACCATGATTTAGCGCATGGTGGGTACCCATAAGTATAACTGGCACAACATGCTCTTTTCCGCACTATGGACATACCGTAATTCCATTAAAACTGCCACCAGATTTACACCGTTCCAGTTAGTTTATGGATTGGAGGCAGTCCTACCAATAGAGTGCGAGATTCCATCACTCAAACTCGCAGTCGAACTTCTTCCAAATACCACTACCAAGGAAGAACGTTTCCTTTACGTTGCAAAGCTTGACGAGACCCACCGCGATGTTTCTCCTGAAAACAAGGCACATAAGAGGAGCATCAAGGCATAATATGATAGGTCATTCAAACCTCGTGTCTTTAATGAAGGTGATTTGGTCCTCACATACGACCAAAGGAACGATAAGCTGGGGGCAGGTAAGTTCGAGTCCATTTGGCACAGACCGCATATAGTAAAATGTGTTCTGGAAAAAGGATCCTATGAACTAGAGGAATATTATGGGATGTCTTTGGGTGAGCCCTGCAACGGGCTCTAGCTGAAGAAGTACTATGCCTGAGTCTTTCACACATAGACATCTTGTATATACTGTACATGGCATGTGTGTTTTGTGTGGTGTGGCGCTTTTGTTTTAGTGTGTCTAGATCTTGTTTTCGCTTCTTATACCATGTTTTTTCTACATGTGCATATGGAAACTTGCTATGGATTTGCGGACGACGCCAGCCGGCATACCCTTAACCTTGCCTCGGCAGCCTGGGTACTTTATTCTCCAACCGGCGAGCTTATCAGCTCAGGAGGAATTTGTCTAGGTTTTGCAACCAACAATGCTGCGGAATATCAGATAGTCATTAGAACCCTAACCGACGCTCTTTCCTTGGGTATGGACCACATTGTTATCTATTTGGATTAGCAACTAGTGCTTTCTCATCTCAACCGGATTTATGCTATCCACGACCCTACACTACTCTGTCTCTGCAGATGAGTCCATCTTCTGGAAAGGTCCTTTGAATCTATTCAATACCTACACATTCCACGAGACATGAACACAGTTTCTGACTCGATGGCCAACTTCATTCTAGATTGGTATATTGCACACACATAACATATTCATAAAACATAAAAGCATACATAACATGTAAATCATCCATTGTATAAGAAAATGTGTAAACAAGATCACATTAATCATCCATAGAACACATAATGTATAAAACCATCGAAATGTCTGTATATATATATAAATCCATACAAAATGATGGTGCTGATACAAAATCTGAAGCATACTAGCTTTCAGTAGGTCTCTACAAAATCTGAAGCATACTAGCTTTCAGTAGGTCTCTACAAAATTTGAAGCTCATAAGATTTCAGTATACATAAGTAGAACATGAGCCTAAGCCTCAGGTCGCTCAGCCCTAGGTCTCGAAGCTCCCAACTGCTACCCATCAAAGAAAACTACGGCCCTCGCCACTTTGGCTAGTAGCGAGTCAAAACAGGTAGACACCCCAACGGTGTGATTCTGGTAGCCCTAAGGTAGATCAAGAACACCAGGCTATGGGATATCCAATGTTAGCCTTTGGAGGTTCTCATATAACTCCTCCACCTCCTCGATATCATCTCGCACTGCGACACCCACAACCGGCACCTCTCCCCTCCTCGCGATGAGAGAGACTCCAACTGGTTGCGACGGACCCACATCTGCACACAACACCAAGTTATTAGCACTACTCGAAAAAAATCATAAATTACATAAAATGAAAAACACAAAAAGTTGTTGTTCTTACCGATGTCACCTCATTGTACTCCCTCAGGAAGCACCAGGTCGGGATCACCTCTGAAGTTTGTCCCGCTGTAAGGGTAATCCTCAATCATGAGGAGCTGTTCCTCCGGCCAAGTGAAGAAGCCATTTCCATAACCTATGATGGGACCCTCGCCACCATGGAGGGCCATCACCTATGCCCATCAAATCATATGTGGATCCTTGGCATCCCAGTCATCCAAGCCCACCTATGGACGCAGATGAGGTACCCGCTCCAATAGAAAAGTTATCATCATGAACCCATATCCAAACTGTTTCAGTGCCTCATGTCGACATTTGGTAAGCTGACTCTGGAGGTTGGTAAGGAGTCCCTCGCACCAGTTGAATACCGTGGGATCCATGCACTCCTCTGCGTGCATTAAATGGGACTTGCTCGCAAGGTGAGTGGACTGACTCCCCGCCACCCTCACCAGGGTGAAAAGCACAACACGTAAAGGACAGTCTCGAATCTCCTTAATGGGAATCTTCCCACTAGTAGCCATAGTGCCTATAGTGCAATACTGAGTAATCATATCCTCCACTATCCGGTCACCCCCTCGTGACCTAGTAAGAGACACAGATTCTCCCCTTCGGGATAATCCTATCAGAAAGTAGATTTCCTCGACATCTATACTCAACGTATGCACCCTTATCTTGAAGTGTTGTTGCGCCAGATCCCAACATTGGATCATGTGTGTCAACAGCAATACTTGGGACCTCATGCCTAGCACTCGGAAGTATTTGAGTAACCCGCAGTTCCTCAATGCATTGAGGGTAATTTTTGAATTGAGCATCATCCAACTCGTGTTCTCATTCTCTCCACTCAAGGACCATGTTTACCGTTGTGAACTTGTCAAGAAGGACAAATAAGCACCATTAGAACTCACCCCATGCATCAAAATTTTTTCTTGGGAGTTGGGCGTTGGTTTGAAGTTGGACGTTTGCGCCGTCGCAGGCCATATTTGCAGACAGTTCGACATCATCGCAAACGGTCATTGTGGGACTTGTGATGGTGCATGGTCATCGTAGTTCCTGTAAGGAGGGCTTGCGCTGACCCGTGGGTGCATTTCCCCCAAGAAAAACAACCCAAAACCTTGAAAATCAACCAAAAAACATGAAACTAATCCACTAAAAAGTTGCATAGATGAGTTTAGGCCTACCTGCTTCCAACGACTCGCAAAATGTTGGACTGTAGCTCCCAGAATCAACAGTTGAAATTTGGCTCCAAACGACACTTCACACTCTCCAAACTTGGTAAAAAACAATTGTAATTTCTTTTCACTATTTCACCCATTTTATAACAAAAAATGGAATATTCGTTTTATAATTTGATGCTTTAGTGGGTTTTTTTACTATAGTTTGGGTTATTTACTACATTTAAACGCTTGTTTAATTGTTTTTGACCTAGTCTTTGAGCTACAGGAGAACTTAAGTGCCTAATTAATGTCATTTTTCATTGTGAGGATCATCGCGTAAGTGTTATCAGGTATGAACAACTTCTTCGAGCATTTTTTTGTTGTTATTTCGATCGTTAAATTTAATTACTAATGATGCCGAGCTTACTCTTTATTCTTTCTCGTGCTCGTAAAATGATGAGAATAAGTCACCGAGTTATAGTTTATCACTTTTTCAGGCTTGTTAAACTCCTATGAAAAAGGAAACCCCCCGAAGTCTCTCTTTAAGTAGGCTCTCTAAATACGAAAAGATCACCAAGTGAACTTGATGTGTTCACGCTTGTAAAAGTATTTGAATGATTGTTTCTTGGTGATAGTTTACCCCTTTTTCGGACCAGGGGGCACTACTTATGAAAAAAGAATACTCCAGCCAATCATGACTGGAAGAGTCCTCACTCGCGTTGTTTTACCCTTTTCCGGGCAAAGAGGCTAACCTTACGAAAAGGGATCTTTGGAGTCTTCTTTTGTTCTTTTCAAACTCTCTAAACATGAAATGACGTCGAGTTTACCTTCTATGGACTCGTTAAAATTCAACATTGAAGGGCCCGCCATGGGACAAACCCCTCCTTTCCCAGGTTCGGAAAATATTTGGGATTGGACTCATCTATGAGATTATCTATACCGAGCATCTTGTTACCCTCATCAAGCTCGTAAAAAACACATGAGGCATTCATCAGTAATGATGGAGAAAAAGGAAAGTTTTTGCATTACACCTTTACCAGTGGCAGTACTTAGTCGTTCTTGAATATGGAACTCATTTGCATTCACATACAGTACTTTGGTCATCCGCTTGTCCTCTAGTTTTACCTACTTCCTGAGTCTTGTTACTCCTTTGGGCCATCCAAAGAATACTTCCATCATCAATTTCATTAGGAGTTGGCGTCATTCCCGTCATGTTAATACTGCCAAGTCATGCCATGCCCATGTTCAAGAATACATTCATCGCTCAGTATTTGCAGTCAGTACACCTTCCACCATGTTGGTCTACTCTGAATCAGTCTTGCATGTTACTGTACCATCCTATCTACTCCAAACATTTTTTATCTAGTTTCGTGTCATTGATGGGGGATTCATCATGGCCCTCCTTCAATGGATTCATCCTTGTCGACCTCAACACATCATCCGAGGATTGAATCTAGAAACCAAACAAGTACCTTGGACCTGCATGCCTCAATGGCAGGTTACCTTGCTTTCAACATGATTTTGCATCATTGACTCTTGATTGAAAGATATCATCCGGTGTTCGAATTCAACTCATTTATTTGCGCTTGATGATATGTACTATGATACCTTGGAGATCATTGGAATTAATGGTGATTTCCCTTACACTTGTTAACGGTATACATCAATGACCGGTAATCAAGTGGTATCTACCATGTTCAATGTTAAGACATTTGTAATCACATGGATAGATTCATATCATTGTGGGTTCAGCTTGAAGACCCTAGGGAGTCATGTTTTACCTAGGTTGCGATGGAGATTGTTTTGAGTCATATTACATGGATCCACTTTTGTATTGGTTGTGGCTGTGTTATCATCTCATCATGGATATACGATTGTGTCTAGTAGCCATGGTTGTGTTCAGTCGGTCACTACTACCATGGATCTGCAATGTATTGGTCGGCAGCCATGTTGTGAGTCATACGAGAATGTGTTCTCAGAGTCAGTTATACTGCAGCGACATCCTCCGTCTGACAAGTCCTTGCCATTCTTTCTGTTAAATCATTTCACATGTCAAGTTTCAACAACTTCATGCTTTGGGGGGCATTCTGTTACACCTAAATCTTTCCATCTTGAGACTCAGTGTAAACCTCCTTGAAGTCCCCATTAATAAGACATCCAATTGGAAGAGATACTGACCTATTTCCATAGGGTTTAGTAAGGTTGTCGCAGGTCACCCTTGTGCAACATGCAACATCGCATGTCACCCTTATGCATCCTGTGACGATTTCATTTAAATGGATAAAAGGGCATCTTCGAGCCATTTCTCGAAGGTGTGTGATGTGGATCTCTATCCTTAGCCTATAGGGGAGCTAGAATTCGGTTCCCTATCCCTTTGGGAGGATCCCTTAACCCTCTCCCACTATATATCAACCTACCCTATCCTATTAGTCCTATATATATGAAGCTCATTCCCACTCCAAAGGGAGGAAGTCTATAGTACTTGCATGCTGGTGAAATTAGCTTAGGATATCTCTACTCATCTCTTGGGAGATCTATACTTCCTTTGGAGGCTTTGGCATTGGACTGTTGGAGGAGGATTGCGACGTTAATCTTTGGTTTTAATCATCTCTATTTTGTACTTCTTTATTTTAATATAGTAATATAAACTCTTTCCACCAAATGTTGTTGTGTTAATAATGTTTGTGTAGTTTACTTAGATTTGTTACTGTTTAGATATTGTTTTACTGCTTGTATTGTTCTATATGTCTTGGCAGGTCTTCCAGCTGAGATCTGACGACTGTGGAGCTTGGAACAACATTAAGGAGGAATATATACAAGCTAGAGGTAAGACATCTAATCACTCTATCTTTAACTAGATCTAGGAAAGCAATTTCATATTCTGTCCCACTTGTTCTAGATTCACGTTGAACTAGGGAGATCACGCCTTAAGTCCGCTTTTGGTATATTGTCCGGTAACACATATCTTGGAAGGAATTTGACCCATAGAGAGATTGGAAACTTTATAAATGTCAAGAACAAAGAATGAAACCATATTTTTATCATTTTTAGAATTTACTATTCATTTGTGAGAGAGGAGCAAGTGGTTGACTAGTTTCTTGCCTTAAAGCCAATTTCGAGGGTGAAAGATTCCCATCCAAGTTGGTGTTTGGAAAGGCCATTCAAGTATTTCATGGAGCTTTAATGGAGTCTTTATTTTTAGGTGTAATCTATGTGGCAGCTCATGGTTTCTTCTAGTGCATCTCACTCCTTCAACCATTTCCAGTTTTCATTGCATATTCTTGATCCTTGAGGGAGGGCATTTTTGGTGAGCTATTGTACTCTTTGGGGGAGATTCTAATTACCCATTTATTTTTTAATATGAATTAAATACTCTTTTCTTCATCTTTAGAAATTTTCAGGTCGAAATTCTAAGTGGAAATGTATAAATCTGATTTTTAATGAAAGAATGGTGCCATTTCCCCACTACCTTGATGTGTAGCAATGGTGTATTGATGTATTCGAATGAAAGATAATTACTATGATGTATTTATGATTCATAGAATTAAATTTATTATCTTCACAAGTTTTAAGTTCAGTACTTAACCATTTGGAGTCATTTTGATCAGTTTAATACCATTTGAAGAAGATTTAATGCCATTTCCCCAAGGTTGAAACTAGTCTTTTTGCATCGGATTTAAGGGAGTTATAAAAGAAATTAAAAGTTGAATGGTGATTCATATTATTTAATGTTTATTTCCTTTATATTTCCCCTTCTTACATTCATAAATTTGAGTTGCATTGAGTGCATTTGGAAATCCATTTTCATCATCTACCCCTAGGGGATTTGAACCACAATTTACTAGTAAAAATCTCTATCTTGACCAGATTTGAAAGAGGCGTTTCAGAAGTCATATGAACACTCCAAATAATCCCTAAAAATTATAAATATGTATTAATATCATCCAAGTACCTTCTATAGCAATTTGGGAGAATTTGGAGTCATTTGGAAACCAAGGGGCCAATACTAGTTAAAGAGAAATTGCTAGTCAAACTCCCTACCTTTTCCAGAATCTTAAAGGGGTTTGCAGAAGTCTTTTGTTGGTCCTATATCATCCTTTAACATAATAATAAATTCCTAATATTATTCATATACCTTCTCATAATATTTGGGATCATTTGGAGCAAATTGGATACCTAAACATCAAAACTAGTCAAAGGTCGAACTAGGGAAAAAAGTGAAAAAATTGCCATTTTAATAAATTCATAAAAAGGGACATTACAGTGGTATCATAGCATGGTCCTTGAACCTATGAGTTAATATCATACATTGAAGAATAATTTGCATCCATGTCTTACTATTATGATGAATCCTATGAGTACAATTCTTATGAGGAATATGCAGATGATTATGAACAATATGAAGCAGAATGTGAATGGGTTGAGGAAGAGGTGCCATCATGCAACACTTATTATAATTGGAGGAATGAAGATTATTATTATGACCATATGTATGATAAATATGAGTATGACACACCACCAAAGGATAATTCTATGAATGAGTTACAAAGATGGAGAGCAACATATAAAACGTTTCTCCAACAATATCAAAGATATCAAGCATATCTTGCTTTGAAGGAAGATACACAAAATGCCATTCCTTTTGAAGACTATGTTGATTGGTTGTTTGGAAATAGACCCAAAAACGAAGATGTGGAGTTAGTGAAGAAAGGTTTATGCCCTTCTTGTAAAATACCTTAGAGAGAAAATCATATGTGTGTGAGTGAAAAGAGCAATGAAAAATCTGAAGTTTCAGGGAATGCAGGTATTTCCATCTGGAAGAGACTTCTTGGGTACTCTTCAAAAATAGATTCCAAATATATTGATATTAAGGAAACCAAGGGAAAATTACGTCAGATTTCTTGAAGGAGAAAGATGAAGATACATCCCATGAACTTGAAGAAGATCCTATTGAAAATATTGAAGATCATTTCGAGACACATTCTACCTTGGACATGAATCAAGGAGCATCTACTGATGGATGCTTGAACTATGACGGAGTACCTACTGATGGGTGCTCACACATCTATTTTGGTGACATAGAGATCACTTTTGACAGTATTGCTGCAAGCCAAAATTCCCTAAAGCGTGAAAATGAAGACCTTGTAGCAGTTGAAGAAGAAACAAGATCAACTTCCCCATCACCACTTGAGCTTCATGAAGTTGGTCCAAGCAAGAAGGAAGAAGATGAGGATGTTCATTTGCAAGAGCCTCATTTTCTTGAAGGGTCCTTAAATATGAATGAAAAGAATATCCAAGAGTCCCTCAACATTCTCCATGACACTCAAGCATTGGTGTCAAATTCTTGTTGGAGAGATACTTCATTGGAGGAAACATCCTTCCTTGAAGACATGGAGAAGATTCAAAGAGCAATGTGCCACATCAAAGGTAATTTCATGTCTTTGCTTTTTGATAGAAACCATTTGTTTGAGCTTAATGAATTGTTACATGATGCATACTTGAAGAATAATGAGGATATTCATAAGCTCACAATTCAAAATGAGCAACTTCTTGAAAAGTTGCAAGATACTTGTTTTTCCTCCTATGTTTCAGATTGTCAAATGGTAGATTGTTTGGAGGATTCTCATGACATGGTGGATCATGAGAAATGTGGAAATTTGAAAGTGCTTGATGTGTTTGAAGATGAACTTGAAGAGATCCAAACACTTTATGTGGTGCAAGAGGAACTTGAATTGTCTCTTGATGAAGGTTATGCAAATTTTAAAGAAGAGCATGATTCCTCTACATTTGAACCAATCTACAACAAAGGTTTCACACTTTTGAAGGAGCTGCATGTACTACCCATATGGATCCTTCCCATGATGAAACCTTTGCACTTTGTGATCATTTGGGTGAATTAGTTCATTCTCCTACATCCTACAATTACATGTTTTGTAGCATTAGTCTCAATGAAGTATGGGTGAAAGGGTTCTTTTTTATGGTGCCGCATGAGGAGTATGGAACTCCTAGATTTACTTCTTATGATGACATGGTTGGAGCACATTCTTATTCACATTTTCAGCAGCATCCTTTGCTACTTTATGATGATGGACATCTACATGGATGCACCTATGATATGCATTTGAGTCAGTTGAAGACTCATGGTTTTTATTGCTCAACACTTGGTTCATTTGATGTTGGAGGAACTTCATCCAACACTTGGGTGAATAGATTTATGATTGGAGAACATTCTTGTTGGCAGCCACATACTTTTATATATCTTCATGATTCTCACATTCATGGATGTATGGGTGAGAATTCTTTGAGTCATTTGAAGTCTCCTTGTTTTTTCTGCTCATCATTTGGTTCAGATTTTAGTGGAGATTCTCCATTCACTTCTTGGATGAAAGAATACATGGTCGAATATTTTGATGCATATCACATCCTTTTGGAGAAGCATTGTAGGACATGTGATCCTCACCTATGTCATTGGAGCAGATTTGATTGGTTACTTGATGCTTGTATGCACTTGGAAAATGGTGGTCTACTTGCTTGGAGGTATAAGCACTTTCACGACTCTTTGATGAAGCATCTTTTTGATGTACATTTTCATTATGTTGTTATGTACTTCAATGATATATATTTTGTACTCATGATGTTTGGAAGAATGCATACAAGAAAATCGGATCCAGGAACTCTCTTACCTGGTAGTATGAGTTGGAGAGCATTCCTCATTGTTGGAGTGCAATACAAGCAATGGGACCCTGGGATAATTCATAGTCTCATTGGTTTCAATTTTTTGGGGAAACAAGTAGTATGGGGGATGGATTCCCTACTTAATAAAGTGATTTTAATCAGAGTAGTGCAGTAGCAAGCATGGTGGTTCCTCTCTAAAACCTTCATGGAATCTCAAAGACTAAATGTTGGGCAATTCACTGGCAACTTCAAATAATTATACAGGAAGCAGGTTCTTCAACACCCATGTTTGAAATTGCTTGAGTGTGAAAATCCTCACAGCAGATCTAAGAGATGATGTATACCTCACAAGAGTAATTATGATTAAGCAGGAAAATAGAAGAAGAGTGATCAATGCAGTATAATGAGGAACATAATAATATGGTACAGTAGAACTCGGATAGAAGCAATAATACTTCACACACACTAATTAATTAATCACAATATGGACAAATAAATAGTACAATGGTAGAGAGGATTCGAATTCCTAAGGTGGCAATTCGAATTAGCCTCTCAGAGTGATCATAAGATCAATAGAGTATCATCGGAGCACAACTAGGTGTCCTCATGATCATTGGAGCACAATTGGAAGTATTCATCATCATCAGTGGAGTCATCAATGCTCAAGTAACTGTCAACCATCAGTCAAACTGAGTCTGGTAGGTGTAACTGAGTGTAACTGACTGTAACTAAGTGTAATTGAGTGTAACTGAGTATAAACTGAAGACAACTGGACTGGTAGGTGAAGAAGGGCGATTTGCTTCCTAAAATCAAGGAAGAAGGGCACATTAAGCAACTAGAGGGATAAAACTGAATAGTGAGAAGCTCCTGGGGGCTGGATAATTGAGGACTAGGTGCTGTACTGATGACTGGGATACATGCAAATCCTAAAAGTGCATGCATGACTGAAAATGTAAATGATCAAAATACTAGTGGGACTAGGATGGAGTATAGGAATATCCTAACACCCCCCCTTAATCCATCCTGGGCCCTGGTAACTAAGACCAAAGGTCACCCAATACAATGAATAATAATAGTCAATAAACCAAGGAAGTGGGAAAATTTCATGGGAAACATACCCCCTCCTCAAAAAACAGACTGTAAGGCACACACAAAAAATAAATGCTCCAAAATCAAGCAAGTGTGATGCTTGGTCATATGTTTGGAGGTATCTTCTTCTTGGGAAGAAGTGGATCATGCTCAAAAAACATGTGCTTGTACTTGCTCTTCAGATCGAATGTGATGAGAACAAATCCAACAATATGAGAATGATCCTTGAACCTGTGATTCGAATCAACTGAGGTAGGATCAAATCTGTGAAAGGGCATATAGTCTTTTGTCTTCTCCTTCGAACCACCATGGGTGAGATTATGCCAAAAATAACTATTACATGTTTGCTTGAAATCAAAATCAGATTTAAGACTTAAAAAACAGTTTCTTGAGATCTCCTTTGAACCAGCAGGGGTGAGATCAAAACTATCATATGCATGAGAAATTATCCCAAGCAGTAATTGCTTAGAACCCAATTTAGATACAAGACTTGAATCATGGTTTCTTGAGCTCTCCTTTGAACCATGAGAGGTGAGATCAAAACCAGTAGATGCATGAGAAATTATCCCAAGCGAATGGCAATGGCCATATTCTTCAATGACCTTCTGAAAGCATGGAATTATGATCATATAGTAGTATAAAAGAGGAGATAGCTGGAGAGGAGCGAATGCATTACCTTCAAAAGTTGTTTGGACCTCCGAAATAATCATGTGATCATGATGCAAACCAACAGACTCTGGTGCAAGAGAGGATTTAGGACCTTCTGCAATATCTAGAGTGTGAGCTGGCACAGAAAGAGAAGAAATTTTGAGCATGAGTGGAGAATCTGCAATTTCTTTGTCAACAACTTCAATATGAGATGATACTGGTTCATGATCTGAGAGACCATCAAGAGGAGAGAATGCATCACTTTGCTTGCTTTTGAAGGGGTTTGGACCAAATCCTTCATTCTGTTTGCTGAATCTTTCATCCAGGTGAGCCCATAGCTCTTTTGGAGTTTCAATATCAATAATGAAAGGGTACAATATGTACTTAGGCATAGTAAGCATCATACTTCCAAGGTGCATGTCACCTTTATTCAACCAATCAATCTTCTCTTTAGAGGGTTCGAACTCTCTTTCAAAATAACAATCAAAGAGATCACGGCTCTTTAAATATGCTATCATATTCGGTTTCCATTCATCATAGTTGAATAGAGAAAGAGGAGGGATTCCTTCTAAATCATACATTGAAGCTGTAGAAGACTTGCAAAAACAATATAGAATAACTGCAACTGCTACTGCTGCAAAAATGCAGAAACTGCTGCACTCGAAATCTTGGTAATAACCTGCAAAAAAAACTCTCAAGAATGGAGATAAACAATACTCTCAACATGCTCTGATACCAGGTGAAAATCCTCACAACAGATCTAAGAGATGATGTATACCTCACAAGAGTAATTATGATTAAGCAGGAAAATAGAAGAAGAGTGATCAATGCAGTATAATGAGCAATAGAATAATATGGTACAGTAGAACTCGTATAGAAGCAATAATACTTCACACACACTAATTAATTAATCACAATATGGACAAATAAATAGTACAATGGTAGAGAGGATTCGAATGCCTAAGGTGGCAATTCGAATTAGCCTCTCAGAGTGATCATAAGATCAATAGAGTGTCATCGGAGCACAACTAGGTGTCCTCATGATCATCGGAGCACAACTAGGTGTCCTCATGATCATCGGAGCACAACTGGAAGTCTTCATCATCATCAGTGGAGTCATCAATGCTCAAGTAACTGTCAACCATCAGTCAAACTGAGTCTGGTATGTGTAACTGAGTGTAACTCGGTGTAACTAAGTGTAACTGAGTGTAGATGAACCTGAAACACCACTTCTTTAGTGGGAAATTATGGTAACATAACTCTATCCAAATCATTAGCAAATGAAAAATATCAAGGAAAACACAATCAATCCTTACCAAAGACAAAACCCTGCTAAATGTGATCAAGAGAGCTAGTGATGGTGTAGGAATCAAGTGAAAAGTACATACACAAGGCAAGAATAGGATAACAAAATGTGTCATATACACAGCCCTTCAACCCTTGAACATGGCACCTATTTTCATCTTTGTCTTACTACTGGGTTATAACCTTGCTTCAGAACCATACCATTTCCTTGAGTCATAATACTTCTTTGATTGGTTACTCTTCCAATCACTATGGAGGATGCTTTGATGCCCCATGTATATCGCACTAAGTTCTATATAGTGTTCTTGAGTTATTGATTCCTAGTCACTCAATTGTCGTCCTATATGTTCAATGGATGTTAACTTGTGTCGGTCATTTTGTATTTCCATTGACCTTTTGTGTCATCCATCCCCGTGTTAGTTTGTTATACTTGGTTATCATACCTCTTTATCACTTCTCTCGATGTTTCACTACAAAAAAATAGCCCTTTAGGGGCGGTTTTGTCTTGCGGGGGTTTTTGTAAAACCCCCCCTAAATTTTTTTTCAGACATTTGGAGGCAGTCTTCTAAAACCGCCCCTAAAAGTCATGGAAATTGGACTTTTGGGGGCGGTTTTGGGAAACCCCCCCCTAAAATCCCAATTCTCATAACTTTTGGGGGCGGTTTGTCAAACCCCCCCTAAAAGTCATGAGAATTGAACTTTTGGAGGCGGTTTTTTTTGGAACTGCCCTTAAAAGTCCTGAAATTTGACTTTTGGTGGCGGTTTTGGGAAAACCCCCTCTAAAAGCCCAATTCTCATAACTTTTGGGGGCGGTTTGTCAAAACCCCCCCTAAAAGTCATGAGAATTGAACTTTTGGAGGCGGTTTTTTGGGAACCCCCCTTAAAAGTCATGAGAATTGAACTTTTGGAGGCGGTTGTTTGAAAACCCCTCCTAAAAGCCCAATTCTCATAACTTTTGGAGGCGGTTTGTCAAAACCCCCCCTAAAAGTCATGAGAATTGAACTTTGGGAGGCGGTTTTTTTTTAACCCCCCTTAAAACTCATGATTGAATTGAACTCTTGAGTGATGATTAAGGCCTTGCGACATCACATAATCTCTAAATAGTGAATCTAATTTCAACTACAAGTGGGATATGTTGGTAATTTTTAGATCTGTAACACCAAAAATGAAAATTTTCCTGCCAATTTCAACATGCTAGAAATTTTCATTCTACCATTACCCTTTCTTCTCATTGTTTTCCCCTTTTTGTGAAGGGTGACTCTAGTGGATTCCAATGGACGACAATGGAAACAAGAGAGCATAACATAACAAACACATGCCCATATCCAAGGCCTAGAATATATTTTAAACTAATGAGTTGAGTGAATTCAAGATGCAATTACAATAATTATTAGACAAATTAGCGTTCATATGACCAAGTGCATCACCTTGGATATAACACATATTGGTAGTCAATAACAAGGATCGAAACTTTTGGATGTGCATTGGTTAGTCAATGTTAAATAAGGTGACAATTAATTAAGAACAAGTACCTTCTACCCAAATTGATGATCCTCTTTATTAACTTAGATGGGAAAAGGTTTTTTCAAAATTGGACTCAAGTTTTGGGTATCATCATATGAGAGCAAAGACTCGTGGTCTACATTATTTAAGATGTGCCACCACCTATCTCCTTGCTGTAGACACATGCCGCCTTGCTGTAGACACATGTTAGTGCATACCAGTATTGCCAGCTCAATTAACTGGGTGAAGAATGAGCTCTCCACCATCGTCATCGGTGCCTATGATTGGTGACGGTCAATGAAGAACTTTAGGTTAAACATGCCCGATAATGGCATGGTTTTGAACTTTACATGTATTGTTCCCGAGGAGTTGTTGTTAACACGAAGCTTTGGACCCAGTCTAATAAAATACGAGGAGACAGAATTTTAAAGTTAACCAAAATTTAAATACATTGGTCAGGGTCGATGCTATATTCAACTTCATCAGTTGCCATGTGTGCCTTAAAATAGTGAGTGGAGGTGTCTTTCACCAAAATCCCGATTCCACTTTGATCCTTATTTGTTGCGCCATCGAAGAATCCCATGGCCGATGAATTACCAAATAAAATTGGTCAATTTATCAAAAATTTTACTTTGTCCGCACTTGGATCTATGACGAAATATGATGATGCTTTAATAATCCTTCTCCCAACCTCGTCTAGGTTATGTCTGTAGCCTTAAAAAAGAATGGCATTCATTAAAATCCAAATTAAGCCCCATGTGACAATAAAGGGAATTGATTTTACCTTGGGTTTTGTTAAAAACCAGAGCTTTAAATTTTCTTAAAGGCGCTGTAGATGCCAATTATTTTTGACTTGAAGAATGTTACAAATCAAAGTCCAAAGCTCTTGAGTAATGCTACAATCTATTGCAAGATGTTGTATGGTCTCCTCACTACTCAAACATAATGGATAGGCTGAAGGTCCAATTCCACCCCTTTCTCTGTAAATCTCCCCTGTTAAGACTTTATTTTGTAAGCATAACCACATAAATAGAATTGATTTTGGAGGAGCTTTTATTTTCCATATCAATGTATACCACCACTTCAAATCATCATTCTCATAAAGATATATAAATGCATTAATATCGGCCCCTTTTACTGTCTACACAATCCCTTCTATTTTGTTCCAAGTCCAAGCCAACCTATTTGGTTCTGTAGATAGACTAGTGATCCCATTTTGGTAAATTCTATGTATGCAGTATGTGTTCGGCCATTCACTGGCTAGAGTTCCCGTGAGTCCGAGATCTTATGCAGAGAGTCAAATACTAGAACCTGTCAAGTTGGAGATATTTGTCTTATGTATATATGCAAGATAATAAAGGCTTCAATTGTGTAGGTGTGGTAGCAGTTCTTCTGATAGTATAAATCCTGAAGATACTCCACCCAGAAAAGGATCCAAGCCTAAAAGAACTCTCGTACCTGTACCAACCTTCCAAGCAATCCACCGCTTAACCACAAGTAGTGTAGTCAATATATTTTTCCAGTCAATATATAGTGTAGTCACTAATACCACGTTAAAACATTATGTTACTTGTCTGCAAACTCAAAGTTGGCCCAAGCAGCCCCAGTGCTGCAACATGGGCTCTGATACCACTCTGTCACGTCCCCTCTCGTCGATCCATTGCAAGGGAGGGAACATGACCAAACATACCGGGCTTATTTGACAATCTCAACCCCAGTCATTAGTAAGAAAATTCAAAGCAATTAAAAACTTATGCGTGTAGATCATTCTTGATAAACACAGCGGAATTACACACTACCCACACACCATTTCATCATGCATTCAACATATAAACAATGGTCATTAATTAAATCATTGCAGAGCGCATGATTAACATAACTCAAACCACATGAATACTTATCTTGAAATGTAGTGCAGAATCATACTCAATATAAACACAATGGAATAACCATAATAACACACATGCATAAAGGAATACATCAACCTATTTCTTTCAGGCAGAATAATGAAACAATCATACAATAATCACTCGCATTCCCATGCTAGGCACAGGCTTCATGCCAAGTAGATTAAGATAACCATATCATTCAATTAACATGAAATTAAACATACAGAACAGAACACAAAATGATCACAATTTAAACCACAGAGAATACTTATCTTTAAGATGAAACTGTCCAACAACTGGCTATGTGAGAGCAACGTTCCACCCAACCATAGGTCTTTGTCCAGCCTGTATTCTTTCAGCTGAGAGACCACCCCCGAGCTGGATTGTGTATCCACTAAGGAGAAACTAGATGGGCTCACTCACAGCCATGGTTTCACTCAACAGTCATGCTAAGCCAACACACAGTTGGGTTTATCAAGCATGAAATAAGTAGAGGAGGAGGGTGATAAACCAGTGAGCTCAACCATAGAGCTACAGACATCTCAGGCTAAAATTCAAGCAATCCAATCCCCCGTTCAAACATTCGCACTTGGATTTCTCACAATTATGTCAACAAATAACTCAATCCCATCACTGGGTTTCTGGGATATAAAAACTGGGTTTTCCAATGGATTTCAGGTTATCTAATACACTCAATTTTGCCCCAAGGTTCATATCTATGGATCCCCCATTGGATTTCACTGTCAAATACCAATTCTGGGTGTTTATGGCTCTTCAAAACACGGGTTCTTGCAAAGTTGCGATTTCTGGTTTTTTTTACTACTGGGCCTTCGTGAAAGATGAAAACTGAAGCTGGGATGTTCCACCATGGAATGGGAATGAGGAAGAACCCATTCCCATAAGGTAGAGTGACTTGTGGTACAAGAAAAACAGAGCCCATACCTGCCATACGAATTTCTGGGCTGCCCATGCTCCATTGAAGCCATGGACCGAATTCTTCAACAACTTTCTTACAACTGAATTAAATGTCAGCAAGGTAGGTCAAATGGGTTCTCAAGATGACATTTGGCAGCTTATGGTTCAATCCCACAACCCCCTCACCACTCCCTAGTGGATACACATGGCCCCTTCTCATTAGTTGCTTCCATAGCCAGTTTTGGTATTTTATTGCATGATGTTTATTTACATCAATGTTTACATTGTTCCATGGCTTAATAGCACATGGGTAACATGATATCTAATACTTTCATTTTAAATAACATTCAGAGCATCCATTAGAGGGTCCTTGGCCTTGAGCTCCACGTTAGGAAAACATACATCGTATGTATACACTATTTACATTAAAAGCTAATATATCCTAAGGGTCAAAATGGGGTATTACATGGCTCTATTATTTGGCGCAGTTTTAAGAAAATCTTTCCTATCATCAATGCTGGCATTTGTTGGAAGGTGGGAAGGGGGTACCTAGGTTTTCGTGGGTCTGGATCCTATTGTTGGACTTGGGAATTTTTTTTTCTTGACGATGAGCTTATCACTGCGCTCCGGACACATAACATCTATGTATTAAAGCAAGCATGTCATCATTTGAGCGTGAATTCTTTGTTGGATGTCCGTCGAGGAGTTGTCTCTGGAGCCTCATCTTGGTTGCAGTTAGGACAGGTATGTTTTAAATCTTATTCAGGTTGGCGTTTCTCTATCGCAAGAGGAAGATGTTCTATGTTGGGGCCTCAATAATATTGATGGAAACCTATCTGCACATCTGGGATATTTGTTTTTAATGGAAGATGAGTTTAGTGAAGCGAGGCAACATTTGTATGCTACATTTTGGAAGATGAAGTGTGCTCCAAAGAATCTTTGTTTTGTGTGGCTTGTTCTTAATAACAAGATACTCACCTGGAATAATATCAGCAAGCGTGGTTTTCAAAGGCCTAGGATTTGCGTTATGTGCTGGAAAGATGGGGAGGACGTGGATCATCTATTTGGACATTGCCTTTACTTTGGATTTCTTTGGGCTGGTATTCAAACTTCAATGGGGTTTCATTTTCCCTGGAATGGTCTTTCTTTCATGGATTTCTTCCAAACGTGGATCGGGTCTCATGTTTTTGACCCTGATATTTTATGTGTTACACTCTGGGAGCTCTGGAAAGCTCGTAACCGACATATTTTCCATGATGTTCTTACTCCTATCCCACATCTATGTGCTCGCATTGCTGGTTATTTTAAGAACACACGTAATACATTGGATAAGCTGCCTAGAAATGTTGTTCAACATGTGGAAAATGAGTTTTTCCTACCTATCGGTTACTTTGATGGTGCGGCCTAGGAGGGCATTTGTGGTGCAGGGATGATCTTAAATTTTCTTTGCACCTGTATTATCAGCTTCAGCTGGGCGCTGGTAGAGGTACAAACACCAAGTCAAAGCTTTTAGCTCTTTGGGGTCTGTTGTTCTTTGTGAAATATTTGGGACTTTCCATGGTAAATATTTTCGAAGACTCCCTGATTATTATCTTATGGGCCAAGGGAGAGAATTGTCTCTCCTCGATTCAACTAGGTGGATGGATTAAACGTGTGCTTACACTTATTGAAGGATTTTCTGCTATCTCTTTTCGGCATATTTATCAAGAATTCAACACTGAGGTTGATAAGCTCTCCAAGCTTTCCCTGGGGGTCATGAATGGTTCTATCCTTGTCTGGGAATTCAGGGACGGTGCTCCCTCCGAGATGTACCACCTTTCATATGTTTAAAGTATATTTTCTAGAAGGACTTGGGTCTGTAGTTCTGCTCTCGAAGTCTAAAGTTTAGTTTCCCGTATGACGCTTTTTTGGCCTGCTGAATACACGTTCAGTATGTAATTGATTATATGTATGTATTGGCTCCTTGCCTTTTCGTATCTCTGGATGGCAACTTTTCTCTAATAAAAGTTGTTTTTTTCGTATGAAAAAAAAAACATGGGGCATAGTAACTATATACAAATATTACAACCTAATACAATGTTATAACTTAATACAATGCAATATATATATAGATATATATATTTATTTACTTAAACCTAATATATATATATATATATCCTAAGCTCTTAAAGGTTAACCTTAGGTCTAACCACAAGCTTATAGCATAACATAGCACTCACGACTATACACTTAGGCTCTTGTTTTAACATCAGATGCCCACATAGCATATTTCGATATAATATATGGCAATAGCAATGTAATATAATACATTAGACATATCATAATGCAATGCATTGTGATACATAATATAATACGGCTTAAGGTATAACGCATGGCTAGGTCAACTCCACGTTGTACCTTGGCATATGCGAACCCTACCATATGGTACTGCGTGTTATCAACCGGCCCAAAGCTCGGCCTTCATGGTGCGACTTATGACAACACCTCACAAAGAATGTAATGGTTTGCAGCATAAGCAATAAGGTTTAGACACTGCATACGAATAAAATGCGGTGATTGTGTCCGACATGTATTCTTTCCATGTAGACTATGCATCACTTGAACCAAGTTTTAAACCCTGTGGTTCCTTCTTGGAAGGTGGCTCCAAAATGGAAATCATCATGTTGCAAACTTGGCACGAATTCGAACTATCGCTTGTAATCCACCTAACCATGTTGGCTCTCGCAAGAACCTACCAACTCTGAGGCACTATTGCATTTAACGTTCCACTGTGGGTGAATTAATGTTGAAGGTCCCCCGATCATCGATCATGATCCATGTCATCCAGCTTGGGAAAGGTGAAAGCATGGCCATCGTCGATCAGGTTTGTGGTTGTTGGAGCCAACGCTGCAAAGGTACTTTACAATTTAATGGAGGTATGACCAGGTTTAGAGGTCGCCACTCCTCCAACCGGTATTACCTCGTTGTACCAAAAACCCTACATGTCACTTTTTGTGCACTTGGCATTCCATCGGGCTCCTGCGAGCTCGTTTTCTTCGATCATGGCATTCACTCCCGAACCTGGGAGGAGGTGCTCCCAAAGCGCTCCATCACCCTATGTGAGGTAGCTACTGGAAACGCTGCTGGGTTGTACACCTTAAGGTAAGAATTGTTCATCTTTTACAAATTACCACTTGTTACTTCGTTGTTCTGTTGGGAGAATAACATGCTGGCACAATTTGACATAGTGTGCTCCATGTGCAGGTATGGTGCAGCTCCAGCTCGGGCTTCGCGTTGGATGACCCAACGGTAAGTGGTTATGCCCCACTACCCTCGCTATCAATATTACTATTTTACTCATGATATTTTACCACTGTCACAACTAACTACTACGTTGATCCTTTCAACGCAGGAGTAATACGATCGTGGGCGTGTTGGGTCACTCAGCGCTGCTTCCACGACCTGGGATGAATAACCAATTGCTAACGGTCAGGTAACCCGTCATCCTTGTTCCTTCGGGTGAAACTACCCCGTCGATGTCAGATGGGTTACTTAAGTCTATGGTTCTCTTGCTTGTTCATGCTGCAACATGGCCTTCAGCCAACTTGTTGTTGCATGCGGCTTTGGTCGACTTTGATGGCTTTCCCAGCCTGTATGTGAATGTGGTGTTACCTTGGAGATTGTATGGTGAATAATGCTTTATTAAACATGGACCTGGGCGTGTTGGCCACGTTGGGCATCGTCAGTTAAGCTTTGTCTCATTTTGGTCGACTCGTGAAGGGATTTCTATGTGTAAAGAGAGCAATAGCTCTCTAGACTGTAAAATCTAGTTTGTAAATAATGAATGCATTTTAAAGGAAAATGTTTATGCGTTTGCTTGTTTTGCACAACAATGAAATGGTTATTTTGCTCTCGGCTTGTGTCCGTCTTATGATATATGAACAAAAATCATTACTAAATGAAATGTTTGCATTTATTTGCAATGGATAAGCTTAGAAATGAAGGGATGTGATCCCATGTGATTATAAACTGATTGTGAAATACATTTTGACTTGCAATTGTGATGAAATAATATTTAGATTGCAAATAGTAATATAATACAACGCTTAACTTGGTAAATGCATGTTGTGTTTTATATGGGGTTTCACCATCACAACCGAGGTCGAACCTGTGACCCTCATGCTAGGGTATCCATGCCTGTAGTGCCCTATCTAGGCACTGGGTCTCTATTTATCCATTTATGTGTAAATACCAAATTTTTACTTCGTTTGCTTTCTAAAAGAAGAGAATCAACCATCTATGTTTCAGGTTTCTAACAGTTCATAAGTCTGTGCAAATTAAATAAACATAAACTTAAGGATTTTCATTCTAACCCTGTTCTTATTTCATGCATAATCTGAAAATTAAGGGAAATACAATTCATTTAAGCTAGCTGAGTAAAATACCTGGACCCGTAGATTTTGCAGTAAGATCAGAATACTTACGTGGTGAATTCTGTATGGTATCTTAGCAACCCAAAATGATGTGTCCACCTTGCCGATCAGCTATTATCGTGCTGACCCTAGGAAATCAACGGATTTCCTAGCCCCCGAGCCCACAGACCGATAATCCCGACAGCAACTTTCCATCGAACCTTTTCATGGTAAAATTTTGCTGAGTTAACCCCCTCCTCAGCCTTTTCTTTTGAGTTTGCCACCTCCTCAAAGCTTCGAGTTAACCCCCTCCTTGGCATCGAGTTAACCCCCTCCTCGGCATTCCTCCTTTTTCACAAAAATCCTCACAGTTCTCCCACAATCACCCCCTTACTACTTTGTTAATTCTCCTCTTTATAGGAATCCACCTCCTTCAAAATTCAAACTTCCTCATCACTCCACCGCCCTAGCTGTCGTGGTCTTGGAAGTACAAATCATTAATGCATACCCTTTTTAAGGTAAAATGGTGGATTATATATTATTTTATATCATCCAAATTTCTCTCTAGTAATGGAATTATTCAATAATTTATTCAAACATATCCTTTTAATTCACTTGGAATGATTCCGTCCGTTAATTAAATTAACAATTTATTTAATAAATCATTCAATCCACTATGATTTATATAAAGATTATTATTTCATTATCATCATTAATTAAATAATAACAATAATAACATATTAATTAATAATAATAGAAATTAAATTAATTGTGAGCAGAAATTAGAAATATTTATTTGGTTAATGGATAAGGGTCAACATAGTACCTTTGGGTATAAGTAATGAAATATAATTAATGGTTTACTTAACCATAATCAACAATTATATAGCGTACTCTTCTAGTATTAATATTTAACTATCATACTTCATATCGAGGACACCTTCATTTGAGGGTACTTACAATTAATGACATTTATTTTACACATTAGAACTTGATAATCTTTTACTACTTAAGTCATCCACTAAATACTTAATTGACTTATATATGATAACTTATAACATTGTTAAATCTTGATAAGTAGGTTGTAAACCAATATTATTGCGCATGTGCATAATGTGCATGCGTGGCCAACGTATGCACAAGACGGACATGTACTATAAACATACGTCATATTCCTATGCATAACAACTAACTAACACTAATAATACTTTATGCAACTGAACAAGTATACATCCATCATAATATTACTAAAACATCATCGGTTATCAGTTAACCTTTACGACTTTCATTTCATTACTCTTATGATTACATTTGTTCAATCAATCAGGTATAAGGAAAGCTACCTACTACCACTAACTCCAGGTCAAGGAATACCCAACCCTCAACAGTACTAACTATCATATCCTCCCATCCTAACCTACTGCCACATCCTCCCTATCCCTCCTCTGCTAGTACAAAAGTGGATGTCGGACTCATCGACCTGACCACGTAGAACTTGAGAGTGATAGCGTCGGCTGAACAACGGACCTATCCTCCCCTAGCAGGCATCCGACCATCGTCATCACAACTACATGGGGAGCATGTCTCCGCATGGCCCTCCCACGACCTCGGGTATCATAGGAACATAGGGTGGGAAACACATCCATCCCTCTCAACATACTGGGCCTACGCCCTTATCAAATCATACTCTGCTGCTCTCAAGATTATCGGTCCATGTCATCGTATCATCAGTTTCGGTTGCTAAGGTTCCCTGCATGGATAGGCTCTTATCCATATTTCAGATCAAGTACCCGGCTATCCCATAGCCCTCATGTCCTGTAGGTTAGTATTCCGCAGAATACACATTTTATAACAAGCATTTCCATTCGATCACCAATTGATCCATATCATCAACATCGTTTTATTTCTCGTCACAATTTTATCACATCACAGGTATGTATGGAATATAACAGTTCTATCAATTTCATCATAGGATGGCATCCACGTACAGCACCATATATTTCGCATTTCGCCAATGAAAACGCTAAACATATATTTTCCATTCTATCATTGTCTGATCCATATTGTCAGCACCATTTATTTCATCACATAAAATCGTCAAATCGATCACAGCATAATTACCACATCATATATATCACATTTCCTCCAGGACGATTATCAAACATACACTGTCATTATGAAATAAAAGAATCTCATGATAATCATAACTTTAATAACTGCATGAATATAGTAACATCATTAACACAGTGGCAACATATCATCATGTCTAACATGCCGAAAATATAGTTCACTCTGTCTAGCTGAGTCAAACAAATAATAAGCAATTAAAGTGAAAGGTGTCTAACTCGTAAACAGGCCTAGTCAAAATATGGGGCATTACATACACCCACCCTTCAGGAAACTTCGTCCCGAAGTTACGGTTATAATAATGCAGGGAAATTATTTTATTCCCGGATGTGTATTCTAATAATTAAAGAATCATTTAGATTAATCCTTTTTTATTGAATCTCTAGAATTCGTAAGGTTATAATCAAGTGTTATCCACCTTAGTACCCTACTTCTTACTTTTAGCAACATCCTTCAAGTTATAATATCCAGAGAAGTTTACTCATTACAAAAGCTTGTATTGATCCAACGTAGCATGAATTAGTCAACAATTTAAATTGGAGGTCGTTAGAACTCTTAGTCTGTATCCACTCAACATGCAACTACCAAGGACTCTTAAGGTTTGCATACCTCTCTTAGGGAAGAAGGTTCATGTCTTTAAAACCCTAAGGTCATACATTATTATTTCCCTATCGGTAATAAATAATAACAACAGCATCGTAACATCATTAATTTTGAGAACTGTTATTGTTTAAAAGGTTTTCATGGCTGTTTCTTATCAGAATATGATTGATATTGTGTTCATTTATTATTCTCATTTTCAAACCAATATAATTGGTTGGGAAACCGTTACTTCTTCAATTCCTTAAGAATCTCATAGCCAGTTTTTGTTCCCACCCTTACCATCGCAAAGGTGATTACTAGTATTTATCCAAGTATGCCATTGTATGAGTTCATCACCACTCTTTCTACCCACACAAGCAACCTTTATGTGCTTTGTAAAGACCTTAGTCTAATCCTACAAGTTGAACGAAAACATCAATGCGTAATATGTTCAATCATATTAGGGCTTTATAACATCCGTTTTATTTGAGTTAAGTTTGAGGACTATGTTGAGATTCTTATGACTCTCTTATGATTACCTGAGATTATCACTATATTGGGTATGATTAATCCGAAATTTTCCTCAAAACTTTTCGCACCGTTACACCAATATTTAACTTAATTAGTTTAAAGCCATGTTTCCCCCTTAATAAAATAGTCTTTTTACAAGCTTTATATGCAATCCCCCGGTTTAGGTACGTGGTGTTTCCATAGTGTGTTTCAAAAGGATACCTATTCTTGTATCCAACAATTTATTTCCTTCCATTATCTTATCTAAATAATATGTAATGTATTTTTTCACTACTCTAAATAACATTTATCTTGTTATTTTTTAAATGGAAATTTCATTCGTGAATGTAATTATGAGAGGTTCACGAGTTTTCACTTTAAATTGTACCTTGTACTAAGTTATCTATGCACACATATTAATGTCGTGTAATTGGTTGTGGGGAAGGAGCAGCTCAAACACCACTCCATGTTTATTTAACCAAGTTCTCTTATTAAACACAAGCAAAGTGTAGATGTGGGTGTCCTAACAAATCACACATTCACATAACCCTTAAACATGTTAATTACCCAACATGTAAAACCTATTCAGTGGAACTAGATGAGGTTACATGGAATTGCAACTGATGCAATCTAGAAATTTCATTATTAGATCAAAACAAAACTTTTCCCTTCTTAGTTGATATATAAAAATTTCCATTCTTTGCAGTACGTAGAGAAGAAATATAAGAAAATAAAGGGATTCGTTTCTACCCTGTCATTTTACTTCACAAGGAAAACCTAATGCAGTGCTCCTTAAAATGCCTACATTTATAATGTCTATATTTCTACTTATGATCGAGGAACAGTTTGTTAGGATCAACGAGTTGAAATCTATGGTCATTTTCATTAATGATTTTGTCATGTAGTGAATTTAGCGTCTTAGTATTCAACTTGCCATGCTCGCTTTAGCCGTTCCTTGTTTTCAGAATTATGTGTTTGTTTCATCTCTTCGAATATACGTTGAAGTCTCGACAAAGGTGGTTTTGTTTCATCTCTTCGACTATAGTTATTGATTATTTTTTTGAACTTCAAATAAATATGTTAATAAAATATCTAAATAATATTTTATTATATTGTTATATTTATTTATTTATTGTAAATAATATATTTTTTTTGTTCCCCCACCTTTAATATTCGATCACCTCATTGCTTATTGTTAAACTAGATTCAGGGGAACTTGCATCGTCTCATTACTTATTATTAAACCATATTTATGTAAACTTACAACATCAAATTTTGTTATAAATCCATATTTAAATATTATTCCTTTATAATAATGGATTAAAAATTATTTTACTTTTAAAATTACACTTAGAAATTACCCAATAATTATTGTAATATTTAAAAATATTATATTAAACATAAAGTAATAAATTCATATCAATCTAACTATATTATAAAATTCCTGGAACATGATTCATAAAATATGTTGGTCTTTATGCTGTACTTGCCTGCATTCTACATTCATACATTTTCATTATTTGGTATACTTTCCTTCTTCTTACCTACATATATTTCATTATTTGGAAACATATTTATTTTTATATATATATGTATATGTAATTTTGTTGAATGTCCAACGCTTATAACATATAAATTGATTTTATGACATCTATTTTCTATAACAGAATTCGATCTTTTATAAATCTATAAGATGCTCTTATACATTTATGTATCAAGAATTACCAAATTTACGTGTATATGTATAATTTTAATGTAAATGTCATTTATCTCAAGATGTATCGAATCACAATATATCATTATCACTTTTTTTTTTACCAAGTTATATTAGAGTCGTTACAATATGATTTACAAATCATTCTTTTTCGTCAGTGAATACCCCAAAGTATATTATAATGTTGTATAATGTATATGAGGTGTTGATTACGGAAATAGAGAAATGGAGAGTCCCTTTTAAAAAAAGAGGCCTCGTAGAAGCTCAATATGTAATCCTAGGAAGATAGTATTACAAAATTTGTTTTGAAATTTAAGTCTACTTATGTCAATTTATATATGTGATTCCATTAATCATGTGAAATTCATTTAAAGCATTCATAGAGGAAGATGATGAAATCAATGTTTGTGATCTTTAATATTGACAATAAGTGGCTCAAAATGTAAGAAAAAGAGAGGTGAAATACTTGAAATAATAATGAAAGTTATGAGAAACCTTTGACATAACATTCATCTTTCTTCACATTTGACCGAAGATCATCAATGACCCCCCCCAAAAAAAAAAATCCCAATAAATCATTTAAAGAATCCATAGGAAAAACTTTACTATGAACACCACAAAATGTGCGATAACTTGATCAACACACATCAAACCATGGTTGTAAATCCATCAAATTACTTTTGAATTACTAACCTCCAATATAAATAATTCAAAATTTGTATTCTATATAGTTATTATTGAGGAACAAATGTCTTCCATTTCCATACACCATTTTGGGCATGTTTCTTTATGTGTGTATATTTATGGTTATAATTTATTGTTAAAATAAAAAGCCACGTTAATTTTTTTGACTTTATTTTACTTTTATTGCTCACTCACCCTTTTTACCTTTGTTGGCCCGCTCTTGTCTTCATATGTATTATTTGTATTTTTATACTTTTATTATTCCATACTCCCACCACTACCTTATCACATACTCTTATATTCTTATTTATTTCCCTTTAAATGGTGTGCATAAAGATTACGTGTATACCCTTTCATACATTCATCACTTGAACTCAAGCGCTCCATGAAGATGGCGATCCCATCGTAAGTAATTTTAGTGGATTTAAATAAATTTCGATCTCAGCTGTATGCAAATCGAGATGGGATCACGCCACCGGATATCCTTCAGGAGATTTCGAGTACATGGATGTTATCGTTGAGGGATTGATGGGGAAGTCTGAGAGACTCATAGTTGATACTGATTTCCGGTCACCATTCCAGATCGCCCGTTCCACAGTCGTTATGGCACTGTGTTGAATATGCTTTCGGTCATCTGCAAGCTATCGAGCTTGGTGCTCAGTCTGCAGTGGTGAATGTTATGCCCCCTCCCGACAAGGCATTCGGTCGCTTGCAAGCTCTCGGTGCTGTGCGCATTAATGGTGGAGGATAGAGGCTCTTAACGAATATGTGGGCGGTGGGGAATACGTGGGCCCTTTAACGAATGACGTGGCTCCATGGGGATCGATGGGAGAGGAAATCAACGGCTCACGGCGAATCCGCGCCATCAACCTGCTCGGGAGATAAGGGGAGAGGCGGTTGCGGAATGAATACCGCCCTACACGTGTCATCCACCCAGCTCGTCCGCATGCTAGATAAGTGGTATAAGAAACCACCTATGGCCCGCGCGGAAACCACCCTTCGGGAATGTTATAAAGAGAGAGGTAGTTCTCCTTTCCGCACCCATTTTATTTTGACGGGGGTTTCTACGTCTCCAACCCTAGCACGAAGATTCAATGAGCGGGAGGGCGAGTTGAATCTGCGATGAACTCATCCCCCCCCAGCTAGTCGAAATATAGTTCTTTTAAAATTTCATCCGCGCTCGACTTAAACCATAGTTTTCAGTTTCTGCAACAGGCGATTGAGGCCTATGCATAGATCTGACATGGAAGACGGTCAGGAGTTTGAACCCCTGCGGCTTCGTTCAATCCAATACATCCCGCCAGCTCCAACCACATTGCCAGTGCCCTAGATTGGATCCCCGAATTCGCAGGACACGCATGGTTCGCATATGGAGCCGGACCGATTGTCATCACCACAACTCGACTGCATCAGTAGAATTTTTAAAGGGAATACGAAATGTTAAGATGGAGAATAGTTTTTTTTTTGTAAAAAAAAACTTGTGCAGAAAATAGAAAAGGGAAAAACCCTGGCGCAGCTCCAGATTCTTCTTAATAAAACCGAGGTGTCCACTTTCTGTTTTGGAAACAAAGATAGGACGACATTACTGTGCGTTCAGGTAATGGGACCGACCTCGTGGACGGGCCTCGTCTCCAACGCCGTGGCCATACTGGACGACCTCGTCTCTAGGTTTCTTGCCTAGCTGTTGCTCTACGCTGTTTGCTTTTAAGTTTGTACACTTAAAATTGAATTGGGACCCGAGAGAACCAGCGATGGCAGGCGGGCAATCACAATTTTCTTTGCTTTGCTTGGGCGCTCTTTGTATCCCCGGCATCTACAACTTCTCCACTGTACTGCGGTGTTTTATGGCATTTCCGCTTCTGAAATTTTCTCTCCTCTTTCCATGACCATGGATATTTTGATTGTGGGTCTTTTCATTTTCAAGGTTTATATTACTGCTTATGGTTTTCTTTCGCTTCGCGCTTTCTGGATGGATCAGTGTGTATGTGATTTGGAGCGTTTTGGTCAAGATTTTACTCTGGTGGATAATACCGTTGCCATTTTAATACCGTGTTCCAGTTATCTCCGTGTTGTCTTATTCAAACTATCATTACCTTTAATTCTTGACAGCGTTTATCTCTGTGTTTGGGTGAATGTAGGAAAACAGGTTCAGGAGCTTCGCCAGATCAGATAGGATGGCTGCGACTCTTATCTTCTTCAACATGAGTTCCCACAAGCATCTCGAACAGGTCAGAGAGAATTGGATTTTTCCTTACTTTATTCTAGATCATGTAAGAGCGCATTCGATTGAATTTTGTAATGACTCAATTATAGAATGGTATTATAATAATAATTTTTTTTTTTACCGTAGTATATGTATCGGTACATAATTTCTACATATGAAAACAAAGGTAATATATTATTTATAATTATGTTGTCAGTACACATTTCGATTGGGGACAAATCCGTTAGTTTTATGGGATGATCACTCTCCCGAGACCGATCGCATGACTTCTGCATTAGTACAAAGAATTTTAGTATATCTTATATCCATCTATTTGATGAGATGGTGTAGAAATACCTCCCTGGACTCCATTTAGACATGGATGGAGCAGACCTTGGTCGAAACCTTATCCGAAGTTAGGGTTTAGCTGTGGGAGCCTTGATATCCGGGCATCTGGGCGGTGAACTTGATGTAATTGGATGCGGATTCTACAAGGTTCTGTGGATCCGGGGCTGGGCGTAACAGTCGACATGACGTCGGTGGATCCAGAATTGTTGCAGCTGCAGGACGTCCCTATGCTGTCATCGAAGCCTAATCCCTACAAGGCGCATATCGACGAGCTCTTTTTTTTTTATATATATATAATTTTTTTTGTGTATTACAAAAAATCATTTAAATCTCAATTTTACATATAATAAAAATAACAAATAACAATGCGTTCGGCTGGAATCAATGCGTCGTATTGTACTTTGAGGAAATTAAGGTTTAAGTTGTTCTTCCTGGGAGGGTTGCAAGAGCCGTAGAGGAAGATCGACGGCTCTCTATCTATTCCGTATTGGCAACATGCATGCAAGATAAGGAGGGTTGGTGGTTGCGGTAAGAAAACTGCCATCACACGCGTCAATCTTTGATACATCCGCATATTAAAAACCGATATGGCAAACCATTCAAGGGGCAATGCGGAAACCGCCTCACGTGGCATCAAAAGTATTCCTCATTTATGGAAGAAAATGAGGTTTTATTTTATTTATATTTTATTTTATTTTATTTTATACATATTAACTATTTTATTGGTCATAATTTATTACCGTCTCGTTTAACTTTTAAATTTTTTTTTTCATATATACATATATATATATCGGTAACTCGTGGTAATAAAATCCAACCCTCTTAATAAATTGAATAACTACTCACCCTTTAGTTTAATATTTTATAACTATTTAGGTTTTATATTAACGTTTATACACCATAAATCCTAAACCCTACATTCATAGTTCCCGTGAGTTGTCCTTTACGCTAGAACTGACATACTTAATTTAAAATCATAAAAATAAAACATATCTACACCTTGTCATGAAATACCCCCAATAAGTATGTTGGGCATCTAATTAGTAATTACGATCCTCTTCTCGCGTCTTAGCAATTTGAGCTTGTATTTTATATTTCATGTGCATTGGAATTTCAAACGAATCAAACCTATTAAACAGAAATTGGAACTAGATTTTTTTTTTTTTTTACGTTTTACTCTCCTTAAAGCCATTTTTTTTTTCTCCCACATGTGTATACATTTATTAACCTGGTTTTCTGTTATATTGCAGGAAGAATATGCTTATCTGCCATAGATTTGGAGTATGGGAGTCTCTTTACTTTACAGGCAGCCTCCTAGCTTTTCTCCAAAACGTTATGTTCAATTTTCTCGGTGGAGGATGCTAGATTTACACATAATTTTCAAAATTTCTATTCAATATATGTATATATATTTATCGTTCGAGTTCTGTTTCTGTTTTGCTTTGTAAATAACTAGGAAAAGGGCTCTTCAAGTTATCTACCCTTGGCTGCAGACATCCTGTCGTTTGTTATTTTCTAGTAAATTTCACTATAATTCCAGGTGTAGTTAGGCCCTAAGGTATCAGGGTTTGAGCCAAGGCTCTGATACCAAATGTAGTGCCCTATCTAGGCACTGGGTCTCTATTTATCCATTTATGTGTAAATACCAAATTTTTACTTCGTTTGCTTTCTAAAAGAAGAGAATCAACCGTCTATGTTTCAGGTTTCTAACAGTTCATAAGTCTGTGCAAATTAAATAAACATAAACTTAAGGATTTTCATTCTAACCCTGTTCTTATTTCATGCATAATCTGAAAATTAAGGGAAATACAATTCATTTAAGCTAGCTGAGTAAAATACCTGGACCCGTAGATTTTGCAGTAAGATCAGAAGACTTACGTGGTGAATTCTGTATGGTACCTTAGCAACCCAAAATGATGTGTCCACCCTGCCGATCAGCTATTATCGTGCTGACCCTAGGAAATCAACGGATTTCCTAGCCCCCGAGCCCACAGATCGATAATCCCGACAGCAACTTTCCATCGAACCTTTTCATGGTAAAATTTTGCTAAGTTAACCCCCTCCTCAGCCTTTTCTTTTGAGTTTGCCACCTCCTCAAAGCTTCGAGTTAACCCCCTCCTCGGCATCGAGTTAACCCCCTCCTCGACATTCCTCCTTTTTCACAAAAATCCTCACAGTTCTCCCACAATCACCCCCTTACTACTTTGTTAATTCTCCTCTTTATAGGAATCCACCTCCTTCAAAAGTCAAACTTCCTCATCACTCCACTGCCCTAGCTGTCGTGGTCTTGGAAGTACAAATCATTAATGCATCCCCTTTTTAAGGTAAAAGGGTGGATTATATATTATTTTATATCATCCAAATTTCTCTCTAGTAATGGAATTATTCAATAATTTATTCAAACATATCCTTTTAATTCACTTGGAATGATTCCGTCCGTTAATTAAATTAACAATTTATTTAATAAATCATTCAATCCACTATGCTTTATATAAAGATTATTATTTCATTATCATCATTAATTAAATAATAACAATAATAACATATTAATTAATAATAATAGAAATTAAATTAATTGTGAGTAGAAATTAGAAATATTTATTTGGTTAATGGATAAGGGTCAACATAGTACCTCTGGGTATAAGTAATGAAATATAATTAATGGTTTACTTAACCATAATCAACAATTATATAGCGTACTCTTCTAGTATTAATATTTAACTATCATACTTCATATCGAGGACACCTTCATTTGAGGGTACTTACAATTAATGACATTTATTTTACACATTAGAACTTGATAATCTTTTACTACTTAAGTCATCCACTAAATACTTAATTGACTTATCTATGATAACTTATAAAATTGTTAAATTTTGATAAGTAGGTTGTAAACCAATATTATTGCGCATGTGCATAATGTGCATGCGTGGCTAGCGTATGCACAAGACGGACATGTACTATAAACATACATCATATTCCTATGCATAACAGCTAACTAACACTAATAATACTTTATGCAACTGAACAAGTATACATCCATCATAATATTACTAAAACATCATCGGTTATCAGTTAACCTTTACGACTTTCATTTCATTACTCTTATGATTACATTTGTTCAATCAATCAGGTATAAGGAAAGCTACCTACTACCACTAACTCCAGGTCAAGGAATACCTAACCCTCAACAGTACTAACTATCATATCCTCCCATCCTAACCTACTGCCACATCCTCCCTATCCCTCCTCTGCTAGTACAAAAGTGGATGTCGGACTCATCGACTTGACCACGTAGAACTTGAGAGCGATAGCGTCGGCTGAACAACGGACCTATCCTCCCCTAGCAGGCATCCGACCATCGTCATCACAACTACATGGGGAGCATGTCTCCGCACCGCCCTCCCACGACCTCGGGTATCATAGGAACATAGGGTGGGAAACACATCCATCCCTCTCAACATACTGGGCCTACGCCCTTATCAAATCATACTCTGCTGCTCTCGAGATTATCGGTCGATGTCATCGTATCATCAGTTTCGGTTGCTAAGGTTCCCTGCATGGATAAGCTCTTATCCATATTTCAGATCAAGTACCCAGCTATCCCATATCCCTCATGTCCTGTAGGTTAGTATTCCACAGAATACACATTTTATAACAAGCATTTCCATTCGATCACCAATTGATCCATATCATCAACATCGTTTTATTTCTCGTCACAATTTTATCACATCACAGGTATGTATGGAATATAACAGTTCTATCAATTTCATCATAGGATGGCATCCACGTACAACACCATATATTTCGCATTTCGCCAATGAAAACGCTAAAAATATATTTTCCATTCTATCATTGTCTGATCCATATTGTCAGCATCATTTATTTCATCACATAAAATCGTCAAATCGATCACAGCATAATTACCACATCATATATATCACATTTCCTCCAGGACGATTATCAAACATACACCTTCATTATGAAATAAAAGAATCTCATGATAATCATAACTTTAATAACTGCATGAATATAGTAACATCATTAACACAGTAGCAACATATCATCATGTCTAACATGCCGAAAATATAGTTCACTCTGTCTAGCTGAGTCAAACAAATAATAAGCAATTAAAGTGAAAGGTGTCTAACTCGTAAACAGGCCTAGTCAAAATATGGGGCATTACAATACCCGCGAATACGGAACACCCACTTAACGCTCAAACACGACCTACCCCGTGGTACCGTGATGAACCCTTTGACACCATATGAATGGGTCTCCCATCTGTACATTCGACTTGTTTAATAAAATGTTAAGCAGGGCACTTATTCCCGATTATAGAACTTATTAATGTATTAAAGGTCAATTGTAAATCAAGTCCCTGAGCCTATACTTATATATATACATAATATAATAATCTTGCACTCTGTCGTAGATGCAGTCGCAATAATTAAAATCTCAGCCATGTGGCTTATGAGTCCTTTGTCCACGATCCTCGTGCCATCCAGGGTGTAGACCTTGCCTACGTGTAGGCCATCCATGCTAGCCTCTAGCAAATGATTCAGTGTTGAAGCTGGCCTAAGCCATAAATAATCGTGAAGGGTTTCACGATCAGGGTTCATGGAGCTCGCTTTCTCATACCGAGAGCTAAGGCCTATATAAAATAAATCAACCCAGAACTAACTACCATGCAACTTGATATTAGTTCAAAGGGTAATGTATATAGTGTGTTATGTGAGTATATAAATAAAATCTGGATATGAAACATTATTTATATAAATGGCATTCGACTATAATGTAACTTTGTCAATGGACTTAAATCCATTCATTGTAGATTTAATTCATAAACATGTTTTATTTGTCCAACAAATAGAGACAGATCTGGTTACAATAATCTCAATTCTTTATCTATAAAATAGAATAAAAGACTTATAAATTTAAATGGCTTGACATGTAAACCCTAGGGTTTACATGTTTGCCTTGTTTCAGTCATAACAGGAGAAACATGCATTCTGTCATTAAATAGGATCTGCTAAGAAATTATCTGCATTACATTTAAATACCTGCAACATGTTCTTAGGGTTAGTATAAACTATGATCATCCAAATCGACCTCTCTCAAGCCTACACATCAATAATCATAATACAACTCAGTCTGTTTATTGCATAAAGAACATGTCATTTTATTTCCAGCAGCATTATGAAAACTGAAAGATAGCATTAAATCATGAATCTACCCAAAATGACAAGGGCATAACAGTCTGTTCATAACCCACATACAACATTTCATATAATAAGACATTCATGCTCAGATCTGATAAATAAACAGTAAATCGGAGTTATGCATAATAAAATCTAGCAAATGTCCATAAAAACTTATACAAATAAAGCAGAGACACTTATCTGTATTTATGCAGACCAGTGGAACCAAGCACAAACCTCCCAGTCGTTGACCAACAAGTTCTCCTTGCTTTCAGGTCACCCCCGAGCTGAGTTCACAGTCCCCCAGGTTTAGAGTATAGGTTTTAAATTACCCTTAACTTGTTCTCCAAGTTGTTTAGGATATTTCAATGGCAGCAGGAAACCCAACATCCAACTCAGTACTCCTGATCTCCAAGATGCTCCAGGACCTTTTAAGCCTTAGCCATTAAGAGAATCAATTTAAACACAGCCTATTCAGAGTAAAATGCAGTGCTCTTGCAAGCTTGGGGTATTTCTCTTACCTCCACACAATTAAGTGGCCAAGCCAATACCCAGCTGTATGATTCCTCTTAATCTGGACCAATTTGCTACTCCCGAATATTTCCTCATCCAATCTGGATCATTTTGGTACTCCCAAATCTATCCTCAATCATTTGTCTATGGTCATTGTGTTCCCAGTTCCCATTTTCTCTTGTGTGTTCAGGCTCATGAGAATCTGTAGAATTGTTAAGAGCGATAATGAGAATAATTTATGTGTGTGTGTTTTGAATGAGTTTCACTTTTTATTCTCTTGGTGTGAAATTCTCTCATTTTATTAATTCTTTTAATTCATTAGTCTCTCAAATATTTTCTTTAGGGTGTTCCATTTTCCCCAATAATAATTTCTCATTATTATTATAACTGGTATTGACCCTCCAACCCATAAGGGACTGTGACTCCCATCTCATTAATGTGCTGGTCCACATGGTTATTAGAAATCAATTTATCAGATCTCCAATGTCAACTGAGTAAACTGAAATAATATTTAGCAAAATATAATAGGTGTTCAAATTCCAAAATTGGGGTATTACAGGCCTGATTGAAACCATCAATAATTGTTCTCAAAGTAAGTCTGATCTATTTGTACTAGACAAAATAGTATTCTTGAAAAAATATCTGGCATATACCCATAAAAGAACTAGATTTTGAATTATACATCTAACAGGGATAACATTATATATATATATATATATATATACTCTACATCAATAAGAAATAAATGGATGATTGCTAAAAAGAAATCTTATCGCGCCAGAGTATAAGGAAATACCAAAAAGAAAAATGAATTTGCCCATAACCAAGAGTAAACCCAAGCGCATGTATGTAAATTTGTCAATATTCATGGAACCGATACAAACAATGATCGATGATTTACAAGAGAATGTACAACAGGTATATAAGCTCATAAAGGTAAAAATCAACGTATTTTCCCATACATTCATATACATTCCATAACTATTTATACAAGAGCAAAGTTACACTTACTTGGAATGTAAACAAATGACTACTTGGAGAGTTAAATCCTCCCAAACTTAGGAGAGATCAACTCGACTGTTTTCCCAGCTCCACCCCCGAGATGGATCACCACCATGCACTAGAACGTCAAGAAATTACTTCCACGCAACACACTCTCTCTCTCAGAGTCTATAAGAAGCAATGAGGGACTTATGAAAAGAGAGAACACTCAACAATTCCTCTATGCACAACATGGTGTCCCATGCTATCTCAATGTACTATTATATATAGTTTTTCTCAGGTCTTGTGTCATCCCAATCAAATCTCCAATCAATCCATAAATCCCTATGATTTAGGATCTTGTGTGGTTGTTGAGTTTTAGATTGGATTTGTTTGGTAAAGATCTCTCTTGCTTGCTTAAACATGTTATATGTGCCATGGTGGTGTCCCCTCATTTAGTTGAACTGTCCAATTGCCTTTTTCTTTTATTTAATAAAAAAATAGTTTGTTGTGCAAAGTGTCACTTTGTGTTTTTGAGTTTTAAATAACTCTTACATAAAAATAATTGTCACAAATAACAATTCAAAATAAATAATAATGTTTTGGGGTATCACAAAGAGAAATTTTAGGAAGTCGGTCGTCTCCTATATTGTTTAATGTGTTCATGTACATTAGATATCGCATCATAGCCATGCTTTCAATGGGGGAGAGCCTTACTTCTAAGAGGAGAATATGATACGGTGTGTTGCTCTTAATTTTAAGATTATAAGTAATAAATTGTTTCTGGATTTGCTCAATTATTCTCTAAGACTCTCTCGAAATGTTGTATCCCCAAGCTTCACAGCGAAGCCATATAAAATAACGAGAGTGACGAGCGTTTTAAAGAGGAAATTATTTTTGTCCCACATCACAAGATTTGTAAATTTACACTTATTTTCAGGATATATATATATAGCTCGATGTGTTATCTCAAGTGGTTGAGAGCTCTGAGTTGTAAGCAGAAGGTCTCGAGTTTGAATACTCGGCTCATCTATGAGGTTGTGAACCACATTGAATATATACATATATATAGGAAAAAGAATATAAATGTTTTTATTTGTGTTATTTTTTAAATAAATAAACCAATTTGAAATATGTGAAATTGGAGAATTATTTGTGTTTTTTCAATGAATTCAAAAAAGTCGAAATTTGTGTGAAATTGTGAAAGAATTCAGTTATACATGTTTTTAATAGTGTTATTTTTCAATAAAGACAACAAACGTTGTTGATATTTATTTGAAATTGTGGAAGAATTCACTTATTTATGTTTTTATTAGTGTTATGTGGATGTATGTTTTGTTTTCTAAAGCAATTTATTTTATATTTATACGGATATATTTATAGAGTTTTGATCGCGGGTATTTCGTGAACAGGGAATGGAATTTAATTGCATTGAGTGAAACGAGGTGCTCTACAGCCTAGTTTGGGGGAGATGTTGTAACGTTTGTGATGTAACTTTTGTTACTAACAAAATAATTTAAAAAAATCATGTCGGCTCATAAAATAAAAAATTATGGAAAGTATTTTTAAAAAAGTCCATGTTGGTTCATAAAATAAAATATTATGAAAAGTAATTAAAAAATAGATGTTTGTTTATATAATAAAAACTTAAACCTGGATCTATCAAACAAGAGAGATCAAATTTCTTGAGTTTCAATTTAAAAAAAGAAATACACCTCAAGAAATTGATCCCTCTCGGTGCTTGATAGATACGGGTTTAAGATGGATCTATGCTAGTAATATTTCCAATTAAGCGTTTTGGTTAACATGAGTAAGGTTGGGATGGAGGTATTATAAAATTTGAAAAGACGTTTATATTATTGGTTTGCATATGCATGGTAATTAGGGTGAATATAGAAAGTAAAAATATATTTATATTATTGGTTTGTATATGCTTGATTTAGATATGGGTGAGTATAGATAGTAGAGAAAGAGATGAATAGCAAACAAAAGATTATGGTAATGGGTATAAAAAGAATCATAATGAAATAGAGGTATTATAGTGATTACAATGATTTTTTTATTAAATAATTTAGAAGTGTAATATTTTGGTTTTAATCATTTGGATGTTTTGGACCAATTGTAAATGAGTGGATATAATTAGGGGAGTCAATTTATATAAATGACCATGTGTGTAAATATCTTGTATGAATTTTTAGTGTGAAGATCAAGACCAAACAACCTTGACTAGTGAATGCCTAAGCATGCATTTTCAATAAATATGATTTTGATATACAATAAATATGATTTCGATATAGACGTACCATGGTATTCTCTAGAATCAATATATAAAATGATTTTAAAAATTAATATAAAGGTATGAGACTGGCTATAGAGGAGCACCATAGGGACTATGAGTCCACGACAAGGGAAATGGAAAAGGGATCCAATGGGATGATAAATAATCCAAAGTTTACCAAGTCTCCCAATGTTCATCATTTCACCATGTACCTTATTAAATATCTCAACCACCAAGCATTGAATGCACTGAGTGGTGGTTGGTCGAGAATTTCACCTTCCATAGTTATGAGAGCATGGGGGTTGAGTATAAGCCTTAAATAGTGTAAGATATTTCATCCCCACAAGAAATAAATCCTTATGGATATTTGATCCATCACATCCACTCTCTTCATTCAATGAGAATTGATCATTCCCATTCATTCCATTGGATTTTTCCCTTCACTCATTGGATTTATGTGTTCCCATGTGGGAGACTACAATTCAAACCTGTAAGTGACCAAAGAGAGTAGAAGAAGAGAGTATGGTAAACTTGAGGAGAAGATGGAAGGTTGTAGAGGAGAATAGAGGTTGGGTTAATAGGAAACCATTATGATTCCTTGTAGATTGCTACTAATTGAATGCTCAAGAGATAATATATGATTGCGTTGGGTTGCTTCAAAAGGTAACTAACAAATTAGACTTCTTATGCACATGTTTACGAGCATATGTTGGAATCCTCCCTAATGGTGTAATGGAGGGGCAAAGGGGCCAATTAGTGTAATAATATTGTATTTTTGTTAGTCATTGAACATAAAATTAACTATGTGCACTATGTGTGTTAAATAATGTCAATACTTAGTTGTGGTAAAATAAATGCAATGATGCCTAATTATTGAAGAAAAGCCACTAGGTAGTTAGGAGGTGGTTATGATTAGGGTCTCCAAATAGCTATAAATAAGGATAGGGTCCTTCTTATGGAGCATGTATTGGAGTATATTTTATTGGAGCTTAACTCAGAGACTTTTTTTCCCCCTTTTTGCAGAGTTTTAAGGGAAAAATAGGCATGTGACACTTAAATCCATTCATTGTTTTTATGAAATTTTAAGGATCCATACTTATCTTAAAGTGTATAATAGTTGGCCAACCTTAATAATTCTTAAAATGCTAATAATAAAAAAATTCAAGATATTTTTAAAAAAAATTCAAATTTCTAAGGATTTTATATAATTTCTAGAAAATTTTGGTGACTTTTGGAGTAAATTTTTTTCATCCTATAGAATTTAGGTGAATCATTTTAGAAAAAAAATGGAAATTGGTGAATTTTTTTTTAAATGGAAAATTAGCATATGCATGAAATTTAGCCCCAAAACATTTTTGAAAAACACCGAATTTATAAATTAAAAAAAATCATTCAAATCAAAGTTCGGAAGCTGAAGATATCATTATTTAAAATTAGTTATTATAGGGTTTTTCAATGATTGTCATAAATATTACATAGCATATGCATATATATATATATATATATATATATATATATTAACATAACACTCATATTATAACCAAACCAATGCCATTAGATAAAGGGTTTACAAGATTCGATTTGGTATATTATATATTAAGTTTTTAATTAATATTTAGCATGGTACAACCCTTATAAATTCTCCCTCAAACCCTAACAACACCAAACAATGGAAACATCTAGGAACATGAAATGGGACAATCAAATGTTCATATTAAACATCTTACAGGTTATTCAAGTAAAATTACAAGAAGTTATGGAGGATCCGATAACTTTGCAAGAATGAATAGGGGAATCTCGGAATTTCATGAGAACTATATCCTAAGTGAAATGTATCCTATCATAAGATGAGAGTATACCAAAGACATGCATGCTTGTATGATTTGTAGAATGCTTGTGATGACTAGTACATAGGTGGTTGTAACTTTTGGGACAACAAATAATTTCACCTTCTATTTGATCATGACTCTACTCTACCTTGTGCAGAGAACATCATTGTGGAAATTCAAAAGCCAATTATGACTACCAATGTCCATATTGCATATTCTCCAATGGTAGCGTTCCTTCTGAATCCACATTTGACCTTTTTGCAACTATGTGGATGATCTTTTGGACATAATGAGTTCTATTTATTTGGACCCACATGACAGTTGTAGGAGTTTTGGAGAATAATAATCAAACATTCATCAAGCTCGAGAGTCATTAGTTGTGTGTTAGCATGAGCTCATAGGTATGGGACTTAGGTTTATGGATGAGCTTCTTGGATTACTTTAGTTTTCAGGCCAATACTTCTGCATGGGACATTAGATTATGGATGAGCTTTTAGGGTGACTTCAATGTGATGATTAGTGCTTATACATTTGGAACAAGTTTATGGATGAGCTTCTTAGACTACTTGATAAAAATTGTAGCTACCCATTGTAGATAGAACCTTAGTTCCTTGTACTGCATCAATATTACCATTAAAATCCATACATGGGAACTTTTTTTTATTAGTGCACATCCTCATTACAAGCATTGAGGGAAACAATTTTCAAAGAGGGGCAAAATTGCTCATTGCAATAGTAATAGTGTAATTATAGTGGCCATTGAAAGCAAAGTGAATTATGTCGACTATGATTGTTATTATTAAATAAGGTCTAGTAGGTGGTTATGTTGGATAAATGTAATGTGGCATCATTAAACAAGGTTCATTGTGTAGTTAGTATGTGGTTATGATTAGGGTTCTCTAGCTATCTATAAATAAGGATGGAGTCTTTATGGAGCCAGTATTGGAGTATATTGTATTAGAGATTAGCTCATTAGAAGGTTTCTCCCTAGAAAAGGAAAGTGAATAGGGGTGGATTTCTTCCATAAAAGGATCATTGTGTGATGTTTACATACCTTAAGTGTATTTTCCTAAATAAAACATTCATAATTTCTGAATATATATTTTTTTATTCAATTTTTAAGGGTTAAGGTTCATTACATCACTAGAAGGAAGATGATTCATGAGGGACTATTGAGTAGAGAAATAAAATATATTCCTTGTACATTTTTGAAGGGAAGTTAACTAGACATGCACATGGATGCGCCCTCTTGGTGATGATTCTAAGGTAGATGGGTGCTCATGACGATGATTTCAAGATGGGTATGCATGATTGAACTCCACTGGTGTAACTGAAGTGAAATTGAAGTATGACTCAAGGAGAGGTGTGCCTTTGATTGAGAATATTATTATAATCTAAGAGAGAATATCTTGGACCAAGTGAGATCATGTTCACCATCATACATGGAATATGGAACATAGGAAAAATATTTACTAGGTAAATGTGCATATATACTCTAATACCCCCCTAAAGCACAACTAGGGTGTAAACAATGAATGGATCCCGATATTGAGCCATGTTAGGTACCCCATGTACATTGCATCTAGGATTTAAAGAAAACAACTGAAATATGAGGAAAGAGGGAAAACCTAGTGGGAACAAAACCCCCCCTCAAAAGACAATGTTGACCACAGAATCTGCTAAGCAGCGGTGTCCTTCACCCCCAAGAGATCTCGCAAAGTTGAAAATTTATGCTTAGTTAAGGTATTTATGAATATGTTTGTAACTTGTTCAGAGGAGGGACATTACTACATATTAATGATCCATCATGGGTCAATCTTCAGATGAAGTGCATATGAATCTCAATACATTTGAATCTTTTTTGTTGTACTAAATCTCTACAAAACTTCAATGTACCATGATTATCACACCAGATAACAATTGATTGATGAAATAGTACACCAAACTTTGTGAGGAAGTACTGCAACTAGATGGTTTGGGTAGTAGCATTGATTACACCTTTGTATTCATCCTCTTCTGATGACAAAGAAATGGCAGGTTGCTTTCTGAGAACATACCCTGAGGTGGACTTGTAATTTGTGGCATCGCCAGTCTAATTTGAATTTGTGTAGTCAACAATATCTAATGGACATCCTGATGCATAGTGTATATCATGGCTAGTGGTACCTTTGACATACCGAAGTATTCACTTGCAATATTTCCAATGCAGTTCATACGAATCCTACATGTATCTAGAAACTAATCCAACAACATATTCGAGGTTAGGACAAGAGTAAATGAGGTATAGGAGACTCCCCATTAACTGGCGATACTTGGTATAGCCAACCAAAGGTGTATCACTACCATCTTCTAACTTCTCCCTACATAAGAAAGGTTTTGCAATTGGATTTTAGTCAATCATCTAAAATATGACCAGTATATCTTTGGCATACTTGGATTGAGACATATTGATTCTCAAATAAACCCGATTGATTTGAAGACCAATAAATTAATGTAGTAGTCCCATGTTGGTCATGGAAAAATATCATGCCAACCAGTCTTCACTGTAGAAATGGTTGAGACTGAAATCCCTGTGATTAGTAATTCATCGACATATTATTTATTGTAATAAAGAGAATCATTATTGATCATTATATACACATTTGAATCAAATTTTCAATGAATGAAACCTTGAGAGAGAAGGTAGCAATCCATTTTTTCATACCAAGCTCTAGGTGCTTGTTTAAGGTTATACATGGGTTTCTTTATATTGCAAACAAGAGATGGATTATGTACATACCCTTGTGGTTTCTCCATATATATTTCATCCTCAATATCATTGTGAATAACTGCATTCTTCACATCCATATGGTGAACCTCTTGCTTTCTTGTTGATACAATAACAAGAGCCAATTGAATGGAATCCATCTTGTCCATTTGTGCAAATATTTCATCATAGTCAATCCCATGAACTTGTTGGAAGCCTTTGGCTACTATCCTAGCCTTGTACCTAATAACAAGTCCATATATTGCCTTATTTGTCCTATAGATACACTTGCATTAAACAAGATTCTGATCATGTGGAAGTGGAACCAAATCCCAAGTGTGGTTCTTAATGAGGGAATCGTATTCCTCATTCATAGTTACTTGACAATAAGGATTTCCTTCAACCTCTACATATGAATGAGGATCAGATGCAAAAAAAATATAGAAATTCATGGGTAATAATGGATTTGTATCTGTGATGGAATGTAGAGAATACTCAAACTGAGATATAGTCCTCCTCAGGTTGATGGGATCACCCACTAGATCTCCAGATGTATGTAGGGTCTGTTGTGCTCACCATGGTCTAAGATCCGTCTTACTAAGATTGACTTCAGGAAGAGGTGGAGAAGCTATTTTCAGTTTCTCCTTGAATTCATGCAAGGGGCCTTCTTCAAATTTTACACTTATTTCAATGAACAACTTTTCCATTGAAGGATCTAATAACCTATACCCATTTACACCTTTTGTATAACCCACAAAAATATATTCTTTGCTTTAGGGTTCCAAGGATTTCATCTTATTTGAAAGTATGTTGGACCATGCTCGAGATAAAAAGGTGTAGAAGTGTCTAACTTCTAGTTTCTTACTGATACAAGATTCAAATGGTGTCATTCCCTTCATGGATTTGTGAGGGAATTTGTTTTGAACATATGGTGCACAATGTATTTCCTAGATCCATAATTGTGAAGGAAGAGATATTGCATGCAGCATACAGTTGGCCATTTCTTTCAGGAACCAGTTCTTCCTCTCAACTACCCAATTTTGTTATGGAGTATAGGGAACTGTGTATTGCAACTATATGCCAACTTCAAAAAAATATGGTCTACGTCTTTATTTACATATTCTCCCCCAACATTTGAGTGAAGAATTTTGATCCTTTTTCCCTGATTGATTTTTTGCAAGTTCCTTGAAATATATAAGGCACTCAAAGAATTCGGATTAGAATTTGAGAAAGCCAATGCATGTGAATCTTGACTATTCATCAATGAATGTAAGAACATATTTTTCTTTTCTCATTTATGGATGTGAGAAAGGACCGGTTATATAATTGTGCACAATCTTGAGAATGGAGGATCATGGCAATGCTTTGCCTTTCTTTAACTTTTATTTAGGATGTTTTCCAAGAATGCAGCCTTGACAAAATCCATCTGTGAATTTGATGGTGGGTATTCAAATGTCCAAACCTTTCGTGCAATAGTTTGATTTCTTCATTTGCATGTGTTAGAAGCATAACATAATCATATTTAGGAACAAAATGTGAAAATGAATACAACCTGAAATGTTGGTTGATCTCATCTTTGAAATAAACTCTGTAACCACCTAACATCTCAAAGATAACCACTAAATATGGGGTGAATTCTACCCACTTTCATGTGCTAGAGTAAGTGATCTAATAGATCAAGAGAAAATTTATGGATAGTTTTGGAACATGCAATACATTATAAAAAAATCCATTGTCTAGATATACACTAGCTTGTCCACAAACATTTAGAGGAGTGTCATCTCCCATTAAAATGGGAGGATTAGTGCAAGGTTCAAAGAGGATAAGGTATCATTTGAGCTAACCATATGATACGATGCACTAGAATATAAGATCCATGCATTTAGTGAAGAATATATAGAAATTAATGCATGTGCTTTGCCTTGATCTTCTAGTGAATTGTCTCCATGATTTTTCTTGGTATTCTCTGGTATGAAATCTCCAAGATTGTTTTGATGTAGAACTTGTTCCATTAGATCAATAGTCACTTCTTCATGCATGAAATTTCTGGATGATATCTTTTGTTGAAATAGTTGCATTTGGATTTATGGCCTTCTTTGATTTTCCCGTTTTGGAGTTCGAAGACTCCTTGATGGAATTGAAGTTTGTGCCTTTCTTGTGATTGGGATTCTTCTTTCCTTTTAGTTTATATTTTCTTGTCTTATTGCTTTCATGTACCGCAAGTGCATTTTCTTTGGAATTCTTGAGAGCACCCATATTTATGACCTTATCCTGCTCATGTATAAGTGATTTAATGAATTCATCCATAGGAGGCATTTTCCAAGATTCACCCATGGTTATATTTGAAGTATGAAAGGAAGACATGAAGACAAAATAATTAGGGCCTAAATATGAGAGAATAGGTAGGATTAGTTGATCACATTGCTTTGACTTGTCTATTCATGATTAGGGCCTAACTTTGAGAGAATAGATAGGATTAGTTGATTAGGGCATTCACTAACACAAACACTAGTAATTTTCCACCTAGTCTAAGTTAACTGGCCATGCAGTCATCAATTAACTAGACATGCACAAGTGGATGCACCCTCCTAGTCTCATGCACATGAATGTTCCCTCCTAGTGATGGTTCCAAGGTAGATAGGAACTCTTGGTGATGATTACAAGGTGGGCATGCATGATTGGACTCCATTGGTGTAATTGAAGTCAAATTGAAGCATGAATCAATGAGAAGTGTGCCCTTTGCTATTAGAATATTATTCTCATCTAAGAGAGAATATATTGGACCAAGTGAGATCAAGTGCACCTTCATACATCGACTATGGAACATAGGATAAATATTCACTAGGTAAATGTGCATATATTGTAATAAATAGTTGGGCGAAGCCTAAAATAAATTGGGTTGGATGAGTGACCTAGATGTCCTGAACCATTTCCCTTCACCCTAGTGGCCTCATATCCTAGCTTATAGGTGGAATCCAAAAATAATTACCTATGGTTGGGTGGAAAATTACTTTCCAACAATAAATTTCCTTGGACCGACTTATTCAAGCTATGTGTTCCATCTATGTTATGAAATTTTGTTTATAATTATATTGATAAGTTGTATTTCCCTATATATGAAATGGGTAATGGAATTCATGAATGTATAATTTGTTTCATGTTGACTACTACATTGATAAGTTTCAAGCCTTTTGAATTCAATTGTCGTAGAGATTATTTGTATAGAAATTACATGGGTTCTATATTATGTTATTCATTTGAAGCTAGATGATAATGGCCAGTTTAGATCCTTTGTGCATATTGGCATGGTTTATATCCAAATGCAATTATGAATTGGGGTCTTTCAAATTATCCTTTAAACATTCTAATTTCAAGTTTTATTTCGATCTTGTAAGGCTTTTAGTGAGTTCAAACTCTTTTTTTCATTCAAATTATTTCCTTTAAGTGATGTCCAGTTGGCCCCTAGTTGGTTCAAAGAGCTTCTTCAAATGGGATGAAAATCCCTTTTGTTTGACTTTGAAATGTTGTTTTTAAAGTGACTCGGTCAATATATTATTTCGAAGAGGCCCAATGGACTCATTTTTTTATTTAGACACATCTTTGAAAGAGGCATGATGGGAATATTTCAAAGAGGCCTTATGGTTTAGTTGCACCTTCGACTTGGACCTTATAATATTTTGAAGAAAGGTTACATCTATTCTTTGACCCATGCAGTTAGGATTAATTTGAATGAAAAGGAATTTAGGATTATCTGAAGGGTTAACCTCAGTGAAAATGAAAATAAAAATTGCCCCTCCCTCTCAAATATGGCGATAGAGGGAGATTAGTACATAACATGGCGGTATCAAGGGAGTTCCATGGTTGAGTTGGTTGGAAGGTTGCATGGAGAGTTCTATGGAAAATAGCTTGGATGAGCCTAAACTAAATTGAGTAGGATGTGTGACTTAAGTTCCTAGACCAATTTTGTTCACTCCAATGGCGTCACAACCTATCTTAGGGTTGGCATCCACAAAAAAGTTCATATGGCTTGGTGGAATTACTTGCCAACAACTAGTTTCCTTGCAGAATCTTGTTCAAAGGTAAGTGTTCCATATATGTTATGAAATTTGTATATAATTATACTAATAAGTTATATTTTCTTGTGTATGAATTGGGTAATGGAATTCATGGATGTATAACATATTGCAAGTTGACCACTGCAATTATAAGCTACATTCGTTTGGAATTTACTTTCATTAGGTGATTTGGTTTAAACCTAAACTATGCATTCGATATTATGTTATGTATTAGAATTTGGATAATGATGGTTAGATTGAATCCTTTGTGCATAATTGTTTGGTCACCAACCAATGCCAATATGAAGTGGTTTTTTCAAATGATCCTTCAAACCTTCTAAGTTTGAGTGATATGGAGTATGTGAGGATTGCAATGACTTCATACCCCTTTTGTGTGTTCAAACTATTATCTTCCTGCAATGGATGATTGGCCCTTGGCACGGGGGCTTCACTAGAAGGCAATATAATATCACGTTCATTCATATTGCGGTATTAAATATTCATGAAAACCTAAAAATTATATTGCTTATATATTAAGGGGAAAAGGGTTTTTTATTTAATGTAACAATACAAAAATACTTTGGGGTCTTTTTTATATGGGCAGGCTGACAAATATCCGCCAAATGGAGATGGTGGGATCACGGTTGGATGATAAATCGAGTTGAGGCAAGGCTCGGGCTTACCAATACGCAGGGAAATCACGTCTTGAGGCATGCTTGAGTCCAGGGGTTTCATGGTGAAGTGGGTTTCCAGTCGATCATAGTCGAGAGACAGTGGTCATTGACATCCAATTGTTACCAATAACACTCAACGAGTTGTTACCAATAGCCTTGGGAGGCTCTAAGCCTCCAGGACCTGTTATAGGCCCTCGATAGGCCTTGGGGGCTTGAAGACCCAACCACTTGTGCCTATTACAGGCCTTGGGAGGTTTATTCATCCTCCTAGAGCTTGTTACAGGCCCTGGGGGCTTGGATACCTATCCCACAACAGGCTTAGTCAGCGATTGGGGAACTGCAACATGCAATCTAAATGTTGTACTATGTGCATTGGCTCTAGTGACATACAAGAAGTGATCTCCTATCTCTTCATTAGACCATTAGATGTTGCAAATCATAATGATATGTAGTTGAGTAATTGCATTGTGGGTGAAGTAATTTGCATCCACGATATACATCAAAAGAAGCAAGGTGCATTGTAGAATGCATGTGGGGTCATAAGAGGGGTATGATATCAATATACTAGGTAGAAATATAAAGGGGTATAAAAAATGTTAATGAAAAAATTTATACATACAATATCTAGTGAAAATAGGTTTTTTTAAAATTGGGAAGACATATTGGGAGGGGGTTAAAAAAAATTATTTTGGAAGGTATTTTCCAATATTTAGTGAAATTAGGGGTATTGTTTCATATGCCATGATCGAACGTGTTATGATAGTTGTTTATTGAGTGAAGCCCCCGTGGCCCTTGGTTGAATTGAAGTGATTCTTCAAATGGGCCAAAAATCCCTTTTGTTTTACTTCAAAATGTTATTTTTGAAGTGGCCCAATCAGGATCTTGTTGGGAAGAGGCCATGTGGCCTTATTTTTATAATCAAACACATATTTTAAGGGGCCTAATGGGAATTTTCCAAGCATACCAATGGCCTTTTCTTTATCCTCTAGTAGAATTGGGTACGATTTCCAACATTCTACCAACAATAACTTTGACATCATCGCATTGAAAATGGTATTTTCTATTGTTCAAATAAATTTGTCCTAACTTTGTTGAGTATTTATCTTATTGGTCCCTCCTTAGTTCTCTAAAGTTGTATGTATACCATGTGGCAATTTATTTATGCAACATTTTTGTACCTGTTGGTCACCCTATATGCCAATTAATTACAACTAACACACATGATGCTCAATATGAATTGTCAACCCAGGGAGGTCTTTTATTTCAATGGCAATAAGCATAGTCTATGTTTAAACATTTCAAGTACCTGATTAAATAAATGGAGATAAAATATCCTACCTATCTGCTCAGCCAAACTCATCTCATAGCTAAAACTAATCTAACTTATCCATCTAGGAATTCAAAATACAAATATCTTCCTACAAGTATCAATCCAGCAGTTACTGATCTAGCAATGAAATGAACTAGACTTACTTTTGCAAGAAGTTAAATCTTATAATTATCAAACTACAGTATTCAATCTCTACTGATCTAATTCATCTAGCAGCTATTGTAACTCAATCATAATTTGTATAATCTATTGAATTCAAGAAATATAAAACAAAAACTAGAAACTAGAGGTAAGCTTGAACTCTATTTTGATTAAATATTGGAAATCCTAGAAAGAATAAATGACTGAGAGGAATCAGAGCTGAGCTTGGCTGTAATAGCTGATCTAACACACCATGCATCAAATAAACTAACCTACACATTCGACTGTCACACCACACAGTTGCATCTATTCAGGATGCAATTATAAACTACCAAAGAAGAATGCAATTGTCAACTCACTATTGCAGCTCACAGTAACACATCTAATGCAATTCCACACCACACAACAGGAAAGAAATTAAACTACCTACTTAACTCAGCGATCTCTGTGAGAAGGCGGGCCTTGCCCTTCTAACAGAGATGTCGTAGACTAACACAAATTAAAACTCAGATATAAGAAACTCTGCTCCTTGTATTAGAAATAATGAATCACAGTCACATCTCTCTGTCTCAACTTATACAATTAGAAAATCTCCAACCCCAGGCTCAGAATGCCTCTTTACATTTATACCCCATGACATGAAATTGTTACACCAAAATATTGGGCAGCCATGAAGATCTACGACCTTCAGGCTGCCGATTACAATTGGACGGTTACAACCATAAGTGGAATTTAAATGAAATCGTTACATTAGGGCCTGAGTTGTTACATGCGATTCGCAGCCAGAGTAGATTCCAACTAACTAGACTGGTTGATACTTAGATGCTCTGTTGTGACTCAGTCGCAGCTAGCCATGTGTAGGAATGCTCGAACTATTACAGCAATATGTGGAACCGAACCCAAGAAGGGACAGTTGACGCCACGCATGCCTCTTCTCCAAAGGTCAACGAGTTGCTACACCTGCGGTCTTGTAAAGGATTCTGGGCTATCTTTATCGAATCAAACAATGTTAGCACAACCTTAAAAGATAGAGTACAAAACCATAAACAAATAAGGCATTAATTGAATAAAACAATAATATATTATACCTGTTGCAATCCATGCTTTTATTGGGAAAATATTTACTTAGATCAAGGAATAGTGAGGCAAAACAGGGAAAAAGGTTTAGATAGGTGTAGGAAAAAAGGGGCTATTTTGGGGCCCAACATATCCCCCCAGCTATCCAATTGCATTTCCTCATGCAACAACCAACTAATCTGAGTCTGAATCTGGTCCCAGTTCATGCTGAGAGGAAAAATTGAAGAAAATGTTAGGTTCCTTGCCTGCTTCCAAAAACCCATTGCAAGCAGCCCAATATTCCCAGCACTGCTTCTCTTCTACCTTAGTCAGTGTATAATTATCCTTGTAAGGTCCTCCTGGCCACCATATGAGTGGAAATTTGAACTTAAGTCATGGCCACTGTAACCCACAAGTTCTCATGCAATTGACATACCCTTCTACCCTGGGAAGAGCTTGCTTAAAATTCTTAAGGCAGTAAGGATCCCTTTTCTTCAAGGATGGAGAAGAATTTTTCCACCTGTTCTTGCTACCCTCTAAGGAAAGATGTCGTTGTTTGGAGATCAAGTCAACACAGGTAGAGATAACCTTTTATTGCATCTTCTTTAGATGATGAGTCTTTGAAGGAGATAAGAAACATCTTCCATGGTTTATAAGGAGAACCTGAGGAGATTGGGGTTCACTCCTAATCCATAGATTGGAGTTGGCCTCATTCTTTGAGATTGTATGGAAATCATCTTCCCACTGCACATGATTATTAAAAAAAAAGGAAAAGGCTCTCAACTGAACATCCCCTACATAGGAAATAGGATTAGAGCGAGAATCACCAAAACATGCCATATTGTGCAAATGTAATTCACACAATAGATGCTGCTCAAGAAAGCTGCTTGAAAAAAAGGTCTCTAAGAAATGAGAAGGAATCAACACTTGATAAGGTCTACCCTCATGTAAGGCCTTCAATTTGAACAGGTTCATTTGTTCATACATAAATACCGGATAGGAAGGAGATGGGTCTCTTGAACTCAGCAGCTCCCAAGAGAGGGCATACATTAGGTCCTTTTCTTTTTGCATGAATTTGAATTCCTTCAACTCCTCCAATTCTTTTTGCATCTATTCCATTTGATATCCATGAAGAGTTGATTCCTATGCCCACTTCTCTCTCAACTCCTTGACAGTCTTCCTATGTTCAAAGAGAGGAACCATCCCTTCTCGACACTGATCAATATGCTTTTTCCATTTGGCTAACTCCAGCTGTAACAAAGAAAGATTTTTCTCCAAACGTTGAATCCTTCTATCCTCCACATCCTTATCATCATCATAATCCAAATTAATGAAGTCTTGAGATAGTTTCATTTTTACCTTATCACCAGATGTCCCAGCTTCCTCATTTTGAATTGGCAGTGTAACATCTTCCTCTTCCATCGGTGTTGCAATGACCTCTGCTTGTGTTCCAATCTCAACAATTAATTTTGAGGATGCTGGTTCTTGTGTAATAACATCCTTTTCCTGTACTTCAACCTCGACAGCTTCAATTTGTGCTACTGATTCAACAAATAATTTCGAGAATACTGGTTCTTGTGTAACAGTACTCTCTTCCTACATACCAAACTCAGTAGCTTCAATCTGAGTTACAGTCTTAACAAATACTTTTAGGAATGCTGGTTCTTGTGTGGCAACATCCTTTCTCTTCACTTCCGTCTCAGCAATTTCAGTCTGAGTTGCAATTTCAGCAAACATTTTTAAAGACACTGGTTCTTGTGTAACAACGTCTTTCTCTTGGGCCTCAACATCAACAATTGTTGTCTGGGTTGCAATTTCACTAAATATTTTCAAGGATGATGGTTCTTGTGTAATAGCACCCTGTTTTTCAATTTCTTCAAATTGCCGAGGTTGTTCTTGAATTACCTCGATATCTTCTGAAAGATGAGACTAGTCCTGACATAATTCAGTATTTCCTAATGGATGGGATTGCATTCCTTCATCTCCCCCTAGTTCCAAATCAAGGATTAGGTCTATCTCTGGCTCATTCTCCTCCATCATCTCTATTGCAGGATTCTCAATGTCCTCTAAAGGATGAGACTGGCCTTGGCATAGTTCAGTATTTTCTGATGGCCGGGATTACATTTCTTCATTTTCCCCTAGTTCTAGAATAGAGATTAGATCTATTTCTGGCTCATTCTCCTTCATCAACTCCACTGCAGGTACACTTTCTCCTTCTTGCCTTTCTTGTACAGGATCTTGTGCTACCAATCCCAGCACTATGACTCTGTGCCCTCCAGATTTAAATATGTCTCCACATTCGGGGCATACCATTTCTCCTTGTTCTTCATTTCCCAAAACATGAGATGAATTTTATAACAGATCTGCAGCTTCCACTAATGTATTCAAGCCCTTCTCTACCCAATTTCTAGTTGCTTCCTTCCATTTCTCCAATTCCTTTCGAAGCAATTGCACCTCCTCCTTCAACAGGTCATTTTCAAAAAGAAGGTTTTCAATTTGGGGCTCTTCCACAGCAGGTTCTTGTGTAACAGCCGGTGATTTGGGGTTTAAAATGGGAATTTCTATGCATGCCGCAGTTGCACATGTTGCTTCTGCTGTGGGAATCTCAACATTTTCCCCAATTGCACATGTTGTTTATGCTGCTGTAAGAGATCGATTCCTTCTATTCTTCACTCCCAATGGATGGCCTTCACCGCATACTGCTATTGTTGCTGTAACAACTCTGGTTTTTCTCTTTTTCGTTGGGGTATATGTCTGATCCTTATTCCCTGACCTTTTTCTTCTTTTCTATGACACAAGGGTTTCTAAACTTTCAGAAAGGGGCATGAATTCCTCCTCTTCAACATTAGTTCCCCTTATTTTAGGGGAGGATGCGACATCCAACACCTCCTTATTTCCTCCTTCTGCTGCCTCTTCCTTGCATTCTTCCTTTTGCATTGCAACTTCTGTAGCTGTAGCTTCCACTGTTGCAGCTTAAACAGCTGCTCTAGTTTCACCTTCCTCTGCTGCAGCTGCTAATGATGCCATCTCCACTACTTCAGCTACCACCCTAACCGCAACTTCAATTGGGTATGTTTCTTTCTCAATAGGGTTTGCTGTTTTTGCAGCTTCCAATATCACTGCCTCATTCACCATCGGTTCCATCATATCTCCTTCTGCTACAAGGTTTGTTGTTGTCGCAGCTCCCCCCATATTTACCTCTTGCACCTGGTCTTCCAATGCTCCATCCCTCCCCCCAGCTAAATTGGAGGAACTCCGGTCCTCAATTACCCTGTCAACCCCTCCTATTGCCACGGCGGGTGCTCGAGGTACCCTTGGCCGAGCTACAAATTATTCCCATGTCAAATTCTGGTGTGCAAGGGCCTGTAAGACTAACAATTTAATTAGCCCATGGTTTGAGAGGGAAGATAAGGGATGTCAAGCACCCTTGACATACCCATCCATAGTTTGCAAAGATTGTAAAAGATAAAAAGGAATATTTAACAATCTGTGGTGGCGTAAATGTGAAAGGAGGTAAAATTCATATATGTAAACCACTTTGTACCTACCTTCACAGGAAATGTATTTCTTGATGAAAGTCACCACCTAGTTCCAAGGATTTGGCAAGGATTCCAGGGCTACGCCTCAGCCATGTGGCCGAACAACCTATCCTATGGCCAAAAAGTCTGTAGTTGCAGTCAAATTATGGCACTTCCGACCAAACCATTGCATCCCAGTTCTGGGAAATCCTGTTACTTCCACCATGATTGCTTCTGAAACATTCACTCTGATGCCTCGAACCTTTGAATGAGTGCGGGTTAAATTTTCGGAAAACTCAAGTGTGGTTTCTTCATGAAAATCATTCAACCGCTGGAAATATTCAATCCATCCAGCTTCCTGGAAGATGGTAAAAACCTCTTTGTTTGCACGGAAAGGCTCTATGCTGACAAGTTTGTGTCGTACCGGGATTCCCATATTGCAAGACTGTCTGTAAATTTTGCTACCAATAGAATGAGTTGCAGTCTCATACATCGAGCTACTGCATGCAAAATGAGCGATGGATAGCCGAAGGTTGGTTTGGGTATTTTGGGAAAGGTGGCACAGTTATTTTTGGAAATTGGCATGACCATTTTTTGTATAAAAGTGGTGATAGGTTGTCGCACGAGGCAGGTCGAATGGCGGTCAAAACTGAAAGTAAAGGATGAATCAGACATCGTTATCTTTGCAGTGGATTGGCTTAGAATAGCTGACATGGACTAATGAAAAAATATACTCATTATTGATTATTGCATTTAGTCATGCCTAATTATGTTTATGATTAAGATGTCATACCTTGAAATGTAATGCCAAACCGTCGTGTTCGAAGGGAGCGCCTTTCCACGGTCACATTGTTGATAGGATCATCAATTCGCACATGCGCCCACGAGCTGGCCATTGCGAGTGGAAAATAAAGTACATCCACATTGGCATAGATCATAAAAATATGTGGTAGATGGGTAAGCTTTTAATGTTCATTGTGGAGAATGGAGGACACTAATACCGATGAGCAGAGATAGAATGAGGTGTCAATTAGGAATTAGCGGAATCGCAGTTGCCAAAAGTAGGAGAAATGGGAAAATTTAGCTGTTGCAGCTGCTCAAAATAGGAAAAAGAAGCACTTTTAGCAGTGTTACAGCTGTGTGGAATAGGAAAAATAGACATCTTGGTGGTTAGCGGATGTTGCAGCTGTGCGAAATAGGAAGAATAGGCAACTTTAGCAGATGTTGCAGTTGCGCGAAATAGGAAGGATAGACAACTTGGCGGTGTCGTAGCTAATAAAAATAGGGGAAATGGGCGATGTGAATGTTGCAGCTGCGGTAAAGAGAAATAAGCAATAGCTAGCAATGTTGCAGCTGCGCGGAAAAAGAGACTTAGGTGAGATATAGCGGTGTTGCAGTTGAAAAAATAGAGATTTGGGAGGGTTTTATGCAGTGTTGCAGCTGCGGGAAAAAAAGATAGGCCATTTGGAGTGGTGTTGCACTGCAAAAATAAAGATTTGCGCGGGATTTTAGCACTATTGCAACTGCAGGAAAAAGAGAAATGAACCATATTTTGTTGAGTAACTTATTCCTACAACATTATTTTCTTCCAAGGAATTATTCACAGATAGGAGGATCAACCAAAATCCCACAGTTGCTTTGACTGAGTTGCGACTGCCTCCATTCGAGTGATCTTCCACGCCAAAAACCTGTTCAAAGTTCTTAAAAAAACAAAAACCCATCAAAACTGAAAAATAAAATAAAATCAAAGAAAAGAAAATGATTTATTTATATACAGAAAAATTTATGCAGAATTGCAACAGCCTTTTAAAAATGATCAGGGACAGGGAAAAGTCCTTTCTCCCAAATCAATTGGTAACCTAGATTAGCTGCAACATGTGAAATAAATGCGTCCCTTAAAACAGGCTTATGATACAATCGCAACCGATGACCATTGGCAAATAATGGTGTTTTGTTTTCATCGATGGTGATCAATCGAACTGTTCCATTGTCAAACACTTTTTCTACCTGGTAGGGTCCCAGCCATCTTGTTCGTAGTTCGCCTTTGAAATCCCTTTTAAACTGTGAATCATACAACAGATCCCAGTCTCCCTCATAGAAGACTTTCTTCTTTATAAATTTGTCATGCCACTTGGAGCACTGTTGTTGGATCAAGGCTGTATGATGAACTGCAATTGTGCGCTTCTCATCCAACTCATTTAGCTAATTCAAATGGTTCCTCTGAGCTTCTATTAAGTCAAGGTTTGCTTCAATGTCTGTCTTCAAAGTTCTGATTTCAAATTCAATCGGGAAGACAACATTGTTAGTTTTTCAGAAATTTCAATCTGATCTATGATCTTAACTAAGAGAATAACATGTACAACATATCTATAGCATATCAATCATGGACGCAATAATGCAAGCACACAAGAGACACAGAGTTTCACCGGGGAAAACAAAGAAGGTTAAAAGCCCTGCAACTTCCTCAGAGATAAATAGAGCAATGATACAACCCAAGCATAAGATTTATACTCCTAGCAGCAGCTTCTCCTCCTCCACTAGTGCGCCACTCTCCAATGAGTGTGTGAGTGAGAAGTGAATGATCAAATAGAGTGCCTCCCGCACTCTATTTATACTTGACTTGACTTTCCTAATAACCTTTACTAGGTCAGCCTTAACTTAACCACATAACATAATGCTGACAGGGCCGACCCACAGTAGGGTGGTCTAATAACCCTTTAACCCACATGACTTATACAGGGTTGACCCCATCAAGGTGGTCTAATAACCCATCAAGTATAAGTTACGGCACTTACAATATAAATGATGACACTTCCGTATAGAGGAATAATAACATCTCTATAGGAATACAAACACTTCCATATAGAGGAATAATAATATATCTATAGAAATACAATATACATAGGTGAAATACATTCCAAAGTTACAATTACATCAACACTCCCTCTTAACTAGGAAGGTATTTCTCGACACAGGTCTTCTAGCACAAGTCTTCTTCTCAAGATCATTGTCACTGAATCATCGTCATCAAATCATCATCATCGTCACTGCTTTTGCTATCTCATCAATCTCTGATCTACTCATCATAGGAAGTTCTACAGAGCCAGTCCTTTTTCATACTAGATGTAGGCCCACCACCTGTAGGTCTTCATCATCACTAGCCATACTGTGGAATCCTCAGGACTTATTACGTACATCACAAACCCTCGCAAGAGCATCCCAAGAATTATTACGGGCACACAGCCCAACCTATCGGATCTACCAGGTCTTATATGTGACCCTCATCAAAAACCCTCGAAAGAGCATCCCAGGACTTATTACGAGCACATAGCCCAACCTATCGGATCTCCCAGATCTTACATGTGACCCTCATCACAAACCCTCGAAAGAGCATCCCAAGACTTATTACGGGAACACAACCCAACCTATCGGATCTCCTAGGTCTTACATGTGATCTCCACTACAAACCCTCGAAAGATCATCCCAGGACTTATTACAGGCACACAGCCCAACCTATTGGATCTCCTAGGACTTACATGTAGTCAACCCTCGAAAGAGCATCCCAGGACTTATTACAGGCACACAACCCAACCTATCGGATCTCCCAGGACTTACATGTAGTCACCACCACAAACCCTCGAAAGAGCATCCCAGGAATTATTATGGGCACACAGCCCAACCTATCGGATCTCCCAGGTCTTACATGTGGTCACAGGACAAACCCTCGAAAGAGCATCCCAGGACTTATTACGGGCACACAGCCAAACCTCTTGGATCTCCTAGGTCTTACAAGTCCTCTCAAGCACAACCTGTCCACGGCCACAGAGCATCATCCTGATACTCACCATACATCATCCTGATGTACATGATCATCCTGATCATCATCACTGCATCGTCCTGATGCATGTCATCATCGCATGATCATCCTGATCATCATCACTGCATCATCCTGATGCATGTCGTCCAGAGCATTGTTCTGATACTCATCACACATGATCATCCTGATCATCGTCACTGCATCGTCCTGATGCATGTCGTCCAGAGCATCGTCCTGACACTCATCACACATGATCATCGTCCTGATGCATGTCGTCCAGAGCATCGTCTTGATACTCATCACACATGATCATCCTGATCATCGTCATAGCATCATCTTGATGCATATCGTCCAGAGCATCATTCTGATACTCATCACACATGATCATCCTGATCATCATCATAGCATCATCATGATGCATATCATCTGGAGCAACATCCTGAAGCTCATCATCCATGATCATCCTGATCATACAATGCATCCACCTGATGCATACATAGTATCTACCTGATACATATCATCATACATGATCTACCTGATCATACAATGTATCCACCTGATACATAAAAAAATACATGATCCACCTGATACATATTAACAGACATGATCCACCTGATCATCCATCTGATACATATACATGATCCAACTGATCATAACAAGCATCAAACATGATGCATATACATATACATGATCCAACTGATCATAACAAGCATCCAACATGATGCATATATAGAGCAGTAACTGGAGCATTGTCCTGATGCTCACCATACAGCGCTTACATCCATAGCCATGGGAAGGATCCTCCTCTCACCATGCTTGGAATGGCTTCAGCAAATGTGTCCATCACTTCTTCCTCGAAGTGTCATCAATATGAAGAACTCCAAGCCTCTCTCTGAAGTACTCAAACTTCACTCTGGCTAGTGGTTTCGTCAACACATCTGCAACCTGCTCATCCGTCACAACATACAAGAGCTTCACTGCTCCTCTCTACACCATATCCTTGATATAGTGATATTTGATCTCAATGTGCTTCAACCTGTCGTGGAACATCGGGTTCTCAGACAGCTTCACACAACTCTGGTTGTAACAAAAAGATACCAGTAGCCTCCAATGGGAGATCAAATAACTTAGACAGTAGCTTCCTCAACCATACTGCCTCACAACTAACCGAACAAGCTGCAACATACTCTGCTTTGGCTATACTCAATGCTACATAGGACTGCTTCCTGCTAAACCAAGAGATCACACCTAATCCTATACTGAAGCAACACCTAGAAGTGCTCTTCATATCTGTAGCACTGCCTGCCCAGTCTTAATCAAAATAACCATGCAGGTTAAACTTTTGACTTGCATCATACTTGAGCCCATAATCAACTATATCCTTCAAGTACCTCAAAATATGCTTTACAGCAACCGGGTGAACAATTCTCGGATCCGTCAGGAACTGGCTCAATGTGTTCACCGCAAAGCAAATATCTAGTCTCATATTCATCAGGTACATCAAGGACCCAATCATCTGATGATACATCGTGACATAAACCGGCTCAAATGAAGCATCACACAGAAGCTTCAGGTTCGATGCCATAGGTGTGGCCATGGCCTTGTAGTCCATCATCCCAAACCTCTTCAGGATCTCTACTGCATACTTCCCTTGTCCAAGGAAGATTCCATCTGCACTCTACCACACCTCCATGCCTAGAAAATAGTGCATCATCCCCAAGTCCTTCATCTCGAACTTGACAGCAAGCTTCCTCTTCGTATTGGCAATCAATCTATTATCACCTATAACAAATAGGTCATCCACATACAAAAGTAGTATCACTGGATTTCCTTCCTCAACCTTGTAGTAAAGGTTAGAATCCGCTTTACTCTTGGTAAATCCCAGACTGGATAGAAATATTTCTATCCTCCCATACCAAGTCCTGGGAGATTTCTTCAAGCCATACAAGGCTTTCTTCAACCTGCACACATATGACTCTCTGTCATGTGTCTCAAAACCAAGTGGTTGCTCCACATACACTTCCTCCTCGACTACACCATTCAAGAAAGTTGTCTTGACATCCATCTGCTGTATCTTCCATTTCATCACTGCAGCCAGAGTAAGTACTGATCTGATGGAAGTGTACCTGGCTATAGGAGCAAAAGTTTCTTCATAGTCTAACCCCTCTTTCTGGGAAAATCTACGAGCTACAAATCTCGCTTTGTATTTCTCTATGCTGCCATCTGTAGCATGCTTGATCTTGTAGATTCACTTGGAAGTCACTAAGGAATTCCCATCAGGTCTTGGGACTGCATCCCAAACATTATGATCGATTGGTACTCCTCGATCATGGCATTCTTCCCGAATCCTAGGAACTTCAATATCTTCAATAGATAACTTTTTTGCTGAACAAATGTTGTAGTCCTTCTTTTGTAGGTGATGGTATACAATGTTTCCTACAAAACAAGTTAAATTGCATGATTAGAAACATATCATAGTTTTCAGAACAAATTCTTACACATAAGGAAATATGTCATACAGTCATGCAATTATCTTAACCAATGCTTCAATACAACATTTATCCATATCCTGTAACTTTCTAGATGCCTTCCAATCTCTACCAGAACATTGTTAAGAGTGTGCACAACTCCCAACATGTCAGCAAAGAGGTTTCATTCTAGATAAGTAGCAATGGAATGTTGTACAGTGCCATAGGCCACTTACCCATCACATGCATATTAGTAGTATACTGTTCATTAATGCAATTATTCTAATATGCATAATACACACCCTAAGTCTAGGAACATAAGCATATACATCATTGAACAATATTATTTAAACAAACAAATATGCAGGAAATGTTAATTCAAATACTTATCTTTGTTTGTGTGTTGAGTGGACTCCCTCTTAATCTTTGCTTCCTTGTAGGAACTACTGGAGTGTTCTCCCTCTTGATCTGGATTATCTGTCATATCCATCCCGGACCACTATGCATGCTTAAATGTGCACTTGTGTCATGATTGTGCTATCCTCAAGATCTCATGCATAATCATACATTCATTAGTATAATCTCAAAATAAGATAATCTTAAACATGTATAGTCAAGATCATTTCATACAAAGATAATTTATCACAATTCTTTTACTCATGCATATTCCTATTTGACCATAGGACTTTTCTGGTTAGTCATATCATCAATCAAAGTAAGAAGCATAATATGCCTAAACCCATGATTACTCAAACCTATAACTTCATGAATAATTATTATCAATCATGCCAAGTATACTTATAGAAGAAATCCTAACACAAGGTAGGATTCTAACTTGATATAGGAAAGACATACCTGGATTAGCATGCTAGCAGGTTATGTCTAACATACCCACATGATGTCTTCTTGTTCTCTCAAATGACTTGTGCTAGTGACCTGAATATCTCATAAGTTAACCATTGTGGAACCAAATTATACATACCTTGTAAGTAGAGATTCTATGTGATTCATGACTATGGATGAGTCTTTTGTCTTCATGTCACCATGGTCATATGTTCTTGATCTAGAACTTGATTTGTCTTTCTAGATGTACCTTTCATATTAGCGGACAACATCATCCTCATACAAGACCACAATGCATTAGTACAATCATAAGTGTCAACACCCTAATCAATGAATATCTACATTCATAATTTTATTAAGGTGATACGACAAGTCTAAAGTTAATCAAGATTGTACTAACCTTAATGAAGACAAACATACCATAAACTTAATCATGAACAGATCTCGAAACATACCTAGATGAGTCATACCTGTCGATATTGCTTGTAGTCTTCTTATGTGAGGTCTTAGCCTCATCTCCCTCTGAAACAGGAACTTCTTCACTTATGCAGGTGACCAATCCATTCTCTTCTAGGATTAACCCAATCCACTTGATTTGCATAAAGTAGATCTGGAACTAGATTAGGGTTTGTCAGGGAAACCCTAAAATTTTATACTTTGAATTTCAAACTTCTGAAAGGATAGAAAGATGCGCCTTGATGAGTTGATCGACCTGGTATACTCAGAATTTGAAAACTACAAAGTTTCACCCCTCACATTTGCTTTTCAATCTTCCGGATTCACTAGGGAGGACCCTGAATTAGGGTTTGAGTTTCCCGGAGCTTCACCTAACCAAATAGTTTGATCCAAAGCTCTAAACTTCAATTTTTCCAAGGCGCTTCCAGCTATGGTCACATATTTCAAAAATTCCCATTTTTCCAGAAGCCCTAATTTTTCACCTTTCCGATCAAAGTCCTAAACTAGGGTTTTATCAAGCCCGGCCTTCAACCAAAAAATTCGATCTTGGTCTCTAAATTTTGATTTTGATGAGGAGCATCCATCCGTGGTTTCCAATTACAAAAATTCTGACTTTCTCCGAAGCCCTAAATTCCCGGAGCCATGAATGAAGGTGCTCAAAATCCAATTCTGTTTTGACAGAAATATGTACCTGATTGTTTCTAGTGTAACTCCAAAATTTCAGATCCACAAGGTCTGAAAATTCTTCCTATGATAGCCTGACTAGTTATCTTTCCAACCCCATAGTTCTGACCTCAAATGGATTCTCTGAGAGAGAGTTATGCCAAGTGTCAAAACGTGACCTGTTTATGGGATAAAACAGGAGAGTGAACTTGTACGGAGTGCCACATGTCACTAGTTCACTTTCGGCCTCTGAACCTTTGTCCTGTGAAATTAAAGTCCATTCCCTACCTGTCACTTTTTACGAAATTTCATTTGGAGCTTCCTATCCCAAGTTGTGACCTTTTTTCCTAGATCGCTTGTTTATGACTGAGATATGGAAGAGGCAGAAACCCTAGATTGTACAAATCATAAAACACAAAGTACAATGAATTAGAAGTTGTACTTTAGATACAAGGTACATTGGGATCTTATATTCGACCTGTAAAAGTTTCAGATCCTGAAACTTTGCCAAAATGGATTTATAGCAAAATTTCTACGATGGCTGGTTTTTCTATATCAAGCCCTAGCTTCGCAAGTGCAACAAGTGTCATAAATGCCATACCATGCCTTATTTCAGGATATCTTTGATACCATGTTAGTTTTTTAGAAATTTCAATCTGATCTAGGATCTTAACTGAGAGAATAACATGTACATCATATCAATCATGAACACAATAATGCAAGCACACAAGAGACACAGAGTTTCACCGGGGAAAACCAAGAAGGTGAAAAACCCCGCAACTTCCTCAGAGATAGATAGAGCAATGATACAACCCAAGTATAAGAGATATACTCCTAGCAGCAGCTTCTCCTCCTCCACTAGTGCGCCACTCTCCAAATAGTGTGTGAGTGAGAAGTGAATGATCAAATAGAGTGCCTCCTGCACTCTATTTATATTTGACTTGACTTGCCTAATAACCTTTACTAGGTCAGCCTTAACTTAACCACATAACATAATGCTGACAGGGCTGACCCCCAACAGGGTGGTCTAATAACCCTTTAACCCACATGACTTATACAGGTTCGGCCCCATCAAGGTGGTCTAATAACCCATCAAGTATAAGTTACGACACTTACAATATAAATGACGACACTTCTGTATAGAGGAATAATATCTCTATAGGAATACAAACACTTCCATATAGAGGAATAATAACATCTTTATAGGAATACAATATACATAGGTGAAATACATTCCAAAGTTACAATTACATCAACAAGCATTCTTTCCATATACCAATTCATATGGGGAAAAACCAGTAGTGTTGCGCCATGTGGTGCGATAAGCCCATAGTGCCTCCGGGAGTCTGTCAGCCCAATCTTTACGGTAGCTTTTCACTGTTTTTGTTAAAATAGCCTCAATAACCTTATTTGTGCTTTCCACTTGGCCATTGGCCTGTGGATGATATGGTGAGGTTATTTTGTGTTGAATGTGAAACTTCTGTAATAGGGCTTCCAATTTGTGAGACACGAACTGTGGTCCACCATCTATAATGATTTCCTTGGGTATTCCAAATCGAGTAAAATTTTATTCATACAGGAAATCAATTTCAGCCTAATCATTGGCTCTAACCAAGGCTACAGCTTCCACCCATTTGGTCATGTAATCTATGCAAACCAAGATGTGAACTTTCTACTTCGAGGGAGGGTTCATAGGCCCTACGAAATCCAGAGCCCATCTATCAAAAGGTTCAACCACAAGTTGTGGCTGAAGAGGCATTTCATCTAATCTATTCGGCTGGCCCATTCTCTAGCAGCTGTCACAAGCCTGAACATACTTTTTCCCATCCTTAAACAATGACGGCCAATAATAACCCATCCTTAAAACCTTATGACCTGTCCTTTTATCAGCAAAATGTCCCCCACGGGGCTCATCATGGAAAGGTTTCATGATACTATAATTTTCATCTTCTCTTACACATCTTTTGATTTCCAAATCAAGACCTGTGTAGAAAAGATGTTCATCCAACCAACAGTGTCTAGCACTCTGTTGTATGATCCTTCTTTTTTCTTTCTTTGACAAATGTGCTGGAAGCTTACCTGCAGCCAAGTAGTTAGCAATATCTGTGTACCATGGGGAATGTGCTGATACTGCAAACAAATGTTCATCAGGGAAGAAATCTTTGAATGGTAAATTGTCATCATTATTAGTAAGTCGAGATAAAAATTTAGCAACAACGTTTTCCTTTCCTGGTCTGTCAATAATTGTAATGTCAAATTCCTGTAATAGTAACATCCATCTAGTTACTCTAACATTCGTGATAGGTTTATTCATTAAGTATTTGATGGCTGAATGGTCAGTGTGCACAAAAGTGGAATATCCAGTAATGCAGTGTCTAAATTTGTTGATGGCATAGACAATGGAAAGGAACTCCTTCTCTGTAACAGTGTAGTTCAGTTCAGCAGGGGCCAGGTTCTTACTAATGTAATAAATTGCATAGGGAACATGACCTTCCTATTGTCCCAATACTTCCCCAATGGCAGTATCTGAAGCATCGGAGAAGATGTGAAAAGGCAGAGCCCAATTGGGCCCTCATAAGATAGGTGTTGTAGATAGCCTTTTCTTAAGTTCAGTAAACATTTTTTGGCATGCATCATTCCAATCAAACTGTGCATCCTTCATCAACAGGGTGAACAAAGGAGAGGCTAGTTTGGAAAAAATTTCTATGAATCTTTTGTAATAACCAGCATGCCCTAAGAAGCTACTTACATCTTTTTGTGTTCCAGGAGTTAGTATATTTTCAATTACCTTAATTTTGGATGGCTCTACTTGGATACCATCAGCAGAGTTTAAGTGCCCCAGAACTATGCCCTCGCTCATCATCATATAGCACTTTTCAGTGCTTAAAGATAGTTGGCTTTGTTCACAACGTTCCAAAATATTTTCTAAATTTTTCAATGCTTCTTTGAAACTACTACCGTATGGAGTGAAGTCATCCATAAAAATTTCCATGCAGTCATTTACCATCTTTGAAAATATCCCTATCATTGCTCTATTAAATGTGGTTGGTGCATTGCACAACCTGAAAGGAAGTACCCTGTAAGCAAAAGTGCCCCAGGGATAGGTGAAGGTAGTTTCGTCTTGGTCTTCTGGAGCAATGTGGATTTGGTTGTAACCACTAAATCCATGCAGAAAGGAAAAATACTTCTTTCCAGACAAGGTATCAAGGACCTGATCAATAAAAGGTAAGGGGAAGTGGTCTTTCTGCGTTGCTTTATTCAATTCTCTATAATATATGGAGACCCTCCATTTCCCATTCTTTTTTGTTACAACCACGAGTGGACAAACCCGCTCACTGCCTGAAACTGGGTATATAAATCCTGCTTCCAAAAGTTTTGGGATTTCTTCCTTCACTATGTCCCTTAAGTTTGAGTTCATCCTCCGTTGTGGTTGGCACACTGGCCTGGAGTCGCTTTTGATGTAAATGTGATGGGTACACATATTAGAAGGAATACCCTTCATATCTGTGTATTCCCATGCGAAAGCTCCTTTATGTTTTTTGAGCAAAGTGATCGTCTGTTCCAGCTCATTGGGCGCACGATTTGGGTTAATTTTCAATGTTTTTCCTGGCTCAATTTCTACTGGGACACTTTTCAAATTTTTAAGTACTAGAATTATATTGGCATCACTTTCTAGAGTTTCTTCTATTAAATTTTCTTGTTATGTCCTCTAATGTATTGTTCAGAATTTGATAAACATGTTTATTAACAGACGTGGGTTCACTGATGAAACTGTTAATAGTTTCATCCTCTGTTTCATCCTTAAAATTTAAGGCTCTCCCTATTGTTAATAATGGTTGAACGCCTTCCTCTTCCTCCAGATCCACCCAAAGTGGAGTTTCAACTTCTAGGCTTGGTCGGGATGGAGGGTATAAAGTTCGGATTTTAATATCAGTCCCGTCTGAGATAGTCATGGACCCTGACTAATAGCTGATACAGGAAACTGTTGTGGCTAACCAAGGTCTTCCCAGGATCAGCGGGTGTCCCCCCAGCTACGACTTCGGTTGTAAAACCAAGAAATCCACAGGGTACTCCCACGAATCGACAGAGATTACCAGATCATCCAAGATTCCCTTAGGCTTGATTGTTGATCTGTCAGCAAGTTCTAAAATGCTAGGGGTTCGCCGAAGATTAGTGAGTCCCAATTTTTTCACAGTTTCGATGGTCATAACATTTATGGTTGCGCCTAAATCTACCAAGACATTTGGTATCTAAGTGTGTCCTATATGTACTGTAACAGTAGGGTTTCCAGGATCGTCATATTTAGCCACAAGATTCTTACCCATTATTAATTCATAAATATTTCCCAATACGTGGACAGGGAGGATCCCTCGGCTTTCTTCATGGTTTTCTAACCCACAGATCTCTAACGGTCTTGGCATAAATAGGCATATCATGAAGGGCTTGTAACAGAGGAATTTTGACGTATAAGTTCTTCAATTCCCCTAAGAGATTGAATCTAGGTTGTTCCACTATTTTCTGTAGGGCCAATCGTTCAGGATATGGTGGTTCTCTTATAAGCTGTGTAGGCTGTGTTTCATCGTGTGTTGCTTCTTGTGTTCTAGCTATTGTTTCAGTAGGAATATCAACATCCTCAATGATGGGGATTGTTGTATCAGCGGAATTCTCGTATTATTGATCCATTCTAGCTTCAGTCGCAGAGGATGGAACATCCTCAATGACTATAGGTTCCACTACTCTTCCCAATCGAAGATGTACATCGTTACAGGGAATGGAGGTAATGGAATAAACAGGCATGTTGGAAGTCTCAAATTGATGATCTGCTTTATTATTCAGGTTAGGGTTAGGTTGTGCAGGTAGATGTGGTCGTAGTGGTGCATTCATAGGTGCGACATTGTTTGGGAGTTGCAGCTGTGGCTGCTGGTACTATTGGTGAGGGTACTGTTGAGGAGGAAACTGTTGGTCGGGAGTTTGGTGATGGAGAAAATTGTTTCCTAGATAGGAATTTCTCCAGTTGGGAGCCCAGGGAGCTTGCTGGTTTGATTGTTGTACCCATGGCGTCCAGGGGTTAGGATTTTTCATTAATGTTTGAGATGGATGCCATTGGTTGTTAGAATAATGTGAAGGGAATTGTGTATTCATGTGATTCATATTATTCCAAAAAGGTGATGGTTCTGAATTCATACCTTGATTTTGAGGCTTCCAAGGCTTCTTCTGAGCAATAAAATAAGGTTGTTCCACATCTGAAGTAAATTCCTGCAAGACTTCTTTGACCTTGGGTAATGAAGGAAATTCCTTGGTATCATGATCCAGTTAACATATCCGACATACCTCTACCTTTTCAAGCGGACATTCTTTCAGTGGGTGCTTATTTCCGCATTTGGGACAGAATACACCAAGTGTCAGGTATTCTACTGCCTCCCTCTGTTTTTTTCTCAAGACATCCAATTCTGAGGAAATGGAGCTCATCATATCTATTTTAAAGTTCTTCAAAAGGTTTCCTATTTCTGCTCGAGTAGCTCCTCCTCTAGCTGATTTATGTGTCCTAGTGAAGACATCTCGATCTCGTTCCTTGTCCCGATTGTTGGTTCTAAAGGACCCCCTTGAATACCTTCAACATAATTCAACAATATTCTCAAAAGGTTCCTTTGAGATACCCCCCTTCCCCAACAAGTTCAACATATCAAGGCAATCGTCTCTAATTCTCCGTAGCAAGATAATCTTGAGTACATCTTTTCCAATCTCAGTATGACCAGACCTTTGTAAATTATACAACAACCTTTCAACAAAATATTCCAAGCTCTCTTCTTCCTTTTGAACCCTTTTAAACAAATCCTCCTTCCTATCTCTGGTTCTACAGTATTCTTGATATTTGGAAAGGAAGGTTTGTTTCATCTAGTCCCAGGTAGTAATGTTCTCACGACCCAAACTCATAAACTAGTGCAAAGCATTACCCTTCAGGGTGGCTGGAAATAGTTTCAGTTTCTGTGCACTGGAGGTGTAATCGTAAATGCGACAGAGGATGTCAAACTCAAAAATAAATTCATCTGGGTCTTTAGAGGACTTACCATGGAAATTTGGGAAAATCGAGGGTGAAATATTCTTCATAGGAGCTGCCCCTGGTGTTTGGAGGATAGGGAATTCGAGTGTGACCACAGTGTCACCATGCTGATTTTCTTCCACTTCCTCCTCATTATTGTTGTGGCACTCATTATTTCCTTCTTTTTCTCCATTATTCATGTTGCTCCAAAATTTCAGTGCTTCCTTCGCTCTTTCTTCCTATGCCTTTGCTTCCTCTGCTCTCCTCCTTTCTTCTTCTAGCCTTCTTTCTTCTTCTTTTTCCTGACGATGATCCAACCACTCCTCATTGGTAACTCTATGCCCATTAATATAATAGATCTCCTCTCTATCTGTTGCACCCACAACACTTCCCTTGTCTTAAGGAGGTTTCTTCTCTGGAACAGGAGTTGAAGGTCTCGTTCTGGTCTCCACTATTGATTGAGAAGTGTTAATATTAGGGAGAACAGAATTTCCCCTTCCTGGAGACACTCGCAGTAGTATGGTGGAAGAATCAGCTCTAACAATTATTTCATGAATGTATGTATGTCTTCCTTGACCTTGATTTCGACCACGACCTCGTCCACCTGCAATGTTAGTCTTTTGAGGGGTTCCCGATTTGTTTTTCTTGTATTTAGGAAAGCTTTAGATAATCAAAACTAAAATCAAATCAATAAGCCAACTACTATCTATGTCTATCAATTACCATCTTCGGCAATGACGCCAAAATATTGGTCACCCTCTATGCCAATTAATTACAACTAACACGCAGGATGCTCAATATGAATTGTCAACCCAGGGAGGTCTTTTATTTCAATGGAAATAAGCAAAGTCTATGTATAAACATTTCAAGTAGCTGATTAAATAAATGGAGATAAATGATCCTACCTATCTGCTCAACAAAACTCATCTCATAGCTAAAACTAATCTAACTTATCCATCTAGGAATTCAAAATACAATTATCTTCCTACAAGTATCAATCCAACAGTTACTGATCTAGGAATGAAATGAACTAGACTTACTTTTGCAAGAAGTTAAATCCTATAACTATCAAACTACAGTATTCAATCTCTACTGATCTAATTCATCTAGCAGCTGCTGTAATTCAATCATAATTTGTCTAATCTAGTGAATTCAAGAAAGATAAAACAACAACCAGAAACTAGAGGTAAGCTTGGACTCTAATTTGATTAAATATTGGAAATCCTAGAAAGAATAAATGACTGAGAGGAATCAGATCTGAGCTTGGTTATAACAGCTGATCTAACACACCATGCATCAAATAAACTAACCTACACAGTCGACTATCACACCACATAGTTGCAACTATTCAGGATGCAATTATAAACTACCAAAGAAGAATGCAATTGTCAACTCACTGTTGCAGCTCGCAGTAACACATCTAATGCAATTCCACACCACACAATAGGAAAGAAATTAAACTACCTACTTAACTCGGCGATCTCTGTGAGAAGGAGAGCCCTGGCCTTCTAACAGAGATGTCGTAGACTAACACACATTAAAACTCAAATATAAGAAACTCTACTCCTTGTATTAGAAATAATGAATCACAGTCACAACTCTCTGTCTCAGCTTATACAATTAGAAATTCTCCAACCCCAAGCTCAGAACGCCTCTTTACATTTATCCCCATGACATGAAATCGTTACACCAAAATATCGGGAAGCCATGACGATCTACGATCTCCAGGCTGTCAATTACGATTGGACAGTTATAGCCATAAGTGGAATTTAAACGAAATCGTTACATTAGGGGCTGAGCTGTTACATGCTATTCGCAGCCAAATAGATTCCAACTGAATGGACTAGATGATACTCAGATGCTCTGTTGTGACTCAGTCGCAGCTGGCCATGTGGAGGAATGCTCGAACTGTTGTAGTGATATGTGGAACCAAACCCAGAAAGGTACAACTGGTGCCACGTATGCCTCTTCTCCAAAGGTCAGCGAGCTGCTACACCTGCGGTCCTGTAAAGGCTTCTGGGCTATCTTTATCTAATCAAACAATGTTATCACAACCTTAAAATATAGAGTACAAAACCATAAACAAATCATGCATTAATTGAATAAAACAATAATAGATTATACATGTTGCAATCCATGCTTTGCTTGGGAAAATATCTGCTTAGATCAAGGAATAGTTAGGAAAAACAAGGAAAAAGGTGTAGATAGGTGTAGGCAAAAAGGGGCTATTTTGGGTCCCAACAGTACCTTGACGTCAGCAGTATGACACCATACCGATATACTTTTGAAAACCTTATGGGAACATGTTCCAATGGTACCAGATCATTTTGAAACGAAGTAGTCTAAAACCACAACGTTTTGCCCCTTTTCATGTGGCTTTTTCCAACAAATTTCCTTTTTAAATCCAGTGAAATTCCAGGTGGGGCAGAGTTCCAAGGGTGTGGTGGCATATTTCCACTATGGAACTCTGCCCATGGGATTTTGGGCCCATTTTAAAGCGACCCAGATACTCAAAAAATCAGGCAGAGTTTAGCTCGATGGTAACGCTACCAAAATAGAGTTGTCGGATTCTGGCCACCAAGATGCAAAACATTGTGTTTTTAGACCATGCCTTTTGAAACCGAACATCAATAGCATGGTGAAATAAAAATCACCTATCGATATGGGGCCAATAAATTAATATATGTCTATGAAATTTCGGGTGTCAATGCATTGAAATGATAAAAACATTTTTCCTACATTATGTTGATATACTAACATCAGTACAATGGACAACTGACAATATTCCAAAATTATAATAGTGTGATAAATACCAATGCCCAATTTAGTGTATCAATTCATTACTTCTATGAAAACATAAATAAGTCACAAATTATAACTCATCATCAAATAATTCAATATCTCATGTGTAATGTTGTCGTTAGCACATAGGAAACACAATGCTACAATTGCAATCTTGTTGAACATTTTGCATTTATGTCACAAATTCTAAATCATAATCGGAATAATGCAATATCTCATGTGCAAAGTCATCATTAGTACATTGGAATCATGTTACTATAGTTGCAACCTTGTTGAACATTTTGTATTTATGTCATAAATACATTACAAATTCTAATTGGTTATTGGAATAACACAATATCTCATGTGAAAAGTCATCATTAGAATGTCAAAGACATGTCTCTACAATTGCAACGTCGTTGAGCATTTTTGTAGTTATGTCATTTGGGCACAAGAATTTCAACATCATCTAAATTTAAAATAAAACAAGATAAATTATATGAATATTTTGCTACCATTGCAACGCTTATCCATGGCATTTCCATAAAAATAGTATGGGATTTGGATAAATTTGTACTCGTTTAAGAAAAATACAAATACAAGTTTACTAGAGCAATGAAAATGATGCTTAGGGATTTCATAGATCCTGAATTAAAATGAGCTATACATAATTTTCTAGAATAAAAAATCCACATAGGCTATTTTGTTGTCTTATGGACAAAGCATTGTATCACAAAAATTAATCATGTTAATGAAAACACTTACTTAAGGATGGCTCTCATGAACAAAGATTTAAGAGAGGTTTTAAAACATATCAATGTGAAGAATTGCATCATACTTAGATAGAACAAGATTTGCGATTTGTGGGAATTTGGTGAGTACTTTGATCCACAATATAGAATAATGCATGATTACCAAATCAAACCTAACATAACACTTTGATTCTGATTTTGGAGGTTAAGATGTTTCAACAAGTATAAAATAAAATTACACTTCCTTGATTAATGTTGTAAATCTAGTACTACTAATAAAATAGTCATATGCAATACCTTAAGAGTAGTTGCAAGTGCAATATGGGATGCCAAAAATTGATAATGAGAAGTGAATGTATAGTGTTTACTTACTCATTCCTTTCCAAAATATAGTGTTTACTTGCTCAAACATGGCTTTGATGATTAATGTTGTAAATCTAGTACTACTAATAAAATAGTCATATGCAATACCTTAAGAGTAGTTGCGAGTGCAATATGGGATGCCAAAAATTGATAATGAGAAGTGAATGTATAGTGTTTACTTGCTCATTCCTTTCCAAAATATAGTGTTTACTTGCTCAAACATGGCTTTGCAAGAATGATCAAAGGCTAGAATCATTTAAATTTCAAAGCAAGTTCACAATGAATTATGCAATAAACATTCATAGGCAATTGGTGATAGTTGAAATTTGAAAGTTGGACTAACTATGCAAAAAATAAAGAGCAATAGTAACGATTCATAAAGAATATAAACAATTGATCATAAATTGTAATCTTGTCTTGGACTATATGAAAATGATAATGTGAATATTATCAATAAGTTTAGAAGTCTCAATGACTCCCCTAAAGGATGACAACGATGTATTTACATGTTCTCGAAGTGCACAAAATTCTTTATTTGCACCTAGATGATGTTGCCACTTGTTAATGAAATCATTTAATCAAATAGGAAAAGGAAGAGTAGGAACATTTAGCACATACCATGTTTCTACAATAAAATGAATATTAATTAATTAATTGTGAAAATATATATAAGTGCCAAGGTACCTAGGCAACTACTTTTAGAGAGAACTAAAATATCTAAAATTTAGACAATTTTTTATAACTAACACAGAAAACTACATTAGAGTTTAGAAATTTCCCCTAGTTTCTAAATTTGAACAAAGTTTTGAATCAACAAATTCTCCACAATTATAACAAACTATGAAAAATCTACATGCCCGGATAACATAGAAAGACTTGTAAAATGCACCATAGGAAGAAAATGTAGTTAAAAGATCATGATTCTACTGGAAGGATACACTAAGTTATGCATCTTTGCAAAGTGGCCTTAATTCTAATATATAGACAAATATGTAGTGAATGACTTCAATGCCTATGTAGTTAAAATATGGCGATGCATTCAAATCATATAATAACTAAGTATTTACACGTTTCATACAAAAATGTTAATACAAGTGAAACCAAGGTATTTTTTAAGTATTCTAATATTATACTTAAGTATAGTATTCTAGGCGATTATTTTGGATTGAAAAAAACATATATATAGATAGGTAGGAGAATATTAAATATGAAACCTACAATTTTCTACTAAAACATGAAAATTTTGGCGAATATTATGATAAAAAACATATTTTATGTAAATATAGGCGATATTAGAGACTAAAAATGACCAAATAGCGAATTTATTTTTTTGAAAAAAAACATGAAAAATAGCCAATTGGCGAAATTTTGCCCCTAAAAATTACCCTGAGTGAAACTTACATGGAGTTGTATGAGGAGTATTCCTAAGATAATTGATTAGCGGCTGGTTGTAAGTAAAACACTACAAAACTGCATTTAGGAAGTATGTGTTACCCAAATTACCAAGTCTCGCACCTTATAACATTTGCAAATAATATTCTAAAATTATACTTTGAAATTAGAAAAGCATAAAAAAAAACTTACATGGAGTTGTATGAGTAGTATTCCTAAGATAATTGATTAGCGATTGGTTGTAAGTAAAACACTACAAAACTGCATTTAGGAAGTATGTGTTACCCAAATTACCAAGTCTCGCACCCTATAACATTTCCAAATAATATTCTAAGATTATACTTTGAAATTAGAAAAACATAAAAAAAAAAACATTAGTTGTTATTACATCTTAAATTTTTAGTTTCCATGTATGAATAGAAACCCATAATTAAAAATTGCGAGCTTTACGATATGCTAATAACATAAAATCTTTAAATTTTTAATACCATTCAAAAATAGCATTAATTTATATATTCGATTTATGGCCTTAATCAATATTTGATCTTGTTGACTATTACAACAAGTGGGTGCATGTATTTATGGGAAAGTCTCGTGTTATTTTTTCCTTGGTCTTCTTTATACCACCTTCTTACTCTCTTTAGGGTATTGCAAGTCATTGAAAAAACTAGCTTTGGCATTATTTCCTCTAATATGTGTAGCTTATATATCATATGATCTTGCAACTTCCTTAATGCATTAAGCCAAGCCTTATTCTTTTTCAAGGATCTCTAATTTATGCAACCCATTTAGTGTTTACCCCATGGGTGTTGCTTGATACCTCTACATATTTGTTTCTTCTTCCTACCTCTTATGGTCTTAGTTTCACCTTTGCATTCCAAGTGATATGTAGCAAGGGACCTTCAAACAACAAAATTTGCAATTAGACAACTCTTTTGCATATATGATCATATAGCCATCACACTATTCTAAATTCAAACACTATGATGTACATTATAAATTATATCAAACAAGAAAGATGGGGTGTCCATAGGTTAAAGTGTCAATCACATATAGACAGAAGATGATAATAGAATGAGGCATGAGTTGTGCATTTATACACAACTCATGAGGTGGGGTGCTTCCATACGTGAGGGTGTTATGTCTCCTTATAAGTGCTTAGTCCGACCTTAGTCACCTAAAGTAAGGTAAAATAATTGTGACTATGTCATCTCTTAAGACATAATTTACTATAGAATTAATGAGTGGGATGATCCATAAATGATCACATGTGAAGATTACCATCACTCCAAAATCCACCCTTAATTTTAGCATGGTGACATGAAGAAAGAGGATAAAGTATAGAATAAGTGGGCATACCCAACTAAATATAAATACATCCCTATATGAAATATAAAGGATAATGGATATGAGATGATCCAGCTCAATAATACAAGTGTGGATGAATATATGAATACCCAACCATCATCATCATAGAACTGTTAAATTATTGAATAAATTCCACCATTGAATTGATCATGATCATGGGGAATGTGATCCCATCGTGGCCATCTAATTAGGGAGTGTTGTAAAGAGACATAAATACAAGATAGAGTAGGTGTAGCATACACTTAGAAAGAAATAGTATCCCAACTCCTTGAGAATGAAATAATGATATGAATAAGAAGATGAGATGAGATGATCACTAAAATGTATCAAATGCATCAGACAAGATGATATTATCACTAAAAATATCTCCTTGGAATATATAGGATACAAAGGATACAATTACAATTAAGGCCCTAGCTATCAAAAAAAGACAATACTAATATAATATAAATGTAATGGCCCAATATCTAGGGTTTAACATGCCATTCCCCTTCAAATAAGTGATGTCATCAACACTTTATTAATTGTGGATGCTTATGTATTAATTACTCATCTTCCCATGTCACCTCTTCTATTGGCAAGTTATTACACTTGATGAGGTACTTAGTAATTGCTTGATTTCGCAATTGCTTGCTCAATGCTTCAAGGGTTGTTTCAAGTTCTAGTGTGATTTTCCCTTGTTCATCAATACATGTTAAAATAGTCTAAAATGGGATCTTATCACCAATTACTTTGTTAGACAAAAAAACATGGAAGATTGGTTGTACACGTGAATATGGAGGGAACTCTTATTTTTAAGACATATTTCCATTCCTCTCCAACATTCTATAGGAACCATGGCACTTGGGTGTTAATTTACTATCCTTATTTTATTGCTTGAGGTACATTTATTTTCTTAAGGTCAAAGACATTTTATTTTAGTTGGGATTTATTACATAAATATAAGCGATCATGGTACCATAGTGAATCAATATTCCACACAAATTGTCTAATGCACTAGTGTCCTCTTGAAGTTTTTGAGTTATATTTCATGCCTTCTGGCCCTACTTTAATTATATCCTTGCTTCTTCCACCCACTTATATTGCGGAATGGAAATATCACAAAGCAATCCATCGATGTCTTCTTGTTTCCTTAAAAGTGCATCTACCATAAAATTTTGTTTTTGTCTTTTGCATATAATTTAAAAATCATAACCTATTTTTTTTATGTTTTGAAGATAATCCTTGTTCCAATTAGTACTTAATATATCATGATCTATTCTTACCTTGAAGTGTCTTCCTATTAGGTAAGGGCACCATTTCTTATTTGGATTGCAATCATTGTATTATCTATTAAATATTTCCCCATAGTAATATTAATACTATGGCACTTCCCTAAAAAAATTAAGGTACCTCCATATGCACTCATTACTTGAAACTCTAGTATTGGATATATTAAGCAATTAATATTTTTTATAATTTGAAATTGATGAAGTTATGGGTACTACCGGAATCAATCAACACTTTTACATTTTTCTTTTTAATATATTCTTCTATCTTGAGAGTTTGAGGGGTGCTGATGTTTTCTAATATGTGACAAGATATGGTTGGATTGGTATCTTTTAGTTCTATCTCTTGAGATTGTTCCAATTATGGATCTTTTTTTTTTGTAACCTATGTAGAATAATGTATTCTCTACACGTATGCCCCTTACTATGACTTTCTATCATAATTGAAACATAGTCCTTTGCTCTTCTTTCCTCCACTACCTAAGGAGTCAACCTTGTAGGTTGAGTGAGTTTGTTGTTATACCCTCATTTTCCACCCTAGAGGCTCATTGGAAACCATACTTCATTTCCTAGGTGAGACAATTATCTTTGTACCTTTCTCTCGCCTCATTTTTCCCACTTTTTTTCCACCATCGCCCTTTGTATGCCTTTGGAGTGGCGATGGTTAGCATTCCTGCAGGAGGGTGATGCCATCACTCCATGCATGCCTTTAGGGGGGAGATGGTCTGCCTATACTTGATTTTTTGTCATCATTTTGAGTGGATCATGTGCATGACTTGGCTTCAATTCATCTAGCATGGAAACTCACACACCAGGTTGAGCCCATCCATCACTTGGATTTTATATGCATACTCCAATCACCTATTTATTGAGTCCATTTCATGAGGAAGGGGAGACTCTTCTAATATATTATTATGTTGGTTAAATCATCCTAATTCTCTCATCCATTGTAATCAGTCTATTGTCTGCAACTTTGGAAGTTCTTGGATCAAGAACATTGGAAGAGATATGCACCATCAACACAAGGTAACTTGTGATTATGTATCTCTTGTAATTGAAATATATAGATATATTATATTTCCCCCCATCATGAGGTGTATGGTTATCTATGATTGTGTATGTTTCAGATCTGCATAATTCATGATATGTGTATGATGGATCTGTTCTTTCTTGTGTAGATATGACTAGATCAAGTTGATGTTAGCCTAGATCTATATGCTTATGTTTATTCTTATACATTATTATATATGCTAAGTGATTTTTTAGAAGGTTTTGTATGTAGGATTGGTTGAGCAGAGTTGGAGCCAAGTTTATCAGGTCTGCAACAGCTATATTGTCTTCATCAAAGGACCTCACATAAGTTGAGGTGTGTCATTACTTCTCCTCTCTTCTCATATCTCATGTGTGTAAGTGAATGAATTATTGGATCTATTGCTTAGATATTTAGATCTAGTGGGGAATTTCATATAGATATACCCTACAGTTTGTCTTGGATCAGGGAAAGATCCAAGAGACTACTCACTTGTCTGCAGCAAAGTTTGAACCCATGTGGAATGGCTCCTACATAGTTACACGAGTGCTTAAAAAGGGTGCCTATGAGTTAGTCGACTATGAGGGAAACCCCTTGGAGGATCCATTGCATAAGGGTCTCCCTTTTGCACCACTTTGTCCATATGTAATGTTAAATTTTGAGCATTAATTCACAATACTCTAGGATCTTCACTGAGAGAATAACATATGCAGTATATCAATGAATAACAATCACAATAAGCATGACAAGCATCACAAGAATCAAAAGCATGAGAGACAAGAGACATAGAGTTTCCGTGGGGAAAACCCTAAGGTGAAAAACCCCACAACTTCCTCAGAGATAGAGAGAGCAATGGCTCAACCAAAGTACAACCAAAATACACTGAGATAGTCTCCTAGTAGCAGATGATCCTCCTCCCCACTAGTGCGCCACTTTCTGAGTGAGAGAAGTGTGACTTTCTGAATGATCAAAATAGAGATCTCCCGATCTCTATTTATACTAACTTGTTTGCCCAATTACACTATGGGGCCGACTTGTCTATCTAGATACATCCACAATATAATATATATTTCAGGGCCGACCCCACACATGGTGGTCTAATAACCCATTGGCAAGTACACACACTTGTGACACTTGTCAATCCACATGACGACACTTCCTTATAGAGGAATAACACATCTCTTATAAGGGTACAATAAATATATATGAAATACATTCCGAAGTTACATATACATCAACATGTATCATATTTTTGATATGGTACTATGTTTCACTTTCTTTGCGTGTATTGTTTGTCTCAGTTTCGGTGTTGCTAATGTTCCATGCTTGATTTGAAGATGTACACATTTTCCTGTCCTTACATAGGATTTGTTGATGGTGCCAGTTGTAGTACATAGAGCATAGATTCCATCGCTTGGGTACTCTTTACACCCTTGGACAAAATCATGAGTTCTGGGGGCATTGCTTTAGGACCTTCCACCAAAAATGTTGTTGAATATAGCGCCTTCATTGAAATCTTATCCCATGCCTCTACTTTGGGTATTCACAACCTTGTGGTACATTTGCACTCACAGCTAGTTTTCGCATAGTTGAATGGTCACTATGCCATTCACAATCCTGACCTCTTTTGAAAATATCTATCGGTATGTCTTTTGGAATGCTCATTTGATTACATTATCTATCAATATATTCCAAGAGAATTTAACACTTTGGTTTATTCGCTGGCTAATTATGTGTTAGATTGGCATCTATATCATTAAGCATTTTAAGCATTCATGTACATAGTTACGTTAGAAGCATCCATCACATTGGAATTCACACATGAAACCACAACATACATAGTTTATATATATATATATATAGATAGATAGAGAGAGAGAGAGAGAGAGAGAGAGAGAGAGAGTGCAGTTACATCCAACATAGGTGCAAGTATCCAAAATGGGATTCATAAGCCTACATATCACACTATAATAGTAGAATACATATTGCTATAACACAAAATTTGGCTATAAGCCATGTCTTAATCTCGAGGAGCATGATACTCATGGTAACACACTATTGCTTGGGCTACACGAGGCACTAGATCCCCAAATGAACTGAATCTAACAGTATGATGTTGGAGGTGCTCTGGAATGTCATTTATATGCATGGGGATCACCCCCATGGTCAATCCCTCTAAATTCCTTTGCACCATTCAAATTCAACGCTCACTATCCCCTGTGTCACTAGTTGTAGCTCTAATGTCTCCTCCACGCCTAATCAAGGGTGAAATCCCTACTAGTCGGACAGGTCCCACATCTGTGTCATTGAAACACCACATTTTTAGTAATCTTACATCTACCCAAAAATATATAATATTTCAAAAAAAACAAAAATAAATATTCAGAAAAACCTTAAAAATACATTCGTTTTTCTTACTGAGATCTCCCCGCATCTCCCCCTCAGGAAGAACCATGTCCTCATCATCTCTAAATTCCATACCCACATATGGGTAGTCATCGATCACCATGATCTGTTGATCCCACCATATGAAGAATCTGGGACCAAATGCAAATATTTGAGGACCTCCACCCAACTATACAATAAGATTTTTCCATCGCTTCATATGTGGTTCGGATGGTGCTAAGGGTGGGATATCCTCTTGATGCCTCATCATGGGGATACTGTAGGAAAAATGACATCAAAATGGAGCCATAACCAAATTGCTTCTGTCTACCTTCTTTTCACTTTGTCAGCTGATCCTTAAGGTTTTCCAATAGCCCTTAACACTAGTTGAAAATTGTGAATTCAGCACATTCAATTGCATATTAAATTTGGCTTTTAGAGGCAAAATGCGAGCTCATGCTCCCTGCATGTAATACCCCCATTTTGACCCTTAGGATATATTGGCTTTTAATGTAAGTATTGTATACATGGGATGTATTTTCCCTAGCATGGAGCTCAAGGCCAAGGCTCTACTAGTGTATGCTCGGATTTTATTAAAAAGGAAAATATTTGATATTAAGCCATGGAACATTGTAAAATGATGTAAATATTAATATTGAAATAATAACACCAAAAACTGGCTATGGAAGCAACTAATAAGAGGGGGCCATGTGTATCCACTAGGGAGTGGTGAGGGGGATTGTGGGATTGAACCATATGTTTTCAAATGTCATCTTGAGAACCCATTTGAATTTCCTTGCTCGCATTTAATTCCATTGTAAGGAGGTAGTTGAAGAAATCAGTCCATGGCTTCAATGGAGCATGGGAAACCCAGAAATTCATATGGCAGGTATGGGCTCTATTTTCTAGACCCACAAGTCACTCTACCTTATGGGAATTCGTTATCCCTCATTCCCATTCCATTGTGGAGGATCTAAGCTTCAGTTTTCATCCATTACACATGCCCAGCAATGAGAAAAACCAGAAATCGCAACTCTAAATGAAACCACGTTTTGAAGTGCCAAAAACACCCAGAAATTCGTGTGGGCAGTGAAATCCAATGGGGGATCCATAGAACTGAACCTTGGTTCGAATTTGAGAGTGTTAGATGCCGAAAAATCGATAGGAAAACCCCGATTTTATAGCCTGAAAATCCAATTACAGGATAGATTTATTTGGTGATAGAATTGAGAAAATACAAGTGTGAGTAACAGATAAGAAGAGAGAAGAGATATTGGAACTACTTGATAAACCCAGTGAAGGATAGAATCTCAAGGATTTAGAAGCTTGAACCTTTCTATGCCCACCCTGAATAACACTAGAGGGAAGGGGCACCCGAGGGACTATGCAATAAAGAAGGGGACCTTCCTTGTGTTGGGTGTGGTAGGTGGTGTGGGTGCCATGACTGTTTGAGTTTAGTTGAGATGCATGTAGCTCTGTGGTTGAGCTCACTGGCTTAGCATCCTCCTCCTTTGTCTCTTGCATGCTTGATAAACCCAACTGTGTGTTGGCTTAGCATGACTGTTGGTGTGAAACCATGGTTGTGAGTGAGCTTGTTTAGTTCCTCCTTAGTGGATACACATCCCATCTCGAGGGTGGTCTCTCAGCTGAAAGAATATAGGCTGGAAAGGGACCTATGGTTGGGTGGAACATTGCTCTCACATAGTCATTTTTTTGGACAACTTCATTATAAAGATAAGTGTTTCCTTGTGGTTAAATTATGATCATTTTGTGTTCTGTTATGAATGTTTTTTTATTCATGTTAATTGATGAAATGATTATCTTAAGTTTGTTGGCATGAATCCTGTGCATAGCATGAGAAGGGGATTGATTCTCTGCATGTTGTTTCATCATTTTGCTTGGGATAAATATGCTAATGCATTCTATTTTGTTGTGTGATAATATGTTTTAATTCCGCTGTGAATATTTTAACTATGCATTTTATAGTTGTAAATTCCATTATATGGCATTGGGGAAGGATTAGACACACCCCATGTTGCGGTCATGTTCCCTTTGCGGGTCGGGATGACAGGAGGTTACGTGACAGAGTGGTATCAGAGCCCCTATTGTAGCACTAGGGCTGCTTGGGCCAAACTATGAGTTACAGGCATATATTAGAAGGTTTAAAAGAGGTATTGATAAAGTTTGGGCAGCGTTATGATTGAGAAAATGACATAATCAGAGTTCTAGGGAGTGGAAGATGATCACACAGTTGCAAAGTGCTCGTCGAGAGGTTTCCAACGGTACCGAATTTTCCCACTTTGGACTTGGGACAGAAAGTTACGGGACTGAGAAGTTATGCGGTTGGGCTTCCGCATTGCGGAATGCAGATTGCAAAAATGAAATTTTCGGAGGTTGAAAATTTGACGTTCCGCATTTCCAAGTTTCGTAGTACGGATTGTGGATTGCAGATTGTGAAAGTGATATTTTTCGGGGTTGAAAATTTGGCGTTCTGCAGTATGGATTGCAGATTGCAGATTGCGGAAGTGGCATTTTCCCGAAGTTGGAAAATTGACATTTCCTAGTTCCGCAGTACGGATTGCAGATTGCGGATTGTGGAAGTGGCATTTTTCCAAAGTTGGAAAATTGACATTTCCGACTTCCGCAGTATGGATTGCGGATTGCGGAAGTGGCATTTTTCTGAAGTTGGAAAATTGAGATTTCCGACTTCCGCAGTACGGATTGCGGTTGCGGATTGTGGAAGTGGCATTTTCCCGAAGTTGGAAAATTGACATTTCCTAGTTCCACAGCACGGATTGCGGATTGCGGAAGTGGAATTTTTCCAAAGTTGGAAAATTGACATTTCTGACTTCCACAGTATGGATTGCAGATTGCGGATTGCGGAAGTGGCATTTTTCCGAAGTTGGAAAATTGAGATTTCCGACTTCTGCAGTACGTATTGCGGATTGCGGATTGCGGATTGCGGAAGTGGAATTTTCCCGAAGTTGGAAAATTGAGATTTCGACTTCCACGGTACGGATTGCAGATTGCGGATTGCGGAAGTGGCATTTTACCAAACTGGGAAAATTGACATTTCTGACTTCCGCATTGCGGATTGCGGAAGTTGTGGATTACGGGTTAAAAAAAAGTATGGAGCCTGAAACCTATTTTTTGGATAGCAGGAGCATGCAGAATCAGAATTGGATGAGTCATGTGATGTTTTGAGGCCATTAACGAAGGCCATGAAAGAAACAGAGAGCGTCCCAAGCCCATTATGCTCCAATTTGGCATAAAATTGGAATTAATGGCTTTTACAAATCGGTGTCCCGAAGCATGGAAAGAGGTCGAATTGAGCTGAAATCGATATGGAGTGGCCATGCAGCAGGCACAGTGTTAATTTTGGAAGCTTGGAGCCAAACTCCAAAGGATGTGGAATCAGGGTGAGCGAGAAGGCCAAAAAGCATTATTCCAAGCCACATTTTCAGACTTTTGAAAATCTTGCAGGACATGGAAGTGACCCCAAATGTCGGATTCAAGAAATGTATTGAACTCGACATTTCATCTTCTCATTAAAACAAACAATTTCCGTTAGACAAAGATTTTCCAAAATTGCATGAATGGGAAAAAGAGAAGGCATAATAGCTCTGTGAATTATCCCATGAGTTTAATTCTGTTAAATATTGATGTTTTATATTTCTATATGCATTCCTAAGGTGTCTAATAAATACCTTTATAATGCACAGTGGTTGCAGCTGATAAGATTTGAATAGACGTTATAGCAGAGGCAACATAGAGGGAAAGGGGTCTCCAAAGTAAAATGGTGACCATGAATGATGCTCAAGATCCTTATGAGCATGATGAAGATGTGTTGGGAGAAAATGTGCAAGAAGAGAATGTTGAAACCGAATCCAATGGGAGAAGGGATCAAATAACTCCTCAAAATTTGGTTGAGACCATGGTAAGCTTCAATGAAATATTGATGAAAGCTCAATAGGAATAGAACCAGCTCAATGCTGCTATTTTGCAGAGCCTCACTGATATGCAGTAGAGGATAAACCTTGCGTCCAACCCAAGAATGTAGGAAAAGAGGAAAGAGATGCAGAGAGTCGCTCTAGAGGTCGTTCTAGGAGGAGGACTCTAAGCCCAAGAATGATTTCTGTGAGAAAAAATCATAGAACACCCTCCTCAAGATCTTCTTCCAGCAAGTCTTGTGACTCCAGAGGTTCTAGAAGAAGTCCAAAACATACTTCTAGCAAACTAGAAGGAAGAAAGAAATTCAAAGGAATTCCACAGGGAGAATTTAGGAAGCCAAGGCCTCCCACATTTGATGGAGAAGACAAGACTGGCCAAGAAGCAGAGGCATGGATTCTTGGGATGAATAAATATTTCAGTATTCATGATTACTCGGGGAATGAAAAGGACAGAATTGTCATTTACAATCTAAATGGCAAAGCTTCAATTTGGTGGGAACACCTCTTGCAAGTAAAAGGGATCAGTGAAAGGAGGATCACCTAGGAACGATTTAAGAAGTATTTCAAGGAAAAATACCTTTTTGCTAGGTACTATGACAATAAGAGGAAATAATTCAATGAACTCAGGTTGGGACTGAAAACTATGAAAGAACATGTCCATAAATTTATGGAATTGTTGAGATATGTGGACTATATCAAAGATGAGAGGTTAAAGATCTAATGCTTCCTTGGGAGTCTACCTCAAAGTTTCAGAGATAGGATTGAGTTTGTTAATCGACCAAGTATTGATGAAGCCATTAGGATGGAAATGCATTGCTATGAGCAGAGCAAGGAAAAAACAGAGGTTCACCCAGCATGGAAAGGAAATCCAAGAGGGAGGTTTGATGAAAAGAAAAGTGGCTTCAATCCACCATTCAAAAATCATCCCAGAACCTTTCCACAGGGGTGCCAAGAAAGGAGTGAACTCAAGCCAGCAGTAGCAGTAAATAAAGCATCAAAATGACCACTTCACTATTGGGGTTGTGGAGGAAACCACATGCTTAGAGATTGTCCAACTAAAAGGGAGAACCCCAGGAGCTTGCACAACTTAAAAGAAGCAACTACAGTGGAAGATATGGCAAGAGAAACACCTAGAATCTATGCAGCATTGGATTATCACCAAGTAGACCATCAATCCGCAGTGGTGGAAGTTGAAGGTAATATTTCTAAGCAATCTATTTATGTTTGGATTTATCTAGGATCTACTCATAGTTATGTGTCTCCTAAGATAGTTCAAGGTTGTTCTCTTAGAAAAATGAAGCATAATAAGTCTTGGATAGTTCAATTAGCCACAGGGACCAAGAGAAAAGTGAGTGAAGCAGTGATGGAGTGCCCCATGGATTTGAATGGATTCCTCACAAAAGTGGATTTGAATGTCCTACCATTAAGATATTATGATGCTCTAATTGGTATGGATTGGTTGGAAAGGCATAGAGACAATATTGACTGCTATGAAAAGGTACTTGAATGCATTGATGAAGAGAGAAGACGGAGATTAGTAAGAGGAATTCCCAAGCAAGTTTCAGTAAGACAGATTTTAGCCTTGCAACTAAATTTTTTTTATAAGAATGGTTGTCAATTATATGCAGTTCATATATCAGATTCATCAGAGGATAAAGGACCAAGGATAGAATACTTCCAGGTATTGCAGGAGTTCAAAGATGTGTTTTTGGATGAAGTGCCGAGATTGCCACCAAAGAGAGATATTGATTTTAACATCGATCTTGTTCCAGGGGCAGAGCCAATTTCCAAAGCTCCTAATAGAATGAGCACGCTAGAATTGATAGAGTTAAAGATGCAACTACAAGAATTAATGGAAAAGGGGTATGTTAGACCGAGTGTATCTCCTTGGGGAGCACCTGTTCTATTTTTCAAGAAGAAGGATGGAACCTTGAGGTTGTGTATTGATTACAGGCAGCTTAATAAAGTGACAGTCAAGAACAAGTATCCATTGCCAAGGATTGATGACTTATTTAATCAAATGAAGGAAGCTAAAGTGTTTTTCAAGATTGACTTGAGGGCTGGCTACCATTAAGTGAGGATAAAGGAGGAATACATTCACAAGATGGCTTTCAGAACTAGATATGGTCATTATGAGTTCACGGTGGTGCCATTTGGTCTTACCAATGAACCTTCCACATCATGTGCCTCATGAATAGTGTTTTCAGCAAATATTTGGATAAGTTCGTAATTGTATTCTTGGATGAAATTCTTGTCTATTCAAGAACTGAAGAAGAGCATGATTGATCCGAATTTATGTGGGAACGAAACAAAAGATAGCATATACAGAATCATATACAGAGATATATTGCAAATAACACAGTGATACAGTAAACACATATTCTATTAAATAGCGGAAATAGAACAGACTGTAAAATACAATAGCTAGAATGGTGGTAGCTATCTCTGAGAAGAGATGTGGCCGCTATGCTCATTCGTGCCAAGATGAATACAAAGAGAGGCCGAAAGGGCCTATTTATCATAAGCATGAGGGAAAGAATCCCAAACATCCAAAAACCTAACCCTAGAAGATGAACCGTCATAAAGTTTGCGGCCCCAAGGTGGTTAGTTGAACAGTCAACTTCCCGGGGTCATAACTTTTGCATACGATCTCCGTTTAGGGCGCTCGGTAGCCCGTTGGAAAGGTCTAACTGAGATTTACAACTTTCGACTAGGCCCAAATGTATGCCGTTGGAAACCATTTGGTCCCCCAAATCGCCAAAAAATGTCGTTTAGGGCCTCAAAATGGCTCCGGAAGTTCAGGACCCGGAAAACTGCTAAAAATAGTAATTTTCCAAAATTGCCAGAAGACTGTTTTGAGCCAGTTGGAAGAGGTGGGCCACCACCGATATCCACCTGGATCAATGATGAGCATATAAGTATGGTGTTGCAAGTCCTTAGAGAACACCAGTTGTATGCAAATTTAAGTAAGTGTGAATTTTATCAAAAGAAGCTGCAATATTTGGGTCATGTTATTTCTGAAGAAGGTATTGCGGTGGATCCAGAAAATATTGAAGCCATAATGGACTGGCCTACTCCAAAGAATGTTTTAGATGTTAGATATTTTATGGGTCTTGTTGGTTACCACAGAAGGTTCATTGAAGGATTCTCCAAGATAGCACATCCAATCACTTCATTGCAAAGGAAGAATGTCAAGTTTGTATGGTCTAAAAAATTTGAGAAAAGATTTCAGCAGCTGAAGGAGTTACTTACCAGTACTCCTGTTTTGAAGATAACAGATCCAAGGAAATATTTTGTAGTATGCACAGATTCTTGCATTGAATGGCTAGGTGGAGTGCTCATGCAAGAAGGATTTGTGATTTTCTATGAGTCAAGGAAATTAAAATAGCATGAAAAAAATTATGCCATGCATGATTTAGAATTAGCAGTCATAGTACATGCTCTCAAGATGTGGAGACATTATTTGTTGGGAAGAAGATTCGAGCTTAGGATAGACCACATGAAGTATTTGTTTGATCAACCAAACTTTAATGCTAGGAAAGCCAGGTGGATGGAATTTCTCTGTGAATTTGGTTTTGAAATTAAGCATGTAAAAGGGAAAGAGAATAAGGTTGCAGATGCTCTTAGTAGAAAATTTCATGGTGCGGCATTGAGTATGTGCAAATTAGATTTGACGACAAGAGTTCCTGAAGCCTAAAACAATGATGAAAATTACCTTCAAATTAAAGAAAAGTTGCAGCAAAGAAGTATAGATGAAAAGTGTGTAGGGTATCGGCTTGGATAAGATGATATTCTCCTCTATAAAGATAGACTGTATATTCCAAATAGTGCATATTTAAAGAAGCCAGTGATGGATGAAATACATCAAATGCCATACTTTGGACATCCAGGATATCAAAAGACAATAACAACAACAAGAAAGCAATAATTTTGGAATGATATGAAGAAATACATAGCTGAGTACATTGCTAGGTGTCAAAAGTGCTAACATGTCAAGGCAGAGCATCAACATTCAGTAGGATTGTTGCAGCCCTTACCCATTCCAGAGTGGAAGTGGGAAGTGATCTCTATGGATTTTATAATAGGTCTTCCCAAGACAGTGAAGAAGCATGATTCAATCATGATAATGGTGGAAAATCTATCAAAGGTAGCTCATTTCATTCCAGTCAAGTCCACTCACAAGGATAATGAAATTGCAAATATATTCATGAGTGAAATATTCAAATTGCATGGATTTCCCAAGGCAATAATTTATGATCGTGATACAAAGTTCACTTCCAATTTCTGGAAAGGATTGTTTCAGGAACTAGGAACTAAATTAAATTTTAGTACAGCATATCATCCTCAAACAGATGGCCAAACTGAGAGGTTGAATCAGTTTCTTGAAGACATGTTGAGAATGTATGTGATGGATAAACCATCCAAGTGGTAGGATTACCTACACTTGGTAGAATTTTCATACAATAATGGGCATCACGCATCATTGGGAATGAGTCCATTTGAGGCATTGTATGGAAAAGGATGCAAGACTCCAGTGAATTGGGATAGTCTGGTGAACAAGGTAGTGCTTGGACCAGAGATGATCAAGGAAATGGAACAAGAAGTTGTTAAGATCAGGCAGAATTTAAAGGTAGCTCAAGACAAGCAAAAGAGTTATGCAGATTTGAAAAGAGTGCATAAGGAATTTAAGATTGGGGATCATGTTTATTTGAGGGTGAAACCAAGGAAAATTTCCCCAAAGTTGGGGAGTTGTGCCAAGCTGGCACCAATATATTGTGGGCCATTTGAATTCCTTGATAGGATAGGACCAGTTACTTATAGAGTTTCATTTCCTGCTAACATAAGAGCTCATAATGTTTTCCATGTATCTTTTCTTAAGAAGTATGTACATGATCCTAACCATATGATTGATTAGAATGTGATACAGGTGGAACCCGAGGGAGAGTTCCAAGTGGAGCCTATGCGTATCCCCGAAAAGAAGGTCACATTGCTCCGAAACTAAGCCATCGGACAGGTAAAGGTGCAATGGAAGAAACTTAGTCCCGATGAGGCTACATGGGAGCTGGGGGATGCCATGAGAGAGGCATTCCCATTTTTGTTCAGTTTTGAGAACACCGAGGACGGTGTTGTTCTAAGTGGGAGGGGAATGTAATACCCCCATTTTGACCCTTAGGATATATATTGGCTTTTAATGTAACTATTGTATACATGGGATGTATGTTCCCTAGCGTGGAGCTCAAGGCCAAGGCCCCGCTAGTGTATGCTCGGATTTTATTGAAAAGGAAAATATTTGTTATTTTGTTATCCATGTGCTATTAATCCATGGAACATTGTAAAATGATGTAAATATTAATATTGCAATAATAGTACCAAAAACTGGCTATGGAAGCAACTAATAAGAGGGGGCCATGTGTATCCACTAGGGAGTGGTGAGGGGGATTGTGGGGTTGCACCATATGTTTCCAAATGTCATCTTGAGAACCCATTTGACTTTCCTTGCTGACATTTAATTATGTGGTAAGGAAGTAGTTGAAGAAATCTGTGAAATTAAGCGCAACAGATCTAATGAACAAGTAAATCAATTACAATAGATGAAACTCAGAAAATGTGTAAAACTATGCAAAAGGATTGCAACAGTGCTCTATTGAACTTGAAATGGTAGAATACAATACAATACGCAGTCACAATGACTGGATAGGCCAAGCCAAGAAATTCGAATTAACCAAGGAGGTCAATCAAATAGCCTGCATGGTGTAGCTTGTCTCCACTAGGAGTCCTCATCATCATATCAGTGGAGTCATCAATGCACAAGTAATAGTCAACCAGGTGTCAAACTGAGTCTAACTGAGTGTGGTAGGTGTAACTAGCACATGGAGGCACTAACTAAATGAAGGAGGCTCAATGGAGGGTGCATGAGGAGCTAACTGGAGTCATAATAGGAAATCTAGTCTCACTGGGGGTCCAACGGAGTGATACAATCAATTAAGGAGTCAATCTAGCCTTAAATCAAGGAAATATCATAACTATCTGAAGTGAACTGAGTGGTAGGTGAAGAAGTGCACCTTTCTCAAGTGGTAGGTGAGAAGTGGGTGCCTTACTGACTAGGAGGGATAAAACTGCAAGGAAAGAATCTCTCGGGGCTAGAAAAGTGGGGACTAGGTGCTGGATGACACCAAACTGATGACTAGGATGCATGCAATTGCATGGCATGCATGCTGCATGCAAAAATGCATGCAGACATAAAAATAAATCATGAATATATCCTAACACCCCCCCACAAGCTATAATATGTGGTATAAAAATAAATTCTAAGGCCCTAGTAACTGAGACCAAAGGTCACCCCAATACAATAAAAATCCAAATAAAGAACAGATCATGAACCGAGGAAATGGAGAAAACCTCATGGGAAACCCCCCCCCCTCAAAATGGATTGTAACACACCAAAAGATTTAACTGCTCCAAACTCAAGTAGATATGTCTGGAGGTATCTTACTCTTGGGAGTAAATGGATCATGCTCCAAAAACATGTGCTTGAATCCTCCATCAGTGGATGCAAGCGAATGTGGATACTTTATGAACTTGCTCTTCATACCGAAAATGGTGAGAACAAATCTGAAAATATGAGGATGATCCTGGAACTTGTGATTCGAACCAAGTGAGGTAGGAATATCTCCAATCAGATCAAATAGATCTTGAAACTTTAAATTCTTATCATTGGAATTTAAATCAGCTCCAAGATTTGACAAATGGTTTCTTGAGATCTCCTTTGAACCAACAGGGGTGAGATCAAAACCAAAATCAGCAAAAATTGCATGAGAATTGAACTCAAGCGAATGGTAGTGTTCTTCATCTTCAATAAAACTCTGATAAACTATGCAAATGATAGAACAAAAGTATATAGGGGGCATGAAATCAAGGAGGGTGAATGCTTCACCTCCAAAATCAGATTTTACCTCCAAAACATCAAGTAGATCATTATTTTGCATACCGGAAAACTCATGTGAAAGAGAGGATTCAAGAACCTCTTCGGAATCTAGAGTATGAGCTAGTTTATCTTGCTAAGATATCGAAATAGAATATAGTGAGAAAATGAGTGTTGAATCTACAGTTTCTTCTTCGCCTTGAACAATGGTTGAGGCCGAGACATAATCGGAGAGAACACATAAGGAGGTCTCACTAGGCTTGTTCTCCAAATGGCTAGCATGATCCTCTTCGCACTGCTTTCCAAATTCTCTATTGAGTTGGGCCCATAGATCTATTGGATTTTTAGCAGTAGTACTGAGGTAGCACATACAAAGAGACATAGCAAGACATATTGTCCCAAAAGCTCTGTCACAATCATTAAGCCAGTCATTCTCCTCTTCATCGGAATCAAAATCTCTTGTAATACCAATGCACACATCAAAAAGACATTGTCTCTTCAAACATGCAATCATCTTTGGTTTCCATTCATCATAGTTGAATGGAATAAGAATATTTTGTGAAGAAGAATATTCCATCTCTGCAATAGAGAATGCAAATGGAGGAAGTAAGAAACCTGCAAATCACGAGCAAACAAGAACCATTATGGGGCAATAGCTGCAACTGCAAAAAACTACTGCAAAGTGAGCAAAAATTGCTCAATCTTCATGAATAATCCCTGCAGAAAAGAAGTCTTGTCCCTGCCATGGCTCTGATACCATGTGAACTTAAGCACAACAAATCTAATGAACAAGTAAATCAATTACAATAGATGAAACTCAGAAAATATGTGTAAAAATGTACAAAAGGCTTGCAATAGTGCTCTATTGAACTCAAAATGGTAGAATACAATACAATACGCAGTCACAATGACTGAATAGGCCAAGCCAAGCAATTTGAATTAACCAAGGAGGTCAATTAAATAGCCTGCATGGTGTAGCTTGTCTCCACTAGGAGTCCTCATCATCAGATCAGTGGAGTCATCAATGCACAAGTAACGGTCAACCAGGTGTCAAACTGAGTCTAACTAAGTGCGGTAGGTGTAACTGGCACATGGAGTCACTAACTGAATGAAGGAGGCTCAGTGGAGGGTGCATGAGGAGCTAACTCGAGTCAGAATAGGCAATCTAGTCTCACTGGGGGTCCAACGGAGTGATACAATCACTTAAGGAGTCATTCTAGCCTTAAATCAAGGAAAGATCATAACTAAGTGAAGTGAACTGAGTGGTAGGTGAATAAGTGTGCCTTTCTTAGGTGGTAGGTGAGAAGTGGGCGCCTTACTGACTAGGAGGGCTAAAACTGCAAGGAAAGAAGCTCTCAGGGCTAGCAAAGTGGAGACTAGTTTCTGGATGAAACCAAACTGATGACTGGGATACATGCAATTGCATGACATGCATGCAGACATAAAACTGAATGATGAATATACCCTAACAAAATCAGCCCATGGCTTCAATGGAGCATGGTCAGCCCATAAATTCGTATGGCAGGTATGGGCTATGTTTCCTTGACCCACAAGTCACTCTACTTCATGCGAATTATTTCTTCCTCATTCCCATTCCATTGTGGAGTATCTAAGCTTCAATTTTCATCCATTACACATGCCCGGCAATGAGAAAAAACAGAAATCACAACTGTGAATGAAACCACATTTTGAAGTGCCAAAAATGCCCAGAAATTCGTGTGGACAGTGAAATCCAATGGGGGATACATAGACCTGAACCTTGGGGCAAATTTGAGAGTGTTAGATGCCCAAAAATCCACAAGAAAACCCCGATTTTATAGCATGGAAATCCAATTACGGGACAGAGTTATTTGGTTACAGAATTGAGAAAATACAAGTGTGAGTAACAAAGAAGAAGAGAGAACAGAGATTGGAACTGTTTGATAAACCCAGTGAAGGCTAGAATCTCAAGGATTTAGCAGCTTGGACCTTTCTATGCCCACCCTGAATAGCATTGGAGGGAAAGGGATCCCGAGGGACTATGCAATAGAGAAGGGGACCTTCCTTGTGTTGGGTGTGGTAGGTATTGTGGGTGCCATGACTGTTTGATTTTATTTGAGATGCATGTAGCTCTGTGGTTGAGCTCACTGGCTTAGAATCCTCCTCCTTTTTCTCTAATAATAGTATTTAGTGCAGGGTTGTGTCTACACTAGTTTAACTATCTTCCTAAGAAATGGTGAGTTCCTACGTCAACAACATGAAAAGATTATCACAAGTTTCCAAAGATCTATATCTATTCATCAATCAAGATATGAAAACTTAAGATCTAAATCCATCCAAGAATTAAATTCATACAAGATAAACCAAATTTAAACTCATAGATGGTAGAAACTTGAATCCATTCATATTAGAATAATGAAGAAATACATCCTTACAAATGATCTAGGTGAGAATCCTTCCTCCATTGCAAATGAGCTTCCCTTCCTTCACCCTTGCTTTTGAAGAATTTGAGCTCTTTCTCCTCCTTCAGAATCTCTCCATCATTCCTTTGTGTGTCTTTACCATGCCCCAAAGCATTTCTTATATAGCATTGGGAAATGTGCCTTAGGATTCTCTTTTGAGTGTGGGGTGATCCATTTTCCTCATTTTAGATTATTTTAACTTGAAAACCCACTTTTCATAAGTTTTTAGGCTTTCTTCACCATTTAGAATGATTTTAAGCATAATTAATGCATTTTAATGCATTTCTCAGAGAGGATTTGTCTCTGAATTAACTTGTGTCATGTCTTCTTGCTGCAGGTGCATGGTAAACATATGCCTCTTCTGTCACATGACTAGGGGTGTTAATTTGATTGTTAACAGTCTCTTGCATGCTTGATAAACCAACTGTGTGTTGGCTTAGCATGACTGTTGGTGTGAAGCCATGGTTGTGAGTGAGCCTGTTTAGTTCCTCCTTAGTGGATACACATCCCAACTCGTGGGTGGTCTCTTAGCTGAACGAATATAGGTTGGACAGGGACCTATGGCTGGGTGGAACGTTTCTCTCACATAGCCAGTTGTTTGGACAGCTTCATCACAAAGATAAGTGTTTCTTTGTGGTTAAATTATGACGATTCTGTGTTCTGTTCTGAATGTTTAATTATTCATGTTAATTGAATGAAATTATTATCTTAATTTTGTTGGCATGAAGCCTATGCATAGCATGAGAAGGGGATTTATTCTCTACATGTTGTTTCATCATTCTTCTTGGGATAAATATGTTGATGCATTCCATTTTGCGTGTGTGATAATATGTTTTAATTCCGTTGTGAATATTTTAACTGTGCATTTTATAGTTGTAAATTTTGTTATATGGCATTGGGGAAGGATTAGACACACCCCATGTTGCAGTTATGTTCCCTCTGCGGGTTGGGATGAAGGGACGGGACGTGGCACTGCAGCTCATGTGATAGTGAACAAAATTTTCCGAATTGGGAGGCTTACCACATCCTTTATGGGGATTTTGTTGCTTGACTTTTTTGTCCCTGGTTGACAGTACCTTATGATCAACTCATTCCTTGTTTCACTATCATCCCATCACCCTCCAAGTCATATAGGTGCTCCTCTCCTTGAGAGCCCTATCGAAAATTAAATATCCTCCACTTCAATGTTTAAGATCGCATCTCCCACCTTGAAAAATTGTCCATCATTGTCTCACATTGATACCAACTTCCCCAATAGTGGCACTTGTTGCCTCATGCCTTGGATCATGAAAAAATTCAAAAGCCCGCAATTTTTCAACACTTCCAAAGTCTCATCATCTTGGAGTGCATTAGCATCATGAGCTTCATGCTCCCTCTCCTTCCATTCCAACATGGTTTCCTGCATACAAAGAAACCCATTTCATTAAATTTGTGAAAACTTGAGTCATTTGTGTCAGTAGATCTGAAATTTGTTTTTCCATGAATGCACCCATCCCCCCTGCCAGTGAAAACAAAAGTGATAGCCATCTCCCTTATAAGCATGTTCTAGGCATGATGGTCCCCTACCATCGCCCTATTCTTCCTTCTAAGAGAGTGATGGTCAATTTTGTTATCTAATAAAATCCCTCCACTACTCAAAATTTCACAGATCTAAACCACAAATGTATGGAAATGATGAGGAGAGGTTGATCTATTATATGGAAGTGATGAAATTGTGAAATATTCCTAGATATCCTGCTAAGTCCACTTGAATATTTGATAAGAAATGGCCTCCACCAAGCACCACAAAATTACGAAGGTGAAAAATGAAGTAACTTCGCTATTTTTTGCTTTTAGCCAACTTTTTCACTAAATGTAAGTGAGTTTGGATATATCCCTTTTCACATTGGAGGTTAGTTCTTTTCACCTTTTTATATTTTATGGATATTTCCTAGAGTTATTTGAGGCATTTGTTTCCATTATTAATGGGTTTTTCACATTTTTAATGCAATATAAACATTATTTTATGGTAGCATTGGGGTCCCTTTTTGTCCTAAAACTTATGTGTGTGGTCTTATCTAGTCCTTATTCTATCCTCTAATAGTCGTATCTTGTTGCTTGTTGTTTCATGGATAAATAAGTTAATTTGGCCACTTATGTTGCATTACTCGCTCTTCCCAGTCAACTTTTACTGTCGCAGTTGCGTTGATTAATGCCTTGCTCTGCGAGTCCTGATCTCAATAGCCTACCTGGGGAGAGGACTGCTGCTATAAGTGGTCACTTTTTCCTCATATTTATGTACCTGCACCACTTACCACATCCTTGGCTCCACGCGCTCTGGAACTCTATACCACTTGTTCTCTCCCAACGAGTATTCTTTTATCCTTTTTTCAAGCTCGTTAAAACTGAATGAAAAAGACACCATATGGAGAAGTTTTCTCTCTCTAATTTGATTTTCCTAAAAAAATAAAGAAGGATTCAAGTGTACTTTTATTGGCTTGTTAAACTTACAAGGATGAGGTGCATATGGAGTCCTCTTTAAGCTGTTTTTTGACTCCTTAAAATTGAAAATATTGTCGAGTAAGATTGTTTCTTTCACACTCATAAAAATGTTTGAAAGAACATCCATCTAGTATACATTAACCCCTTTTTCAGGCCACATGGATTAATTACAAAAAAAAACTCTAGTCAATATTGGCTAGAAGAGTTCTCCCTCGTATCATTTTATGCTTTTTTGGATGTTGTGGACTAAATCTATGAAAAAATGCAACACTAGATTCTTCTTTAAGTTTTCAAACTCTAAACATGAAAACGCACATGAGCATTCACCAACCCGGGCTCGATCAAAATCCACAGGACGATATTCTTTCAAGCATTATTCTATCTTCTCTTCAAGCTCGCTAAAAAATGAAGAAATTTTCGAGTTTACCTTTCCAGGCTCGTTAAAATCTTACAAAAAAGATCTTATTGAGCATATTTCTATCTCTTTTTTGAGATCGTTAAAAAATGAAAAAGGTATTTAAAAAAAATAAAAAGAGGGGGGAGAATTTATTGTCTATTTCATTCAAGATGCAGCAGATTATTCATCACCCTTGACGAGCTTTTAGTTCACCTTTTAATACAAATGCAATGGAAATTTGTTCATAAATTGTCAACCCGGGGTTCTAGAGACTTATGAGCTACCCGACAATGTTTATGTCAGACACTGTAATCTGAAATATTTGTGATACAGGAGAAGGCAAGAAAATTGGTAAAACTAGATTGAAAGTACAACTATGTGGTGAAGGTGTTTAGCAAGATTATTGCTATAGGAAATACATTACAAACACTCCAACTGAAAGCAATGTCTATGGATTACAACTGATTACCTGGCTATGCTACGAAAGGAAATTCAATGACATATTCTAGATTAATACACTTAGAAATCCTTGTAAGAACCAAATTCAAAAAGACAACAGCTACAGTAATTGAATCATAATGAACTAATTGAATTGAACAGCAAGCCTCTATTTCCTAACAGAATTCCAAGAAATAATTAATGCATCTAGTTCACCACAGGGTTATTTATTAATCCAACATTCACCATTCATGCATTCTTCTATTATTCAATAATAATGAAAACCTATTGCACTAGTTGATCATCCACAATTTAAGCATTCACACCCGACTATAATCAACACAACAAATTATAAATGTAAAACACTAAATCAAATATCAAACCACATACAGAAAGGGAAATCCTAACTACAACAGCACCTATCACGGAAGGGGGCCCTTCCTTCTGAGATAGGGGTTGAACAAGCCAATCACTCACACCAAATTAATCAACACATTCAAAATCAGGAAATAGCATATTTATATAATATGGAGTCTCATTATAGTAGTGCGCAATAAGTCTGTGTAAAATGATGGCTAACCTTCCTCGGAGAGGATTCTCAGCTTTTATACATCAATACCCATAAGGAATATTATGAATAAATGTGCAATTACAACCTATTTCCAAATAAAGCGCATCATTTTGATTTCCAAAAGATTGCGTGAGCCAATCCAGGGTTGGTAGCATGTAGAGTGGAAGTGATTCTACAAATACATCGGAACGATGAACAAATTTTTTACAAATACATTGGAATGATGAACAAATTTGTTAGATGGCCCAACAAATTTCAAGTCATTGAATGGTTATGAAATCCTTGAGCTCGCTACAGAATCACTGATCCTCAGATTGACTCCAGAACCGTGAAAGGCGTTCAGTAGTTTGACCAATCTTGATGTATAATGACCAGCAGGATCGCTTTAACTGACCAGAAGACTCGATCAACCATACATTTAGCTTTTGCTGGCATAATTGTATAAACTTGAGACTTATCTACAAGGATTTGTAGCCTTCCACGATTACTTCATTCTACAACCTAGAATCAAAATAAGATGAACCTGAAGCACCACTTCTTTAGTAGGCAATTATGGAAACATAACTATATCCAAATCATCAGCAAATGACAAATATCAAGGAAAACATAATCAATCCTTACCAAATCCAAAACCCTGCTAAATGTGATCAAGAGAGCTAGTGATGGTGTAGGAATCGAGTGAAAATTACCGTAAACGAAGCAAGAATAGGAGAAAAAAAAGTGTCATATACACAGCCCTTCATCTCCCCCCAACCAAAATGTTTGCATTTCCTCATGCAAACTAAGACTGTGCTCCACTAAGAGGGGTACCTGGAGAACTGATGAAACATTCATCACTCCAATTATAAGAAGAATACCCCCTTTTAGTTATGGTGTAAAAGCCTCTTTGCTTAGTAATAATCTTCTAGAATTCATTGTCTTCTACATGTTGGTTTGTGGAGCCTGATCTCCAGATTCAAAGATATTATTATTCAGTAGTGTCTGTACCCCAATTTTGGTTATGATCCCGGCATGATCCCTAGGGGGTCCGAGGGATTGGTCGCACTCCCCCGGCCGGAGGCGTGGGGGCTAGTGGGCCTCCATCAGAGGTTCGGGGGTGTATCCCCTGAGGAAAATTTTTGGGGTTGTTTTCGCCACCAGTTTTCGGGACCATGGTTTTGGGTAACCCGTGGTATTTTCCTATTGTATTTCCCTTATAAAAGAAAGACATTGTAACATGGTTAGGGTTGATGTATTAGGTTTTATGCATTGTAAAGATCTCTGAGATCAGAAGAGAGATTGTGAGACAGTGAAGAGGAAGTGCAGCAGTTGTGATGTAGGTTGTATCCCTTCACTTTGTTGGACGGTATAATAATAAGGATTGGAAACTTCAATGTGGACGCAGCCCAAGTTGGGTGAACCACAATATATCTGTGTCTCTCTTGTAATGTGTATGTGTGATTATATTTTCATTTCTGTTTATTGTTATTGCTCTGCGATCCTATTTTTCTAGCAATTGGTATCAGAGCCAAAGGTCTATTTGGTAGATAAACCTGCAGGAAGCTAGGATTTCTGGTTTGAGTGGGAGCAATGGAAGAAGAAGGAGAGTTTAAGGTCGAGAAGTTTAATGGCCAAAACTTCCAGTTATGGAAAATGAAAATGGAGGACTATCTGTACCAGAAGGATCTATTCCTACCGTTGGGAGGAAGAGCAAAGCAGCCCACGGCCATGAAGGACGAAGAATGGGAGGTTCTTGACAGAAAGGCTCTGGGAACAATACGGCTGAGCCTGGCTTCGTCAATGGCTTTCAATATCCCCAAAGAAACAACAACGGAGCGTTTGACGAGCGCATTGGGTAAGCTGTGTTAAAAACCCTCGGCCTCCAACAAGGTATTTCTAATGAAGCATTTATTTAATATGAAGATGTCTGAAGGTGGATCTATTACTGATCATTTAAATGATTTTAATATGGTTACAAAACAACTAAGTTTTGCAAGTGTGAACTTCATTGATGAGGTTAGGGCTCTTCTAATCTTGTGTTCATTTCCAGAAAGCTGGAATAGCTTGGTCATGGCTATAAGTAACTATGTTTCTGGTTCAAACACCTTGAAATTTGATGATGTTATTGGTGTTATTATTAGCGAAGAAATGTGAAGAAAAAGCACAGGTGAGACATCAAGTAATACGTTGACCATGGAGAGAAGGAGAAGACAAAAGGAGAGAGGAAAGAGCCTAGGTATTTGCAGCAACTCTAAAAAGGGAAGATCCAAGTCTAGACTGGGAAAGATAGAGTGTTGGAACTTTGGAAAGAAAGGACATCTGAAGAAGACTGCAGATCTCTAAAGAAGAAAGGAGATGCATAGAAGGAAACTACCCAGGAAGCAAATTTTGATGTATATGTAACTTCGGAATTTATTTCATCTATGTATTTCATATATATTTATTGTACCCTTATAAGAGATGTGTTATTCCTCTATAAGGAAGTGTCGTCATGTGGATTGACAAGTGTCGCAAGTGTGTGTACTTGTCGATGGGTTATTAGACCACCATGTGTGGGTCGGCCCTGAAATATATATTATATTGTGGATGTATCTAGATAGACAAGTCGGCCCCATAGTGTAACTGGGCAAACAGGTTAAGTATAAATAGAGATCGGGAGATCTCTATTTGGATCATTCGGAAAGTCACACTTCTCTCACTCAGAAAGTGGTGCACTAGTGAGGAGGAGGATCATCTGCTACTAGGAGACTATCTCAAGTGTATTTTGGTTGTACTTTGGTTGATCCATTGCTCTCTCTATCTCTGAGGAAGTTGTGGGGCTTTTCACCTCAGGGTTTTCCCCATAGAAACTCTGTGTCTCTTGTCTCTCATGCTTTTGATTCTTGTGATGCTTATCATACTTATTGTGATTGTTATGCATTGATATACTGTATATGTTGTTCTCTCAGTAAAGATCCAAGAGTATTGTGAATTAATGCTCAAAATTTAAAATGGTATCAGAGCTAACCTGAGAAGAAGACATTTTGCAGTGACGAAAACTTGAGTTTCTTGTTTATTGGGTTTCTCTCCACATATTTTGGAAAAGAAGTATAGTAGATTGACTCTACTCATCAAGGAGAATCCATATGTCCAATCAGAATTCAATTCTGAGCATTTTCATATTTGGCCCTAAAAAATAGGGTTTCCACAAAAATAGGAATTTCTGAAATCTGAAGACATAGCTGGAAGATCCTTGCAAAAATCAAATTTTAGAGCTTTAGATCGAGATTTTTGGCTGGGTAGATCTCCGGGAAACTCAAACCCTAATTCAGGGCTCTCCCTAGTGAACCCGGGAGGACAAAACGTCAAATCTGAAGGGTAAAACTTTGCTGATCTCAAATTCTGAATGCACAAGGTTGATCAGTTCATCAAGGCGCATCTTTCTATCCTTTCAAAAAGTTGAAATTCATATTTTGAATTTTTAGGGTTTTTCTGACAAACCCTAATCTGGGACCAGATCCAGTTTTCAGCATTTCAAGTGGTAAGACCTAAATCTTTTCTATTTCCATTTGAAGTACTCTTTAAAATGTCTCACCACACCAAGCTTGAGGATAAGCTTGAAGGAGCTGACAACTTCCGAGCTTGGAAGTATAGGATTGGGTTAATCCTGGAAGAGAATGGGTTGGACTCATATATAAAAGAAGACATCCCTATCCCAGAGGATGAAGAGGCTAAAGTATTGCATAAGAAGAACTCGGTCAAGGCAAAGAGAATCATTGCTGATTCCATCAAAGACCATCTCATACCCCATGTGTCTTCTCTAAAGACACCCAAAGAGATGTTTGACTCTTTGACCAAGCTATTTGAAGGGAAGAACATAAATCTGAAGATGACCCTGCGGAACCAATTGAAAGGAGTAAAGTTTCATAATGGAGAAACCATTCAATCTTATTTTTCAAGGGTCTCCCAGATCAAGGAACAACTAGAAGCAGTGGATGAAATGGTGGAGAATGGTGAAGTTGTCATGACCACTTTGAATGGCTTACCTAGGTCATGGGACTCCTCCATTCAAGGAATCTGTGCAAGAAAGAAGTTGATTTCCTTCAGTAGACTACAGGAAGAATGCTCATAAGAAGGAGCAAGGCTTGTGGCACGAAAAGAAAAGATGGGGAATGAAGATCAAGCTCTCACAGCTCACACCAAGAAAGGGAAGTCCAAGAGAGAGCCATCTCACTCCAAAAATCTTCACATCACTTCAAAGAAAGAAGAATATGATTCACCTGTAATGAGAAAGGACATATTGCCATAAATTGTCGCAAGAACAAGAAGGACAACAACAACTTCAACAAGAAGAAGAAGGGCAGCAAAAGAAGGTTTCATGCTCATGCTGTCGAGGATGATGAACCACCCAAGAAGAAGGCTAGGGAAGAAAGTGATGATAGTAATGATGACTCATCAAGTGAAGAAGAGTATGTTCTGATCTCTGCTCTCACAGGTACTATCTCCCATGGTTGTAATGATTGGTTAATTGACAATGGGGCTTCCAAACACATGAATGGGTTTAAGGAATATTTTGTGAACCTATCTAAACATGAATCACCCCATAAGGTGAAACTTGGGGATGATTATCAATACCCAATCAAAGGAAGTGGTGAATCCTCCTACAACCTAGATTCTGGAAAATCTTTGAAGATGAAAGAAGTCCTTTATGTACCTGGGCTCAAGAAGAACTTACTCTCCATCTCTGCATTGGATGCAAAAGGTATGAGGGTTGCATTTGCGGATGGCCAAGTCCTAATGTGGCCAAAGGGAAAGACCATAGATGATGCAGTTGTGATTGGAGCGCAAGAGGGAGGTTTGTATAAATTGAAGGGACAACCTGAACATGCCATGGTGCATGAATCCATGGAGCCAAGTGAACTTTGGCATAGAAGACTTGCTCATATGCACTATAGGGCACTTCCAATTGCAAGCAAGGCTGTAGAGAGTCTTCCTGAAATCAAGACCAAACATGAAGGTGTTTGCAAAGGATGTGCAAAAGGTAAGAACATTAAGAAAGCTTTCCCAAGCAATGAAAGCAAGGCAAAGGATATCCTAGAAATCATCCGCTCAGATGTATGTGGTCCTATTTCATCCAGTTCTCTAAGTGGGTATGTTTACTATGTCTCATTTATTGATGACTTCTCCAGGAAGACTTGGGTATACTTCTTGAAGAACAAAGAAGAGGTGTTTGATAAGTTTAAGGAATTCAAAACCTTGATGGAGAATCAAACTGACAAGAAGATCAAAACATTCAGATCCGACAATGGTGGAGAATTCACCTTAGGTGACTTCAAGAAGCTTTGCAGTGATTCAGGGATTAAGAGGGAGTTGACTACATGACCAGGGTCTACCTATGCATCTATGGGCAGAAGCAGCTAGAACAACTGTATATGTGCAGAACAGAACACCCCATAAGATATTGGACAACAAGACACCAGAAGAGGTCTTTTCTGGTAAGAAACCTGAAGTCAGCCATCTCAGAATATTTGGTTGTCCAGTATTCACTCATGTCCCAAAGGAAAAGAGGACCAAACTAGATTTTTCAGGAAAGAAGGGTATCTTTGTGGGTTACAGTGAAAGCTTGAAGGCTTAAAGAATATACTTTCCAAGGTTCAAGAAGATTGATGTCAGCAGGGATGTAACATTTGATGAAAACTCAACATTCATCAAATCAAGGAAGGCACCTATCGAAGTTTATGAAGAACCTAAGGAAACTAGATTTCAAGACAATACCATGACTGAAGCAATTCCAAAAGTTGTTCGTGAGTTTGAAGATCCGCAAGAACCTGTAGATCCACCCTGTGAGGATAACTCTCACAAGAGGAAACCTGCATGGGCTAGAGAGCTCATTCAAGATGCAGAAAGATTTGGCATTCCAGAAGAAGAACACAGAGCAAAGAAGAGAACCAGATAACATACCAGCTATGTTGCTTTACTCTGTGATATTATGAACAAAGAACCTTCCAATTATGAAGAAGCAGCAGAAAAGAAAGAATGGAAGGATGCCATGGTTGAGGAATACCAATCAATAATGAAGAATGATGTTTGGGATGTTGTCCCAAGACCTAAAGAGAAGTCTGTTGTGACTTCCAAATGGATCTACAAAATCAAGCATGCTGCAGATGGCAGTGTAGAGAAATACAAAGCAAGATTCGTAGCTCGTGGCTTCTCTCAGAAAGAGGGAATAGATTATGAAGAAACCTTTGCACCTGTAGCCAGGTATACTTCCATCAGAACAGTACTTTCCCTGGCTGCAGTAATGAAATGGAAAATACACTAGATGGATGTCAAGACTTCCTTATTGAATGGTGTAGTTGAAGAAGAAGTATATGTGGAGCAGCCACTCGGTTTCGAAATACATGACAGGGAGTCATATGTGTGCAGATTGAAGAAAGCCTTGTATGGCTTGAAACAAGCTCCCATAACTTGGTATGGTAGGATGGACAGTTTCCTATCTAGTTTGGGCTTTACCAAGAGTAAAGCGGATTCCAACCTTTACTACAAGGTTGAAGAAGGGAACCCTGTGATTCTACTCCTGTATGTGGATGACTTATTTGTAATAGGAGATGACAGATTGATTGCAGATACTAAGAGGAAGCTTGCTGCTGAGTTAGATATGAAATATTTGGGAATGATGCATTATTTCCTAGGTATGGAGGTGTGGCAGAGTGTAGGTGGGATCTTCCTTGGTCAAGGGAAGTACACAGTAGATATCCTGAAGAGATTCGGGATGATGGATTGCAAGGCCATGGCCACACCCATGGCATCGAATCTGAAGCTTCTATGTGATGCTTCATCTGAGCCAGTTGATGTCTCTATGTATCGTCAGATGATTGGGTCCTTGATGTACCTGACGAACACGAGACCAGATATTTGCTTTGCTGTGAACACATTGAGCCAGTTCCTGACGGATCTGAGGAGTGTTCACCTGGTTGGTGTAAAGCATGTTTTGAGTTACCTGAAGGGTACAATGGATTTTGGGCTCAAGTATGAAGCGAATCAAAATTTTAACCTGCAGGGTTATGTTGATTCAGATTGGGCTGGCAGTGCTACAGATAGGAAGAGAACATCTGGATGCTGCTTTAGTATGGGATCAGGTGTGATCTCTTGGTTTAGCAGGAAGTAGTCCTGTGTAGCACTGAGTATAGGTGAGGCAGAGTATGTTGCAACCTGTTCAGCTAGTTGTGAGGCAGTATGGCTACAGAAGCTACTGTATGAGTTATTTGATCTCCCATTGGATGCTACCGGTATCTTCTGCGATAACCAGAGTTGTGTGAAGCTGACTGAGAACCCAGTGTTTCATGATAGGTCTAAACACATAGAGATCAAATATCACTATATCAGGGACAATGGTGCAGAGAGGAGATGTGAAGCTCTTGTATGTTGCGACGGACGAGCAGATTGCAGATGTGCTGACGAAGCCACTAGCCAGGGTGAAGTTCGAGTACTTCAGGGAGAGGCTTGGTGTTCTTCAGATCGAGGACACTTTGAGGAAGAAGTGATGGACACATTTGCTGAAGCCATTCCAAGCATGTTGGAAGGATGATCCTTCACATGGCTGTGGATGTAAGCGCTGGATGATGAGCATCAGGATGATGTTCTAGTTTCTGCTTTGTATGATCAGTTGGATAATTTATATGTATATGTATGTACGCATCATGTTGGATGTTGGATATGATCAGTTGGATCATTTATATGTATGTACGCATCTTGTTGGATGTTGGATATGATCAGTTGGATCATTTATATGTATGTACGCATCATGTTGAATGCTGGATATGATCGGTTGGATCATTTGTATGTATTTTGAATATGCATCATGTTGGATGCTTGGACCATGTATCTGTATATGTATCAGGTGGATACATTGTATGATCAGGTAGATAAGGTATATTGATATGTATCAGGTATGATCAGGTAGATCATGCATGTTGATGGATACATTGTGTGGATCATGTATCTATGTATCAGGTGGATACACTGTGTATGATGATATGTATCAGTTAGATACTTGGTGTGCATTAGGTGGATGCATTGTATGATCAGGGTGATCGTGGATGACAAGCTTCTCCAGATGACATGCAGCAGGATGTTGCAGTGATGATGATCAGGATGATCATGTGTACATCAAGATGATGTATAGTGAGTATCAGATGATACTTTGTGGCCATGGATCAGGTTGTGCAGATGAGCATGTCTGGGAGATCCTATAGGTCGGAGTTGCGTACCCATAACAGCCTGGGATGCTCTTTCGAGACATTGCTCTGGGAGGACATGTAATTTGTGCCCTGGGAGATATTTAGGTCGAAGTTGTGTACCCGTAAAATCTTGAGATGCTCTTGCGAGGTTTTGTCATATGGCATGTAATTTGCTCCTTGGAGATCTGGACAGGATGAAAAAGGCCTCAGATGCTTCAGCCAGGTTTTTCCATGACCACATGTAATTTGCTCCTGGGAGATCTGGACAGGATGAAAAAGGCCTTAAATGCTTCAGCCAGGTTTCGTAGTGGACCACATGTAATTTGCTCCTGGGAGATCTGGACAGGATGAAAAAGGCCTCAGATGCTTCATCCAGGTTTTGTGGTGAGATCACATGTAATGTGCTCCTGGGAGATCCGACAGGTAGAGCTGTGTGCTCGTAACAGCCTGGGATGCTTCAGCCAGGTTTTGTGATGGGTCACATGTAATGTGATCCTGGGAGATCCGACAGGTAGAGATGTGTACTCGTAATAGCCTAGGATGCTGCAGCCAGGTTTTGTGACGCATGTAATAAGTCCTAAGGATTCCAAAGTATGGTCAGTGATGATGAAGGCCTACAGGTGGTGGGCCTACATCCAGTATGAAAAAGGACTAGCTCTGTAGAACTTCCTATGATGAGTAGAGTCAGAGATTGGTTGAGATAGCAGCAGTAATGATGACGATGATGATGATGATCCCGAGAAGAAGACTTGTCTAGCAGAACTATGTCGAGAAATACCTTCCTAGTTAAGAGGGAGTGTTGATGTATATGTAGCTTTAGAATGTATTGCATCTATGTATTTCATATATATTTATTGTACCCTTATAAGAGATGTGTTATTCCTCTATAAGGAAGTTTCGTCATGTGGATTGACAAGTGTCGCAAGTGTGTGTACTTTCCGATGGGTTATTAGACCACCATGTGTGGGGTCGGCCATGAAATATATATTATATTGTGGATGTATCTAGATAGACAAGTCGGCCCCATAGTGTAACTGGGCAAACAGGTTAAGTATAAATAGAGATCGGGAGATCTCTATTTGGATCATTCGGAAAGTCACACTTCTCTCACTCAGAAAGTGGCGCACTAGTGAGGAGGAGGATCATCTGCTACTAGGAGACTATCTCAAGTGTATTTTGGTTGTACTTTGGTTGATCCATTGCTCTCTCTATCTCTGAGGAAGTTGTGGGGTTTTTCACCTTAGGGTTTTTCCCATAGAAACTCAGTGTCTCTTGTCTCTCATGCTTTTGATTCTTGTGATGCTTATCATGCTTATTGTGATTGTTATGCATTGATATACTGTATATGTTGTTCTCTCAGTAAAGATCCAAGAGTATTGTGAATTAATGCTCAAAATTTAACAGCAAATGTAGCAGGTGATGTGTTACAAGATGCTTTGATTCTTGTATTAGATAATACAAGTGATTATTGGGTAGTAGATTCAGGGGCTTCATGTCATGCTACACCCCATAGGAAATATTTTCATGATTATGTTCCAGGTGATTTTGGACATGTTTTATTGGGTGATGATGAGCAATGTAAAATTGTTGGAATGGGTAAGGTATGGATAAAAGTTAAGAATGGAATTGATTGGTTGTTGAAAGATGTTAGGCATATTCCTTCTATGAAAAGAAATCTGATCTGAACAGGGCAGTTGGGAGATGGCGGCTGTCTATCTACATTTGGAGAAAAGTGGTGGAAGATCACTAAAGGATCAATGGTGATAGCAAACGGAGACAGGTTAGGTACATGTTATTTATGTCCTCATAATACTGACCATTCTATCTCTTTAGCTTCCATAGGAACAGATACAGCATTGTGGCATCATAAGCTTGGCCACATGAGTGAGAAAGGGATGCAGATTCTCCACTCAAGGAAGTTTCTGCCATATTTGAAGCAGGGAAGTTTGGAATTCTGTGAAAACTATGTTTATGGAAAACATAAGAGAGTCATATTTCTCAGGGTTGGGAAACAAAAGAAGAATGAAAAGTTAGAGCTAGTGCATACAGATGTATGGGGACTAGATCAGGTACAATCTCTTGATGTCTCTCATTATTATGTTACATTTATTGATGATGCAACTAGGAAAACTTGGGTTTATTGCATTAGACAGAAATCTGATGTGTTTGCTACTTTTAAGAAGTGGAAAGCTTTGGTTGAGAATGAGACAAGAAAAAGGTTGAAGTGTCTCAGATCTGATAATGGAGGTGAGTACTACGGCAAGGAGTTTGATAACTACTGTTCATACCATGGGATTCGTAGAGAGAAGACAGTCCTAGTAACACCACAAGAAAATGGTGTGTTAGAAAGGACGAACAGAACGATCATGGAGCATGCAAGGTGGATGAGACTGCATGCAGGGTTGCCCTTACAGTTTTGGGCGGATGCTATAAATACTGTTGTTTATTTAATAAACAAAGGACCTTCAAGTGCTTTGGATAGTGGTATTCCATAGGAGGCATGGACAGATAAAAAGGTAAACTACTCATTTCTGAGAACATTTAGTTGTGAAGCATTTGTCCATATTGATAAAGAAAATAGAACAAAGCTTGAAGCTAAATCCAAGAAATGTACCTTTATTGGATATGGGGTTGATGAATTTGGTTATTGCTTATGGGATTATGAAAATAAAAAAATCATTAGGAGTAGAGATGTGATATTCAATGAAAAGGTCATGTATAAAGATCAGTTGCAGGGAAAGAAACAGGAAAAGGAAACCACAGAGTACACAGTACTTGATGAAATTTAAGAAAATGAAGTTCCAAAGGTGCCAGAAAATCAAGAACAACAGCAAGTACCTGAAACTCCTGCAACTACAAGAAGATCTACCAGATTAAGTAGACTCCCTGAACGATACTCTCCTTCAATGTATTTATTTTTGATGACTGATGTTGGTGAACCAGAGTGTTATGAAGAAGCAATGCAGGTGGAAACTAGAAAGAAGTGGGAACAATGGACTCATTGGTAGGAAACCAGACTTGGGATTTGGTTTAGTTTCCTGCTGGTAAAAGAGCATTGTAGAACAAATGGATTTATAGGTTGAAGGAAGAAGAAGGAGGTAAGAAGTGGTACAAGGTGAGACTTGTTGTAAGGGGGTTTGCACAGAAGAAAGGTATAGATTTTGATGAAATATTTTCTCATGTTGTTAAGATGACTTCAATTAGGACTATCTTAAGTCTAGTGGCAGTAGAAGATTTGCATCTTGAACAGTTAGATGTAAAAACAACCTTTCTCCATGGGGATTTGGAGGAAGAGATATATATGCAGCAGCCACAAGGGTATGAGGTCAAAGGTAAAGAGAAGTTTGTATGAAGGTTGAAAAAGAGTTTGTCTGGATTGAAGCAAGCTCCAAGGTAGTGGTATTTAAAATTTTATAGGTTTATGACAGAACAAGGTTATGGTAGATGTCATTCTGACCACTGTGTTTATTTCAAGAAGCTAGACAGTGAAAGATATATTATCTTGTTATTGTATGTGGATGACATGCTTGTTACAGGGTCTAACATGCAGGATATAAATTTACTCAAAAGGAAGCTAGCTAATTGATTTGCGATGAAGGATTTGGGTGTTGCAAAGCAAATCCTTGGTATGAGAATAACGAGAGACAAGAAAAATCACAAATTGACATTGTCTCAGAGTGAGTACATACAAAAGGTGTTGGAGAGATTCAGAATGCAGAATGCAAAACCAGTTAGTACACCTTTGGCCGGCCATTTCAATCTAAGTAAGGAAATGTGTCCTAAGACACAGGAAGAGATCACAGATTACATGTCCAAGATTCCCTATCAATCAGTAGTTGGCAGCTTGATGTATGCCATGGTGTGCACAAGACCAGATATTGCACAAGCAATGGGAGTTGTGAGCAGATATATGAACAATCCAGGTAAAGAACATTGGAAGGCAGTATAGTGGATTCTCAGGTATTTGAGAGGTACTACCACTTAGGCATTATGTTTTGGAGGTTCAGACACTGTTCTACAGGGATATGTTGATGCATATATGGCAGGTGATAAGGATAGCAGGAGGAGAACCACAGGATATGTGTTTACTGTAGGTGGAACAACAGTAAGTTGGATTTTGAAACTACAGAAGGTTGTTGCACTTTCAACAACAAAAGCAGAGTATGTTGTTGTTACAGAGGCTAGTAAATAGATGATTTGGTTGCAGAGTTTTATGGAGGAATTGGGTAAGAAGCAGAAGGATAGCAGGTTGTACAGTGACAGCCAAAGTGCCATTCATCTTGCAAAGAACTCAGCATTCCATTCCAGGACTAAACATATACAGCTCAAGTACCATTTCATACGCTTTGTTCTGGAAGATTAACTATTGAAGCTGGAAAAGATACACACCAGCCAGAATCCTGCAGACATGTTCACAAAGGTAATGACCAGAGAGAAATTGAGTTCCTGCTCGGTTTCAGTTGGCCTTCTAGCACGAAGGTGAAGAGGAGAATTTTTCCAAGTCCAAGTCCAGCAAGTGTAGAAGCGATGGAGTTGCTGTGATCAATATCCAAGTGGGAGATTTTTGGTTGTGGAGCCTGATCTCCATATTCAAAGATATTATTATTCAGCCATGTCTGTACCCCAAGTTTGGTTATGATCCCGGCACGATCCCCAGGGGGTCGGGGGGAGTGGCTGCACTCCCTCGGGTGGGGGGCGCGGGGTCCAGCATCCTCCTGTCGAGGTTTTGGGGGTAGCGCCCCCGAGAAGGGAGTTCAGGGGCAATGCCCTTGAGAAAATGGGGGTTCGGGGGCATAGCCCCCGAGGAAAAATTTTGGGGTTGTTTTTGCCACCAGTTTTCAGGCCCATGGTTTTGGGTAACTTGTGGTATTTTTCCATTGTATTTCCCTTATAAAAGAAATACATTGTAACACGGCTAGGGTTGAAGTATTAGGTTTTATGCATTGTAAAGATCTCTGAGATCAGAAGAGAGATTGTGAGACAACGAAGAGGATGTGCAACGGTTGTGTTACAGGTTGTATCCCTTCACTTTGTTGGATGACATAATAATAAGGACTGGCAACTTCAGTGTGGGCATAGCCCAATTTGGGTGAACCACAATATATCTGTGTCTATCTTGTAATGTGTATGTGTGATTATATTTGCATTTCTGTTTATTGTTATTGCTCTGCGATCCTATTTTTCTAACACTGCATCCACCATAGGGCACCAAAGTATAGGAAAGTGAAGTCGAAGCCCATTCCATTTGGTTTTATGCACATCCATGTAGTTAACGTAAGCTTGTACTCTATCTAAGGCATGCTCAAACATTCTAATCGAGAAGGGTTCATTCCTTTTCAACTCAGGACTCAAGGCATTATCCCTTCTTCGTAGATAGAGTAAAGCTTCCAACCTATGAAATGGAAACTAGTTCCTGCATTCCCGAACAATCTTGATTTGGGAATTCTCTAAGAGTATAACAAATGTTGGATCTTGCATAACTTGGTTCCTGGATGTAAACAATTTTTCAGGTGAGGGAGAGCCTCTTACCCAAAGAGCATCTTCCCATTCAATATTCTCCACACAAGTTGCAACATTATTTCACCTCAATTGATTTCTCATGAAGGACATGAATGCCCTCAACTGAAATTCCCCCACATAAGGGTTTGGATCCCAATCATCATAATCTATCATAATCAAATTATGCATATATAACTCACATAGAAAATCATGTTCTTCATTTTCACTTCTAGGAAAGGAAGCAATAAACTTGTCCTTCGTCTCAATGTGATCATTGTATCCCAAAGTTACCATTTCCAGCCTAAAGGATATAAGTTGTTATTTTAAAAACACATAATAAAGATTCGAAGGAGATCTTAAATTTCTCATAGAATGGGATAAATAGTTCATGTATTTCTTTTCAAACTTTAATTTCTCAATCTCTTGACTAAGTCTCCTTTTGGTGAGAGCATAGTTGTTTTTTTGAGTTGCTCTGGCATGGTTCCCTACCCTTCCTCCTTCCTCTGGTTTCTGAAGAAATCTAGTTTTTCTTCCAATTTACCTGTTGTTTCCTACAGCTGGTCTACCATCTCTTCCAGTTTCTGTATTCGGGCTTCATCATATGGGATGTCTTCATAAATCTCTTGATCTTCTGCTTTTTATGATTCAAAACCCTCATAATTAGACTCCATACTCTTTCCCCTTCTGCTAATCTCTACCCCTTCATCATTAAGTGTCCCCCTTTAAGTTTCCCACTGGTTTCTTTCCAATTTGTCATGTCCCCAATTTTGGTTCATCCAGTACCATGGGTGAAAGGGGACAAGATCAAACCCTAAGGGAATTAAATTGTATTAATTCTATTTTCTTAGAATTAATTTTAGCCTAAGTCTCACAAATTGGAAAACTTATTTATTAAAGTTAATTTTGATAAATAAAATTAATGGATAATGAGCAAGTGGGCCAAGAGGGCGCCCATGTGGAAGATGTTTCCAAAATGGATTAAGGGGTGAAGATATGGAAAAAAATATGAAGAGAAGGAAAGTGGATATAAGTTTCCAAATAAAAATAAAAAAAAGCTAAGGAGGGCGCACTTGCCAAAAAAAAATCCAATTTACCAAAAAGGAAACATCCTGAATGGTGCAGTTTCCATTTCAATGCCCAGTTCACAAGGAAATCAAGTGCTAATGCAAGAAGGAAACATCTAAGTTCAAGGAGGGCATAGTTTCTAAAGGAGAAAGCTTGTAAGGAAAATTTGAGGAAAGTATGTCCACTCATGGGTGACCTATTCTCACAGGTCACCAAGCCAAGTAACTTGCCCAGCCCAGCAGGTCATCCTGAAGTTTATAAAAGAAGCCAACCAACTCCATTTCACAACTTTTGTCATTGTGAAGTTTGTATGAGAGCTTTGAAGCTCCTCTAGGTTTGGTGATGTGCCCAAGCCACTCTATGGGTGATGTGCCCCATTCTCTCATTCTCTCTCTCTTTCTCTCTAACAGGTATTGAAGACTGTTGGGAAGCCATTAAAGTTCTGATATCAATCTGGGGTTGAATTGCTTTATTAGAGTTTAAGAGTTCAAGAATAATCCTTCTCATTATCCCCTCTCTTCTTCCCCATTCTTCAGTATTGCAAGGTGTTGGTGGAAGGTTTGCTCCATTGAAAGATTTTCAGTGATCAATGAGATGAAGGATCTGATGTGTGATGGACATATTCAGAAATAAATTTTAAATTACAGCCATTCATTCAACTTCTATCATGTCCAAGTGATTCTAGTTCGAGATTCCCCAAGGGTGTCATGTTTTGTACTCAAAGAGGTGAAGAACCGAGGGATTGAATCTTCTTTCCTTCTATCATTGGAGAGGATGGTTTGCTAATTTTTTTCCAGCCATAAAAGCTCTGTAATAAACATCTAAACTCATTCCTAAAATATTCTCTCCTTCTCTACTTTGTTCTCTAGCTCATGTAAGAAGAAAATAGCCTGTGAGGCATTGTCCATTGTAAAGCAAGCATTAGAAGTTAAGAGAACTGTTATGAACCCTATATTTGATGTTTATTGGTTATAATAATTCATATCAGATCTAATATAATCATCAGAACAGAGTTTTCATTTTCTTAAGACAGTTTATCATGATAAAATCCAAGACTAGCTAGTTTGATGCCTAAATTCGACTAGTTTTGCCATTTTGTCTATAAAATTCATTCTGTGCACTCTTTTGTTAATCTGTCAGTTGGAGAAGGTCCTTGACACAACCCAGTATCCATATCAGTCAAAAAAATAATATTTTGAAATTCTTTTGACCTTTCTTGGAAAGTTAAGAAAAAGACTAGCTCCACAATCCCGAAAGAGACCAAAAGCCCCAATTCTCTGCAAAATCTTCCAAGAATGATCATTTATCATCCTAAACATAACCAAAAACCTATGTACTATCATAAACCCTGATTATACTTCCCGATATTGTTTTTATATGCGGATGTACACAGAAAGAATTGCGGTAGGCTTCAGCAGCTACTGATGTCCGAAACATCAATGGTATCCGTACGTTGTACAAAGGATCCAATTTCCCACTATCAAATTTTCTACTGCAAATTGTCCAATAGAAATTCAAGAACTGAAATTTCATCCTACCAAACTCAGTTTCAAGTCTCCTTACCCGTCACTGACTTCCTGCTCTGTTCGATGAATTGATTAAAAATGGACAAGTAAATTTTATTTAAAATTATGAACTTGAGTTAATATCTGGGTTAAATATTTCCTAGGATATTACAGTGGTATTAGAGCACTTTCCTTGGCTCAGCCTGTGGAAAGTAATTCTCATTCAAAAAGTATCTCAGCACTATCTTCAAGATTGCAGATGTGGAATTAGTTCCAGTTATGGAAGATTTAGACTTTGAGTTGTATGAGGAAGAAGATTATTCTTATGAGGAGTATGATGATCAGTATGAAGAATATTGCAGATAGTATGATGACGATAATTCTCAATAAGCACCTTCCATAAGCATCTCCCATGAGATCATGATTGACAGAACAGACTATGGTTATTCTGATAGCCATATTCAGGAAAAAGTTGCATGTTCTACAATCAAAGGTCAACCTTCTATGGAAGAGATAATAAAAGATATCAAAGTTGCATTGGATGCATGTGAATTCACAAGAATTTTTAGATCCTCTTCAAGAAGAGCCTCCAAGAATATTTATCCTAAGACAACCAAGGAGAAGCAAGACCCAAAGACCAATCATGAGATTGTTGACAGAATGGGAGCAGAATCCACTACAAGCTTCTATGTTGAGGATTTCAAGATCACCACAGAGGAGATTGGTAAGCTTAATGATGGTGAGACATATGTTGGATCAGATCCAAAATAAGAACCTAAATCAGATCCAAAGTCACCAAATGAGCTATATAGTGAAGCAAAAGATGACCACACATCAGTTGGATGTGAACCTAGAGAATGGGTGGCAGAACAAGGCACCATAGCTCCACTATTTGAAGGGAGAAGTATGATGAAAAGGTATGGACCTCAATCATATTTTTGTACCCATGTTACTTTTGGAAATCATCAGAATAAAATAGAATGCATTTTCAATAATGTGTGCCATGATGTGGAGAAACTAGTTCCCCGTAATGAAGCATTTAATTCTCAATGCTTAGCTCCTAAGAAACCAATGATTGTGGGAACATCAGGAGACCCTCAAAGTGTGGAAGAAAGAGGGATTACCATGGTTATATATCAACATATGTGCAGGATCCATGAGGATGATGAGTCACCAAATCCTTCGTCAGAAGGAGAGGAAAAAGATCCATGCACAACTAAAGATCCAACAGTCAAACATTCGATTGATGGCAATGTGGAAGGTGAAATCACTCCCAATTTCTTCGTGGGTGATTTCAAGATAAGTGCAGAAGATATGGGGAATATTGATGATGGTATGACATATTTTGGATCATATCCAAAAGAATAACATCAATCAGATCTGAAATCATCATTGGAACTTTAGGTTGAGGTGGAAGACAAGCCCAAATCAGTTGGGTGTGAACCAAGGAATTTGGGAAAGAATCATGCTGCCATAAAAACACCACATGAGGAGAAAATTTGGGCACAAAGGTATGGTTGCAATTCTGATTTTTGCATGCCTTTGTTGCATCCAAAAATGGCAGCCACTTCTAGTGAGAATGATGGATTAGAAGATCCTTCTAGTGTCAAAATTCAGAATTGGGAGAAGGTTGAATTGCAAGAAGCAGAAGAGGAGGTTCACCCGCTAGAACTTCTTGCTCTGATTGGACCATTGAAAATGAGTGATGAAAAAATCAAGGAGGAACTGAAAAACCTCCATGAACTTAATGCTTTGATCTCTCACTGCTGTTGGAGAACTGCATCAATGGAGGAGCAACCCTCTATTGAAAATTTTGTGCACATGTGGGAAGTAGTAGGAATCCTAAAAGGAAATTTCTCTCAGCTGCTTTCTGATAGATATCACTTGCTGGAACTTGTGAATATATACTATAATGATGCAATAAGGAATGATGAGGATATCAGCAAGCTCACTCATATGTTGGAAACTACCCAGGATTCTTTGATTGGTACTCATGGTGCTTGTCAAGAATCTGAGAATCAGATTGAGCACCTTAATGAGAAGTTGCCAGAATCACTTTTTACCTCCCATATTTCACAAAGTCACAATCACATGGATGAATTATTTCATGTTCCAAGGGAGGAACCTCATGAGTTGGTGGAACATGAGGAACAATCTGTTTGGTATGTGCTTGAGGAATGTGCAGACAGAGTTGAAGAAAAATAAGCACATGACCTTTTCCAAAATGAACTTGAGAGGTTCATTGAAGAAAGTCACTCTTCCAAGGAAGATCCAGATGAGTACACCATAGATGGATCATCCATCAATGGAGAGGATACATCCACAACTTTAGTGGATGAAATGTTCAGAAGCATGGCTCACCATTCTTCATTCCCCACTTCAAATTCAACCACAAATTTTGGGAATGAAAATTGGGTAAAAGGATTCTTCCTCTTGGTGTCACATGATGAGCAAGAGGATCCTAAAAGTGAGGCCTATGACATGTTCCTTAACCCGTAGCAGTTGAGGAAGCCCATGCATATGTGTGCAGCCACTTTTGACCAGGAGGCATCAGATCTACACTTACATTCAATGCGTGGGTCAATTGATGGAGTTTTGCACCCTTGGATCAACGGCAGAGAGTTGAGCCATTGGATGAAGAGGGGGGAATCTATGGAGTTCCATAGATATCATGAGATCTCTTTATTTGAGGAGGACATACATATGGCTGATCACATTCCATATGATTCAACAAATAAAAGTGTTTATCCATCCATTGGTTGGATGGGTAGAGGCATCATTGAAATGAATACCTTGGAAGGTAAAAGGTTCTCTTGTTTCTGCAATAATTTTTTTGTTATAACTGACATTGTCTTGAATTGTGAGCAGAAACAAAGATGTATTTTTCAGCCATTATATGTCTCCAGTACACATGCACAAGAGATGCATTCTGATTTGCATTCTCTCAAGAAGTTCTATGTTTGGTGGAGAAGTCTCACAGCTATTCAGTTTTTCATTGGGACTGGCACACTTCCAGCATGGTGGATGGATCCTGGTATACACAGGAGTGACAAGTTGTTACAAGTAACAGTGATGATGGATGGTATTCATCAGGGACAATGGGATCCAAGAATTCCTTGGAGTGACAACTTTCTAGAGGTGACAGAAAATTTTGGGTCCTTACAGAGGAAGCAGTGGGATCCAGGAATTCTACTCAATTATCTTAACTAGGTTAAGATTTTTGTTCATAATTTAGTGCAGATAGAGTTTACAATGCATTTTATTCTTTATAGTCATCTTACATTTTATTCATATCTTTTTTAAGGCCCCAAGTTTAATTTTCAGAATGCTCAGTGGATGGGGACAAGTATAATCAGAGTGGTGCAACAGAAGCTCGGTGGAATCCTAACATTGCTTGAGGACAAGCAATCTTGGGAAAGGAGGACTGTCATGTCCCCAATTTTGGTTCATCCATTACCATGGGTGAAAGGGGACAAGATCAACCCCTAAGGGAATTAAATTGTATTAATTCTATTTGCTTAGAATTAATTTTAGCCTAAGTCTCACAAATTGGCAAACTTATTTATTAAAGTTAATTTTGATAAATAAAATTAATGGATAATGAGCAAGTGGGCCAAGAGGGCGTCCATGTGGAAGATGTTGCCAAAATGGATTAAGGGGTGAAGATATGGAAAAAATATGAAGAGAAGGAAGGTGGAGATAAGTTTCCAAATCATAAAAAAAGAAACAACTAGAAAAAGCTAAGGAGGGCGCACTTGCCAAAAAACAGTCCAGTTTACCAAAAAGGAAACATTCTGAATGGTGCAGATTCCATTTCAATGCCTAGTTCACAAGGAAATCAAATGCTAATGCAAGAAGGAAACATCTAAGGTCAAGGAGGGCATAGTTTCTAAAGGAGAAAGATTGTAAGGAAAATTTGAGGAAGGTATGTCCACTCATGGGTGACCTATTCTCACAGGTCACCAAGCCAAGTAACTTGCCCAGCAGGTCATCCTGAAGTTTATAAAAGAATCCAACCAACTCCATTTCACAATTTTTGTCATTGTGAATTTTGTATGAGAGATTTTAAGCTCTCTAGGTTTGGTGATGTGCCCAAGCCACTCTATGGGTGATGTGCCCCATTCTCTCATTCTCTCTCTCTTTCTCTCTAATAGGTATTGAAGACTATTGGGAAGCCATTGAAGATCTATTTGCAGCCACTGAAGATAATCTTGCAGCCATTAAATTTTTGATATCAGTCTGGGGTTGAATTTCGTTAGTAGAGTTTAAGAGTTCAAGAATAATCCTTCTCATTATCCCCTCTCTTCTTCCCCATTCTTCAGTATTGAAGGGTGTTGGTGGAAGGTTTGCTCCATTGAAAGATTTCCAGTGATCAATGAGATGAAGGATCTCATGTGTGATGGACATATTCAGAAATAAAGTTGAACTTACAGCCATTCATTCAACTTCTATCATGTCCAAGTGATTCTAGTTCGAGATTCCCCAAGGGTGTCATGTTTTGTACTCAAAGAGGTGAAGAACCGAGGGATTGAATATTCTTTCCTTCTGTCATTGGAGAGGATGGTTTTCTGTTGTTTTTCTAGTCATCAAATATCTGTAATAAACATCTAAAATCATTCCTAAAATATTCTCTCCTTCTCTACTCTGTTCTCTAGCTCATGTAAGAAGAAAATAGCCTTTGAGGCATTGTCCATTGTAAAGCAAGCATTAGAAGTTAAGAGAACTATTATGAACTCTATATTTGATGTTTAATGGTTATAATAATTCATATCAGATCTAATATAATCATCAGAACAGAGTTTGTATTTCCTTAAGACAGTTTATCATGATAAAATCTAAGACTAGCTAGTTTGATGCCTAAATTCGACTAGTTTTGCCATTTTGTCTATAAAATTCATTCTGTGTACTCTTTTGTTAATACGTCAATTGGATCAGGTCCTTGACACATCCCAGTATCCATATCAGTCCAATAAGTCAGAGTTTGAAATCATTTTGACCTTTCTTGGAAAGTTAAGAAAAAGACTAGCTCCACAATCCCGGAAGAGACCAAAAGCCCCAATTCTCTACAAACTCTTCCAAGAATGATCATTTATCATTCTGAACATAACCAGAAAACTATGGAATATCATAAAATTTGAGTAGCCTTCCTGATCTTTTTTGTATATGCGGATGTACCCAGAAAGCATTGCGGTAGGCTTCAGCAGCTGCTGATGTCCGAAACATCAATGGTCTCCGTACGTTGTACAAAGGATCCAATTTCCCACTGTCAAATTTTCTGCTGCACATTGTCCAATAGAAATTCCAAAACTGAAATTTCATCCTACCAAACTCAGTTTCAAGTCTCCTTACCCGTCACTGACTTCCTGCTTTGTTCGGTGAATTGAAAAAAAATGGACAAGTAAATTTTATTTAAAATTATGAACTTGAATTAATATCCGGGTTAAATATTTCCTAGGATATTACACAATTTCACGACTACCAATAGGGTATACATATGCATATACAAGCCTACCTGTACTATCTCATATTCTACACATGAATAATTGTGGAAATCTATTCATAAATTGTCAACCTGGGGTTCTAGAGACTTATGAGCTACCTGACAAGGTTTATGTCAGACACTGTAATCTGAATGCTTTGTGATACAGGAGAATGCAAGGAAACTGGATTGAAAGTACAATTGTGTGGTGAAGGTGTTTAGCAAGATTACTGCTACAGGAAATACATTACAAACACTCCAATTGAAAGCATTGTCTATGGATTACAATTGATTACCTGGCTATGCTACGAAAGGAAATTTAATGACAGATTCTAGATTAATACACTCATAAATCCTTGAAAGAACTAGATTCAAAAAGACAACAACTACAGTAATTGAATCATAATGAACTAATTGAATTGAGCAGCAAGCCTCTATTTCCTAACAAAATTCCAAGAAATAATTAATGCGTCTAGTTCACCACAGGGTTATTCCTTAATCCAACATTTACCATCCATGCATTCTTATTTTATTCAATAATAATTAAAATTGATTGCACTACTTGATCATCCACAATGTAAACATTCACACCCGACTATAATCAACACAGTAACTTATAAATGTAAAACACTAAATCGAATATCAAACCACATGCAGAAATGGAAATACTAACTACAATAGCACCTGTCACGGAAGGGGGCCTTTCCTTCTGAGACAGGGGCTGAACAAGCCAATCACTCACACCAAATTAATCAACACATACAAAATTAGGAAATAACAGATTTATATAATATGGAGTCTGATTACAGTAGTGCGCAATAAGTCTATGTAAAATGATGACTATCCTTCCTCGGAGAGGATTCTCAGTTTTAATACATCAATACCCATAAGGAAGATTATGAAGAAATGTACAATTACAACATATTTCCAAATAAAGCACATCATTTTGATTTCCAAAATATCACGTGAGCCAATCCAGGGTTGGTAGCGTGTAGAGTGGAAGTGATTCTACAAATACATCGGAACGATGAACAAATTCATTAGATGACCCAACGAATTGCAAGTCGTTGGATGGTTCTGAAATCCTTGAGCTCGCTACAGAATAATTGATCCTCGGATTGACTATGGAACCGTGAAAGGCGTTCAATAGTTTGACCAATCTTGATGTATAATGACCAGCAGGATCACTTTAAATAGCCAAAAGACTCGATCAACCATACATTTAACTTTTGTTGGCATACTATGTATAAACTTGAGACATATCTACACGCATTTGTAGCCTTGCACGATTAATTCATTCTACAACCTGGAATCAAAATAAGATGAACCTGAAACACCACTTCTATAGTGGGAAATTATGGTAACATAACTCTATCCAAATCATCAGCAAATGACAAATATCAAGGAAAACACAATCAATCCTTACCAAAGACAAAACCCTGCTAAATGTGATCAAGAGAGCTAGTGATGGTGTAGGAATCAAGTGAAAAGTACATAAACAAGGCAAGAATAGGAGAACAAAAAGTGTCATATACACAGCCCTTCAACCCTTGAACATGGCACCTATTTTCATATTTGTCTTACTGCTGGGTTATAGCCTTGCTTCAGAACCATACCATTTCCTTGAGTCATAATACTTCTTTGATTGGTTGCTCTTCCAATCACTATGGAGGATGCTTTGATGCCCCATGTATATCGCACTAAGTTCTATATAGTGTTCTTGAGTTATTGATTCCTAGTCACTCAATTGTCGTCCTATATGTTCAATGGATGTTAACTTGTGTCGGTCATTCTGTATTTCCATTGACCTTTTGTGTCATCCATCCCCGTGTTAGTTTGTTATACTTGGTTATCATACCTCTTTATCACTTCTCTCGATGTTTGTTTCGTGTCGATTCATGGGGAATATATTAAATCCCTCCTTCGATGGATTCCTTCCTATTAACACCAACTCATCATCTAGGAAGTGAGAGAAACCTTAGTACCTTGGAGCTTGCAGTCATCAATGGCAGGATTCCTTGCGTTTGATGGATTTGCATCATTGACTCCTAATTGAGTGATTCTACAAGTTTTCAACCTTAACACATCTATTCACACTTGCTAGATTGTACTAGGTTCCTTGGGGTTCATTATCATCGTCGATGGCTCCCCTTGCATCTATTAATGGTAAACATCATTAATCAGTAATCAAATAGTTTCTAGCATGTTTGACATCAGCACATATATTTGCATGCATAGAATTGCACCATTCGGGGTTGAGGCGAAGACCTTGGGCCCTTAGGGGTTGCATCACTTAGCCTCGTTTCCCCTCCCAAGTTTCTTTGGAGTTATATCACCAGTCAAGACATTGTATAAGGACCATTCATCCACTATCAATGGTGTTATTTTTCCTTCTGACATGTATATTGCATATTACGACACAAATCCACATTGTATTGGTTGGTGGCTATGATCTCATTGGTCCACATAAATCCACATTGTATTGGTCGGTGGCTATGTTATTTTTCATGACATGGATCCACTTTGTATTTCTCATGGCCATGATCTCACATATCATTCATTGTTCCACAATATATTTTATTTGCGTCCACGCTTTGTCCCACTTTCACCGAGCATGGGTATGCCCACCTCGGGGATGATATATACACACCTAGTTGATTTTTTGTAGGTTCTCTCAAGTTTCTTGTTTCCATGATATTTCCCTGACACCTTTTATTTGTAATGTTTCTCAGCCATCAAATTCTTTTATGACCTCAGACTTTAGGGGGTAATTTGTTATACCCTTATTTTCCACCCTAGAGGTTCATTGGAGACCCCACTTCATTTCCTATCTGAGACATTTATCTTTATACCTTTCTCTATCCTCATTTATCCCACTTTTTTTCCATCATCGCCCTCTATATTCCTTTGGAGTGGCGATGGTCAGTATTCCATCCCTCCTTACATGTCTGCAAGGGGTGACACCATCACTCCTTGCATGCCTTTAGGGGGGATATGGTCCACATATCCTTTATTATTGGACATCATTTTGAGTGGATCATGTGCATGAACTGGATCCAATTCACCTAGAATGGTAACTCACACACCAGCTTGATCCCATCCATCACTTGGAGTCTATATTCATCCTCCACTCACCTATTTATTTGTTCCATTTCATGATGAAGGGGAGACTCTTCTGATGTATTGTTATGTTGGTGAAATCATCCTGATTCTCTCAGACATTGTGATCATTCTATTGTCTACAGCTTTGGAAGGTCTTGGATCAAGGAAATTGGAAGAGATCTGCACCATCAACACAAGGTAACTTATGATTGTGTATCTCTTGTTATTTTATTATATAGATATACGATATTTCCCCCCATCATAATGTGTATGGTTATCTATGATTGTGTATGTTTCAGATCTCCATAATTCATGATATGTGTATGATGGATATGTTCTTTCTTGTGTAGATCAGACTAGATCAAGTTGATGTTAGCCTACATCTATATGTTTATGTTCATTCTTATACATTATTGTATATGCTAAGGGATTTTTGAGAAGGGTTTGTATGTTTATGAAGTAGTTGTAAAGTTTGGCAATGTCGATGTATGTTTTGTTTTTTCAAACAATTTATTTAATATTTATGAGGATGTATTTATAGGGTTTTGAAACCTGGTATTTCATGAACATGGGACACAAGTTAATAATATTTTCAATTAAGTGTTTTGGTTCACATGATTAAGGTTTTTATGAAGGTATTGTAAAATTTGAAAAGTTATTTATATTATTAGTTTGCATATGCATAATAATTCCATTGATTTTTATATGGGTGAGTATAGGAAGTATAAAAGAGATGAATAGTAAACAAAATATTATGGTAATGGGTATAAAAAGAATCATGATGAAAGTATTATAGTGATTTTTTTTATTAAATAATTATAAGTGTAATATCTTGGTTTTGATCATTTAGATGTTTTGGATCAATTGTAAATAACTGGATATAATAAGGGGAGTCAAGTTATATAAATGATCATGTGTGTAAATATCTTGTATGAATTCTTAATGTGGAGCTCAAAGCCAAACCTTCAAACCTTCACTAGTGAATGTCTAAGCATGCATTTTCAATAAATATGATTTTGATATACATTGAGGTAGACATACCACTGTATTCTCTAGATATGTAAATATTGCAATGTCCCCACTTTGACCCTTAGGATATATTGGCTTTTATGTAAACATTGTATGTAAGTGATGTATAATTCCTACCGTGGATCTCAAGGCCAAGGCCCTGCTAGTGAATGCTCATCTTTAAGAGGAAAGTATTTGACATTGTGTGATCCATGTGCTATTAAGCCATGGAAATTGTAAAATGATGTAGATATCATGTAATAAGAATACTAAGGGTTGGCTATGGATGCAACTAAATGAGGGGGAACTATGTATCCTCTAGGGAGAGGTGATGGGGTTAGGGGATTGAGCCATAGACTTCCATATGTCATCTTTAGAACCCGTTTGACCTGTCCTAGCTACCATTTATTTATGTTGTAAGGAAGTACTTCAGAAATATGATTCATGAGATTGATGGAGTATGGGAAGCCCTAGATTTCATAAGGCAGGGTATGGGCTCTGTCTGACTTGTCCCATAAGTCACTCCACCTCATGGGAGGACGTTTTTCTCATCCCCATGCCTTGGTGATTCATTCTGGGGAAGTTAGGAAAAATACGCAGACCAAGCAGGGAGATGGAACCAAAAGTCACAATTTGCAGAGCTAAGATCACTGAGAAATCGGCGTGGCAAGGGAAATCCATTGGGGGATCCATAGGCTCGAACCCTAGTGCGATTTGGAGAGTGTGAGATGCTCAGAAACCAGTGAGAAACCCAAATCTGTTAGTCGAAATCACAGGCGCAGGACATATCCTTTCGGTTGTAACCCTGAGGAGATCCAAGCGTGGATGATACAGTGTGGAAGAGAGAGCAGAGGTTGGAACCTCTTGATAAACCCAATGAAGATTGCTGATTGAGTTTGTAGCTTTGTGGTTGATCTCACTGGATTAGATTCCTCCTCCCTTGTATCTTGGCATGCTTTATAAACCCAACTGTGGGTTGGCTTAGCATGATTGTTGGTGTGAAACCCAAATTGTGACCAAACCTGGGTAGCTCCTCCTTAGTGGATACATAGCCCCATGATCCAGATTTATGCAGGAACGCAACAGAATACACAAATACCCATAAAAACAAACATGCAGCGGAAATAACACTTCATTTCATTAATCAAAGAACTGAAACTTGTTTACATACAGGATGGAAGTAAACTAGCTAGAGTGTTGGTAGCTTATCTCTGAGAAGAGATGCCGCGGCTACATGCCTCTGAGCTCTGTGTTACAATGAGGATCGAAGGCCTATATATTATTGAGAAACAATGGAAACCCTACACATCCAAAATCCTAACCCGAGGAGGTGAAACGCCAGAATAAAGGCCCCGTTGGGTAACTTGGTACATCAATTTCCCGGGGTCGTAACTTTGGCATACTACCTCCGTTTGACACACATGATATATCGTTAGAAATATCTATTCAAGGACTACATCCATATGCGATATATATTGAGTCTGAAACGGACTCATATTTGCCCAACCATTCGATGCTGAAAAAACGTTGTTTAGGGCCTCAAAACGGCTCCGGAAGTTTAGGACCCGAAAACTACCAAAAATAGTAAATTGTGCTACAATTAAGGAAACTAAAAAACTGAAGAAACAATGGTGGGGTCCAAGTGGAATAGGAGGGTGGCCACCAATATCCTCCTGGATCGTTCCTCCCTCCTTAGGAAGCAATGGTCCCCATTGCATTGAGTCCCTCCATGAGATGAGGAAACTTTTGCTAAACTTGGTCCCTAGTGAGGCACTTTCCCTAGTGAAGGAGTTGTCCTACTTTGACAACTCGATATAGCTGGATCTTCTCCTGGAGGGTGTTCTTGATCTGTGTGTCCATAATCCAATCAGTTGTGGCTTGTTCCATGCAGTATGGGTTTAACTCTGTTGGTGTGAGTTGTTATGCCACGTTTGATGTGTCCATGAGAGGTGGAAAGTAGGGTTGAAGGTGATCCACATTGAACACTGGGTGAAGACCAAGGAATGGTGGAATATTGACCTCGAAGGCATTGTCCCCAACAACCTTGGTGATGGTGTATGGCCCATATCGGAGTGGGCAAAGCTTGCGGTGGGGTCCAGCGAGGCGCTCCTTCTGCAAATGTAGCCAAACTTTGTCACCCACCTAGAAGTTGTGTTGCACCCGATGCTGATCATGCCGCTGCTTGTACTTAGCATTGGCTCTGTCCAATATGTCATGAACATGTTGGCCAATGTGCTGAATGCGCTCAATGAAGTTGTTCGCCTTGGAAACTTCATACTGGACATGAGCCGAATCATTCTGAGTAGCTTCAAATGGCATGGCTATGTCAATGGGACATAGTGGCTAGAATCCCAAGCCCACCTGAAAGGGGCTATGGTTGGTTCAGCTGTGGAGGGCCCGGTTATAGCTATGTTGTACATAGGGGAGGCTCTCATCCAATGTGCGTGGATGCTTTGAGTTTTACATGCGAAAAATGTGGACGATCATCCTGTTGACGACCTCTGTCTGGCCATCAGTTTGGGGATGGAAAGTTGTGGACTTTGTGAGCTTCGTGTCTAGCATTGACCATAGGCTGGAGCAGAATGTACTAAGGAACCTGCTGTCCCGATCTGAGATGATAGACTGTGGGATCCCAAAGTGTACCCACACTCGTTCAAAGAAGAGTTTAGCAGTGGCTTCTGCTGTGATATTCTTCTTGGAGGCCACCATTATGGCCATCTTTCAGAATTTGCCGAACACCACGAACACACAGTCGTTGTCGTGCTTAGTAGAAGGACGGCCCAACATGTAATCCATGGAGATGGATTCCCAAGGTCGACTAGGAGTGGGAAACGGAGTATAGAGGCCTTGCTTCTTGATGGACGGTTTGGCAATGGCACGGGCAGTGAAGGATCAGATGTACTTCCCAGCGTCTTGTTGAAGGTTTGGCCAATAGAAATACTTCTACAGTACTGCCACTATTTTATTGACCTCGAAATGCCCAGCAACCCGACTGTAGTGCGCTTCCCGAATCATCTTGGCACGCTCGCTTGAAGGAACACAAAGGTGTCCCATCTGACATAGTAGTGCATCCTGGAGGTGAAAATTTTGAACTTGGTTGCCCTCCAAGAGCCTCTTGTATGTGTGGTTGAATTCTAGATTGCTCTTGTAGAGAAGCAGCCAATCAGAAGTCTCATGCCCACAAGAGTTGAGCACGGTGGTTATCGCCACGATCGGTGGTCGGCTGAGGCAGTCTGCAACATTATTGGTGTTGCCATTCTTGTACTTGATGTTCAAATGAAATTGTTGTATATATGTGGACCACTTCTTATGGCGATTGTTTTGTAACTTCCCTTGTGTCTGTATGAACTGCAGGGTTCGGTGGTCTGTGTGGATGATCGTTTCCTTCCCCAAAATGTAATGCTTCCATTGTCAGCAAGCCTGTACAATGGAATACATCTCTTTGTCATAAGTGGGATATTTTCGGACTGTGTCGGACAGTGTCTCACTGTGATATGCCACTGGATTCCCTTGTTGGTACTACCCCAATAGCATATTCAGAGGCATCTATCTCGATCTCAAATGTTTGTTTCAAGTCTAGTAATGTGAGCATTGGGGCACAACAGAGGCGATTTTTCAACTCTACGAACGCCTTCTGTTGAGTTTATGACCAGAATAATTTTTCTTTCACTCCTCCCTTGGTGACTTGACTCAAGGGCCAAGTGATATGAGAGAATCCCAACACAAACCTGCGGTGGAAATTAGCAAGAGCCAGAAAGCTGCGAAGCTCTGTTAGAGTGGTTGGGGCTGGCCAATCCCAAATGAATTAGATCTTTGTTGGATCCACATGCACCCCACACTCATCAATAATGTATCCCAGATACTGAACCTGGGTCATGCCAAAAGTGTACTTGTCCAAATTAGCACACAACTTGTGCTTCCGCAGTGTTTGGAGGACCTGACGGATGTGGTGGAGGTGCTCTTCCCAAGTCTGGTTGAAGATCAGGATTCCATCCAAGTACACTACTAAAAATGAGTTGGTGAATGGCCGCAAGATGTCATCCATCAATCTCATGAAGGTTGTAGGAGCATCGTCATCCTGAAAGGCATGACTAGCCATTCGAAAAGGCCCTCCTTGGATTTGAAGGCAGTATTCCACACATCGGTTGGTTCGATCGGTACCTGGTGATACCCGGACTTTAATTCAATCTTGCTGAAATTATTTTCCCCTTTAAGTTGGTCCAGGAGGTCATCAATCAAGGGGATCGGGTACCTATTCTAGACAGTGATCTTGTTCAGCGCCCGATAGTCAATACAGTGTCTCCAAGTCCCATCCTTCTTCTGTACCAACACGATCGAGCTCCCATAGGGCGATGAACTTGGCCGGATGTGACCTTTCTGCAGCAACTCCTGAATTTGCCTCTTGATTTCATTGTTCTCCAGAACAAAGCATAGATAGATCAGTCCATTGGGCAGCGGAGCACCTAGGGTCAAATTGATGGGGTGCTTGACCTGACAGTGTAGAGGCACCCCTGTGGGTGAGGTGAATATGACCCGGTACTCCGCCACGACCTTGTCCATTTGTTGTTGTCAGGCGGAGGAGCCCTATCTAGAGGTCGTGGCCACGATCTTTTTCTTGCCCTGAGGGTGGATCATCAAGAAAACAAATTTCCCAGTTTTGGAAATGATCTTACTGCATTGTTTTCAGTAATCAAAGAGATAGCAGCAGGCGATGGTACATCTGGTATCCTGTACAACTTATTTCCCAATGTAATAATAACAGCGCGAGGTCGGGACTCATACACACCATGTCGCTTCCATAAGTATGGTTGGCCTAATAATACATCACAAACATCAAGAGGAGCAATGTCAAATAATACCTCATCGGTGAAGGGCTTGATGTTGTAGGGAAGGCGGCATTGCTGGCTGACACGGATATCCCGTTCTTGGTGAAGCCACCTAATGGTGTATGGATGCGGGTGTGATGTGGTCGAAAATCCCAACCGCTTCACAACCTCTGCTGAAATGAGGTTATTTTGGCTTCCACTGTCGACAATGAACTGTAGCGGGGAACCCTTTACCCACATCTAGGAGTGGAAGAGACACTCCTCCTCCTCTGAATATTATAGTTCTTCCTTTTGAATATTCATGGTGGCAACAGTGGCGTTGGGCTCTACATCGATAATCTTCTTCCCTCTGTCATTCCCCTTCTCGGGTTCTGATTTAGTGTTAGAGTATGCATCTGATTCAGAAGCCTTTATCTCGACCACCAGTGACTACTTGGCTCGACACTCACTTGTGTTGTGAGTGGGGCTCTTATGGAATTCACACCACTTTCCCGCTTCCTTCTTCGGCTTCGCAGTGTTGCTCTTTTCTTATGGCTTTGGAAATTTGTCTTGAGTCACCATACCTTGGCTTTGTCCTTGGTTCTACGGTTTGAGGGCACCTTTCGCTTACTTCTGATTCGCAGATCCAAAGTCTCGCTTTTTCTATTTGAATTTTTGCTCAATTTTGGCAGCATACCTGTATGCCATACCAAGCGAGGAGATGTCGAGGAACTCCATTTCCTCCTGAATGTGAATTTGCAGACAACTGCGGTACTTCGGCACCAAATGTTTCTCTGAATCTTTGATACCCAACTTGGTGCACAAGGTATGGAACAGATTCGTCAGCTCATGCACATCTTGATCTCTTTGCTACCGCAGCGTAGTCCATTGTATGTACTTGTCCTCATAGCTCCCCATGGGATAATATTGTTCCTTTATGGCGTCTCGAAAATAATTCCATGTGGGTACGACAAGGAACAGAGAGGGTTCCTCTTCGTCCTTTCTCTCGCAGTAGGTTTCCCACCAATCCTTGACATGGGGGGCGGCTTTGAGTAGTGAAAAAGTAATCTTTTCATAGTTGGAAAAGTCATGAACCGAGAAATATCCTTCTAATAGATTCAACCATCTATCTATGGCGTCTGCATCTATTCGGACATCAAATATGGGAATGTCAAAGTTTACTTGTACCTTAAAAGGGGTTGCGCCTCCAGAGTGGCTGCTAGATGCAGATGCGCCACCAGTGGGAAGTAATTGAAGGATCTGGGTGAAGTTATCCATCATCGCGTTCCTTTGTTTTTCAATGGCCTCCTCGAGCAACATTTTGATAGGATCTTTTGTTCCCTCGTCTTTCTTTTCATCCCCCATGGGAGGCCGTCAGGGTTTGCGAGGATGATCTTGCAAAGGTTCAACCAAATCGAGCCCTAACTCCTTATACCCCGCCCTCATTGGGGACATGCAAAGAAGGATCGAGAAAGAGCAGATTGCTATGATACCACTTATCACGTACCCTCCCGTGGTCCCAATGCAGGGAAGGGAACATGATGCCAATCTGTGGGGCTTTGACATAAACTCAGCCAAATTCATTAGATTCATACCATTAAAAAAAATGTGTGCAGATGCAAATCAAGCAAGTATGCACAGCGGAATTAAAAACATCATCCACACACAATTCATGCTCATCCAGCATAGAAAAATAATCATCAATTTAAATATTGTAGAAATAAATACATAGAAAGAAAACACTTATCTTCATTGTGCAGTTGTCCCAAACAACTAGCTATGTCGCTACAACATTCCACCCAACCATAGGCCAGTTGTGTTCATCAATTCTCTCAACACAACTGCCACCCCCAAGCTGGGCATGATTCTTACAAGGAAAAGGGGACATTCAAGCTCATTCACAACCAATTAATCATTTCAACTAAGCCAAGCCAGTCCACAGCTGGGTTTATCAGGCTACACTTGAACCCTGGATGCTTGCACTCAAGCTCAAGCCCAAGCCATGGATTGGGAGAGGGAAATTCGACCACAGCGAGGAAAACACTTTCTCCTGCAGGTTCATAAGCATTCAGCAGCCAAAACGGTCTCAATGGAACCCCAATTCCATTGTCCTTCTTCCCCACAGGTATGTAACACAAAAACGCCCTTCCCAGCTAGGAGAATGAAGGCAGACACAACAAAACCATGTAGGAAAACGCCCAGGTGGCTCCAAACTCGTGAGGGAGGAAGGATGGTTGATGGATAATGGCTTGGGGAGCAATTCATGGCTATTTTCTTTCCCAAGAAGCAAAACGTGATTTCCCATGCAGGGTGGCTTGCCCATACTCGAATTTGGACAGCCATACCTCCCATTCCCCAAGGCATTAACTACCTCAACCAATTCTTGGGAGAAATCAATGATTGGGTACAAAAGTCAACATGGGTAGTTGAGGGTTTGATGGGTTCTCTCATTGACACTTGGATTGAATTGATTGGCTCAAGGGTTTTAATGTTTTCCCTCCCAATTCCTTGTAAAATCATGCCCCCATCTCTTGTTGCATTGCATAGCTAGTTGTGGGTATTTTATTAAAATGCATATTTACATGATGTTTGAAATTCCAATGTGCCTGGCTAGCATGCAAACCATATGCATCAATAAATCGATAGCGGGGCCTTGGCCTTGAGCTCCTCACCATGATTTTATAACAATATTACATCCTTTACATCTTTAATGCAATAGGGTCAAGATGGGGACGTGGCACCACTGATCTGGATTTATGCAGCAACGCAACAGAATACACAAATACCCATAAAAACAAAGATGTAGCAGAAATAACACTTCATTTCATTAATCAAAGAACTGAAACTTATTTACATATAGGATGGAAGTAAACTAGCTAGAGTGCTGGTAGCTTATCTCTAAGAAGAGATGCAACAGCTACATGCCTCTAAAATCTGTGTTACAATGAAGATCGAAGGCCTATATATTATTCAGAAACAATGGAAATCCTACACATCCCAAAACCTAACCCTAGGAGGTGAAACGCCAGAATATGGGCCCCGCTGGGTAACTTGGTACATCAATTTCCCGGGGTCGTAACTTTGGCATACTACCTCCATTTGACGCACATGATACATCATTAGAAAGATCTATTCAAGTACTAAATAGTCGAGAAATGTCAATTGATATGTCTTGGACCATTCAATGCTGAAAAAACGTCGTTTAGGGCCTCAAAACGGCTCCGAAAGTTTAGGACCCGAAAACTGCCAAAAATACTAAATTGTGCTACAATTATGGAAACTGAAAAACTGAAGAAACAATGGTGGGGGTCCAAGTGGAATAGGCGGGTGACCACCAATATCCTCCTGGATCACCCCAACTCGAGGGTGGTCTCTGAGTGTTGAAATACTACAGGTTGGGCAGAGACATATGGTTGGGTTGGAACGTTGCAGTCCATAGCCATTTTTCTTGGTGATTTCATCTCAAAGATAAGTGTTCTCTATGCTTTGAATCTTGCTCATTCAGTGTTCTGTAATGTTTAATTATTTACTGTATTGTGGAAGCTAAATGATGTGTGCTAGATGATAAAGTATGTGTATTACATAAGAAGGGGATTAATCCCTGTATTTATTTTTATTCCTCTGTGTTTATTGGTGTATAAATCTGCATACATGAGTTACTTACCATGCTCTTGCACATCTACATTCTTATGTTTGTACTTATATGGATTTGTGCCTTGATGAATATGACTAGGTGATGTAAAGGCCAAGATGCTCAGAAGGTTTAGTTAGGGCATGCTTTGGGGAGGAAATAGACACCCCCTATGGTGTTCATGCTTCCCCCTATGGATCAGATGAAGGAAAGGGCCATGACTAAGTTGCATATGAGCCCTTACAGTGTGGTAAAGAGGCATGGATTAATTTTAGGGCCACATTTTAGGTTGGATGAAGGATAGGATCAGAGTCATCGGATTCAACATAAGATCATGCAAATGCATAGAGATCGCCGAGAGATTTCCAACACTACTGGATTTTCCCAAAATGGACTAAGGATAAAGAAGTTATCAACTTTATAAGTTGGTGGTCACAGGGGTATGGCTAGCTTTCGAATTTCCGAATCTGCAGTGCGGAATGCGGAAGTCGAGGGCGCATTTTCTTCAATGTCGGAAATTTTGGCGTTCCAATATCCCGACTCCCGCACTGTGAAATGCGGAAGTTGGGGTCGCGTTTTCTCGGTGCAGTGTGTTTGGAATCCCAACCTTTCGACTCCCACATCGGAGATGCGGAGTGGGGAATTTGTAGGCGCATAATTGTCGAGATAGTGAAGTTGGCATTCTGAATTTCCAAATCCCGCATCGCGGATGCGCAGTGTGGAAGTCGGAGGCGTAAATCGTCGAAACAGTGAATTGGCCTTCTGACTTTCTGACTCCTGCATCATAGACTGCGTAGTGTGGAAGTCGGAAGAGGAAATCTGCGAAGTTGGATTATTGGCACTCCAAATTTCCAAGTCTCACATCGCATATTATAGAACTCCAGTAGTCGGAGAGGTGTTTTCGACGCCGTGTAATTGGCGCTCCGACTTTTCGAGTCCCACATTGCAAATTGTGGAATTGCGATAGTTGGAGAGGTATTTTCGACGCCATGTAATTAGCGCTCCGACTTTCCGAGTCCCACATCGCAGATTGCAGAACTACGGAAGTCGGATAGGTGTTTTCAACGCTGTGTTATTGGTGTTCTGTCTCCCAACTTCCAACTTGCGGCTGTTGATTGTTGCCTGTGGAATTGCAGATCAAAGACAATTGCGGTTGTGCAAAAGATTAGAGTTGTGGATCAGTTTCGAAAGAAAAAAAAAACTAGAAAGTTATTCAAGGTTGTTCCCCCATCACTCTAAAGGGAACCGAGGGGATCGGGGATGTGACAGAATGGTATCAGAGCCCAAGGTTGCAACACTGGGGTTGCTTGGGACAAGTATGAGTTACAGGCAGGTAATCAGAATTTGAATGAGATGCAAGGGCATACAATGTGTGTTGAAGGACTCCATATGGAGTTGGAATTGAACAGACTGCAATGTTGATAAAGGGAAATTTCTCACCTTAAACCATTTTTGTTTATAGCATCAGAATTGCATGCCTAGAAAGTAGCAAGTATAAAGGTTATACATATGTGAATTCATAGTAGGCATATTAAGAAGATAAGGCATAGTGCATGTGAACTTGCTTGTGCTTGCATGTGGTATTGCATATTGGAAAAGGTTGTTAATAATCACATTGCATTTCAATTTGAATGCACACCTAACAAGGATACACATCCACTAAAGGGATTACGGGAAAAGCTTATGTTGTATGCCTATGCCAATTCTTGCAATGTTGCACAATGTTATGGAAGAAATATTTTTGAGATGCCTTTCTTACACTTTGCTTGAGAAATGATTAAAATGATGTTTCTAGGGTTCTTCATTTTAGCAAGAGGATATCCTTATACCATGGTCAACATATATATATCCAAGTTTGTTGGAAACCACCACAAAAGACCAAGATAATAGAAGCATGGCTGAATATGTTAATGATGATCTTGCATATGACCAGCAGCCTTGTGAAGAAAGGCTAGAGCACAAATCCATGATCAAGAAGTTGGTGGAAGGACTGTGTAGTCCTTGGTAAGAGGCCAATTGATAAGGTAACATCATATGGTATGTTGATGGCATCCATGCAGGTAATGTTTATTTATGTTGATTGCATAAATGTTGAGAAAGGATGGGTAAGAATCCTTTTAACCATGATTTAATCATCATAAAATGGTATGCATGTAATAGTGAATGCATTTATGTGAATGACATCCCACAGGGTATGGTGGGGTATGTGTTAGTAAAGGAAATGAGCATTATACCATGTTATTGTTTAAAATTTGAATGCATCACAAAGAAATAAGAGCATGCCATGTGTGAAACCATGAGGATGTTGGGTTGTGAAGCCACAATGCTCAACAAGTATCCCATGAACTCCCTATTGGTGTTAATTTGGGATGAAATCTCTTTGCCAACAACTAAGGAGTGAGAGAACTCCTGATGTGTTGTGTTTGGATGAAGAAGAATGCACCCAAATAGTTCACCAAGTAATTAGGGAGATGGTTGGGTATTGTGTTGAAGCATTGACTAAATTGCCCAACTTACCATGGTAAGAAACCTGTGTAGGTGCAAAAATGTTTTAGATCAATGTTGTAGTGCATTGGGTGCATTAAGTAAATGTACATTAAAAGATATTATGTAAATATTGTTGATTATGCATGCATATGGGTGGTCACATATATGTTAATATGCATTGTGGGGATGCATGGCTATGGTGTGCATTTCATTGAAACTAGATAATAGATGAAATAGTCGAATTGTTAAAAATTCTAAGATCCTCTCATGAGATGCTATGGGGAAATAATTGCATGAAGAAGGTAGTTGTGTTTGATGGGCTACTAGAGTGCTCTATTGGGAGGATAGAGTTGCATGAATGGATATGATTGTGTAATCATAAGTGTTTGAAAATTTTGTTTAATTGCATAGACAATCTGACTGTTGTAGCAATGAAATGATTATGTGCATGGATACTCACCAAGTGCTTGGCTGATTGAAATTTCAGATTTACATGTAGAGATGTCTTAGGTGTGGCAATGTGGGTAAGTCCATAATAAGACCGGAACCTACCATGTACAAAAGCAAAATATTGTAAGGAGGATCTCATGGAGATGAAATCTGATTTTTGTGTAAAACATATTTGTAAAATTCTGATTTATGTTTATAAGAAGGATCTTATGGTTGCGAAATCTAATTTCTATAGGAGAACAAATTTGTAAATTTCAGGTTTGAATATTTTGCTAATAATTACCAATGGTTGTTTGGTTCTTAGAATTGTGTCAAGAGAGCATGTTGTAGGTGGATATCCAGGTTATGGCAGCAAGTGTAATACCATAATGGACAGAGTGATGCCACTTACAAGAGCCAAACAATATGAGGATCGCCTCATGGTTCAATAAACCAAAATTTGGTAGTGAACAGAATTCTAAATCCATATTCGAGCTTGATTGAGGAGGACACATTGTAGGAAGAGAAAATACATCTGCAAAACAGATAATTATTTGTAACCCTTGTTAAAATCATGCATGTATGATTATTAGAATTAATGTCCAGGGCATGTTTATATTTCAGACTGCTTGAGTATGATTGTGTGTTTTTATTTCAGACTGCTTGAGTGTGCATGTTTTATCTCAGACTACTTGAGTGTGATTAGGTCCTACATGACTCACATCGGAAAGGGGTGCACACCTTTCGGGTGATGTGTTGTGTTATGGTTGTCAACATTGACTACATTCTAAAGGAATGGATGCATTCCTATTGTTTCAATATTAGTGAGTGAATTTGTATGGAGTATGTTACAATTTTATATCAGCAATACTGACGAACTCACCTACCCATCTTATGTTTTCAAGTATTACACCTGCAATTGGTAATGTGTGATAAGGAGCGAATTGAAGTGGGTTCCGAGGCTGGCGAGAGCGTGTGAATATGCCTATGGCTCCGTAGTAGAGCCCTTGACCTAGAAATGGTCATGGTGCAGTTCCTTCCATTGGCATGTTAACCCATATGGAAGTGTTGTCTTGGAAATGGAGAGGAAAAACCAGGTATGGGACTATTTTGGACCCATAAATGCTTGGTAAATCCAGTTAGTGCACTGGCTGAGCATTGAATTTCATGGTGCAGTTTCCTTCCATTGGTCATGTTAACCCAGATGGAAGTGTTGGATTGGAAATGGAGAGGTAAAACCAGGTATGGGACTGGTTTGGCACCATAAACGCTTGGTAAATCCATTCGGTGCACTGGTTGGGCGTTGAATTTTGTGGAGCATCCTGTGTGTTGACTAAAAATTCGTTATTGTATGCATCGTTGATCTGAGGCTTACATAAACTTGGTTATCTTTTGATGCACACCTAAAGAGCACTGGAAGGGGTGGAGCAGGTCTTGTGGGTGCCATAGTTGTCTGAAGTCAATGCGGGATACCCGTGGAGCTAAAGGAAGATGCTCATAAAGATAAGTATTTGGTTTATCTTGCATCTTATTGCTTATTTAATAGGAATATACATGTGTATATGATTGGGTTATGATTTTTAAACCCTTGTTTAGAGATAAATCCTATGAAAGTAAACTTGACATGTGAATTGATTCAATGTTTGAGTGTAGGTATTGTTGAATGCAAGGACCTTGAGGGAACCCTAAGGGTGCATTTGGACATGTGATTGTCGTAGGAAGCTCAGTATGAGTAACAATGGAAGTGATGCTAGTGGACTTGTGTGGGTCCTAGCAGCCAAAGGTTCTGTAGGAAACAATGGGGAAGGGTTCCCTAGTTAAGAAGCCTTAGATAGACCTTAGACACCAAGTGTCATCGCCAAAAAAAGGAAAAGGCGAGTCAAGCATTCACATTTGAAGTGAAAGAGACCAAGGAGCATGGAACCACAGTTGTGGTGGGGCTCTGGATTGGAACAGGGCTAAGAGGGGAAAAGTCTTACTCATCTCTTTCCTTTTTGATTGATGCATTTTAGAAACAAAAAATTGTTGAATGCATGTTATGGCTGAAACTCGATTGTGTTTATTTTTATTGAAATAAATGGTGAATTCTAAATTAGATAATTCCTTGTGAAAGGATGAACATGAATGAGTTCATTTGTATGTGGGACAAGCATGAAATGTGTGGAAATCTCATGGATAAAGCATGAACTTTCCATGTCAATTGGGAAAGTAATTGACTGATCTTAATGCTTATGTTATGCCTGGCCTAACAAGAATTTCAATGATGAATTTCACAGGTGAAAAGTAAATCAATTGGTTGCAGTTGTTACAAGACAAGTGTTGCTAGTAAGAAAAGTGTGTACAGTTATGCACATTGATCATGGCATCAGACCAAAATCTATTGGACTTGGCTGAACATATTCTTCAAACCATTTCCAAGACCTAAGAAAATCTTGGGGAGATGCTCAAGTTGCAAAAGAAACAAAAGGAGATGAACCACAAGGTTTTGCAGGACTCTATTTGTCTACAAAATGAGGTAAGAGGAATTATGGAATCTATCAACAGTGGAAGGGACAGAATGTTAATGAAGAGGCAGTCACCCAATCATCCCATTAATAAACGCTCAAGGCTGGAAGACTCAAGGGAAATGGAGCAGGTAAAGAAAAAGCAGCCACTGAAATGTTGGAAATGTGAAGGAAATCATTACCCCTGTAACTTCCCAACAAAGGACAGCAAGAAGAATTGTAGCCACAAAGTTTACATACTTGTGGATCAGCTAGAAGATAAGGAACTGGAAGGGACTTTAGTGGAGATGGAAGGTCAATGCTAGTAGCAACAGCCTATAGAAGCCAAAGGGATTGGTTCTGGAAGCTCAAAGTAGAATATTAAATGCAGGGCAGACCTACCCATTTTTTGAATTTTGGACATGTGTAAATTGTGTATGTATTCCTAAGTATTGGAACACTGAGGACAATGTTATTCTAAGGGGGAGGGAATTGCAATGTCCCCATTTTGAACCTTAGGATATATTAAATTTTATGTAAACATTGTATGTATATGATGTATAATTCCTAGCGTGGATCTCAAGGCCAAGGCCCCGCTAGTGAATGCTCAGCTTTAAGAGGAAAGTATTTGACATTGTGTGATCCATGTGCTATTAAGCCATGGAAATTGTAAAATGATGTAAATATCTTCTAATAAGAATACTAAGGGTTGGCTATGGATGCAACTAAATGAGTGGGGACTATGTATCCACTAGGGATAGGGGAGGGGGTTAGGGGATTAAGCCATAGACTTCCATATGTCATATTTAGAACCCCTTTGACCTGTCCTAGCTGTCATTTATTTATGTTGTAAGGAAGTACTTCAAAAATATGATTCATGAGGCTGATGAAGTATGAGAAGCCCTAGATTTCATAAGGCAGGGTATGGGCTATGTCTGACTTGTCCCATAAGTCACTCCACCTCATGGGAGGATGTTTTGCTCATCCCCATGCCTTGGTGATTCATTCTGGGGCAGTTAGGAAAAATACGTAGACCGAGCAGGGGGATAGAATCAGAAGTCGTGATTTGGGAAAAGCCACGATTTGCATAGCTAAGATCGCTTAGAAATCAACGTGGGAAGGGAAATCCATTGGGGGGATCCATAGGAATGAACCCTAGTGCAATTTGGAGAGTGTGAGATGCTCAGAAACCGGTGAGAAACCCATATCTGTTAGTTGAAATCATAGACGCAAGACAAATCCTTTCGATCGTAACCCTGAGGAGATCCAAGTGCGGATGATACAGTGCGGAAGAGAGAGCAGAGGTTGAAACCGCTTGATAAACCCGATGAATACTATTGGTTGAGTCTGTAGCTCTGTGGATGATCTCACTGGCTTAGCTTCCTCCTTAGCTTCCTCCTCCCTTGTCTCTTGGCATGCTTGATAAACCCAACTGTGGGTTGGATTAGCATGATTGTTGGTGTGAAACTCAAGCTATGAGAAAACCTGGGTAGCTCCTCCTTAGTGGATACATAGCCCTAGCTCGAGAGTGGTGTTTGAGTGCTGAAATACTAAAGGCTTAGAAGAGACCTATGGTTGGGTTGGAACGTTGCAGTCCATAGCAATTTTTCTTGGTGACTTCATCTCAAAGATAAGTGTTCTTTGTGCTTTGAATCTTGCTCATTCTGTGTTCTACAATGTTTAATTACTGACTGTATTGTGGAAGCTAAATGATGTGTGCTAGATGATAAAGTCTGTGTATTGCATGAGAAGGGGATTAATCCTTGTATGATGTTTTATTCCCCTGTGTTTATTGGTGTATAAATCTGCATACATAAGTTACTTACCATGCTCCTGCACATCTACATTCTTATGTTTGTACTTATATGGATTTGTGCCTTGATGAATAGGACTAGGTCATGTAAATTCCACGATGCTCAGAAGGTTCAGTTAGGGATTTAGGGAGTAAATATACACCTCCTGTGGTGTTCATGCTTCTCCCTGTGGATCAGATGAAGGAAAGGGCCATGATTGTGTTGCATACGAGCCCTTAAAGTGTGGTAAAGAGGCATGGATGAGTTTAGGGACACATTTTAGGTTGGATTAAGGATAGTATCAAAGTCATCAGATGTGGCAGAGGATCATGCAAATTCATAGAGCTCGTCGAGAGCTTTCCAACGCTACCTTATTTTCCAAAAATTGACTAAGGATGAAGAATTTATCAGGCTTAGAAGTTGGTGGTCACAGGGGTATGGCCAGCTTCCGACTTTATGAATCCACAGTGCGGAATGTGGAAGTCGGGGGCGCATTTTCTTCAACGCAAGGAATTTTGGCGTTCCGATCTCCCGACTCCCGCACTACAGAATGCAGAAGTTGGGGCCATGTTTTCTCGGCGCAGTGTGTTTGGCGTCCCGACCTTCCGACTCCCACATCGTGGATATGGAGTGCGGAAGTCAGAGGCGCATAATTGTCGAGATAGTGAAGTTGGAGTTCCAACTTTCCGACTCCTGCATCACGGATGCGGAGTGCGGAAGTCGGAGGTGTAAATTGTCGAAATAGTTAATTAGCATTCTTACTTTCCAACTCCTGCATCGCAGACTGCGGAATGCAGAATCGGAAGAGGAAATATGCAAAGTTGGATTTTTGGCGCCCCGAATTTCTGAGTCCTGCATCACACATTGCGGAACTGCATAAGTCAGAGAGGTGTTTTTGATGCCATGTAATTGGCGCTCCGACTTTTCGAGTCCCACATCGCAGATTGCGAAAGTTGGAGAGGTTTTTTCGACGCCATGTAATTGGTGCTCCAGCTTTCCGAGTCTCACATCACAGATTACAAAACTACAAAAGTCAGAGAGATGTTTTCAACATTGTGTTATTGGTGATCTGTCTCCCAACTTCCGACTTGTGACTGCGGATTGTTTCCTGTGGAATTGCGGATCAAAGACAATTGTGGTTGTGCAAAAGATTAGAGTTGTGGATCAGTTTTGGAAGAAAAAAAAAGTAGCAGGATCTTCAAGGTTGTTCCCCCCATGGATGGAATTTGACAGACATATGCCCGTCATGAGGCATTTTACCTATCAAAATACGGTTAAAAGTTTTAACAAACCGTATCAAAGAATGGGTAAACAATTTGCTAGGACGTATTTTTGAAGGTTAATTATTTTTCCAAACCGTTATTAATTTTTATTAATAAGCTTCTTATGATATGTGTATGACTATATAATTTTCCTGCATCATGTGGCATGTTATTATATATGTAATAATGGAGATTGAAACTTTCCCACTTAAGTGAAAATTTCACATTTGATTGAAGAGTAGGTGGGTGAGTTTGCCTTCAATGGGGATGGATTTTCTTGCATTCCATTTGTTCTTTCTTTCTTATATTGTCTTAGCATTGTACCAATATGAGGTCATGCCCTTCCACCAAGCATCAATGATTTATTAGCTACTGAATTTACCAAGAATCATCAATTTATCATAGTAACGAATCTACCAAGCATCACCTACGGAATTTCAGACACACTTGCTTTTTGGTTATGGGCCTCGAAAGCTAGAAGCACCTGCAGAATTTAGATACCCATTTCTCTAGACAGTGTGAAAGTGCTCTCCTCTGGCTACCACATACTTGGAGCTACTAATTTTGGTAAGATGTTATTTTCATTTTTTTTTTAATTTGATAATAATCTAAAAACAAATTTTAATGAAACTATTATGTGTTTTTTCTTAAACATGAAATTGTTTTTGTTATTTTTCTATTGAGTTGGGCTAACACTTGTGACTAGACAAAGGCATGGAAATAGGTTTTTGTTGTGGGAGGATCCCAATCCCAATTTGTACACTTTCAATACTTCCAAGTTACAATTTATAGGTCTTGCTGCTAAAATATTTTCACTTATCTATTCACATTTTCTTAAATTATTTATTTGATATATGTTAAAACTTAATAACATTTTATTATTCTTGTAGTCTTAGTAATTGGTTGAAACCATTACTTTTACTCATGGGTAAAAAAGCTTCTAACCAAGTTTGAAGTTAAGAGTGGTTTATTCTTATCCATTTATAGTCGAGGGAAAGTGAATGTCCCAAAGAAGAAAGAAGGAACCATGAACTGGTTGGTACAAATTTTGACCCCCCCCCCACAAAAACACATTGAAAATTAAATTCAATCCCATGGTTGTCAATTTGAATGGAAAAAATGTATCACAACACTGGCTCTATATTAGCAAAACTTGTGCCCAAAAAATAGTTTTTACCATAAGATTTGCATCATGGATAATACATAGACAAATCCACTTCCCTGAAATATTTGTTGTAGCTTGGTATGTACAAGTTCACGTGCAATAATAGTTGAGGAATCCAAAATAATCCATACCTTGGAAAAATAGCCTTATTAAAATTCTTCTGACAAAGGAAGGAGAGAACATCATAGTACAATCTCAATTTCGATGTGTTTTTTAATGAATTGCCTCTAGAAAGGGCATATTATATATATATCACCTTTAACTCAAGTCCTTTGGAATAAAATGTCACAATTTCAATTACACCATTGATGCAACATGTTAACCTTGAAAATTTTGGTATGTTGCATTACATGTGGCCTAACATTAACCTCTAGAAAGGATTCTAGGTTCCACCTTTTGTTTGTTTCTTGACTTTATCAGTTTATGTACTTCAGATGCATAATGCCGACACATGTTACATTTGAGTTATTTGTGTCACTGTTAGTAGGTTTTTTCGTTCCACCCCTCCACCCTTTTTTTTTGTAAGCTGCATGGAAAATTATATTATGGTACAAAAAAGGTTACAACCATCGGAAGAGTATGAATATAGCTTTCTAAAGCTTCTCTTGATACTGCTATTACAAAAAAAGGCACTGTAGATAGGCCTGGTGGTATAAACTTTAAGATTGTTGATCAGAAAATGCAAGAACAGAGCATAACTCTAGACAAGATAGAAAGAATCTAGACCAAAAAACAGAGTGTAAAAACCAGGCGTATAGCACTTGTGACGAGCAACTTCAAGTGTTGGCTTCCGCATCCTTGGAGCCATGAAATTCCTTGGAGATAGGACAGGGTTCGAAGAAGTCGTACGTCCATTGCTGGGTCGAGAGCTTGATTGGAAGAGGCTCTTCTTTACGAGGGAGAACCACAATGTCTTCACCCTTACGGGTGCGCTTGTAATGCATTACATCGATAGTGGAGGGGACCGAAAAGGAGCTTCCAGGGGGGTGGCACCTTTTACCACAATGGCTACCAGAGAGACAGAATCAGCATTGTGTCTGGGTGTAGGAATAGCACCATCAGAGGCCGTAATGCCCATGGAATCCTAGAGAGAGCTGCCAGTGGCATGCGCAGCTGCCATAGTAGCTGCATCTTTGGTTTGAGCGGCGAGCTCCTCCCCAGTGCCAGCAAACGGACCCGTCGGGCCAAAGCCTATCGGAGGAACCGGATGCAGAAACAAAGAATAGCAGTGACCCGTGAGGCTGCCTTCCAATGCAACGAGAACCCCATCTAGGTGAGCCATGTTGGCCCTGGTATCCATGATGGCCACCTTCACCATATTCCAGTTGATGAGCATTTCTTCCGCAAGGGTACCTATCATATTCTTCAAAAGCCAATAGTAATTCACTTAAATTCCTTGGCTGCCAAAGGCAAGCGTTTCTACAACGCTGCACGACTCCCAGTCATCTACTAGACGACGAACGAGCATTAAGACATTATCCTTGTACCCGATGTTGGCTGCGTGTTCCTTCTCAGCAGCAGAAACCACTTTTGCAAATCCAGAGCCGCGCTTGGAGGTGCCTCACGTGCGCTTCATGGTGGTATCAGAGACTTCATGAGGAGAATTAACAGGGGCTAAGCTTTCAGCTGTGGAGGCAGACAAGGAATGGCGAAGGCGGGTAATGACCGCAGGAGCCTGGATGGGGAATTTCATAGCCCTGAGGAGGAGTCTAGGGGGGGGGGACTTCGCACGAGAGGGATTAATGGTGAGGGGATGATTGGGAGGGGGAAGGGACGTAGGGATCTGGGGTGAAATTAATGCCACCCATAGAGCCATGTGGGTTATGAGACCAGGAGTGTGCAAGGAGGGCAGGTGGAGGAAGGTCGTATCCATCATTAAAGCAGTCGTCTAGCGAATTGTCCAGCATGGGAGCTGGTGTTGGGAGGAGGCATCGTGGTGCCAGGAGGGCAGGTGGCTCCACCATCGGTCATGTTGGCATGCATGGTGTCACCCGCATCTGGGGTCCACCCCTCCACCCTTGATTTTCAGAGTGCATGATCAATGGAAAACATGGGTAAATGGGTCAATTGTTATCTTTTAATAGGAAATTAAAGTCCTTAATAAAAACATATTTTTTAATTGAAAATTAAAATTTCACAATTTCAATTACACCATTGATTCAACATGTTAACCTTGCAAAATTTTATATGTTGCATTACATGTGGCCTGACATTAACCTTCGGAAAGGATTCTAGGTTCCACGCTTTCTTTGTTTCTTAAGTTTATCACTTAATTATCTCACTCTCAGTAGGTTGTTTTTTTCCAACCTTAATTTTCAAAGCACATGATCAATGAAAACATGGGTAAACTTAGTATGTTGTTATCTTTTAATTGGGAATTAAAGCATATCTTTTAATTGAAAATTAAATTCTTTAATAAAAACATTATTATTAAAGGGTATTTTTTTAATAAAACTTCATTGTTGAAGGGTTATTTTTCACTAAAACGTTGTGTGAGGGGCAAGATAAAAGTTCAAAATGTAAAAAAAAAATAGTTAGAAGGGCAGAGTTGAAATGAAATTCCAACCCTGGTTCCCCCATCACTCTAAAGGGCACAGAGGGGATCGGGGATGTGACAAATATGATCTTAAAAATTACTATAAAGGTCCAAGACTATATAAGAGCACTATAGGGGTTGTGATTCCACTACAGGAGAATAGGAAAAGGGATTGAATGGGACGTTCACCTTCCATAGTTATGAGAGCATGGGGGTTGAGTATAAGCCTTAAGTAGTGTAAGAGATCGCATCCCCATTCATTCCATTGATTGGTCCCTTCACTCATTGGATTATATGTGTTTCCATGCAGGAGACTACAATTCAAGCGTGTAGATTGCTATTGATTGAATGCTCAAAAGCCAATATATGATTGTGTTGGGGTGATCCAAAAGGTATATTTGTGGTGGCCATTAAATGTAAAGTGAACTAGGTGCTCTATGATGTTATTATTAAATAAAATCAATAGGTAGTTATGGTAAATAAATGCAATGACGCCTAATTAAAGAAAATCCTCTAGGTACTTAGGAGGTGGTTATGATTAGTATCTCCAACTCGCTACAAATAAAGATAGAGTCCTCCTTATGGAGAATGTATTGGATTATAAGTGTCACTTTTCCCTTTTTGCAAAATTTTCAAGGGAAAAATAGTTCCATGTCACTTATATCCATTCATGGCTTTTTATGCAAAAACTTAAAAAAATAGTTCAAATTTGTAAGGATTTGATACATTTCTATAAAAATTGGCCAATGTTAGAGTAAAATTTGTTCATCCTATAGAATTTAGGTGAATCATTATAGAAAAAATGGAAATTGGTGATTTTTTTTAAATGGAAAAATAGTCCATAAGTGAAATTTAACCCAAAAAAATTTCCATTAAGAAACCAACTTTATAAATTTCATAAAACAAATTATTCAAATAAAAGTTTAGGAAGTAAATATATCCTTATTTAAAATAAGTAGCTATTATAAGGTTTTTTTATGATGATCATAAATATTAGAGAGCATATATATTTTAACATAGCACCCATATTAAAATCAGACCAACACAATGAGATAGAGGATTTTCAAGATCCAATTTGGTATACAATCTTACACTAACATAACTAAACAATGAAAACATTGAGCAACATGAAATGGGACAATCTAATATTCATATTAAAAATCTTGCAGATTATGAAATCCATCAAACCCCATCAACAAACCATCATATCCTTAACATAATGATTTCTATTTATTTAAATCCACATAACAATAATAAAAATTTTGGAGAATAATATTCGAGCATTCATCAAGCTCAGAAGTAATGAGTGAGTTATATGTTAGTCTGGGCATAATGAGTGAGTTGTATGTTAGTGTGGGCATGGAATCTCTTTAATAGAAACATCACCTAGGCAACATTTTATTGATAACTTTATTTTGTTGAGCACTACCTAGCTTAGTGATAGTTTTATTTTCAATAAGAAAACCAAAATCTCTTTTAGATACATGCAAAAAATCATACATAGTTTTCAATTTAAAATTTCACGTGTAAAGGAGTTTATTTATTTTTGTGAATTTTGGAAAATAACACTTTGAGAAAACGGATTGACTTTTATTATTTTATATCTTTCAACAAATATCTTATTATGATTGTGCCCCATATATCATAAGTATATTTTATATGAATAGTAGTGAAAGTTACCTATTATTTTTATTAATTTGGTATATATTAAGTTATAATTTTGGATAAAAACAAATTTTGGGATGTTTTAATGTTGATTACGAGTATTGTTAATCAAAACATTCAAAATATATAAATTTGTATTTATATATATATATATAAATGGTGGTAAAGTTTTTTTTATTAATTTAGTATATATTAAATTACAAATTTGAATAAAAACAAATTTTCATATTTTTTAATATTGATTACAGGTATTATTAATCAAAACATTCAAAATATATATGAATTTGCATTTTACTTTGTATTATATAAATATATATATAAATTTTATGAAAAAATCAACATGTTAAGAGATGAACTTTTGCACTATTCATGAACGGATATATAGTTTCAATAAATTAAATAAAAATATTTTAGATGAAAATATCTAAATGGAAGAAATATTTTTAGTTATATTAAATTGTTTCATATATTGATTTTAAGAGAAATTTGTTACATCGATATGTTTTTATATCTTAGAATTTGGAGTGGACTATCATTTATGTTTTTCCTAAATTGAAGGGAGGTTGGACAAGTGTATTGATTCAAAATTCAAAATAAACAATTATAAAAAAAGAAACATAAAAAATAAAATAATTGATAGTTGAACATGGATAACAAGTAGATCATGCATGGATAACATGTAGTGAGAGTCAATCCATTTAACTAAAGAAACTGAAACATAAACAAAATTAACATATAAGATAACTTGTTCATAGTACTTATTTGTAAGTATTTATATTATATATATTTATTTTAATTTTAATTTAAAATATATATATATCTTTAAAGATGAAAAATTATTTGTAAGTATTTATATTATATATATTTATTTTAATTTTAATTTAAAATATATATATATCTTTAAAGATGAAAAATTATTTGTAAGTATTTATATCATATATATATATATGAGGGTTGGATTTTTTTGGTCCCATGCCATAGGTTTACAAAATATTTTTTTATAAATATAATTGAAGTGAGAGGCATATTGTATCTATAACTTTTAAATGGTTAATATATATTATTTGAATTTTTTTTATATTAAATGATAAAAAATATAAGAACAGAATAAATTTGATTTTTGTGAATTTTTTATATATCTCATTTTTAGTTTAGTTTGTTAGTTTTTAGTTTTTGTGTGAAATTTAAAATTAAATTAATATATATTTTATTTTATTGGCATCATTAGGAGATGAAGGTAAGTTTATCTAAATCATGTTTCTTTCAAAATTTGATTTTTGTGAATTTTTTATATATCTCATTTTTAGTTTAGTTTGTTAGTTTTTAGTTTTTGTGTGAAATTTAAAATTAAATTAATATATATTTTATTTTATTGGCATCATTAGGAAATGAAGGTAAGTTTATCCAAATCATGTTTCTTTCAAAATATGATTGATGATAATAAGATGAGCGAGAGATACAACGGTTAATGCTTTATAGTTCATGTAAACTCATAGATGGTTTCAAGTATCTTGGATACTATATGAAACCGAACAGAACTATTTAATCAGAGATTGGTTTTGGTTATTAAGGAAGGTCAAAGCTAGTATTTCACAATGGACTTATACGTTATTATCTATTTGGGGAAAGCTTGCACTTGTGAAGGTTGTTTTGATAGGAATCCTTGTCTATTGGTTCTCTTTACTACATGTTCCGTGTTCAATTATTAACTCTCTAAGGAAGGAGATTACTCTTCAATTTTTGATGGACGGGTGGTTTATCAAATGTTGGATTAGTGATGATAGGCTGGGAAAAACTCTCTTCCTAAAAGTTTCGGTGGCTGGGGAATAAATGATATGACCTCCTTTAGTGAAGCACTGCAACTTAAGAGCTTTTGGAGAGGATTATTTAGTAATTCTCTTTGGACAAAAGTGTTCCACCTAAAATATATCAAGAGGAAGGTTAGTAATTGGCTCAGAAGTCCTGGAAAAAATATTAGAGGCGTTTCGCCAATCTGGAATGGTTTTCTGAAGGTGTATAAGTGGATAGCAAATGACCTGTGTTGGCAGGTTGGAGATGGCAAATAAATATCGATCGGTGTGGATCCAATTGTGGGACTGGAGGATTCTTATAGACTTTCCAGTGATGTTCTGACACATGTGAGAAGTCTTGGTTGTATTACTCTTGATAGTATAGTAAAGAAGAGTGACAGAGGCTATTGGTATAGCACGAAGGATTTTGGGATGACAGGAGCTACTGCTTTTGAATGGGACAGTTACGTTTAGTCATTAAACGATGCAGGTTGCAGAGTTTCACAGGGAAGTGATAAAATACTTTGGGTTGGGAATGAAAATTCTGGAGTTGTGACTGCTAATACTGCTTATAGAGCCATTATCAAAAGAAAGTGTATTTTCCCGAAACATTGGTTGTACAAAGGAGTTTGGCAGTGGAAGATACCTCTGAAGTTTAAATGCTTTATTTGGTTTTCTTTCCAGAATCGGTTGAAAACTTGGGACAATCTACTCTTGAAAGGTTGGTCGGGACCTAGTCTATGTATCTTATGCAAAACAAATTCTGAAAGTGCATATCATCTTTTTGTTGAATGTGACTTTACAAAAAAGTTATGGGGTATGGTTTGTAATGCATTTAAGATTGAGTAGAACTGGGGAGATTTTAATGTTATCAGTAGCCTTTATAATTGGATCAATACTTGTAAATCGTATGCTACCCTTCCAGTTTTTATCTTTTGGTCTATTTGGCACATCAGGAACCTGTCTATAGTTGAAGATCATTCTCCATGTGTTTCCTTGGCTTTCAATATGATTTTGAAATTATATGCTACTTACCAGAGGGAGCACATTCATGATAAATATCAGAAGGCGTGTTTGACAAATTTCCATTTTAATGGACCTTTACTCTTCTTTGATGGGGCTGCCTCACTTGGCCAATGTGCAGTAGGCAAGGTTATCTACCTAAATTAGGAACACTACTTTACCTTTCATCTCAGATGTGGCAGAGGTACAAATATGAAGGCTGAAATCCTTGCACTGTGGGTTGTTATTAGAGTTGTCAATATATTTGGTCTCGCAGATGTCAATGTATTTGGTGATTCCAGAGTTACTATCAAATGGGCTAGGGGTGATTACAAGCTGATTGTAACCTCATTATTACACTGGTGCAACGGAATTCGAAGAGATATCAACATATTTTCGAGCATCTCACTTCAACATATTTATGAGGAAAACAACTCTTTGGCTGATAAACTTTCTAAGGAAGCACTTGAAGGCGAAGATAGATTTCTAAAATGGGAGGAAATTCTTGATTCAAAGATCCAGAATCAAGGCTCTAATATATATTGTATTTTATTCTTTATTTAAAAGATTAAAAAAATGTAAACCTCAAAATCATAGTCAGAGTGTAATGTGAAATATATAGATATATTTTGATTTTTAAAATTTATACAAAATTAAAAATTAAACCAATATAAATTTATTTTTTTGTCATCACTCTACACTAATAAAATATAACTCAGTGAATCTGTTACATGCGAATACATATATCGTTGAGTTGGTACTGAAGAGAAGAGTAAAGCGTGGTTATTCAAGCAGGAGGCCGCATGGAAAATCGGCAGACGGGACATGTAGCGTTCCTGTCCAGCCATTCGAATAAGCATTTCTGGAAAAAGATGTGACCGCATTTCATCTGGCGGGCCTCTTCTCCCACTCGGAACGGCTCCAGGCAAACTGGGCATTTATTATATTTTCTCACATGCTGCTCCGATATATTTATGCGAGGTATCTGCTCAATGGCGATTCTATTTGCAGGGATGCTTGCACCTGAAGACAATTCCTCGTCATCCTGCATGTTACGAATGATGGCCATCCGTGTCTGTGTAGGATCCCTAGAAACGGGAGTGGCTGAACGATAACGTGCAACATTTTCGGTTTCCTCATCTCCATATTCAGAAACAGGGTGCTCTAATTGTTGGTTGGACGCTCTATCTTCTGTTGGGCTTGCAGCGGCGGTGCCTGGAGAAGTAAATGAATACTGTGCATGCTCCTCATGGTAACTTCTTTCTTCTCTTCCTCTTCTTCTTGATCTTGGTGGTGTTCTTGATCTCATCCTTCGGCTGTTATTTTCATTTTCGTCATCATTGTCTACAAAAGCAACAACAGCTGATGAATCCCAGGCACGCCCAATAATGGCAGAACTAGCAGAAGCAACAACAGGTGATGAATCCCAGCCCCGACCAATAATGGCAGAACTAGCAGAAGCAACAACAGGTGATGAATCCCAGGCCCGCCCAAGAATGGCAGAACTAACAGAAGCAACAGAAGCTAATGAATCCCAGGCCCGCCCAATAATGGCAGAACTAGCAGAAGCAACAGAAGCTGATGAATCCCAGGTCCGCCCAATAATGGCAGAACTAGCAGAAGTAACAGAAGGAGAGGCGGGAATGGCAATGCGAAGTCTTTTGATTCTGTGCCCATAGCTTTCATTGTTATTGTTATTGTGTCCATAACTACTATAGTCATTGCTGTTGCGACTGCTTATGCTTCTACTTCTACTCCTTCGTCCTGTTTCTCCTTCCATCTCTATATATTGTATAATATACACCTCCAAATTTTAAAGATGACAAAAAAAAGAGCAAGCCTTCTCATTTATATCAGGAGGCCAAACGGAAAGAGGCGACGCTTCTTATCGGCCTTCTTGTTACCTAATGCTTACTGTAACTTAATTAATGTAGGTCTAACTGAAATAATATCGAGAGAACCAGAAGTAGTTATGTTATTTTACAGTAAAAATAAATTAGCATATTTACTTAATTTGTAGTGATAATATCGAGAGAACCAGAATTAGTTATGTTATTTTACAGTAAGAATAAATTAGTATATTTACTATAAGGTGAATATGGATAGGTCATAAGTGAAGTGTCATGTCTTAGTTATCATTTACATATGTAAATGGGTTGTTTGTCACTGCTCATCCATGGGTCAGTTACCACTTATCTTTTATATTTTTCCTTTATAATTGTTTATTTCTAATTTGGAATGACACCCATAAAATCAATCTAGACAGTACACTTGTCTCATCCTCAACCCATTGTCTACGCCTCACCTACATCTTTCATAAAACTAGTTATCCATGAATCAGCTACCAATTATTTTTTATATTCTTTTTTCTTTTATATTCATTTTGAATTTGGAACTACTACTATCGATAGTACACTTGTCTCATCCGTGTGCAATCTAGAGAAAACATAAGTGTTAGTCCACTAAAAATTTTAAGATATAAATATATATAAGTATAAAAATATGAACACCTATCAAACTAGCACATCAGCATGACTTGGAGGACAAACTCCGATAGGATCACCTTATAAGGGCATGGTAAGAGTTGATACAGGTGGCAAAATGGCTTAGTGGTGGATTCGATAGAGGGAATATGCTAGGTTGGAGCTAGATGGTTACAGTGGTTGAAATTAATTGTAAATTGTCATCTCATTAATTAGTTAATGATATGATTATTTAATTAGTAATGTTTATTTGTTTCTTAATACTTGCAAACAAGTTAACAGATTTATTTACTACCCTCGGATTGTTAGGAACCCATGTCTTTACTTTGTTAGTATATTGTTGTTGGACGCATATGCTTTCTAAGTCGTCCCGTAGTATTTGTTGATCCATAGTTTATATTAGCCCATAGTATTGACCCATAGTATTGGACGCATATGCTTTGTAAGTCGTCCCATAGTATTATATGTCCCATGGTTTTGACTCATAGTATTGCCGCCTAGACTTAGCCCATGGTTTGTATTGACACATAGTATTGACCCATGGTATTGTTTCCTAGACTTAGTATATAAGTGTGTGTTGAGGCCTATGAAGGCACCGTGAAGTTAATTGTATTGAGCTTGCTCAAAAGAGGTTGCCCCCTCGAAGTGGCTTGTGATCAATATAAAAGTGATTTTAAGTTCTATTATTTCTGATATCTCGTGTATTTGCATTAATTAATTATTGCAGGTTCATCACATGAATCACTGAAGACGACAATGAATATTCTCCACCGTCAAATCTTGTCCATAGAATACATAATCTTAATTAAAATCATGCAATGCAAGGCCTTGTATCAAAATAAGTACGACTCGTATCGGCATATATATATATATATATATATATATATATATATATAATGATGATGATAATGCTGACGATGGTATTTAACGTCCATTGAGACCAATCTTGGTCTATCGGACCTTAAAAAGATAGAGATTATTTTGTTTTGTTTAAAATATTATTTCTATGCTCAAAAATCTTACAAATGAGTATCCCTAGCTGGCTATATTTTGGGGGATCTAGAAGGTTAGAGAGGTTAGTGACGGAAAAAAAAAAAAAAATTGAAACTGAGATCTAATCTGAGTGAAAGTCGAGCATTCTAAGAGAAACTAATTTTCATCTTCCATGCTCGTAGAATCACATAGATGGCAAATTCTTACAACCCAAGGCATTTTAATATTGCACCACATTTTCTCTTTGAAAGTAGAAGTAATAATGTGTAATATCCCAAGAAAATACTGCTTTTGTTTTATGTTTATTTTTCTAAAAATGTTAATTCATCTTTTACAGTTGTTGAGCAAATGAACTCTAGAGCACCTAGATTGTTTTTTTTTTTTGTTGAGCAAGTGAGCTTTGAATAGCACCTAAACTATTTTAATATTGTTTTATTAAAATATGTTGAGAAAGTGAGCTCTCGAGCATCTGGACTAATTGTACTAGTTAACTGGTGTTGACCATAAGTCCTGGAGCACGAGGACTATTGATTTAATAATGTTGAGCAAGTGAGATCTGGAGCACTATTAGTTGAGTGCGTGTTGAGCAGTAATGCTCTGGAGCACTCAGAATCATGGTGATTAACTGATGTTGAGCTGAGAGCTTTGGAGCATCAGTAATCCATGAAATTATTATTAAAATTAAATTATTATTATCTACATTATTCTTTTTAAACTGACTGGGACTGCCACTCAAAGAGGGATCAAGCATGCAAGAGATTAGAATGGTCAAGTAGGTGATAATGAAGATCAAATAGATGTTAGGACATGAGTAAAAATCCTATTTTTATTAAACAAAGATAAAATAAATGGTGAGAGTTAAAAATAAACTAAATTATTAATTAAAGATAAAAACAAAATAGTCAGTGTGTCTAACAACTAACTGAGTGATTTAAACCTAAATCCTAGAAATCTTTTTCCTCATAAAATACTATAAGTAGCAGAGAGAGAACCTTGCAAGGGGAAACTGATTCCAAGTTCACTGGAGGGTTCAGTCATGGATCTTTGAGTGTTCAGATTACCAAATTGTGTGATATTTGGTGTGTCCAAGAAAGAGGACTATGGAAATATTAGGGGAAATTATTTTATAAGATCCACACAAATGGCTGGTAAACAGACCTTGTGACTACTCTCTTGTTAGTAAAGAAGATAGCAAATTTACCCTAGGCCTTCTATTTCTTATCATGCTCGGTTCAGCTTGGGGGTGACCTCTTGAATGATCCAAGAATGGTTTGAGGTCTACGGTTGGGTGAAACGTGGCAGTTTCCAAGTCAATCGGAAATCAAATAAAGGACTTATAAGTATTTTCATGTTATTACTGTTAATTTAAATATTATTTTTATAGATATGAATCGAACTTCTTTATATTCTAAATATGTCCATGCAATATTCTTATTAAAAGGGAAATCTACATGCTGTGATTTATTTATAAATATGTTAAATCTGCTCATAAAAAGCAGATTGAGTAAATCAGTAGATTAATCTATTCTTGTTGAAATAATTTTGGTAATTGTTATATTTTCAAATGTTAGATATGCATATCTATTTGACAGGCTACAATAATTGTTTTTAGAATTTAAGTAGGGCGGGCGCACAAAGATGGTCCCCAAATCCGTTGCAATGGGGATGCGCTAGCGGCAAAAAAACAACTACAAGTACACACCTAAGGGAGCACGCATGCGCAGCTAGGTTCGGTACAGAACAGAGGCACGTACGCGTGCCTGGCGCGTGTGCGCTACGGTGGCGCACATGCGCCCCTGTTAAAAGTAATAATAATAATAAAACAGAGCAGAATGCCCCATTCTTCCATTTGGACCTGAGTGCGACCTCCACTCCCGCGTGCGCGTCGATTCAACCACCAAAGGAGGTCGAATCCACTCCAAAACCACCAAAATTCACCCATAAACTCATCAACGCATAAATTGATAGGTAAATATCAAGTTTGTTTTTCATTTTATTCATTCTTTGTGTCAATTTTTTTTTTTTGTTTATTTAATTGTTAATAATTCGCAAATTTTGAAAACAATGAACCAATTTTCAATTGCAGATTGTAAACTGAGACAATGAGTGAACAAGATGTTAACCCCGAGTCCAGTGGAACACAAGAAAACTCAAACCTTGGACCCAATGCTGAAGAAAACCATCAACAAAATCCAAATGCCGAACAAAACCAAAACCCCCAACCAAATTTTGAACAAGATGACATTAACCATTATGTAAATGAAATGTGAGTGCACACTCGAGAACTAAGAAACTCGTGGGAACCATCTCGATTGTCTCTTGCCACGTCAATTGAGAGCTCAATTGACTCCCTCATCCATGCACATCAACAATTGACCGACATGACAGAATTTAGAGCTAGGACACGGGAGTATTACTGGCATCTCCAAGGAAGCAATAAAAGATTTGAACATTACAAAAGCTCAATTATACAATATGTTCACCGATCCGAAAACAAACCGAAGACTAGAAAGCCACGTGTCTGCATGGATTGGTGTCATTACCAACCATGGAGGGACAATTGGATGCAGAGGTGGTTCATGGTGTACGATAAACCTCCCTGCAATAATAGGGAGGTTCCACAGTACTTCCTTCGCCAACTATGGGCTGAGTTTTGCCTCGGTTTACATGTCAACTATTTTGACATAACCGAGTTCCAGGGTGTTGGGCGTGGCTCTGCCCAAGATCGACCTGCTGCCAGGAGGAACCCACTGAGAGGGCCACCAGCTCCTAAGCGCGACCCCAACCCCTCTCTCTAGCCACCTCAGTTACCCCACAAGACTGATCAGATCGAGGAGGAAATGAGAAATGTTGCATGTGGACTCCTCAGACACACCTCCTTTGTAGCAGCGACTACAGTGGAGAGGTCGGGTGACCTTGATAGAGATCCAGGTGTAGGGCCTTCATGACAGTGCGAGGATAGACCTGTTACCAGTGGTAGCCATGCTGGGCATTCCAGTTCGACGAGGACAGTGCCACATCTTTCTCCCCATTGCGGTCACACTTGCCCTGGCCCAATCGAGGGTTGTTATATGGATCAGGTCAGCAATTTTTTTAATGTGTTTTCAATCATCACTTGATAACTTGTAAAGTATTTTTAAAGTATTTTTGTTTGACTTAAACTATTATTTCAATGTACAGTTATTCAAAGCTGATACACCAACATGGGAAAACGTAGGATCTCCCAACCTGGATTCAGCAATGGTAGCTGCAACTGAAATTGCGGCACCTCACACAGAGGTATTTCGAGTACCTCACACAATATTGTTATTACTTATGTCATTTATATTACTTAAGTATTTATATTTATGGCATACACGTTGATAGTTCGTACAATGTTTTTGGATATCTTGATTGCCTAAATAATGACTTGTTTAACATGTTCATAACCTGCATGCATTTTCATGTCCACAGGTGTTCCCTGACTACGGTCATCAACCATCCCCGCCAGGGATTGGCAGATCAACATATACACAGGTACAATGTGTAGTTATAAGCACGCTTTTAATTTGAATTGTTACAACTTACTATGGTTTAATTTATTGTTTGTTTACTAAATTGTGATATTACAAATGTATATGTAGGTGCCACCAACAGCTGTCGGTCCCCATTTTAGTCCTATGTTTCCACCCTCTCACATGAGTCCCCCACCTCTCTTCCATCTAGACCCCTCCCTTCGTCTAACCCCTCCCTTCCATCCAGCCCCCCCTCCCCGGCCATAATCCTCCCTCCATCCATCCTCCCCCACTCATCCATGCCCCCCCGTATATACATCCTCCCCAATTTATCCACGCCCCCATGTCTATCCATCCTCCCCCATTCGTCCACGCCCCCCCTTCCTTCCATCTTCCCCTCTTCTTCCACAACCTCACATTCATCCATCATCCTCCCTCCATGCAGGACTGCCCTCCCATGCACCATCCCTCAACATCCCCCCTAGTCCTTTTCTTCCGCTACCCTCTATCGTACAACCGACAGGGGCTCATCATCCATGATGTCCTCCTCCACCCCATACCACCATGTCTTCTCCCACCATATCATCCCGACTTCCCGCCACTATTGTGGCATCTACTCTTCCTGTATCCTCATCTGTATCTCTAGTGGTTGCACCTGTAGTGGCTGCCACTACATCTGCCCCCCCCGTGACTGCATCGGAGCTGGTTGTCCAACCATCTTCTCCACTACTAGCCCAGAAGCCCAACCATGTCCATTGTCGGAGGTGTTCACGGTGAGAATCAAGCTAATTTATGAAAATATTTTGATGCATTAACAAAAATTAATTTAAGCAATTATTACTTTTCAATGAAATGATTATTGTAAATGTTTTAGGCTGGAATTGCTGAGAGGCTCCACAGATCTAGGACACCTGCCTCATGTTTCCCACTCGCATCAGAGGTGATTTATTTAAGATTTGAATTCTACATTTGTTTTATAAATGTGGTAAATGTTGCAAATGCTTGAAAATGACGGTATCTTATATCATTTGTTCCAGAGCCTGGAGAGACGGTCTACTCCTAGACAGAGCAAGACCCGAGGCACCGATAGCTCGAAGAGTAGGAAGATCGACTTTGGAGATGCGCCTGGGAGTGATGGGGGTAGTCACAATGCTTGACACACCATGTTATGTACATTAGCCATGATGTGACACTTTTGTGCACCAGTTTCCATGTACTTTGTATATACGACACGAGTTGCCATGTATTTTGGATCTACAGCATGATTTGTCACATTTTCTATAGGGCACGAGTTGCCATTGTATGTACATTGGGAACCATGTTCCACTATTTGCCAGGAATTGTATATGTTTGGATGAGTTTTGTCCCCTTGATGTACATGGATTTTCAGTTATGTGATCTATATCGATGTTGTCTATATTAGTATCTTGTTGTCTAATGTTGTTGTCTCATGTTGTGTGTATCATGATGTGATGTTGTCTAATTTTGGTTTTTACTTCTATCCGTCCATGGAATGCGGTCTTAAGTTTTGGTACCAATGATGTCCATGCATTAGTTGATAATGTGAATCAACCTGAAGCTTACCTAGATCTTAGAAGAGAAGTTGGATATCATATTTCAGCTTGGTTTATCTTTCCACATGTAAAATCTTGTAATGGTATCTATCTTAAGAAAACATTAAAAACATAGGATAACTGAAACAAAATCATGTGTGAGAATTAATCTAAAAAACAAACGGAATAAATGGATGGACAAATCACACCTCATGGCACATAAGATATATATTGGGAACTTCAGTACTAGGAAAAGAATACTTAAAAATAGAAAATGTCCATTGTTGTCAAAAGGTTAAAATGAGATCCAACATGATTTTTAATAGCCCTACATAATGAGATCCAAAATGTCCATACTCTACATAATGAAATTTCGTCACTAGTATTTATTTTGACCATTTTGTCTACTTAAGATCATGCAACAAATTAATAACCAAGTTATGGAATCATTTCATAATCAATCGTCACCATACAAATAGGACAACCTTGAGCACAATGTATAGCTAGCTCGTTAATTCTCACTCACGGATATAGCCACCTTTGATTTGATGACCATCACATCCACTACCATTTACAATTAGGACTTCCTTAATTTATCATTATGTGATAGCGATCTAATATTATATAGACACGTTGACTTAAACACAAATAGTTGGCATTACAATAAATGACTACTATGAGGTGTATTTGTGAGGCTATATCCACCTCAACACACCAACTTGTTATCCCAATACCCCAAATGCTTTCGAATTATGTCTGGAAGGGATTGAGGGGTATTAGGACATCCTAATTCATCTACTGGACACTCAGACACTTGTTAAAGACATTTAGGACTTGCATTACATCAATGGAGTCACACATACACCCTCATCAAGTTGCATGCATCCATTAGTGTGCCATCAACACTAGAACATGTAAGCATTACTACATGTTGGACTAATCTTTACTAATGTTATGATAATATTAGGTTTGCCATCCATTGAGAAGGTTGTCATAGGTGTTCATATCCACCATATAAAAATCTTCATGGTACAACCAATTTCAAACCATTAGGTTTCTAAATCAGGTTGTTGGTGCTAGGTACAACGGTTTTCTAGTTGATGATGGACCCTTGCTATATAGATGAGATACTATTCATATATGTGTATAGTGATTTGGATTCAAATGTATGCACATGGATATACATGTACAATGAAAATGATTTAATTTTTATATGTATTATAATTGAGGGCTATATCTTAGGCTACATAATAGGGTTTCATTGTGATTAGAATACAAACTAGGGTTTACGCTACCAAATAGGGTTTTTAGGATAGGCTCTTGTGTTTCTAGGATAGTATCCAAGCTCTAGGGTCACCATTTTAATGTTTAATTCCACTATCACAACATCATTCTCACCAATACCATGCCCACTACTACAATCACCATCAAGCCTCTCAATCCCACTTTGTACATTTGCAATACTTCCAAGTTAAAATTTATAGGTCTTGTTGCTAAAAGATTTTCACTTATCTATTCACATAGACAAATCCACTTCCATAAAATATTTGTTGTAGCTTGGTACGAATGCAAGTTCACATGCAATAATAGTTGAGAAATCCAAAACATCCTATACCTTGGAAAAACAACCTTATAAATCTTCTTTTGACTAAGGAAGGGGAGAACATCATAGTACAGTCTCAATAACAATGTGTTTTTTTAATGAATAGCCTCTATAAAGGGAATACTATATTTATCTGGTCTTTAAAGCCAAGTCATTTGGAAAATAATGTCACAATTTCAATTACACCATTAATGCAATGTGTTCAAATTGAAAGTTTTGTTTTGTTGCATTACATGTGGTCAAACATTAACTTCCACGAATTATTCTTTAATAAAAAAAATTATTAAATGATATTATTTTAAGTCTAACTTCATTGATGAAGGGTTATTTTGTCACTAAAACTTCATGTCAAGGGCAATGTAAAAATTCAAAACGTAAAAAAAAATAGTTTGAAGGGAGGAGATGAAATGGAATTCCAATGCGAAATGCCATTGCCAATAATTGAAATCTTCACATGATCAATGCTTTGTGCATGTTGGCTTGCATGAGTATTTCATGTTGACGAACTTTTATCTACACTACAAATACATGCCATCATCAAATATGTGCCATCATCAACATTTCCATCATCATCATCTTCATCATCAACATCAACATCATCATCATCATCTTCTCCATCATCATCAACATCTCCATCATCATCATCTTCTCCATCATTCTCATCAACATATCCATCATCATCATCTTCTCCATCATCATCATCATCATCTTCATCACCATCACCATCATCATCAACGTCTTCATCATCATCACCATCTTCATCGTCATTGTCATCTCTAGGTTCCTCATCAACATCTCCATCATCATCATCATCATCATCATCTTCATCTTCATCACCATCACCATCATCATCAACGTCTTCATCATCATCACCGTCATCATCATCATCATCAACATCTTCATCATCATTGTCATCTCTAGGTTCCTTATCAACATCTCCATCATCGTCATCTTCTCCATCATCCTCATCAACATCTCCATCATCATCATCTTCTCCATCATCATCATCTTCATCACCATCACCATCATCATCACCATCTTCATCATCATCACCATCTTCATCATCATTATCATCTCTAGGTTCCTCATCAACATCTCCATCGTCATCATCTTCTTCGTCATCATCATCATCATATTCATCACCATCATCATCAACATCTTCATCATCACCACCATCTTCATCAGCATCACCATCTTCATCATCATTGTCATCTCTAGGATCCTCATCAACATCTCCATCATCATCATCTTCTTCATCATCATCATCATCATATTCATCACCATCACCATCACCATCATCCTCAACGTCTTCATCATCGTCACCATCATAATCATCATCACCATAAGTGCCCAGTGGATGATTTTGCAAATTTGACCCCCGTGTGCAAGAATTGCACACTCCCTTACTAAGCAAAACCCTAGTTTCCAAGATGGACGTACAAGGTGACACCGAGGCCACGGGACCAAAGGAGAGGGGCACCCCTAGCACTATCCTAGCGTCCTGAATCCAATAGATTCGACGGTTCGTCGATTGGAGCCACGATCATCATTTTATGGCCCGTTCCGTCTCGCATCCAAAAGGCCTTCAGGGACACCTGCCGGGGGCATAGAACTCCAGTCGTGCAACAAAACCAGGTTCCGAGGAGTCCTGCAAGTGTGTTTGGGTAGGTTCTGGCTGGGAACGTTGGCCATAAGTGCCCGGTGGCTGATTTTCCAAAGTTGACCCCCGTGTGCAAGAATTGCACACTCCCTTAGTGAGAAAAACCCTAGTTTTCAATATGGACGTACAAGGTGACACTCGGGCCACAGAACTGGAGGAGAGGGGAACCCCTAGCGCTATCTCGGTGCCCTAAATCCAATGAAGTCGATGGTTCATCGATCGGAGCCACGGTCATCATTCTATGGCTCATTCCGTCTCGCATCCAAAAGGCCTTTAGGGACACCTGTTGGACACCTGTCGGGGGCATAGAACTCCAACCGTGTAGCAAAACCTAGTTCCGAGGAGTCTTACAAGTGTGTATAGGAAGGTTTCAGCTCGGAACGCTAGCCAGAAGTGCCCGGTGGACGATTTTGAAAATTTGACCCCAATGTGCAAAAATTGAACACTCCCTCACTGAGCAAAACCCTAGTTTCCAAGATGGACCTACAAGGTGACACCAAGGCCACGGGACCAGAGGAGAGGAGCACCCCTAGCACTATCCTGACATCCTAAATCCAACATATTCGACGGTTTTTCAATCGTTGGCACGGTCGTCATTCTATGGCTCGTTCCGTCTTGCATCCAAAAGGCCTTCAGGGACACCTGTTGGATACCTGCCGGGGGCATAGAACTCCAATCGTGCAACAAAACCAAGTTCCAGGGAGTCCTGCAAGTGTGTCTAGGGAGGTTCCGGCTGGGAACGCTAGCCATAAGTTCCCGGTGGATGATTTTCCAAAGTTGACCCCCATGTGCAAGAATTGCACACTCCTTTATTGATCAAAACTCTAGTTTCCAAGATGAACGTACAAGGTGACACCCAGACCATGGGACCGGAGGAGAGGGGCACCCCTAGCACTATCCGGACGTCTTGAATCAAACGGATTTGATGGTTCGTCAATCGGAGGCACAGTCATCATTCTATGGCTCATTCCGTCTTGCATCCAAAAGGCCTTCAGGGACACCTACTGGATACCTACTGGGGGCATAGAACTCCAACCTTGCAACAAAACTGGTTTCTGGGGTCAATGCAAGTGTGTCTAGGGATGTTCCGGCTGGGAACTCTAGCCACAAGTGCCCGGTGGATGATTTTGCAAATTTGACCCCAATGTGCAAAAATTGCGCACTCCCTCACTGAGCAAAACCCTAGTTTCCAAGATTGACCTACAAGGTGACACTCGGGCCACGGGACAGGAGGGGAGGGGCACCCCTAGCACTATCCTGACATCTTGAATCCAATGGAGTCGACGGTTCGTCGATCGGGGCCACGGTCGTCAGTCCATGGCTCGTTTTATACATGTTTCTCCAATATAACCACCTTCCCTGCTATTCTTTTTGGTGGATCGTCCCACGCTACATATAGAATCAATATTCTATTTTTGAAATCCCTTCTCATTGTTAAAATCTATCAAGGTCGCAGGAGCACCTACGCCAGCGACATCTTCAGTTGTGATGACAAATTCCAACAGAGATTCCACATGTGGTTCATAGTCATTGTCCTCCGCATTCTGCACCCAAAACAAAACACTAATGTTACCATGGAAACAGAGAAAACATATAAGATTATAAAATGACTACTAAAATTATAACTTAGTAATTACCTGTATCAGCTCCATCAGAAAATGCACATCCCTGGTGTATAACTCAGCAGATAATTGTTTAACTGCTTGATGTAAATATTCTGTAAGTGGATTTTCTTTTTCCCCAACATAGAACTTGTCTTTCCTGATCTTTTCAATATGTTCCTTGGGGGTCTCCAAAAATGTCACCAAACACAGTCCACAGTAAAATCCTTTATCACCAAACACAATTCATAGTAGAATCCTCCAAGTGTCCCTAAATGGCCCCAGGGTGCCCGACTAGAATTCCTGTAGCACCCGAACCGTGGCTTGGTTCGTGAATCCGTCGATTCTGGTGGGTCCAGGACGCCGGGTTTCAGCTAGGAGACCCCCCACAGCATCCCTCGAAGACCAGGAAGCGGTTTCAATGGGCCTTCTCCGGAGCTAGAGTTTTGTTCAGTGAGGGCCATCCCAAATTCGCTCAAAGGGGGCATTTCTCGTCCGGAGGCCTCTGGGCGTGCGTGGCCACCGTGGACAGGTCCAAAATGGCCCCGTGGGCCTGTGGGAGGTGACGGAATCCAAGTCTGCTTGCCGGTTTATAAGTTTTAAACCTTAACAGTGAAGTACAAACTTATATTGATTCTTAAGCATTAACAGAAAATACACAATGGCACACACATTACACAGAGATTTTCACCTGGAAACCCTTAACCGGGAAAAAACCAGCAAAACTTAGAGCCGCTCGAGCTCCTTTTCATTATATGTTTACAATATATGGTATTCCGCAGCATCTAAAACCCTAATTTGTTTACCCAAAATTAAGTTACAACCCTAATCCCTTTTACCGGGATTAGATAGAGTACAATGGGTCGAAATCGCGAAAAAGCAAAAAGCAAACCAAAAAAAAGTTTTGTGCTCCGCGCGAACTCCGGGGGCCTAATGGCCCCCTCCGTGGCATTTCGGAACCTAATGGTCCGAAACAAATGGGGTGGGCCCTGTCGAGCTACCCCCCCCTCTAAACCCCCCCCTCCGGACGCGCCCGGCGCAGGCGAATCACTACTGAACAAGGCATCATGTTGTACACGCAGCCACCATGTGAAGAGATATAACATTCCCATCACGGTTTGGGTTCCATGGCCCTGGAGCAATTCCTCCAAGTGTCCTTGAATGGCCTCGGGGTGGCCGACTAGAATTCCCGTAGCACTCGAACCATGGCTCGGTTCATGAATCCGTCGATTTCGGTGGGTCCGGGACGCTGGGTTTCAACTATGGGACCCCCCACAACATCCCTCGAAGACCCGGAAGCAGTGCCAGTGGGCCATCTCTAGAGCTAGGGTTTTGCTCAATGATGGCCATTACAAATTCGCTCAAGGGTTGTAATTGTTGTTGATGGCTACGTTGTAGTTGTTCAACAGTTTTGGTTGCTGTGGTATCCTTGGTCTGAACTTGTGTGGATGGTTTCATTTTGGGGAAGCACCTTGAATGCGTGGCCTTGCACTGTAAACGTACTCAAATAGGTGATGCTGCACTGAACTTCTGTTTTTCTTGTTTCTGTTGAGTAGAGGGATAATGGGCAGAGGTTGTGGATGTCTCTACGATCTAACCCTAGGAGATGAAGCGCCAAAAGTCATGTGGGCCCCGATAGGGTAAGTTAGTACATCAACTTCCCGGGGTCGTAACTCTTGCATACGATCTCCGTTTGGGGCGCACAATAGCTCGTTGGAGAGATCTATTGAATGGATACAAAAATATATGGCAAATATTGAGTCTAGAACGCGAATGTGGTAGGCGAGTAGTACCCATATTTGCTCAAGAATTGGACGCCGAAAAAACGTCATTTAGGGCCTCAAAATGGCTCCGAAAGTTCAGGACCCGAAAAGCTGCTAAAAATAGTAATTTGCCAAAATTGCCAGAAGACTGTTTTGAGCCAGTAGGAAGAGGTGGGCCGCCACTGATATCCACCTGGATCAATCCTCCCTCCTTAGGAAGCAATGGTCTCCATTGCGTTAAATCCCTTATCATATGTCGAACTATGTGTTCAGTTGAGCTCCTGGTGCGGCGTTTGCTAAAGCGAAAAGGTCGCCTTTCTTTGAAATCTTCAAAGGATTGTAATTTTTGTTGCTGGCTGCGCTGGAGCTGTTCAACAGTTTTGATTGTTGTGGTATCCTTGGTCTACACTGGTGTGGATGGTTTCTTTTTGGGGAAGCACCTTGAATGCGTGGCCTTGCACTGTAAAGGTACTCGAATAGGCGATGCTGCACTAAACTTAAGTTTTTCTTGTTTCTGCTTAGTAGAGGGATAATGGGCAGAGGTTGTGGATGTCTCTGTGATATGATGTTCTCCTTCATTGGCAATTCCGAATAGGGAAAATTTCCCAGTGTGGGACATTATCTTCCTTCCCTGCTTCATTGGGGTAGGTGCAACTATCTCTGGTATTCGATAGAGTTGTCCACCCAAAGTGACAATGACACTGCGATGTCATGATTCATATACAGCATGATGCTTCCACATATATGGCTGTCCTAAAAGAACATGACATACTTCAAGTGGGGCCACATCACACAATACCTCATCTTTGAAGGGATTGATGTCGGATGGTAGGTGACATTGGTGACTCATGCGGATCCCTCGTCCTTGGCTTATCCATCCAATGGTGTATGGTTGTGGGTGTGTGTTATTGGTAGCTCCAGTATCTTGATGACTTCTCCTGAGATCAGGTTCTTCTAGCTGCCGCTTTCCACAACAAAGTGTAGGGGAATTCCCTTCACCCACATCTGTGAGTGGAAAAGGTGCTCCTCTTCCTCTGACTCTTCAGGTTCCTCTGGTTGAATCTGTGTGGTGGAAACAATGGCATTGGGTTCTGCATCAATGATCTGCTTCCCTTTCCGCGCAGCTTTGAAATTAGGTTCTAAGTCAGAATCGGAACTGGGATCTGATTCTGAAGCTTTGATCTCAGCCACCAATGACTTTTTTGAGCGACATTCATCAGTGTTATGCCAGGGGCTTTTATGGAACTCGTACCACTTCTTGGTTTCCTTCTTTGTCTTATCATTACCCTTCTTCACTTGTGGTTGGGACTGGTTGTCCTTTCCCTGCCCCATGTTCTGCGAGCCGGAGTTTCCCTTGCCCTGCTTCTGAGCAGGTCCGAAGTCATGCTTGTTCTTTTGCTGAAATTTCTGCTCAATTTTGATAGCATATCGATAGGCGGATCCGAGTGAAGAGATTTCTAGGAAATCCACCTCTGTTCGTATGTATCGGTGTAGGCCACTGCGGTATTTCAGCACTAGTTGTTGCTCGGAGTCCTTGATACCCAGCTTTGTGCGCGAGGTATGAAAGTTGTTGGTGTACTCCAACACCGTTTGTTCCCTCTCTTGACGCAGAATGGTCCATTTTGTGTACTGATCATCATAGTTTCCAACAGGGTAATATTGTTCCTTGACGACATCTATAAAAGAGGCCCAAGTGGGATTGGAATATTCAAACAATCCAGACTCGTCTGATGAGTTTTGCTCACAATACGTTTCCCACCAATTTTTGACATGGGGGACAACCTTGAGGAGCGCAAAGACGATCTTTTCCCTGTCGAAAAAATTGTGGACAAAAAAATACCCTTCTAGTAGATTCAACCATTTATCTATGGCATCGGCATCGATCTGGCATTCAAATAAAGGGATATCAAAGTTAACTTGTACCTTGAAGGGAGTCGCATCTCAGGAATGGCTGCTTATCGAAGGTGTATCTGTTGTCATTGGCATGCGTCGAAGGATCTGGGCGAAATTATCCATCATCTCGTTCATCTGTCGCATCAGGGCTTCCTCGAGCAACAACTTGATAGGATCTACTGCTCCCATCTCTCTTTTATTCCACCATGGAAGGCCGTTTGGGGCGGCGAGAGTGGTGTTTCCCAAGTGAAACTAATTCGACACGCAACTCTCGGTATCCTGACCTCATCGGGAATATGCACCGAGAAACAATCAAATAGCAAACCGCTCTGATACCACTAATCTGGATTTATGCAGGAACGAAATAAGATAGCATATATAGAATCATATACAGAGATATATTGCAAAGAGAACAGTGATACAATAAACACACATTCTATTAAATATCGGAAATAGAACAGACTGTAAAATACAATAGCTGGAATGGTGGTAGCTATCTCTGAGAAGAGATGTGGCTGCTATTCTCATTCATTCCATGATGAATACAAAGAGAGTCCGAAAGGGCGTATTTATCATAAGCATGAGGGAAAGAATCCCAAACATCCAAAAACCTAACCCTAGGAGATGAAGCGCCAAAAGTCATGTGGGCCCCCTTTGGGTAAGTTAGTACATCAACTTCCCGGGGTCGTAACTCTTGCATACGATCTCCGTTTGGGGTGCACAATAGGTCGTTGGAGAGATCTATTGAATGGATACAAAAATATATGGAAAATATGAAGTCTGGAATGCATAGGTTGTAGGCACGCAGTACCCAAATTTGCACAAGAATTCGACGCCGAAAAAACGTCATTTAGGGCCTCAAAATGGCTCCGGAAGTTCAGGACCCGAAAAGCTGCTAAAAATAGTAATTTTCCAAAATTGCCAGAAGACTGTTTTGAGCCAGTAGCAAGAGGTGGGCCACCACCGATATCCACCTGGATCAATCCTCCCTCCTTAGGAAGCAATGGTCTCCATTCCGTTAAATCCCTTATCATATGTCAAACTGTGTGTTGAGTTGAGCTCCTGGTGCAGTGTTTGCTGAAGCGAAAAGGTTGCCTTTCTTTGAAATCTTCAGAGGGTTGTAATTGTTGTTGCTGGCTGCGCTGGAGCTGTTAAAAAGTTTTGGTTGCTGCGGTATCCTTGGTATTCACTAGTGTGGATGGTTTCTTTTTAGGGAAGCACCTTGACTACGTGGCCTTGCACTGTAATGGTACTCAAATAAGCGATGCTGCACTGAACTTCTATTTTTCTTGTTTCTGGTGAGTAGAGGGATAATGGGTAGAGGTTGTGGATGTCTCTGTGATCTGATGTCTCCTTCATTGGCAATTGCGAATAGGGAAAATTTTTGAGTGTGGGAGATTATCTTCCTGCCCTGCTTGTTTCGGGTAGGTGCAACTATCTCTGGAATCTGATAGAGTTGTCCTCCCAAAGTGAAAATGACACTGCGAGGCCGTGATTTGTATACAACATGATGCTTCCACATATATGGTTGTCCTAAAAGAACATCACATACTTCAAGTGCGGCCACATCAAACAATACCTCATCTTTGAAGGGCTTGATGCCGTATGGTCGGCAACATTGGTGACTGACACGAATCCCTCGTCCTTGGCTTAGCTGTCCAATGGTGTATGGTTGTGGGTGTGGTTTTATTGGTAGCTCCAGTCTCTTAATGACTTCTACTGAGATCAGGTTCTTCTGGCTGCCATTGTCCACAACAAAGTGTAGGGGAAATCCCTTCACCCACATCCGTGAGTGGAAAAGGCACTCCTCGGCCTTCGACTCTTCAGGTTCCTCTGGTTGAATCTATGTGGTGGCAACAACGGCTCTCAGTTCTGCACCAATGATCTGCTTCCCTTTCCGCGCAGTTATGAAATTAGGTTCTAAGTCAGAATTGGAACTGGGATCTGATTCTAAAGCTTTGATCTCAGCCACCAATGACTGTTTTGAGCGACATTCATCAGTGTTGTGCCAGGGGCTTTTATGGAACTCGCACCACTTCCTGGTGTCTTTCTTTGTCTTTTCGTTACCCTTCTTCGCTTGTGGTTGGGACTTGTTGTCATTTCCCTGCCCCATGTTCTACGAGCCGAAGTTTCCCTTTCCCTGCTTCTGCCCAGGTCCGAAGTCACGCTTGTTCTTTTGTTGAAATTTTTGCACGATTTTGACAGCATTTAGATAAGCAGATCCAAGTGAAGAGATTTCCAGGAAATCCATCTATGTTCGTATGTACCGGTGTAGGCCATGGTGGTATTTCAGCACTAGGTGTCGCTCAGAGTCCTTGATACCCAGCATTGTGGGTGACGTATGAAAGTTGTTGGTGTACTCCGACATCGTTTGGTCCCTCTCTTGACACAGAATGGTCCATTTTGTGTACTGGTGATCATAGTTTCCAACAGGGTAATATTGTTCCTTGACGGCATCTATAAAAGAGGCACAAATGGGATTGGAATATTCAAACAATCCAGACTCGTCTGATGAGTTTTTCTCACAATAAGTTTCCCTCCAATTTTTTACATGGGGGACGGCCTTGAGGAGCGCAAAGACGATATTTTCCCTCTCAGAAAAATTGTGGACAGAGAAATACCCTTCTAGTAGATTCAACCATTTATCAATGGCATCGGTATTGATCTTGCCTTAAAATAAAGGGATATCAAAGTTAACTTGTACCTTGAAGGGAGTCGCATCTCTAGAACGACTGCTTGTCGAAGGTGTATCTATTGCCGTCGACATGCGTTGAAGGTGTATTTGTTGCCATCGGCATGCGTCGAAGGTGTATCCTTTGTCGCGGCATGCGTCGAAGGATCTAAGCGAAATTATCCATCATCTCGTTCCTCTGTCTCGTGAGGGCTTCCTCGACCAAAAACTTGATAGGATTTACTGCTCCGTCGTCTCTCTTTTCTTCCACCATGGGAGGGCCTTTGGGGCGGAAATAGTGGTCTTCCCCAAGTGAAACTAGTTCGTGACCCAACTCTCTGTACCCCGACCCCATCGGGGACATGCACCAAGAAACAATCAAAGAGCACACCGTTTTGATACCACTGATCTGGATTTATGCAGGAATGAAATAATATAGCATATACATAATCATATACAGAGATATATTGCAAAGAACACAGTGATACAGAAAACACACATTCTATTAAATAGCGTAAATAGAACAAATTTTAAAATACAATAGCTGGAATGGTGGTAGCTATCTCTGAGAAGAGATGAGAAGAGATGTGGCTGCTATGCTCATTCGTGCCAAGATAAATACAAAGAGAAGCCGAAAGGGCCTATTTATCATAAGCATGAGGGAAAGAATCCCAAACATCCAAAAACTTAACCCTAGGAGATGAATCGCCAAAAGTCATGTGGGTCCCGTTCGGGTAAGTTAGTACATCAACTTCCCGGGGTCGTAAATCTTGCATACGATCTCCGTTTGGGGCGCAAAATAGCTCGTTGGAGAGATCTATTGAATGGCTACAAAAATATATGGCAAATCTTGGGTTTTCCATGCGACAACTAAAGGCAAATTATACCCATATTTGCTCGAGAATTCGACGACGAAAAAACGTCGTTTAGGGCCTCAAAATGGCTCCGGAAGTTCAAGACCCGAAAAGCTACTAAAAATAGTAATTTGCCAAAATTGCCAGAAGACTGTTTTGAGCTAGTAGGAAGAGGTGGGCTGCCACTGATATCCACTTGGATAAATCCTCCCTCCTTAGGAAGCAATCTTCTCCATTGCATTAAATCCTTTATCATATGTCGAACTGTGTGTTGAGTTGAGCTCCTGGTGCGGCATTTGCTGAAGTGAAAAGGTCGCCTTTCTTTGAAATCTTCAGAGGGTTGTAATTGTTGTTGCTGGCTGCGCTGGAGCTGTTCAATAGTTTTGGTTGTTTAGGTATCCTTGGTCTGCACTGGTGATGATAGTTTCTTTTTGGGGAAGCAACTTGAATGCATGGCCTTGCACAGTAAAGGTACTCGAATATGCGATGCTGCACTAAACTTTTGTTTTCTTGTTTCTGCTGATTAGAGGGATAATGGGAAGAGGTTGATGTCTCTGCGATCTGATGTTCTCCTTCATTGGCAATTGCGAATAAGGAAAATTTCCCAATGTGGGAGATTATCTTCCTGCCCTGCTTGGTTGGGGTAGGTTCAACTATCTCTTGTATCCGATAGAGTTGTCCTTGCAAAGTGACAATGACACTACGAGGTCATGATTCATATACAACATGATGCTTCCACATATATGGTTTTCCTAAAAAAACATCACATACTTCAAGTGGGGCGACATCACACACTTCGAGTTGTCCTCCCAAAGTGACAATGACACTGCGAGGTCGTGATTCATATACAGCATGATGCTTCCACACATATGGTTGTCCTAAAAAAACATCACATACTTCAAGTGGGGCCACATCACACAATACCTCATCCTTGAAGGGCTTGATGCCGTATGGTAGGCGACATTGGTGATTGACGTGGATCCCTCGTCCTTGGCTTAGCCATCCAATGGTGTATGGTTGTGGGTGTGGTGTTATTGGTAGCTCCAGTCTCTTGATGACTTGTGTTGAGATCAGGTTCTTATGGCTGCCGCTGTCCACAACAAAGTGTAGGGGAATTCCCTTCACCCACATCTGTGAGTGGAAAAGGCGCTCCTCTGCCTCCGACTCTTCAAGTTCCTCTGCTTGAATCTGTGTGGTGGCAACAACGGCACTAGGTTCTGCATCAATGATCTGCTTCCCTTTCCGCGCGGCTGTGAAATTAGGTTCTGAGTCAGAATCGGAACTGGGATCTGATTCTGAAGCTTTGATCTCAGCCACCAATGACTATTTTGAGAGACATTCATCAGTGTTGTGCCAGGGGATTTTATGGAACTCGCACCATTTCCCGGTGTCCTTCTTTGTCTTTTCATTACCCTTCTTGGCTTGTGGTTGGAACTGGTTTTCCTTTCCCTGGCCCATGTTCTGAGAGCTGGAGTTTCCCTTGCCCTGCTTCTGTGCAGGTCCGAAATCATGCTTGTTCTTTTGCTGAAATTTCTGCTCGATTTTGAAAGCATATCGATAGGAGGATCCGAGTGAAGAGATTTCCAGGAATTCCATCTCTGTTCGTATGTATCAGTGTAGGCCACTATGCTATTTCAACACTAGGTGTCGCTCGGAGTCCTTGATACCCAACTTTGTGCGTAATGTATGAAAGATGTTGGTGTACTCTGACACCATTTGGTCCCTCTCTTCACGCAGAATGCTCCATTTTGTGTACTGGTCATCATAGTTTCCAACAGGGTAATATTGTTCCTCAATGGCATCTATAAAAGAGGCCCAAGTGGGATTGGAATATTCAAACAATCCAGAATCGTCTGATGAGTTTTGCTCACAATACGTTTCCCACCAATTTTTGACATGGGGGACAACCTTGAGGAGCGCAAAGACGATCTTTTCCCTGTCGAAAAAATTGTGGACAAAAAAATACCCTTCTAGTAGATTCAACCATTTATCTATGGCATCAGCATCGATCTAGCCTTCAAATAAAGGGATATCAAAGTTAACTTGTACCTTGAAGGGAGTCACATCTCAGGAATGGTTGCTTGTCGAAGGTGTATCTGTTGTCATTGGCATGCGTCGAAGGATCTGGGCGAAATTATCCATCATCTCGTTCATCTGTCGCATCAGGGATTCCTCGAGCAACAACTTGATAGGATCTACTGCTCCCATCTCTCTTTTATTCCTCCATGGGAGGCCGTTTGGGGCGGCGAGAGTGGTGTTTCCCAAGTGAAACTAATTCGACATGCAACTCTCGGTATCCTGACCTCATTGGGGATATGCACCGAGAAACAATCAAATAGTAGACCGCTCTGATACCACTAATCTGGATTTATGCAGGAACGAAATAAGATAGCATATATAGAATCATATACATAGATATATTGCAAAGAGCACAGTGATACAAGAAACACACATTCTATTAAATATCAGAAATAGAACAGACTGTAAAATACAATAGCTGGAATGGTGGTAGCTATCTCTGAGAAGAGATGTGGCTGCTATTCTCATTCATTCCAAGATGAATACAAAGAGAGTCTGAAAGGGTGTATTTATCATAAGGATGAGGGAAAGAATCCCAAACATCCAAAAACCTAACCCTAGGAGATGAAGCGCCAAAAGTCATGTGAGCCCCATTTGGGTAAGTTAGTACATCAACTTCCCGGGGTCGTAACTCTTGCATACGATCTCTGTTTGGGGTGCACAATAGCTTGTTGGAGAGATCTATTGAATGGATACAAAAATATATGGAAAATATCGAGTCTGGAACGCATAGGTTGTAGGCACGCAGTACCCAAATTTGCACAAGAATTCGACGCCGAAAAAACGTCGTTTAGGGCCTCAAAATGGCTCCAGAAGTTCAGGACCCGAAAAGCTGCTAAAAATAGTAATTTTCCAAAATTGCCAGAAGACTGTTTTGAGCCAGTAGCAAAAGGTGGGCCACCACCAATATCCACCTGGATCAATCCTCCCTCCTTAGGAAGAAATGGTCTCCATTCCGTTAAATCCCTTATCATATGTCGAACTGTGTGTTGAGTTGAGCTCCTGGTGCAGTGTTTGCTGAAGCGAAAAGGTCGCCTTTCTTTGAAATCTTTAGAGGGTTGTAATTGTTGTTGCTGGCTGCGCTGGAGTTGTTCAACAGTTTTGGTTGCTGCGGTATCCTTGGTCTTCACTGGTGTGGATGGTTTCTTTTTAGGGAAGCACCTTGACTACATGGCCTTTCACTGTAATGGTACTCAAATAGGCGATGCTGCACTGAACTTCTATTTTTCTTGTTTCTGGTGAGTAGAGGGATAATGGGAAGAGGTTGTGGATGTCTCTGTGATCTGATTTTCTCCTTCATTGGCAATTGCGAATAGGGAAAATTTTCGAGTGTGGGAGATTATCTTCCTGCCCTGCTTGTTTCGGGTAGGTGCAACTATCTCTGGTATCCGATAGAGTTGTCCTCCCAAAGTGAAAATGACACTGCGAGGCCGTGATTTGTATACAACATGATGCTTCCACATATATGGTTGTCCTAAAAGAACATCACATACTTCAAGTGCGGCCACATCAAACAATACCTCATCTTTGAAGGGCTTGATGCCGTATGGTCGGCAACATTGGTGACTAACGCGAATCCCTCGTCCTTGGATTAGCCATCCAATGGTGTATGGTTGTGGGTGTGGTTTTATTGGTAGCTCCAGTCTCTTGATGACTTCTACTGAGATCAGGTTCTTCTGGCTACCATTTTCCACAACAAAGTGTAGGGGAAATCCCTTCACCCACATCTGTGAGTGGAAAAGGCACTCCTTTGCCTTCGACTCTTCAGGTTCCTCTGGTTAAATCTATGTGGTGGAAACAACGGCTCTCAGTTCTGCACCAATGATCTGCTTCCCTTTCCGCGCGGTTGTGAAATTAGGTTCTAAGTCAGAATCGGAACTGGGATCTGATTCTAAAGCTTTGATCTCAGCCACCAATGACTGTTTTGAGCGACCTTCATTAGTGTTGTGCCAGGGGATTTTATGGAACTTGCACCACTTCCCAGTGTCCTTCTTTGTCTTTTCGTTACCCTTCTTCGCTTGTCGTTGGGACTGGTTGTAATTTCCCTGCCCCATGTTCTACGAGCCGAAGTTTCCCTTGCCCTGCTTCTGCGCAGGTCCGAAGTCACGCTTGTTCTTTTGCTGAAATTTTTGCACGATTTTGACAGCATATAGATAGGCAAATCCAAGTGAAGAGATTTCCATGAAATCCATCTATGTTCGTATGTACCGGTGTAGGCCACGGTGGTATTTCAGCACTAGGTGTCGCTCAGAGTCCTTGATACCCAGCATTGTGGGCGACATATGAAAGTTGTTGGTGTACTCCGACGTCGTTTGGTCCCTCTCTTGACACAGAATGGTCCATTTTGTGTACTGGTCATCATAGTTTCCAACAGGGTAATATTGTTCCTTGACGGCATCTATAAAAGAGGCCCAAGTGGGATTGGAATATTCAAACAATCCAGACTCGTCTGATGAGTTTTTCTCACAATAAGTTTCCCTCCAATTTTTGACATGGGGGACGGCCTTGAGGAGCGCAAAGACGATCTTTTCCCTCTCGAAAAAATTGTGGACAGAGAAATACCCTTCTAGTAGATTCAACCATTTATCAATGGCATCGGTATTGATCTTGCCTTCAAATAAAGGGATATCAAAGTTAACTTGTACCTTGAAGGGAGTCGCATCTCTAGAACGACTGCTTGTCAAAGATGTATCTATAGCCGTCAACATGCGTTGAAGGTGTATTTGTTGCCATCGGCATGCGTCGAAGGTGTATCATTTGCCGCGGCATGCGTCGAAGGATCTGAGCGAAATTATCCATCATCTCGTTCCTCTGTCTCGTGAGGGCTTCCTCAACCAAAAACTTGATAGGATTTACTGCTCCGTCGTCTCTCTTTTCTTCCACCATGGGAGGGCCTTTGGTGCGGCAATAGTGGTCTTCCCCAAGTGAAACTAGTTCGTGACCCAACTCTCTGTATCCCGACCCCGTCGGGGACATGCACCAAGAAACAATCAAAGAGCAGACCGCTCTGATACCACTGATCTGGATTTATGCAGGAATGAAATAATATAGCATATACATAATCATATACAGAGATATATTGCAAATAACACAGTGATACAGAAAACACACATTCTATTAAATAGCGTAAATAGAACAAATTTTAAAATACAATAGCTGGAATGGTGGTAGCTATCTCTGAGAAGAAATGAGAAGAGATGTGGCTGCTATGCTCATTTGTGCCAAGATAAATACAAAGAGAAGCCGAAAGGGCCTATTTATCCTAATCATGAGGGAAAGAATCCCAAACATCCAAAAACTTAACCCTAGGATATGAATCGCCAAAAGTCATGTGGGCCCCGTTCGGGTAAGTTAGTACATCAACTTCCCGGGGTCGTAACTCTTGCATACGAACTCCGTTTGGGGCGTAAAATAGCTCGTTGGAGAGATCTATTGAATGGCTACGAAAATATATGGAAAATATTAAGTTTTCCATGCGACAACTAAAGGCGCATTATACCCATATTTGCTCGAGAATTCGACGACGAAAAAACGTCGTTTAGGGCCTCAAAATGGCTCAGGAAGTTCAAGACCCGAAAAGCTACTAAAAATAGTAATTTGCCAAAATTGCCAGAAGACTGTTTTGAGCTAGTAGGAAGAGGTGGGATGCCACTGATATCCACCTGGATAAATCCTCCCTCCTTAGGAAGCAATGTTCTCCATTGCATTAAATCCTTTATCATATGTCGAACTGTGTGTTGAGTTGAGCTCCTGGTGCGGCATTTGCTGAAGCGAAAAGGTCGCCTTTCTTTGAAATCTCCAGAGGGTTGTAATTGTTGTTGCTGGCTGTGCTGGAGCTATTCAATAGTTTTTGTTGTTTAGGTATCCTTGGTCTGCACTGGTGTGGATAGTTTCTTTTTGGGGAAGCACCTTGAATGCATGGCCTTGCACAGTAAAGGTACTCGAATATGCGATGCTGCACTAAACTTTTGTTTTCTTGTTTCTGCTGATTAGAGGGATAATGGGAAGAGGTTGATGTCTCTGCGATCTGATGTTCTCCTTCATTGGCAATTGCGAATAGGGAAAATTTCCCAATGTGGGAGATTATCTTCCTACCCTGCTTGGTTGGGGTAGGTTCAACTATCTCTTGTATCCGATAGAGTTGTCCTCGCAAAATGACAATGACACTGGAAGGTCGTGATTCATATACAGCATGACGCTTCCACATATATGGTTGTCCTAACAGAACATCACATACTTCAAGTGGGGCCACATCACACAATACCTCATCTTTGAAGGGCTTGATGCCGTATGGTAGGCGACATTGGTGACTGATGCGGATCCCTCGTCCTTGGCTTAGCCATCCAATGGTGTATGGTTGTGGGTGTGGTGTTATTGGTAGCTCCAGTCTCTTGATGACTTCTTCTGAGATCAGGTTCTTCTGGCTGCCGCTGTACACAACAAAGTGTAGGGGAATTCCCTTCACCCACATCTGTGAGTGGAAAAGGCGCTCCCCTGCCTCCGACTCTTTAGGTTCCTCTGCTTGAATCTGTGTGTTGGCAAAAACGGCACAGGTTCTGCATCAATGATAGGATTTCCTTTCCGCGCGGATGTGAAATTAGGTTCTGAGTCAGAATCGGAACTGGGATCTGATTTTGAAGCTTTGATCTCAGCCACCAATGACTGTTTTGGGCGACATTCATCATTGTTGTGCCAGGGGATATTATGGAACTCGCACCACTTCCCGGTGTCCTTCTTTGTCTTTTCATTACCCTTCTTTGCTTGTGGTTGGGACTAGTTGTCCTTTCCCTGCCCCATGTTTTGCGAGCCGGAGTTTTCGTTGCCCGTCTTCTACGCAGGTCCGAAGTCACACTTGTTCTTTTACTAAAATTTCTTCTCAATTTTGACAGGATATCGATAGGCAGATCCGAGTGAAGAGATTTCCAGGAAATCCATCTCTGTTCGTATGTACCAGTGTAGGCCACTGCGGTATTTCAGCATTAGGTGTCGCTCGGAGTCCTTGATACCTAGCTTTGTGCGCGAGGTATGAAAGTTGTTGGTGTACTTCGACACCGTTTGGTCCCTCTCTTGATGCAGAATGGTCCATTTTGTGTACTGGTCATCATAGTTTCCAACAGGGTAATATTGTTCCTTGACGACATCTATTAAAGAGGCCCAAGTGGGATTGGAATATTCAAACAATCAAGACTCGTCTGATGAGTTTTGCTCACAATAAGTTTCCCACCAATTTTTGACATGGGGGACAGCCTTGAGGAGAGTAAAGACGATCTTTTCCCTATCGGAAAAATTGTGGACGAAAAAATACCCTTATAGTATTTTAACCATTTATCTATGGCATCGGCATCGATATTTCCTTCAAATAAAGGGATATCAAAGTTAACTTGTACCTTGAAGGGAGTTGCATCTCCAGAACGGATGCTTGTCGAAGGTGTATCTGTTCTCATCGGCATGCGTCGAAGGATCTAGGAGAAATTATCCATCATCTCGATCCTCTGTCACGTGAGGGATTCCTCGAGCAACAATTTGATAGGATCTACTGCTCTGTCGTCTCTCTTTTCTTCTGCCATAGGAGGCCGTTTGGGGCGGCAAGAGTGGTCTTCCCCAAGTGAAACTAGTTCGAGACCCAACTCTCTGTATCCTGACCTCGTCGGGGACATGCACCGAGAAACAATCAAAGAGCAAATCGCTCTGATACCACTGATCCGTATTTATGCAGGAACAAAATAAGATAGCATATACAGAATCATATATAGAGATATATTGCGAAGAACACAGTGATACAATAAACACACATTCTATTAAATAGCAGAAATAGAACAGACTGTAAAATACAATAGCTGGAATGGTTGTAGCTATTTCTGAGAAGAGATGTGGCCGCTATGCTCATTCGTGCCAAGATGAATACAAAGAGAGACCAAAAGTCCCTATTTATCATAAGCATGAGGGAAAGAATCCAAAACATCCAAAAAACTAACACTAGGAGATGAAGTGCAAAAAGTCATGTGGGCCTCGTTTGGGTAAGTTAGTACATCAACTTCCCGGGGTCGTAACTCTTGCATACGATCTCTATTTGGGGCGCACAATAGCTCGTTAGAGAGATCTATTGAATGGATACAAAAATATATGGCAAATCTTGAGTCCGACACGCGACTGTGGTAGGCGCGCAGTAGCCATATTTTCCCAAGAATTGGACACCAAAAAAACGTCGTTTAGGGCCTCAAAATGGCTCCAGAAGTTCAGGACCCAAGAAGCTGCTAAAAATAGTAATTTGCCAAAATTTCCAGAAGATTGTTTTGAGCCAGTAGGAAGAGGTGGGCCACCATTGATATCCACCTGGATCAATCCTCCCTCCTTAGGAAGCAATGTTCTCCATTGCATTAAATCCCTTATCATATGTCGAACTGTGTGTTGAGTTGAGCTCCTGGTGCGGCATTTGCTGAAGCGAAAAGGTTGCCTTTCTTTGAAATATTCAAAGGGTTGTAATTGTTGTTGCTGGCTGCGCTAGAGCTGTTCAACAGTTTTGGTTGCTATGGTATCCTTGGTCTGCACTGGTGTTGTAACATCCCATATTTTCATAAAAATTTAAAATTTTTTGTTAATAGCAATAATAGCTTAATTTACGATAATTTATGATTGCGGAAAATAATAATTTATGATTGTAACAATGTTAACTAAACAACTGTTTGTAGTAAACACAAATGAATTTCTGTTATAACTAATGCAACAATGACAACTTAATTACATTCATGACAACTATCATTAAGATAGTTAAATGCATGATTAGATCAGACTTTTGATGCGACACTTTTCAATGCAATGATAAGTATGATTGATGTAATAAATGAAATGCCAGGTTAGAAATGTGATGTGATATGTTTTCTTTTGAGATGATACTGACCATTTGATTCTTTGCTGTCCAAGGGAGTCCTATGAGGGACCGCGAAGCTTACTTAGTTGTAACGCTAAAACATTGGACCTGTTCTATGTGCAAACGACAGGTAAGAGGTTTCATGATTGCAATAAATTCCAGTACATGAGAGTTCAAGTTCGTCGTTTGAAAATAAAATAGAATAATTAAAGACTGTTGCATTTATAAAAGCATACAGGTACGATTCACATGTTTACACTTTTGATTTCCATGATTCTTCTTGTATCTGAGTAAAATCAACCCAAGTTAGCTGTGTGAATGAGCATCTAATTAGCAGCATCGTTACTATAGTTGTCATTGTACTAGCTGTCTTGTTGTCGCCATTTATAGGTTAACATCAAAATGGTATAGTTCCATTGTATTGCATGAATAAGTATGGATAGGGAATCTAGGAACTTATTGTTTCAATTTACTGATTTTAAATATGATAATATAAATTCTTGCGAGCTTATTCAACACTATAAATCCCTTATGCAAAGAAATGATCCTCTATATAAATTCTATGGTCCATGTTTCCTATCTACCACTATACTAGTTTATATTTTATATGAACAATGTGGTCTTTCCAAGAGACTATACAATTGTAGCAATTAGATAAATAAACAATTACAAACCATAGGTTGACTATGGTGTAAAACAAGACTTGAACTAAATATTTATCATCCTATAATGTGACATATTCTAAGTCTTATGATTATAGTGGTGCAACAATATCGAGCCTTGGTTTAATATCAACATTATATATATATCGAAACTCATTGCAATAAAATGCAAACATTAGACTTATAACTAAACTATATGAATAGTTTGCAATTGTTACCCACATTGTAATATATCGACATGATAATAATATAGTGCAAACATTAAAATGAAATCTTTGCATAACGTTACAATTACTATGATGAAATTAAAACTTGTTATGTTAAGAAAGGAAAATATAGAGTTTACTGTCACATCGACGTTTGCTGACGGGCATTGAATGTGATATTGGACAGGTCGTTGGTTCATTTAAAATGGCGTCGGTCTCGAGCTGTGGTAGAGATCATGTATCCAACCTGCATTTAAAACTTAGTACCAAACACTTACCACATGGGATTTGCCAACGTTCCACGTAGATGTGACATCACTATGCTCGTCGATGTTTAAGAGTAATGCGCCATACATGGGTTTTGTTTGCTCCTCGATGTGCCATGGTGGCATTGTCAACCTGTAATGTAGGTCGGGAATTTAATGTTGACATCGTTTGTACCAAAGCTAAGATCGCTGGCAATGTGGAGACAGTCGATGGTGATGAATTTGGGCTGTTGGATTTGAAACCCTACCATCGTCGCTGTTTTGGTTTAAGAACTTGGAAAAGCAGTTTATTGTGCTATTGTTCGGTTGGGGGTGGCCGACAGGATACCAAATTTTTGGTAGAATCCTTGGGAGAGGTTTCGACCTCGATACCTTCTAAAGAAGTTTACGTTGCAGGTTTTCTTGCTGTGATAATGATGTAGCTTTTAAGGGATTAGATATCTGGTTCGAGGGATTGTAGTTTTAGTTTATGCTTTCTGAGAAAAAGAGTGAAATGAAAGAAAACACAGAGCTTGGACGAGGATAATGGCTACCTGGTGTCGTTCGTGACAATGTTCTCGTCAAGGTTATGAAGGTAAGCATACTTCTAAGAATTGGGTGCTTCTTTTGCTGTGCTTTGGTTTTTGATTTACAATGTAACAGGTATCTAACTTTAAACTTATCGTTTGTCAGTTGCAGGGTTCTAAGGAAATGATTTAGTAACATTTTGGCAAGGGTATTAGTGTGCCTCATCACTAGTAAGCCTCGGGTCTTCCATAGCTCTCATAGTGCTCTTGGACGGTGGTTGAAGTAGTTCAAAGAATGAGTAATAGGCTTTGTCAAGGCTCGTCGTTTCTCTGTCGATGTTGATAGTTGAAGAACTTTCGAAACATGCTTGTTTTTCAATGACGCAACTCTCGTTTCGTTTAAATGGTTCTTGGTTTCTATATTTTGTAATTTTTATAATGTCGACTAGAGCTATGACTTGTCGATGCTTGAGAAGAAATGGGTTCTATCAAACTGTTGAGTAATGGTTTTGAACCATGTAATAATTTTTGTTTGTGGAAGCGTGTTGAAAACCTTATTCTGAGAATCCACGACTTCAATGGTTAAGTTTTGAAAAGAGCCATGGATCGTTCACTGTGTAATTGATACTGTTAGGATATTCCTATACTCCATCCTAGTCCCACCAGTATTTTGATCCTTTACATTTTCAGTCATGCATGCACCTTTAGGGTTTGCATGCATTCTAGGGTTTGCATGCATCCCAGTCATCAGTCCAGCACCTAGCCCTCAGTTAGCCAACCCCCAGGAGCTTCTCACTATTCAATTTTAGCCCTCCAGTTTCTTAATGTGCCCTTCTTCCTTGATTTTAGGGAGCAACTCGCCCTTCTTCACCTACCAGTCCTGTTGTCACTCAGCTACACTCAGTTACAGTCAGTTACACATAGTTACATTGAGTTACACTCAGTTAAACCTACTAGAGTTACTTTGACTAATGGTTGACAGTTACTTGAGCATTGATGACTCCACTGATGATGATGAAGACTTCCAGTTGCGCTCTGATGATCATGAGGACACCTAGTTGTGCTCCGATGACACTCTATTGATCTTATGATCACTCTGAGAGGCTAATTCGAAATGCCACCTTAGCCATTCGAATCCTCTCTACCATTGTACTATTTATTTGTCCATACTGTGATTAATTAATCAATGTGTGTGAAGTATTATTGCTTCTATCTGAGTTCTACTGTACCATATTATAATGTTGCTCATTATACTGTATTGTTTACTCTTCTTCTATTTTCCTGCTTAATCATAATTACTCTTGTGAGGTATACATCATCTCTTAGATCTGTTGCGAGGATTTTCACAGATACTTCTCCTTTCAGCAATGAATTATTATGCTAAATATCTTGTGTAGAAGTCTATAATAATTGACTTGATGACGTTGGTTAAAGTCGTATTTCTTTGAGCTAGATTAGGGTTTGAGAATTTCGTCGATGAAAATAACTATGTAGAAATCTTTCTAAGTTACAGATGAAATGCTGTAGGTTTCATTTCTATGCTTAAGTTATGTGAAACCTAGACTCAGATAAGTTCTATCAAAGGCATTTCGAAATAGTTTTTCTTTTGTTGAAGATGAAAAGACAGGACTGAAACTTAAGTCAATGGAAATGTTTAAAGTTATGAGTCTTTTGAATGATTTGTATTTCGATCTGTAATCGATGTGATTTGAGTTTGTTTTGAATGATGAAACCAATCATAATGTAATTGTTTTAGCTAGGGTTAAGTACTCTGTCAAAAATAGGAACTATAAAATATATGATGTTCTAAAAGGTAGAGAATTCGATTGTAATGAAAAAGGGTCAAACCCTAAGTTGTATTAGTTTGCGTAACTACTGAAAACAAATACTTATCAGCAACAGAATGTTTATATTATATCTATTATCTGTTTGAACTGTAAGTTTATGAAAAAGATAAAATAAGGAATGAAAAATAGTGTGTGTATAAGTATAATGTAGAAAAAATGGGAATTATAGAATGACTATGAAAAGCTTTTGTTTACAGCATGTAAATAATGATGATAAAATAGTGAAATAATAATCTTGAAAAACATTAACAGAGATAATGTAATCAAAGTGTCACTAAACAAAATGAGAACGGGGTGTTGATTGTTATGTACAATCTAAATCTGATGAACACTATCATTTAATTTGCTACTCTGTTATGATACATGTATACCTGTGATTTCTATATTTTTCTGTACAAAATAATGATAAGAATGCAGAAATTATGCATTATTTAAATTTTCAGAAAGCTCTGATACCTTATAATACATACATAAATTTTATGCAGAAATTTCTACTATTATTTAACTTGGGAAAAGAAAACTGATACATATATAATTACTATCTATCTATCGAATTTAAAATGGCAATTTGCCTATCTTCTAATCTATTTTAATTTGCGTATCTCTACTAGAGTACGATGCTTCAAAACAACATGTGGAAAAATAGAGGTATTGATTTATCAATTCAATTTTAAACTTAGACATTCAGATTTAGACTAATCTAGGATGGAATTCTCTTTCGAGACAGGAAATAGAAAATACTAGTTTAAACAGAACAAAACTATTTACTGAGAGTAAGTTAGAAAAATTTATAAAACTTGAGAAAATCTGTAGGGAAACAAACATCCCAAGAAGATTGTTCCACCCAACCAATTCCCGAAAACAGTCAAGTACTGTCTTAGGACCCCCGAGCCTGTTCACTGAACCACCAGGAGGAAGAACCTCAGGAATGAGGACTTCTTCTTGCTATAGCAATTCACTTCTGAATCTTCAATAGATAACAATCCAATAGACTTGCACCAGCATTTCTGGTTCCTCTCAGCAATAATGCAGACTCAAGAATACAATCACCACTAACCTCCCTATTCGAATCTCTCTCGAAATCACCTGATTCACAAGAGGAAATATTCTACAGAAATATTGATTAAGGGCTGCCTACCCAATTCGAATTTTCCTTTATAGGTTGCCTAGGCCTTTTCAGATGTTACTAGGTCATTAAATGAGCTGCCTGCTCACTCCCTCCACCCCGGGGATAATGCCCTATTTTGAGGGGTAGTTGTCCCATAACCAATAGTTAGTGGTGTGATGCAACTGCTACCATGTGTCCCATACCTTCCAACAGCTTCCATTCCTCCTACTGGGTCAGTGAACACTCATTCAACAGTCCTCTTGGGTGTTTGTCTCCTAATTAATTTATTTAAATAATAATATTCAGTAATTACATTCATCCATGATCAAATCTTATCATAATTACAAAACTTTGTAATTAAATTTAACATAAAGTATTTTGCAATAAAATAATAATGTTCAGAAATTTGGGTAGGTGACAGGTGTGAATGGTTTCTTTTTGGGGAAGCACCTTGAATGCCTGGCCTTTCATTGTAAAGGTACTCGAATAGGAGATGCTACACTGAACTTCTATTTTTCTTGTTTCTTCTGAGTAGAGGGATAATGGCCAGAGGCTGTGGATGTCTCTGCGATCTGATGTTCTCCTTCATTGGAAATTGCGAATAGGGAAAATTTCCCAGTGCGGGAGATTATCTTCCTACCCTGCTTGGTTGGGGTAGGTGCAACTATCTCTGGTATCCGATAGAGTTGTCCTCGCAAAGTGACAGTGACACTACGAGGTCATGATTCATATACAGCATGATGCTTCCACATATATGGCTTAGCCATCCAATGTTGTATGGTTGTGCGTGTGGTGTTATTGGTAGCTCCAGTCTCTTGATGACTTTTGCTGAGATCGGGTTCTTCTGGCTGCCGCTATCCACAACAAAGTGTAGTGGAATTCCCTTCACCCACATCTGTGAGTGGAAAAAGCTCTCCTCTGCCTCTAACTCTTCAGGTTCCTCTGCTTGAATATGTGTGGTGGCAACAACGGCACTGGGTTCTGCATCAATGATCTGCTTCCCTTTCTGCGCGGCTGTGAAATTAGGTTCTGAGTCAGAATCAGATCTGGGATCTGATTCTAAAGCTTTGATCTCAACCACCAATGAATGTTTTGAGCGACATTCATCAGTGTTGTGCCAGGGGCTTTTATGGAACTCGCACTACTTACCGGTGTCCTTCTTTGTCTTTTCGTTACCCTTCTTCACTTGTGTTTGGGACAGGTTGTCCTTTCCCTGCCCCATGTTCTGCGAGCCGGAGTTTCCCTTCCCCTGCTTCTACGCAGGTCCGAAGTCACGCTTGTTCTTTTGCTGAAATTTTTGCTCGATTTTGATGGCATATCGATAGGTGGATCCGAGTGAAGAGATTTCCAGGAAATCCATCTCTGTTCGTATGTGCCGGTGTAGGCCACTGCGGTATTTCAGCACTAGGTGTCGCTCGGAGTCCTTGATACCCAGATTTTTGTGCGAGGTATGAAAGTTGTTGGTGTACTCCGACACTGTTTGGTCCCTCTCTTGACGTAGAATGGTCCATTTTGTGTATTGGTCATCATAGTTTCCAACAGGGTAATATTGTTCCTTGACGGCATCTATAAAAGAGGCCCAAGTGGGACTGGAATATTCAAACAATCCAGACTCGTCTGATGAGTTTTGCTCACAATAAGTTTCCCACCAATTTTTGACATGGGGGACGGCCTTGAGGAGTGCAAAGACGATCTTTTCCCTCTCGGAAAAATTGTGGACAGAAAAATACCCTTCTAGTATATTCAACCATTTATCTATGGCATCGGCATTGATCTTGCCTTCAAATAAAGGGATATCAAAGTTAACTTGTACCTTGAAGGGAGTCGCATCTCCGGAATGGCTGCTTGTCGAAGGTGTATCTGTTGTCGTCGGCATGCATCGAAGGATCTGGGCGAAATTATCCATCATCTCGTTCCTCTATCACGTGAGGGCTTCCTTGAGCAACAACTTGATAGGATCTATTGCTCCGTCGTCTCTCTTTTCTTCTGCCATGGGAGGCCATTTGGGGCGGCAAGAGTGGTCTTCCCCAAGTGAAACTAGTTCGAGACCCAACTCTCTATATCCTGACCTCATCGGGGACATGCACCGAGAAACAATCAAAGAGAAAACCGCTCTGATACCACTGATCTAGATTTATGCAGGAACAAAATAAGATAGCATATACAGAATCATATACAGAGATATATTGCAAATAACACAATGATACAGTAAACACACATTCTATTAAATAGCAAAAATAGAACAAAATGTAAAATACAATAGCTGGAATCGTGGTAGCTATCTCTGAGAAGAGATGTGTCCGATATGCTCATTCATGCCAAGATGAATACAAAGAGAGGCCGAAAGGGCCTATTTATCATAAGCGTGAGGGAAAGAATCCCAAACATCCAAAAACCTAACCCTAGGAGATGAAGGGCCAAAAGTCATGTGGGCACCGTTTGAATGGCTACAAAAAGATCTGGAAAATCTCAAGTTCAACGCGCGATAGTGATGGGCGCATAGTACCCATATTTTCTCGAGAATTCGACGACGAAAAAACGTTGTTTAGGGCCTCAAAATGGCTCCAGAAGTTCAGGACCCAAAAAGATGCTAAAAATAGTAATTTGCCAAAATTGCCAGAAGACTGTTTTGAGCTAGTAGGAAGAGGTGGGCCGCCACCGATATCCACCTGGATCAATCCTCTCTCCTTAGGAAGCAATGTTCTCCATTGCATTAAATCCCTTATCATATGTCGAACTGTGTGTTGATTTGAGCTCCTGGTGCGGCGTTTGTTGAAGCGAAAAGGTCGCCTTTCTTTGAAATCTTCAGATGGTTGTAATTGTTGTTGCTGGCTGCGCTGGAGCTGTTCAATAGTTTTAGTTGATGTGGTATCCTTGGTCTGTACTGGTGTGGATGGTTTCTTTTTGGGGAATCACCTTGCATGCGTGGCATTGCACTGTAAAGGTAGTCGAATATGCGATGCTGCACTGAACTTCTATTTTTCTTCTTTCTTTTGAGTAGAGGGATAATGGGAAGAGGTTGTGGATGTCTTGTGATCTGATGTTCTCCTTCATTGGCAATTGCGAATAGGGAAAATTTCCCAGTGTGGGAGATTACCTTCCTACCCTGCTTGGTTGGGGTAGGTGCAACTATCTCTGGTATCTCATAGAGTTGTCCTCGCAAAGTGACAATGACACTGTGAGGTCGTGATTCATATACAGCATGATGCTTCCACATATATGGCTATCCTAAAAGAACATCACATACTTCAAGCGGGGCCACATCACACAATACCTCATCTTTGAAGGTCTTGATGCCGTATCGTAGCCGACATTGGTGACTGATGCAGATCCCTTGTCCTTGGCCTAGCCATCCAATGGTGTATGGTTGTGGGTGTAGTGTTATTGGTAGCTCCAGTCTCTTGATGACTTATGTTGAGACTAGGTTCTTCTGGCTGCCGGTGTCAACAACAAAGAGTAGGGTAATTCCCTTCACCCACATCTATCAGTGGAAAAGGTGCTCCTCTGTCTCCGACTCTTCAGGTTCCTTTGGTTGAATCTGTGTGGTGGCAACAACAGCACTGGGTTCTGCATCAATGATCTACTTCCCTTTCTGCACGCCTGTGAAATTAGGTTCTGAGTCAAAATTGGAACTGGGATCTGATTCTGAAGCTTTGATCTCAGCCACCAGTGACTGTTTTGAGCGACATTCATCAGTGTTGTGCGAGGGGATTTTATGGAACTCGCACCACTTCCCGGTGTCCTTCTTTGTCTTTTTGTTACCCTTCTTCGCTTGTGGTTAGGACTGTTTTTTCCTTTCCCTGCACCATGTTTTGCGAGACGGAGTTTCCCTTGCCCTACTTCTATGCAGGTCTGAAGTCACGCTTGTCCTTTTGCTTAAATTTCTGTTCAATTTTGACAGCATATCGATAGGCAGATTCGAGTGAAGAGATTTCCAGGAAATCCATCTTTGTTTGTATGTACCGATGTATGCCACTGTGGTATTTCAGCACTAGGTGTCACTCGGAGTCCTTGAAACCCAGCTTTGTACGCAAGGTATGAAAGTTGTTGGTGTACTCCGACACCATTTGGTCCCTCTCTTAACGCAGAATGGTCCATTTTGTGTATTGGTCATCATAGTTTCCAACAAGGTAATATTGTTCCTTGACGACATCTATAAAAGAGGCCCAAGTGGGATTGGAATATTCAAACAATCCAGACTTGTCTGATGAGTTTTTCTCACAATAAGTTTCCCACCAATTTTTGACATGGGGGATGGCCTCGAGGAGTGAAAAGACAATCTTTTCCCTGTTGGAAAAATTGTTTACAAACAAATACCCTTCTGGTAGATTCAACCATTTATATATGGCATCGGCATCGATCGGGCCTTCAAATAAAGGGATATCAAAGTTAAATTATACCTTGAAGGGAGTCGCATCTCCGGAACGGCTGCTTGTCGAAGGTGTATTTGTGGCCGTCAGCATGCGTTGAAGGATCTCGGTGAAATTATCCATCATCTCGTTCCTCTTTCGCGTGAAGGCTTCCTCAAGCAACAACTTGATAGGATCTATTGCTCCGTCGTCTCTCTTTTCTTCTTCCATGGGAGGCCATTTGGGGCAGCGAGAGTAGTCTTCCCCAAGTGAAACTAGTTGGAGACCCAACTCTCTATATCCTAACCTCGTCGGGGACATGCATCGAGAAATAATCAAAGAGCAGACCGCTCTGATACCACTGATCCGGATTTATGCAGGAATTTAATAAATCCTGCATAAACACACATTCTTTTAAATAGATAGCATATACATAATCATATACAGAGATATATTGCAAAGAACACGGTGATACAATAAACACACATTCTTTTAAATAGAGGAAATAGAACAGACTGTAAAATACAATAGCTGGAACGGTGGTAGCTATCTCTGAGAAGAGATGTGGCGGCTATGCTCATTCATGCCAAGATGAATACAAAGAGAGGGTGAAAGGGCCTATTTATCATAATCATGAGGGAAAGAATCCCAAACATCCAAAAACCTAACCCAAGGAGATGAAGCGCCAAAAGTCATGTGGGCCCCATTTGGGTAAGTTAGTACATCAACTTCCCGGGGTTGTAACTCTTGCATACAATTTCCGTTGGGGCGCACAATAGCTCGTTGGAGAGATCTATTGAGTGGCTACAAAAATATATGGCAAATATTGAGTCCGGTACGCGATAGTGAAAGGCGCCCAATACCCATATTTTCCCAAGAATTCGACACCGAAAAAACGTCGTTTAGGGCCTCAAAATGGCTCCGGAAGTTCAGGACAAGAAAAGCTGCTAAAAATAGTAATTTGCCAAAATTCCAGACGACTGTTTTGAGCCAGTAGGAAGAGGTGGGTCGCCACCAATATCCACCTGGATCAATCCTCCCTCCTTAGGAAGCAATGTTCTCCATTGCGTTAAATCCCTTATCATATGTCGAACTGTGTGTTGAGTTGAGCTCCTCATGTGGCGTTTGTTGAAGCGAAAAGGTCGCCTTTCTTTGAAATCTTCAAAGGGTTGTAATTGTTGTTGTTGGCTACGCTGGAGTTGTTCAACAGTTTTGGTTGCTATGGTATCCTTGGTCTGCACTGGTGTGGATGGTTTCTTTTTGGGGAAGCACCTTGAATGCGTGGCCTTGCACTGTAAAGGTACTCAAATAGGCGATGCTCACTGAAAAGGTCCGAAGTCACGCTTGTTCTTTTGCTGAAATTTCTGCTCGATTTTGATAGCATATCGATAGGCGGATCCAAGTGAAGAGATTTCCAAGAAATCCATCTCTATTCGTATGTACTGGTGTAGGCCACTACAGTATTTCAACACTAGGTGTCGCTCGGAGTCCTTGATACCCAGCTTTGTGCGCAAGGTATGAAAGTTGTTGGTGTACTCCTACACCGTTTGGTCCCTCTCTTGACACAGAATGGTCCATTTTGTGTATTGGTCATCATAGTTTCCAACAGGGTAATATTGTTCCTTGACGGCATCTATAAAAGAGGCCCAAGTGGGATTGGAATATTCAAACAATCTAGACTCGTCTGATGAGTTTTGCTCACAATAAGTTTCCCACCAATTTTTGACATGGGGGACGACCTTGAGGAGCACAAAGACGATCTTTTCTGGGCGAAATTATCTATGGCATCGGCATCGATCTGGCCTTCAAATAAAAGGATATCAAATTTAACTTGTACCTTGAAGGGAGTCGCATCTCCAAAACGGCTACTTGTCGAAAGTGTATCTGTTGTCGTCGGCATGCCTAGAAGGATCTGGGCGAAATTATCCATTGTCTCGTTCCTATATCGCGTGAGGGATTCCTCCAGCAACAACTTGATAGGATCTACTGCTCCATCGTATCTCTTTTCTTCCGCCATGGGAGGCCATTTTGGGTGGCGAGAGTGGTCTTCCCCAAGTGAAACTAGTTAGAGACCCAACTCTCTGTATCCTGACCTCGTCGGGGACAAGCACCGAGAAACAATCAAAGAGCAGACCGCTCTGATGCCACTGATCCGGATTTATGCAGGAATGAAATAAGATAGCATATACATAATCATATAAAGAGATATATTGCAAAGATCACAATGATACAGTAAACACACATTCTATTAAATAGCGAAAATAGAACAGACTGTAAAATACAATAGCTGGAATGGTGGTAGCTATCTCTGAGAAGAGATGTGGCGGCTATGCTCATTCATGCCAAGATGAATACAAAGAGAGGGTGAAAGGGCCTATTTATCATAATCATGAGGGAAAGAATCCCAAACATCCAAAAACCTAACCCAAGGAGATGAAGCGCCAAAAGTCATGTGGGCCCCATTTGGGTAAGTTAGTACATCAACTTCCCGGGGTCGTAACTCTTGCATACAATTTCCGTTGGGGCGCACAATAGCTCGTTGGAGAGATCTATATAATGGATACAAAAAGATATGGAAAATATTGAGTCCAGCACACGAAATTGGTAGGCACGCAGTACCCATATTTTCTCGAGAATTCGACGCCGAAGAAACGTCGTTTAGAGACTCAAAATGGCTCCGGAAGTTTAGGACCCTAAAAGCTACTAAAAATAGTAATTTGCCAAAATGACCAGAAGACTGTTTTGAGCCAGTAGGAAGAGGTGGGAAACCACCGATGTCTACCTTGATCAATCCTCCCTCCTTAGGAAGCAATGTTCTCCATTGCGTTAAATCCCTTATCATATGTCAAACTGTGTGCTGAGTTGAGCTCCTGGTACGGCATTTGCTGAAGCGAAAAGGTCGCCTTTCTTTGAAATATTCATATGGTTGTAATTGTTGTTGCGGGTTGCATTGGAGCTATTCAACATTTTTGGTTACTATGGTATCCTTGTTCTGCACTTGTGTGGATGGTTTCTTTTTGGGGAAGCACCTTGAATGCGTGGCGTTGCACTGTAAAGGTACTTGAATAGGGGATGATGCACTAAACTTTTGTTTTTCTTGTTTCTGCTGAGTAGAGGGATAATGGGCAGAGGTTGTGGATGTCTCTGCGATCTGATGTTCTCCTTTATTGGCAATTGCGAATAGGGATAATTTCCCAGTGTGGGAGATTATCTTCCTGCCCTGCTTGGTTGGGGTAGGTGAAACTATCTTCTGTATCCGATAGAGTTGTCCTCCCAAAGTGACAATGCTACTGCGAGGTCGTGATTCATATACAGCATGATGCTTCCACATATATGGTTGTCCTAAAAGAACATCACATCCTTCAAGTGGGGCCACATCACACAATACCTCATCTTTGAAGGGATTGATCCCATATGGTAGGCGACATTGGTGACTGACGCAGATCCCTCATCCTTGGCTTAGCCATCCAATGGTGTATGGTTGTGGGTGTGGTGTTATTGGTAGATCCAGTCTCTTGATGACTTCTGCTGAGATCAGGTTATTCTAGTTGTCGTTGTCCACAACAAAGTGTAGGGGAATTCCCTTCACCCACATCTGTGAGTGGAAAAGGCGTTCCTCTGCCTCTGACTCTTCAGGCTCCTCTGGTTGAATCTGTGCGGTGGAAACAACGGGACTGGCTTCTGCATCAATGATCTGCTTCCCTTTCCGATTGACTGTGAAATTAGGTTTTGAGTCAGAATCGGAACTGGGATATGATTCTGAAGCTTTGATCTCAGCCACCAATGACTGTTTTGAGCGACATTCATCAGTGTTGTGCCGGGGGCTTTTATGGAACTCGCACCACTTCCCGGTGTCCTTCTTTGTCTTATCGTTACCCTTCTTCGCTTGTGGTTGGGACTGGTTGTCCTTTCCCTACCCCATGTTCTGCGAGCCGGAGTTTCCCTTGCCCTGCTTCTACGTAAGTCCGAAGTCATGCTTGTTCTTTTGCTGAAATTTTTGCTCGATTTTGACAGCATATCGTTAGGCGGATCCGAGTGAAGAGATTTCCAGAAAATCCATCTTTGTTCGTATGTACCGGTGTAGGCCACTGCAATATTTCAGCACTAGGTGTTGCTCGGAGTCCTTGATACCCAGCTTTGTGCGCGAGGTATGAAAGTTGTTGGTGTACTCCGACGCCATTTGGTCCCTCTCTTGACGCAGAATGGCCCATTTTATGTACTGATCATCATAGTTTCCAACAGGGTAATATTGTTCCTTGAAGGCATCTATAAAAGAGGCCCAAGTGGGATTGGAATATTCAAACAATCCAGACTCGTCTGATGAGTTTTGCTCACAATAAGTTTCCCACCAATTTTTGACATGGGGGATGTCCTTGAGGAGCGCAAAGAAGATCTTTTCCCTGTCGAAAAAATTGTGGACAGAGAAATACCCTTCTAGTAGATTCAACCATTTATCTATGGCATCGGCATCGATCTGGCCTTCAAATAAAGGGATATCAAAGTTAACTTGTGCCTTGAAGGGATTCGCATCTCCGGAACGGCTGCTTGTCGAAGGTGTATATGTGGCCGTCGGCATGTGTCGAATCATCTGGGAAAAATTATCCATCATCTCGTTCCTCTGTCGCGTGAGGGATTTCTCGAGCAACAACTTGATAGGATCTACTCCTCTGTCGTCTCTGTTTTCTTCCGCCATGGGAGGCCGTTTGGGGCGGCGAGAGTCGTCTTCCCCAAGTGAAACTAGTTCGAGACCCAAATCTCTGTATCTTGACCTCGTCGGGGACATGCACCGAGAAACAATCAAAGAGCAGACAACTCTAATACCATTGATCCGGATTTATGAAGGAACGAAATAAGATAGCATATACAGAGACATATTGCAAATAACACAGTGATACAGTAAACACACATTCTATTAAATAGCGGAAAGAGAACAGACTGTAAAATACAATAGCTGGAATGGTGGTAGCTATCTCTGAGAAGAGATGTGGCCGCTATGCTCATTCGTGCCAAGATGAACACAAAGAGAGGCCCAAAGGGCCTATTTGTCATAATCATGAGGGAAATAATCCCAAACATCCAAACACCTAACCCAAGGAGATGAAGCGCCAAAAGTCTTGTGGGCCCCGTTTGTGTAAGTTAGTACATCAACTTCCCGCGGTCGTAACTCGTGCATACGATCTCTGTTTGGGGCACACAATAGCTCGTTGGAGAGATCTATTGAATGGATTCAAAAATATATCAAAAATATCAAGTCTGGCATGCAAAAGTGGTAGGCCCATAGTACCCACATTTTTTCGAGAATTTGACGCCGAAAAAACGTTGTTTAGGGCCTCAAAATGGCTCCAGAAGTTCAGGACCCGAAAAGCTGCTAAAAATATTAATTTTCCAAAATTACCAGAAGATTGTTTTGAGTCAGTAGGAAGAGGTGGGCCACCACCGATGTCCACCTGGATCAATCCCCCCTTCTTAGGAAGCAATGTTCTCCATTGTGTTAAATCCCTTATCATATGTCGAACTGTGTGTTGAGTTGAGCTCCTGGTGCGGCGTTTGCTGAAGCGAAAAGGTCGCATTTCTTTGAAATCTTCAGAGGGTTGTAATTGTTGTTGCTGGATGCGCTGGAGCTGTCCAACAGTTTTGGTTGTTGTGGTATCCTTGGTCTGCACTGGTGTGGATGCTTTCTTTTTGGGGAAGCACCTTGAATGCGTGGCCTTGCACTGTAAAGGTACTCGAATAGGCGATGCTGCACTAAACTTCTATTTTTCTTATTTCTATTGAGTAGAGGGATAATGGGAAAAGGTTGTGGATGTCTCTGCGATCTGATGTTCTCCTTCATTGGAAATTGCGAATAAGGGAAATTTCCCAGTGTGGGAGATTATCTTCCTGCCTTGCTTGGTTGGGGTAGGTGCAACTATCTTTGGTATCCGATAGAGTTTTCCTCGCAATGTGACAATGACACTGCGAAGTCATGATTCATATAGAGAATCACGCTTCCACATATATGGCTGTCCTAAAAGAACATCACATACTTTAAGTGGGGCCACATCACACAATACCTCACCTTTGAAGGGCTTGATGTCATATGGTAGGCGACATTGGTGAGTGACGCAGATCCCTCGTCCTTGGCTTAGCCATCCAATGGTGTATGGTTTTGGGTGTGGTGTTATTGGTAGCTCCAGTCTCTTGATGACTTCTGCTGAGATCAGGTTCTTCTGGCTGTTGCTGTCCACAACAAAGTGTAGGGGAATTCCCTTCACCCACATCTGTGAGTGGAAAAGGCGCTCCTCTGCCTCTAACTCTTCAGGTTCCTCTGGTTGAATCTGTGTGGTGGCAACATCGGCACTGGGTTCTGCATGAATGATCTGCTTCCCTTTCAATGCGGCTGTGAAATTAAGTTCTAAGTCAAAATCGAAACTGGGATCTGATTCTGAAGCTTTGATCTCAGCCACCAATGACTGTTTTGAGTGACAATCATTAGTGTTGTGCCAGGGGATTTTATGGAACTCACACCACTTCCCGGTGTCCTTCTTTGTCTTTTCTTTACCCTTCTTCGCTTGTGGTTGGGACTGGTTGTCCTTTCCCTGCCCCATGTTCTGCGAGCCAGAGTTTCCCTTGCCCTGCTTCTACGCAAGTCTGAAGTCACGCTTGTTCTTTTGCTGAAATTTCTGCTCGATTTTGACAGCATATCGATAGGCGGATCCGAGTGAAGAGATTTCCAGGAAATCCATCTTTGTTCGTATGTACCGGTGTAGGCCACTGCGGTATTTCAACACTAGGTTTCACTCAGAGTCCTTGATACCCAGCTTTGTGCGCGAGGTATGAAAGTTGTTGGTGTAATCCAACACCGTTTGGTCCCTCTCTTGACACAGAATGGTCCAGTTTGTGTACTGGTCATCATATTGTACAACAGGGTAATATTGTTCTTTAATGGCATCTATAAAAGAGGCCCAAGTGGGATTCAAATATTCAAACAATCCAAACTCGTCTGATGAGTTTTGCTCACAATAAGTTTCCCACCAATTTTTGACATGGGGGATGGCCTTGAGGAGCGCAAAGACGATCTTTTCCCTATCAGAAAAATTGTGGATAGAGAAATACCCTTCTAGTAGATTCAACCATTTATCTATGGCATCGGCATCGATCTGGCCTTCAAATAAAGGGATATCAAATTTAACTTTTACCTTGAAGGGAGTCGGATCTCCGGAACGGCTGCTTGTCGAAGGTGTATCTATGGCCATCGGCATGCATCGAAGGATCTAGGAAAAATTATCCATCGCCTCGTTCCTCTGTCGCGTGAGGGCTTCCTAGAGAAACAACTTGATAGGATCTACTGCTCCGTCATCTCTCTTTTCTTCCACCATGGGAGGCCGTTTGGGGCGGTGAGAGTGGTATTCCCCAAGTGAAACTAGTTCAAGACCCAGCTCTCTGTATCCTAACCTCGTCAGGGACATGCACCGAGAAACAAGCAAAGAGCAGACCGCTCTGATACCACTAATCCAGATTTATGCAGGAACGAAATAAGATAGCATATACAAAATCATATACAGATATATATTGTGAAGAACATAGTGATATAATAAACACACATTCTATTAAATAGTGGAAATAGAACAGACTGTAAAATACAATAGCTGGAATGGTGGTAGCTATCTCTGAGAAGAGATGTGGCCGCTATGCTCATACGTGCCAAGATGAATACAAAGAGAGGCCGAAAGGGCCTATTTATCGTAAGCATGAGGGAGAGAATCCCAAACATCCAAAAACCTAACCCTAGGAGATGAAGCGCCAAAAGTCATGTGGGCCCCGTTTGGGTAAGTTAGTACATCAACTTCCCGGGGTCGTAACTCTTGCATACAATCTCCGTTTTGGGCGCACAATATCTCGTTGGAGAGATCTATTGAATGGCTACAAAAAGATATGGCAAATCTCGAAACCAGCACACGAAAGTGGTACGCACGCAGTACCCATATTTTCCCAAGAATTCAAAAAACCACGCGAAAGAGTGTCCTTTGAGATCAATAGCCTTGATGGGAGTTTAAGGAAAATCATCTTTGGAAGCAGTTTCCATATTGCATATTCTTCAATAGTTAACATTTTTGCAGCTATGTATGTATAGATGATTTTTTAGATATATAATTATTTCTATTTATTTAGACCCACATGACAATGGTAGGAATTTTGGAGAATAATATTCCAACATTCATCAAGCTCAGAAGTAATGAGTTGTGTGTTAATCCAGGCATGGAATCTCTTTAATAAAAACATTACCTATGCAAAATTTTATTGATAACTTTATTTTGTTGAGCATTACCTAGCTCAATTTCAGTGATAGTTTTATTTTCAATAAGAAAAACAAATTCTATTCTGGATAGATGCAAAAAATCATACATAGTTTTCAATTTAAAATTTCACGTGTAGAGGAGTTTATTTATTTTTGTGAATTTTGGAAAAGAACACCTTGAGAAAACGGATTGATTTCTATTATTTTCTATTTTTATCTATTATGGGCCAGTTTTCCCGTCAAGGTCTGTATTTCATACTAACCATTAGAAAAAACGAAGAAACCTGTAATTATATTTAGTGTCAAAACCGTCATTTTTTACGGGTGAGATTTTTACCAAATTCCTAAGCTGATTATATATTTTTGATATGAATATTAATATCTTATTATGATTATGTATTTTTGATATGAATATTAATATCTTATTATGATTATGTATTTTTGATATGAATATTAATATCTTATTATGATTATGTATTTTTGTTATGAATATTAATATCTTATTATGATTATGTATTTTTTATATGAATATTAATATCTTATTATGATTATGTATTTTTTATATGAATATTAGTGCAGGTTACTTATTAGGTATATATTAAGTTATAATGTTGAGTTATAATTTTGGATAAAAACAAATTTTGAGATGTTTTAATGTCTACTTATATCAAATTGTTTCGATAAATTTGTTACACCCATATGTGTTTATATCTTAGAATTTGGGGTGGATTACCATCTATGTTTTTCTTAGATTGAAGGGGGGTTGGACAAGTGTATTGATTCAAAATTCAAAATAAACAATTATACAAAAAGAAACATAAAAAATAAAATAATAAGTAGATCATACATGGATAACATGTAGTGAGAGTCAACCCATGACGGTTAACCTCTTTTTGTGACATGCTATAGATTTTCAAAATAGTTTTTTATAAATATAACTGAAGTGAAAGACATATTGTATATATAATTCTTAAATAATTAATATATATTATTTGAATTTCTTTATATTAAATGATAAAAAAATTAACATAATAAATGTGATTTTTGTGAATTTTTTATATATCAAATTTTTAGTTTGTTAGTTTTTAGTTTTTGTGTAAAATTTAAAATTAAAATAATATATATTTTATTTTATTTTTTTCGCATCACTTTTCATATAAAAAAAATATAACACTCTCTAAAATAATATAGTAAATATATTTTTTTATTGAAATAAAAAATATAATATATATATAATATAATTAATATATATTGCATTTTATTTTTTTATTTAAACGATAAAAAAATAAATAAGCCTCAAAATCATAGTGTAGTGTAGTGTGAGATATATAGATCTATTTTGATTTTTATATTTCATACATAATTAAAAATATATGGCCATCCGTGTCTCTGTGGGATCCCTAGAAACGGGAGTGGCTGAACGATAACGTGCAACATTTTCGGTTTCCTCTTCTCCACATTGAGTAACAGGGTGCTCTAATTGTTGGTTGGACGCTCTATCTTCTGTTGGGCTTGCAGCGGCGATTCCTGGAGAAGTAAATGAATACTATGCATGCTCCTCATGGTAACTTCTTTCTTCTCTTCCTCTTCTTCTTGATCTTGGTGGTGTTCTTGATCTCATCCTTCGGCTGTTATTTTCATTTTCATCATCATCCTCTCCAAAAGCAACAATAGCTGATGAATCCATTGAGACCAATCTTGGTCTATCGGACCTTAAAAAAATAGAGATTATTTGGTTTTGTTTAAAATATTATTTCTATGCTCAAAAATCTTACAAATGAGTGTCCCTAGCTGGCTATATTTTGGGGGATCTAGAAGGTTAAAGAGGTTAGTGACGGAAATTTTTTTTGAAACTGAGATCTAATGTGAGTGAAAGTCGAGCATTCTAACAGAAACTGATTTTCATCTTCCATGCTCGTAAAATCACATAGATGGAAAATTCTTACAGACCAAGGCATTTTAATATTGCACCACATTTTCTCTTTGAAGGTAGAAGTAATAATGTGTAATATCCCAAGAAATATTGCTTTTGTTTTATGTTTATTTTTCTAAAAATGTTAATTCTTTTTTTACAATTGTTGAGCAAATGAACTCTCGAGCACCTAGACTGTTTTTTTTGGGTGTTGAGCAAGTGAGATTTGAATAGCACCTAAACTATTTTAATATTGTTTTATTAAAATATATTGAGCAAGTGAGCTCTGGAACATCTGGACTAATTGTACTAGTTAACTGGTGTTGAGCATAATCTCTCGAGCACAAGGACTATTGATTTAATAATGTTGAGCAAGTGAGCTCTGGAGCACTATTAATTGAGTGAGTGTTGAGCAGTAATGCTCTGGAACACTTAGAATCATGGTGATTAGCTGATGTTGAGTTGAGAGTTTTGGAGCATCAGTAATCCATGAAATTATTATTAAAAGTAAATTATTATTTTGTACTTTATTCTTTTTAAACTGACTAGGACTGCCACTCAAAGAGGGATCGAGCATGCAAGAGATTAGAATGGTCGAGTAGTTGATAACTAAGATCAAATAGATGTTAGGATGTGTAAAAATCCTATTTTTATTAAATAAAGATTAAATAAATGGTGAGAGTTAAAAACAAACTAAATTATTAATTAAAGATAAAAACAAAACAGTCAGTTTGTCTAACAACTAACTGAGTGATTTAAACCTAAATCCTAGAAGCTTTTTTCCTCATAAAATATTATAAGTAGTAGAGAGAGAACCTTGCAAGGGACAAGTGATTCCAAGTTCACTGAAGGGTTCGGTCATGGATCTTTGAGCGCTCAGGTTACCAAATTGTGTGATATTTGGTGTGTCCAAGAAAGAGGACTATGAGAATATTAGGGGAAATTATTTTATAAGATCCACACAAATGGATGGTAAACGGACCTTGTGACTACTCTGTTGTTAGTATTTAGAAGATAGCAAATTTACCCTAGGCCTTCTAGTTCTTGTCATGCTCGGTTCAGCTCGGGGGTGACCTATTGAACAATCCAGGAACGTCTTGAGATCCACGGTTGGGTGGAACGTGGCATTTCCAAGTCAGTCGGAAAGAAAATAAAGGACTTATAAGTATTTTCATGTTTGTACTGTTAATTTAAAGATTATTTTTATAGATCTGAATCGAACTTCTTTATATTCTAAATATGTCCATGCAATATTTTTATTAAAAGGGAAATCTACATGTTGTGATTTATTTATAAATATGTTAAATCTGCTCATAAAAAGCAGATTGAGTAAATCAGTAGATTAATCTATTCTTGTTGAAATAATTTTGGTAATTGTTATATTTTCAAATGTTAGATATGCAGATCTATTGGACGGTCTACAATAATTGTTTTTAGAATTTAAGTACAGTCATTGGCATAATTAGTTAGCCATGATGCATGGGTTCTCTTTTAATTCCTTATATTGTTTATAATCTCATGCCATAGTTACATATCATATTCCAGGAGAAACCTCCCATCCTTCCTATATAGAGAGAGAATCCTAGAACCAGATTCTGGGACCAAGTCCCTAAAGTCTAATAGGATATTGTCACATACCCAAATTATGAAAATTTTATTTCATGAGAAAAACATTATGTTATATGTTATTGTAAATTTTTTATGATTATTGACCAAGTGGGGTCAAGGATGACTGTAATTAATTTCTCAGATGTTTTATTATTAATAAATAAAAGAGGAGACAAATATCCCAAGGAGACTGTTGAAAGAGTGTTCACTAGCCCACTAGGAGAAACGAATTGGGGTGGAGAGAAAATTGACACTTGGCAGCATCATCAATGCACCTCTAGCTATTGCAGGTGGTAGCTTCCCTACATTTATGGTCATGTTCCCCAAGGAAGTGGAACAGATCAGGTGGCTCAATAATTGTAAACTGACCAAAATACCTAGGCAAGCTATTATCATCCCATCGAATTGGGCAGGAGGCAATCTAGTTTTTATTTACCTTGTGATAATTCTAAACTAAGAAAGAGGAGGATACACAAGAGATTCGATGAGGGGAAATCTAGAGGGGTTGATTGATATAAGACTGTTAATCTGAGTTAGTACTTCTCTATGCAGAACTCAATATTGTTGAACAGCAGAACTCTCATTTTAGAGTATTGTCAACATCACTGCTAAGTTGCAGAGGATAAGATTTGCCTCCACATAGCATCTTCGTCCTAGTGGTTCAGTGAACAATCTCGGGGGTCCTAAGGCAAGTGACTTGGTTGTCTTCGGGAGTAGGTTGGGAGGAACGGGCTCCCTTAGGTGTTTGTCTCTTCTACAGCTAACAGGTTTTATTTGTGTTATCCTATTTATTTACTGTTCATAGATAATTATTGAATGAATGTATGTAAATGTGTTATGAGTTTCCATTAAAAACTTAGATACTATTTAGTTGTTCTAAATGTTCCAATTTCTGTAATGTTGTCTATTTTTTTTATTCCATACTACTTAGTCGCATATTTAAATGCTAAAATCGATAGTATAAATATGGTTAAATGATGAATCGAAATACTTCTCTGTATTTTTCCACACACAGAAAGTGTCGTACTCTAGTACAGAGAAGTTAAGTTAAGTATAAATGAGAATGATTGAATAATCATACATTAAATCTGTTTCATTTCAGTAAAACCATACTATATTAAAAACAGTAAAATGTTACTCATCTAGTAAATAGAACCCCAACTGATAAAACTTTACGAGGTGGGTTAAATTCAGGAATTATTTCTTACATAGACCATTATCATATAGCATTGCATTACTTTATACAGAAGTGATATTATTCGAAACAATCTTACTCACAATAAATCTAGGATATATTCATAGCATTAATCTTTTTTAATGAGTAAAATTTAAATACCATAAATCAAAATACTTTTAAATGGATACAGAAAATCCTTTCAAATCCAAACCCTTAGTATTATAGACAACGTATATCGTAAAACCCTAACAGTATTGTATTTCCATAAGTACAGGATAGTTTATGAACAAAACGAAATTGAAAACCATAATTCTGAAAATATTAATATACATTAACAATTGCAACATTTATATATTCGATGCCCTGTACTCTTAAATCATTTTTAAGACAGAATACACATTCGCACAAATTCTAGAATTTAAATAAAACATTATATAACACAGGATAAAGTAAATAGCATGGGATCGATCCATATTAGAAGGCATCGCCCAGGTTTAAAAATATTACACATATAAAAATACAACGCAGATAATTACAAGACCCGGGTTCAAGACCCGTAAGGGATCACCCAAATGGGTCAGCGTAAACCTAAAATTTCACAACCCAATTGGTAGAAGAATCAAGGAACCAGTACAGGAATTAAGTAATCGGTACAAGTATCCTGTATCACAAATTTTAATAAGCAATCAAAATCGTAAAGCTAGTAAGAGAGCACGCTATCCAATACGCAGAGGTTTAGGGTTTGAGTCTCGACTCACCCAAACCTACTGTTTAGTATTACAATTTTCTCAAAATAGAACTTAAGTATGTAAATAAGATTTGGGTTCGAAACCCATAGCAACGTAACAACTGAACCACCAAACATTCACATCTTGTAGGGTTAGAGTTTCAACCCAGTAACTCGTTCATAGCCTGAAAGGCATTTACTAATCAAAACATAACTACATTGGATATTCATACAAAGGCCACAAGAAGGTTATGAGCACAGTACCAAACTTTTAAACAATTTATACGTTAAGAACAGAAGTCTCCTTGTATTAATCCATAAATTCAATTTCAAAATAGTATTTAAAAGAAGCATTGAGGAACCAACGCGAGACAAAGGCTCGAGGGTCAAACCCTCTCAGTTACAAAATTTGTCATACGACTTACAAGGTGTAAAAAAAAAAACAACAGTAAAATCAAGTGCAAGACTGAAACTACATCTCGTCAAAGGGACACAGACCAGCATCAATGCCTTTATCACCATCCTTTTTCACAACAAAATAGGTTGCCCAAAAGGAACCACCGAGGCTTACCAATTTTTTTCTCATCATAGCCATAACCAGTGAGTGCCACACCTCCGGTAAGCTTCGGCAGGAAGCAACCTGTCACTCAGTAACCAAATCAATAAACAGCTCGTGGTTAGTAATTGGAAGCAATAATGCTTAAATAATAAATGGTTTAACAATGTAAAAATTGGTAGGTTAAAATTACCTTCATAAGGTGACCGTAAGTTCAGCCTGAAAACCTCCATTGAAAACCTGAGGTGCGCGTAACAGTCCTCCAAACCCTAACATTTCGGGAGGTTGTCGGCCTCTACCACCATCCTTTCCAAAGAACAAATGAATTGAGTTACAAGGCGTCGTAGACATTCAAGGCACGGTTAGGGTTTAGCCCAAAACCCAAAGTATTCATGTGAAGGCATGCCACGGTGGTTGCCACTGTGCAATCCACTTTGGTCTCATTTAATTACCATAAAATTTCCAACCTGTCACCTGCCATCGCATAGATGCACTAAGTACCAAACTTATGGACCATACGATATGCAAAGCATATAGTATGTCTTATTACAACCTAAGACCTTATGTTTTGTTGTTACAAGGTTTAGGATCATGGTCGTGGGCTTAATACCCCGCCATGTTGATCCTTTAATAAGTGAAAAACTATGGTATAAGAGAACGAAAACATTAACATGTACTATAAACCAAATACAATGCAAATAAAACATTAAAAGGTAGATAACTTAGAATATGGAGTGCTAATCCATATTAAGTTATATATAAAAATGTACATCTATGTTATGATATCAAGACTTTACAAATACATTCTAGATATACACCTATACTAACATAAGGAGGAAATATTATTGTCATGGAAAATAAACATTATCTCACATAAATGATACATAATTATGTTATGAATTCTCATAGCATATATAGGACCAGCGCTAAAGCTACAAGACGATAATTTCCAATGCAGGCCAGTGATGTAGATTTCAACATAATAAGTTTAACACAGAATTAGTGTACACCATGTAAATCTTCAATCGCCAACTCCTACTTACTGAAAAAAGTATAATTCTCACTTGCAGTACTGAAAAAAGAATAGTTTATGCGTTAGCTAGATAATATTTAAGTAAGCCACGGGGTATCTTCAGGACCCCTTCAATCAATAAAGAAAAGTGTTAGAAATCACATACATAAATACAGATATAGATTACAACATTTAAATAATAAATGTAACGTTTAAACAAACGTTTAAATACAAAGATAAATGCTTAGAAAACAAAAGCAGTTAACACATAACCTAGATTTCAGTACGATTCTTTAAACACACTAACGATTGCGGATGAAAAAGTAACTGTCATCATTTGCATGACAGAAATGTTATTGAAAAGATTAATGCGTCATTATCATACTTTCCGCACAACAAATACTAGCATTTATTGTTGCATAGAAAATTTTTAAATTTTGGTAAATTTTGGGGTTGTTACATGTGGTATCAGAGCCATGTTCAAACTCTAGGCTTGAAAGTGGCTCAACTCGCGAAATTTAAAAAAAATTAAAATTAAAAACAGAAAATGAAACTACTAATTTGGTTTAATTTTGTTTTATGTTCAGCACTTTTTATAATTATTTTGCAGGTATGGAAGGACCAGAAGAGTCAGATGAGGACAGGTCCCACCTTAATGATCAAAATAATAATGAACATGAACACATTAATGCAGAAAATATATTTGTTGAATTAAGTGATTACTCATCTGAATTATTGATAACATTAATAGATTTAAAAACAGAAATAAAAATTGTTAAGGAGGAAAACGAACGAATTCTAAAAGCTCAAGAGGAGATGAATCAAATCATGTTGGACAAATTCCAAAATAATGATGAGAATGAAGGAACAAAAAATAATTATGAATCTGGAACCATGCCATACCAACGAAAAGGTAAAAAACTAAAAATTATTGATTATGGAACTAGTTCTTCCTCTGAAATTAATGTTAAATCCCACAGGAAGAAGCATCAGTATTCCAGGGATAGTAGAGAAAGTGATTGCTACACTAAAAAGAAGAAGTACAAACCGTATGAAGAAATTTCTGGAGAATTTAAGAAGGTTAAGCCACCAACTTTTAATGGAGTAACAGAAAATAGTGAGGAAGCCGAAGCATGGCTGTCCGGTATGAATAAATATTTCCAAATTTACAACTACTCAATTCAGTTAAAAACTAAAATGGAAATTTATAACTTGATAGGAAAAGCCGGCATATGGTGGCAAGATCTGAAACGAGTAAAAGGATTAAAAGAGAAAAATGTAAAGTGGAGTAGTTTTAAGAAGTATTTTAAAAGAAAATTTATGTTAGAACGATATTATGAGGAACGAGCTAAAGAGTTTTATGAATTAAAGTTAGGTTCCATGGATATGAAGGAATTAAGCAGCAAGTTCTTAAATTTGTTGAGGTATGTGCCTTACATTACTGAAGAAAATCCTAAGGTACAAAGGTTTCTGAGCTGTTTACGCTCCCATATAAAGGACTGAATTGAGTATGATGATCTTAGAACTCTGGAAGAGGCCATGAGAAAAGAAAATATATGTTATGAATAGAACAAGAAAAAGGAAGGCATAACAAGCTGGAAGGCAAAGAGACCTAATAATTTTGAGCAAAGAAAGAAACATTACTCATTTAATCAAAATTTCAGAAGTAATAATTCACATAATTTCTCTAACAGAAAATTTCAAGGAAGCAATCCAAGAAGTAATGTATAGCCAAATTTTACAACTGCAAGAAACAGACATCCACCTAATAATTATGTTAAAAACAATGAACAAAAAGAAACTGTAAAATGTTGGGACTGTCAGGGACCTCACTATGCATCAAACTACCCAAACAGAAAGAGAGCAGTTAACAACATACATACAGTACAAGGAGAAGCAACAGTTGGAGATTTAGCGAGGGAAATGCCCAAGATTAATGCAGCATTGGAAAACAGACAAGCCGATCATCAAACTTCCATGGTTGAAGTAGAAGGTACGCTGAAAAATAAACCTATATGTATTTTGATTGATCCAGGAGCAAGCCTGAGTTATGTATCTCCAAGTATAGTAGAAAAAAGTAAACTGCAAGTAGAAAAGTTTGAGAAATCCTAGCTGGTTCAACTAGCTACATGTACAAAAAGAAAGGTAATTGATTTTGGTAATAACTGTGAATTGCTTATGAATCAGTTTAGAACTCAAGTAAAGTTAAATGTACTACCATTAGGATCATATGATGTCTTGATTGGAATGGACTGGTTGGAAAAGCATAGGGTAGTATTAAATTGTTTTGAAAAATCTTTTACTTGCTTAAATGATGAATCTGAAACAGTAACAGTAAAGGGGATTCCTAGAAACACTTCAGTTAGATAGATTTATGCGTTGCAAGTTAAAAGGGTTGTTCGTAAAGGATGTAAAATGTTTGTTTTAAATGTAATTAATGACGAACATTCAACTAAGTAATATAAGTTAAAGGTGGAAGACATACCCATTCTAAAGGAATTTTCTTATGTATTCCCGGAAGAAATTCTAGGACTACCTCCGAAAAGGGAAATAGATTTCACCATTGAGCTAGTACCGGGAGCGGTACCAAACTCAAAATCTCCTTACAGAATGAATATTTTGGAACTTAACAAACTTAAATCACCATTAAAAGAACTAATTGATAAAGATTATATAAGGCCCAGCATGTCTCTGTGGGGATCACCTGTTATTTTTGTTAAAAAGAAGGACGATACCTTGCGTTTATGCATAGACTATCATCAGTTAAAGAAAATTACCATTAAGAACAGATATCCCTTGCCCTGCATTGATGATTTGTTCAATCAATTACGCGGTGCAATGATATTATCTAAAATAGATTTGAGGTCTGGGTACCATCAAGTCAGAATTAAAGATGAGAATATCTTTAAGACTACTTTCAGAACCCACTACGGGCATTATGAGTTTGTGGTTATGCCTTTTGGGCTGACCAACGCTCCAGCAGTTTTCATGTGTCTTATGAATATTTTTTTACATCAATACTTAGATAAGTTTGTAATTGTTTTCATTGACGACATTTTAATTTATTTAAAAACTAAAGAAGAACATGACGAACACTTAAAAACATATTTACAAGTGTTAAGAGAACACCAACTTTACGTTAAATGTAGCAAATGTGATTTCTTCAAAGATAAAATATAGTATCTAGGGCATGTGATATCCAAAGATGGAATCGCAGTAGACCCGGACAAGATAAAAGCAATTAATGAATGGTTTCCCCCTAAAGACGTAACTGGTGTACGATCTTTCATGGGAATTACAGGTTACTACCGGAAGTTTATAGAAGGATTCTCACGAATCACGAATCCTATAACTTCTTTGCAAAAAAAGGGTAAGAAATTTGTTTAGGATCAAAAGCGTGAAGAAATTTTTAAGAAATCAAAACAACTGTTAAAACAACTTATAAAGATGCTAACATTGCTAAAAAATTTATGAAACAAATTTTTCATTTGCATGGAATTCCTAAAGTCATAATTTCTGATAGACTCAAAATTTACGGGAAATTTTTGGAAGTCCTTGTTTAAAGGTTTATATACTACTTTAAATTTAGGTACATCATTTCATCCACAAACGGATGGGCAAACAAAAAGAGTAAACCAGATTCTTGAAGATATTTTAAGAATGTATGTTAGAGATTAGCCAAGTAAATGGGAAGATTTTCTGCACTTAGTTGAATTCGCTTATAATAATCATTATCAAGCTTTAGCAAAACTCAGTCCATTTGAAATATTATATGGTAGAAAATGTAATACACCTATTTCATGGAGTAATCCAGTTGACAGATTGATGTTAGGACCTGAGTTATTGAAATAAATGGAACTAACAGTGAAACGGGTACAAGGCAATTCAAAAATTGCACAAGATCGATAGAAAAGTCATGCAGATCTAAAAAGAACTCAGAAAGAGTTTCAGATTGGTGAACATGTTTTCATCAAGGTAAATCCCAAAAAGAGCTCCTTAAAGTTAGGAAGTTGTGCTAAGTTAGCACCAAGGTATTGTGGACCTTTTGAAATACTGTCCAGAGTTGGACTAGTGGCATATCAGTTGGCTTTGCTACCAAACCTTAAAGTGCATAATGTTCTCCATATTTCTATTTTGAAAAAGTACGTGCATGATGCTACTCATGTGATTAATTGGAATGATGTAAAGGTGGAACTAGAAGGATATTTTATGGTGGAACCGGACTATATCCTCGACAGGAGGGAAATTTTTCTGCGGAATTGCACCATTGTACAAGTAAAGGTGCAATGGAAGCACCTTAGTCTAGATGAAGCAACCTGGGATTTGGAAAGAAATATGCGGGTGGCATATCCAATTCTGTTCCAGGAAGATGTGGAGGATGATGAATAAAGCAACATCAAGGACGATTTTGAACTTAAGAGGGGGTGTTTGTCACATACCCAAATTATGAACATTTTATTTCATGAGAAAAACATTATGTTATATGTTATTGTAAATTTTTTATGATTATTGACCAAGTGGGGTCAAGAGTGACTGTAATTTATTTCTCAAATATTTTATTATTAATAAATAAAAGAGGAGACAAATATCCCAAGGAGACTGTTGAAAGAGTGTTCGCTGACCCACTAGGAGGAATAAACTGGGGTGGATAGAAAATTGACATTTGGAAGCATCATCAAAGCACCTCTAGTTGTTGCAAGTGGAAACTTCCCTACATTTATGGTCATGTTACCCAAGGAAGTGGAACAGAGCAGGTGGTTCAATAATTGTAAAATGACGAAAAGACCTAGGCAAGTTATTATCATCCCATCGAATTGGGCAGGAGACCATCCAGTTTTTCTTTACCTTGTGACAATTCTGAACTGAGAAAGAGGAGGATACACAAGAGATTCGATGAGGGGAAATATAGAAGGGTTGATTGATATAAGACTGTTAATCTAAGTTCGTACTATTCTATGCAGAACTCAATATTGTTGAAAAGCAAAAGTATCATTTTAGAGTATTGTCAACATCACTGCTGAGTTGCAGAGGATAACATTTGCCTCCACATAGCATCTTCATCCTAGTGGTTCAGTGAACAGGCTCGGGGATACTAAGGAAAATGACTTGGTTGTCTTCAGGAGTAGGGTGGGAGGAATGGGCTCCCTTGGGTGTTTGTCTCTTCTACAGCTAACAGGTTTTATTTGCGTTATCCTATTTACTTACTATTCATCTAATTATTGAATGAATGTATGTAAATGTGTTCTCAGTTTCCATTAAAAACTTAGATACTATTTAGCTGTTCTAAATGTTCCAATTTCTGTAATGTTATCTTCTTTTTTTATTCCATACTACTTAACTGCATATTTAAATGTTAAAATTGATAGTATAAATCTGGTTAAATGATGAATCGAAATACTTCTCTGTATTTTTCCACACACCGGAAGTGTCGTACTCTAGTACAAAGAAGTTAAGTTAAGTATAGATCAGAATGATTGAATAATCATAGATAAAATCTATTTCATTTCAGTAAAACCATACTATATTAAAAAGAGTAAAATGTTACTCATCTAGTAAACAGAACCCTAACTGATAAAACTTTACGAGGTAGGTTAAATTCAGGAATTATTTCTTACACAGATCATTATCATATAGCATTGCATTACTTTATACATAAGTGATATTATTCGAAACAAGCTTACTCACAATAAATCTAGGATATATTCATAGCATTAATCTTTTTTAATGAGTAAAATCTAAATACCAGAAATCAAAATACTTTTAAATGGATACAGAAAATACTTTCAAATCCAAACCCTTAGTATTATAGACAACGTATATTGCAAAACCCTAACAGTATTGTATTTCCATAAGTACAGGATAGTTTATGAACAAAACGAAATTGAAAACCATAATTCTGAAAATATTAATATACATTAACAATTGCAGCATTTGAATATATTCGATGCCCTGTACTCTTAAATCATTTTTAAGACAGTATACACATTCACACAAATTCCAGAATTTAAATAAAACATTATATAACACAGTATCAAGTAAACGGCATGGGCTCGAGCCATATTAGAAGGCATCGCCCAGGTTTAAAAATATTACACATGTAAAAATACAACGCAGATAATTACAAGACCCGGGTTCAAGACCCGTAAGGGCTCACCCAAATGGGTTAGCATAAACCTAAAATTTCACAAACCAATTGGTAGAAGAATCAAGGAACCAGTACAGGAATTAAGTAATCAGTACAGGTATCCTATATCACAAATTTTAATAAGCAAGCAAATCGTAATGCCAATAAGAGAGCACGTTATCCAACTCGCAGAGGTTTAGGGTTCGAATCTCGACTCACCCAAACCTATTGTTTCGTATTACAATTTTCTCAAAATAGAACTTAAGTATGTAAATAAGATTTGGGTTCGAAACACATAGCAACGTAACAACTGAACCACCAAACATTCACATATTTTAGGGTTAGGGTTTCAACCCAGTAACTTGTTCATAGACTGAAATGCATTTACTAATCAAAACATAACTACAATGGATATTCATACAATTGCCACAAGAAGGCCGTGAGCACAGTTCCAAACTTTTAAAAAATTTATACATTAAGAATAGAAGTCACCTTGTATTAATCCATAAATTCAATTACAAAACAGTATTTAAAAGAAGCATTGATGAACCAACGCAAGCCAAAGGCTCGAGGGTCAAACCCTCTCAGTTACAAAATTTGCCATACGGCTTACAAGGTGCAAAAAAAAAAACAACCAACAGTAAAATCAAATGCAAGATTGAAACGGCATCTTGTCAAAGGGACACAGACCGACATCAATGCCTTTATCACCATCCTTTTTCACAAAAAATAGGTTTCCCAAAAGGAACCATCTAGTCTTACCAGTTTTTTGCGCATCATAGCCATAACTAGTGAGTGCCACACCTCTCAAGGGTAAGCTTTGGTAGGAAGCAACGTGTTAGTTAGTAACCAAATCAATAAACAATTCGTGGTTAGTAATTGGAAGCAAGAATGCTTAAATAATAAATGGTTTAACATTGTAAAAAATGGTAGGTTAAAATTACCTTCATAAGGTGACCATAAGCTCATCCTGAGAATATCCATTGAAAACCTAAGGTGCGCATACCATTCCTCCAAACCCTAACATTTCGGGAGGCTATCGGCCTCTACCACCATCCTTGCCAAAGAACAAATGAATTGAGTTATGAGGCTTTGTAGACATTCAAGGCACGGTTAGGGTTTAGCCGAAAACCCAAAGTATTCACGTGAATGCATGCCACAGTGGTTTCCATTGTGCAATCAACTTTGGTCTCATTTAATTACCATAAAAGTTCCAACCTATCACCTACCATCGCATAGATGCATTAAGTACCAAACTTATGGACCATACGATATGAAAATCATATAGTATGTCGTATTACAACCTAAGAACTTATGTTTTGTTGTTACAAGGTTTAGGATCATGGTCGTGGGCTTAAGACCCCGCCATGTTGATCCTTTAATAAGTGAATAACTATGGTATAAGGGAACGAAAACATTAACATGTACTATAAACCAAATACAATGCAAATAAAAGATTAAAAGGTGGATAACTTAGAATATGGAGTGCTAATCCATATTAAGTTATATATAAAAATGTACATCTATGTTATAATATCAAGACTTTACAAATACATTCTAAATATGCACCTATACTAACATAAGGAGTGTTAGGACTCAGAAATGTCGTATTTTCATCCACCTTTCCCTTCACTATTCCTTACATTTCATCGCCCTATTAAACCTTCATCATATCATTTGCATAAATACATTTGGGTTTCACATTATTATTTTCCACTTTATTCATTTTAGTATTAAGAGTGAATTTATGATTAAATATTAGAAAATATACATGTTTTCATATATATCTCAATTATGTGTGAGCTTTGCAATGTGTAGGAATATGTGAATGATTAAATCAAAGAGACTTCTCAAATATCTCTTACACCATTCCAAAGGAGATAGTTATTCAAGCCTATTCTTAAGGAGAAGATCATGGAAGATTTGGTTGGCATATCTTATCTAGGATTCATGAGAGATATGTGGAGGATTTGAAGGAACCATATCTTGTAATAATAGGGAAGTGGTTGAGAGTAGTTGAGAGAATAATGGATCTGTAATTAATGTATTCTTATCTTTTTCTTAAGGACTCTCATGTATAAAGGAGAGTGCTCCCTCTCCATTCCAGAAAGTTGGAATTAGGTTAGATTAAGCTTGTAAGAGGGTTGTAATGAAGTTGGATTGGATTGGATTTTGTACTTGTTAGATTAATCTTTGATTTGAGATTCTTAATGTGATTTAAGCTTCCATTGTTATGCTTTCATGTTTGCCATTTGATTATGGATTTATAGATGTGAGCTCACTTATGTCGTTGTTGTTAACTCTTCACATGTTGTATTTCTCTTACGCAATTTCAATGCTTTCCTAGTTAGTGTTTCCATGCTTTCCTAGATTAATTTGATTTCAGCAAATTAGATTAAGTTAGATTAGATCTACTTCAGTCCTGCACAAACAGTGCACGTGCTTCGTCAGTTTACGTACCCCGGGTTGACAAGTAAATAGTTGGGAAACTGTACTACAACGTAATTATTACGACATATAACTCACCTAACAAGGAGGAGATATTATTGTCATGGAAAGTAAACATTATCTCACATAAATGGTGCATAATTCTATTATGAATTCTCATAGCATATCTAGAACCAGCGCTAAAGCTACAAGACGATAATTTCCAATGCAGGCTAGTGACGTAGATTTCAACATAATAAGTTTAAGATAGAATTAGCGTACACCATGTAAATCTTCAGTCGCCAACTCTTACTTACTGAAAAGGTATAATTCTTACCTGCAGTACTGAAAAAGAATAGTTTATGCGTTAGCTAGATAATAGCTAAGTAATCCATGGGGTATCTTCAGGACCCCTTCAATCAATAAAGAAAAGTGTTAGAAATCACATACATAAATCCAGATATAGATTATGACATTTAAATAATAAATGTAACGTTTAAGCAAACGTTTAAATACAAAGATAAATGCTTAGAAAACAAAAGCAGTTAACACATAACCCAGATTTCAGTACGATTCTTTAAACAAACTAACGAGTGCGGATGACAAAGTAAGTGTCGTCATTTGCATGACAGAAATGTTATTGAAAAGATTAATTCATCATTATCATACTTTCCACATAACAAATACTAGCATTTATTGCTGCATAGAAAAATTTTAAATTTTGGTAAATTTTAGGGTTGTTACAAATATTTAACATATATTTATAAATTATATATATTAAATAAACCAAATAGTAATCATAAAATTAAACCAAATTTCATTAGTTGAACCACAGCATATCATAAACATCAAATAAAGATCCAGCACTCCTTTTACCCTATGCAAAAGTCAGACCAAGAATAACCTTTTAATATTCAAACTCGAAACACAAGGGGGTCTCACGCTGAGTCACACATACCCAAGAACTTACGGTAATTGCGACAAACTCTTCTAACGTAGATTTAATCTCTACAAGGCCATGCTACATGTCATGCATGTCATTTCTCAAGACCCCAGTCATCAATCAAAAGATTGATGCTCTCGGCATGAGAGCTAGGCGTCATACGACTTATGAAAGTCACAGATAGAAAACCAAACTTACATTATAACTAGACTGAAACCCATAGGGTTCATGTCTTTCCTTCAACAAACAGACAGGGTCACACTTAAGCATTAGACGAGGGATCAAACCCCGTGAGACCAACTCACGAGCTGTGCAAGAAGCGAATCCATATTTGCAAACATAGTACACTTAGACAGAGAGGAAGAGGTCTGGGATCGAATCCCATATACGTTACAACTCCAACGGTCATCAAAACATCAAACCCAAATCCTTCCCACCCAATTACACACATTGAGATCAAAAGAAAAAAATGAGATACATCAATCAGAGTAGTTATTACACAGAAATTATTTAAAACAAAGGATAGATGCCCAGGGAAAAAAAGGCCATGGTTATATTACAAAATAAATACAATTTGCAGAGAAACCCAAAAACAGAGTTAAAACCATTTTTAATCTACAAAACAAAAGCATGAGCAATTCTTCTCTCACAACATAGTACACAGACCCAGAAGACTTGTACGCCATGAAAGGATTAATACATTTATTTAAAACCATAGGTAGTAGTTTGAACTAGCAAAATCACTATTATATCTCAAATATCTGAGTTACACAGTAAAAACCCAGTAGGGATGAGTTACAAACATAAATTGAAAAACAGAGTAAACCCTGCCAAGAAAAACCATGGATCACTAAAAAAACCCTGTCTCTCCACTGAAAGCGCATCCCAACCGGAATTATGAACACGAGACCACAAACAAGAACTAAAACACCTTCAAGTTGTTTCCCCATAGAGGAAAGTGAATCCATAAGAATCCATGAGCTTACCCGGAGCCTTTTATCTAACCTTCAAATACAAGCGTGGCATCCCCAAGAGATAATACGCCTGTGCAAATACCTCGCACACAGAAAATAGGACAAGAGGTCAGCTTCGATAAATATATATAAACATTTATACAATAATGCCAAAAAAAAGAGAACCAACAGAGCCTACAGAACAATACTTGAGTAGGAGTGATTATTTCACTGTCACGAAGATGCCTCCTTTAAAACCCACAATTTTAAACCCCATACCAAGAGCGCAGCTCTGGTCCTATGAAAGCTTCTTCCAAAAATGGAGCAGGGAGGAAGCCCTCGGCTTCCCTCGCCTACAATGAAATTTGCAAGGACCAAATGAACCATTCCAACAGGACACGAAAAGAGAAACACCCTACCTCCTGTGTAAACTTAAATGATATGCCAGCATGGGACTTTCCCATTTGATTCACATATGCCCATCACATGGGTTGCATTGAACATGAACCTACTTCCTCAACTATTGTTTGGATACATTCAAGTGTTCAATTAAATCAACGTTAATACTAAGGCGCATGGGTTCATGGTATCTAGCTCACATAAGTCCCATCTGTAAAACCCTTACAAAACCTTCGCTATGTATGACCATGGCATGGTCTTACTATAGTACCTTGCACCTTTAATTTGTATTTTGGAAAATCTTAAACCTTAAATCGTTGGTGGACTTAGTACATATTATAAGTAAGCCTTATACCTCAAGGTATAACATAGGTTAAAACAAATACCTACATAGATTAAAAAAAAAAGAGACAGTGTTAGCTCATAAAAGCTAAGTAAACTCAGGAGGCTGTGAATTAGAAATCCATCTATAGAAAATACGACCATCATTGACATTTTCCAACATAAGACAAACAAAGTAAAACAAAGCATTTGAACACTTACAGTAAACATACTCTTATCATCATTATGACTTAGAACAAGATCAGGTCAAGTTATGATGGATAATTATTAGAGTCAGTTAGATAATCTCTTTTAGAACATATGTCAGAATATCAGTGAGAACAATCATATGCAGACCAGCCAAATTCAATCAAAAGACGACAGTTCAAGACACTACAGTGGAAATAACAGAGTAGCAAACCACTAGAGAAGCAAACAAGTGAAAACACCAATAATTACTCAGTGTTGAAGTTAATTTTTATACTCATGTATTTTACGACCGATTAGACCCTTCTAAAAAAAAAATAGGGTGTATTTCGAGGGACATTACAAGTGGTATCAGAGCCCGAATTGAAATACTCGAGGCCTATGAGCTTAATTACTTAACCGCTGCAAAATTTCAAATTAGTAAACTAATAAATCTTGTTTTCTAGTGACATTGAATAAAAAAAATCAGAAATAGAAGAGCATCATGAATGCTGAAAGAGACGACAGTCAGCATGGAAAATTGAACTCACCACCTCGGGAAAAGGAGCTGAATGACAGTCTCAGGATAGTCAAAGCTTCTAAACTACTAAAAACAGTACAGAGCATCCAAGTAGAATTTCAAAGCTTCAAAGATGATAACATGAATGAGAGACGAGAACAACATGAGGTGAATGAAGCACTACTGCAAACCTTAACCGAAAAGAGAACCCATAGATGAACAACAGACTCAGTAAATAGATCTATGGGTAAAAAACACCATAGAAAGAGAACCAACAGTCCAGAACTTAAGAGACGTGAGGATTTTCCAAAACATTCTGACTCATCTAATACCTTGGACTTTGACTGTGGGGATTCTTCTGATTCTCATTTATCATACCCTCGTAAGAAGAAACACAAGAGAGATGAAAGTTTGCAGGGATATTTCAGGAAAATCAAGGCTCCAACTTTTGAAGGAGACTTAGATTTAGGAGAGAAACCTAAAGAATGGATTTTAGGGATGAACAAATACTATCAAGTAAATAAGTATTCTAGCCAAATGAAGTATCATTTGGCCATCTACAATCCAAATGGAAAAGATACCCCCCGGTGGTGGAAATATTTGCAACACACTAAGAAACTGAGGAAGACAAGACTCGAGTGGAGAACCTTTAGAAAAGTGTTTCAAGAGAAAAAAATGTCAAAAAGATTTTTCGATAAGAAAATAAAGGAATTCCACGAACTACAAATGAACTCCCTTACCGTGGATGCTTTGATCAATAGATTCCTTGAACTATTACACTATGTACCCTACATAAAGGATGAGAAGGTAAAAATACAACAGTTCTTAGGATGCCTTCCTACTTTCTACAAAGATAAAATTGAATTTGATACACCCAAGACATTGGAGGTAGCCTTACACAAGGCTAGACTCTGCTATGAAGATAGATAGCACCGGAATGAGAACATAAACAAGAAGAAAGAGAATATTAGAGCCTCTTTCGACAACCAAAGACGAGGATTTAGACCATATCCTTATTGAAAGAAAAACCATAGTTTTTCGGCTAACCATAATTTCAACAAGTTCGGGACGCAATCAAATATGCCAGCACGGAGTGTTAATAAGCCAACAATGGATAGAGGAGCTAGAGCAACCCCGATACCAGGAAGATGTTGGGGATGTCAAGGACCCCATTAATATAAATATTTCCCGAATAAAACTACTAGAGTTCTAAATAACTTACAAGAGGAAGCAACCGTGGAAGACATGGCAAGGACACCTAGGATTTGTGCTGCCCTAGAAGGAAGATAGGAAGACCATCAATATACCATGGTCGAAATAGAAGGTAAAATCTCAACTACACCTATTTCCATTTTAATTGATCGAGGAGCTTATCGTAGTTATGTTTCCCCTAAAGTTGTTGAAAATTGCAATTTAAACATAGAGAAACATAGTAAGCCATGGCTAGTACAATTAGCCACGAGTACGAAGATAAAGATTTCAGAACTTATTAAAAGTTGCAAGATTGACATGAACGGTTTCCAAACTGGGGCAAATTTAAAAAATTTACCCTTAGGTGCATACGACATACTGATAGACATGGATTGGCTAGAACAGCACCATGTCATGCTTGATTGTCTAAACAAAACTTTCATATGCACGGATAAACAAGGAAATCAAAGAAAGGTATAAGGTATACCTAAGAAGATCATTGTCAGATAGATATCAACCTTACAAGTTAAAAAGTGTGTAAGGAAGGAATACAAACTTTATGCAGCCAACATTCACAACTTGGAAGACGAGAAGGAACATAAAATTGAAGACTTTCCTGTCCTAGTGGATTTTAGAGATGTATTTCCATAAGAGATACTAGGGTTACCGCCAAAAAGAGATCTAGAGTTCTCCATAGAACTAGTACCCGGTTCGGTACCAATTTTGAAATCCCCCTTTTGGTCACCCTATATGCAAATTCATTACAACCAACACACAGGATGCTCAATATGAATTGTCAACCTAGGGAATTATTTTATTTCAATGGCAATAAGCACATTCTATGCATAAACATTTCAAGTAGTTGATTAAGTAAATGGAGGTCAATGTTCCTACTTATATGCTCAGCCAAACTCTTTTCATTATAACTAAAACTAATCTGACTTATCCATCTAGGAATTCAAAGTACAATTACCTTCCTACAAATATCAAATCCAATAGTTACTGATCTAGGAATAAAATAAACTAGACTTACTTTTGCAAGAATTTAAATCCTATAATTATCAAAATACAATATCCAATCCCTACTGATCTAACTTATCTAGTAGCTATTGTAACTCAATCATAATCAATCTAATCTAATGAATTCAGGAAAGATAAAACAACAACCACAACTAGAAGTAAGTTTGAACTCTAATTTGAATAATATTGGAAATCCTAGAAAGAATAAATGACTGAAAGGAATTAGAGTTGAGCTTGGCTGTAACAGCTGATCTAACACACCATGCATCAATAAACTAACCTACACAGTCGACTATCACACCACATAGTTGCAGCTATTCAAGATGCAATCATAAACTACCAAAAAGGAATGCAAGTATCAATCCATTGTTGCAGCTTGCAGTAACACATCTAATGCAATTCCACACCACACAACATAAAGGAAATTAACTACCTACTTAACTTGGCTATCTTTGTGAGAAGGCAGGCCCTGGCCTTCTAATAGAGATGCCATAGACTAACACGAATTAAAACTCAGATATAAGAAACTCTGCTCCTTGTATTAAGAATGATGGAATTACAGTCACGGCTCTTTGTCTCAGCTTATACAATTAGAAATTCTCCAACCCCAGGCTCAAAACGCCTCTTTAAATGTATACCCCATGACTTGAAATCGTTACACCAAAATATCGAGCATCCATGAAGATCTACGATCTTCAGGCTGCCGATTTACAATGGAACTGTTACAGCCATAAGTGATCTTGAATGAAATCGTTGCATTCAGGCCTGAGCTGTTGCATGTTGTCACTGCCCAGAATAGATTCGATCTGAGTGGATTGACTGGTACTCGGATGCTCTATTATGACTCAGTCACAGCTGGCCAAGTGGAGGAATGCTCGAACTGTTGCAGCGAATTGTGGAACCGAACTCAAGAAGGAACAACTGGCGCCACATATGCCTCTTCTCCAAGGTCAGCGAGCTGCTACACCTACGGTCTTGTAAAGGATTCTGGGATATCTTTATCGAATCAGAAAATATTAGCACAACCTTAAAATATAGAGTACAAAACCATAAACAAATCAGGCATTAATTGAATAAAACAATAATAGAGTATACTTGTAGCAATCCATACTTTGTTTGGGAAAGTATCTGCTTAGATCAAGGAATAGTAAGGCAAAACAGGGAAAAAGGTGTAGATAGGTGTAGGCAAAAAGGGGCTATTTTGGGGCCCAACACCCCCCATTGCATGAGTACCCCCCAAGTTAGTAGAACTAAAACAACAATTGCAAGAACTGATTGAGAAAGAATACATCAGGCCTAGTGTGTCCCCGTGGGGAGCACCTATACTTTTTGTGAAAAATAAATATGGTACAATGCGGATGTTCATTGACTACCGACAACTAAACAAATTAACTATAAAGAACAGGTATCCACTACCCAGGATAAATGATCTATTTGACCAGGTTGGAGGAGAAAGAATCTTCTCCAAAATTAAATTATAATCCGAATACCATCAAGTAAGGATCTGAGATGATGACATAAACAAGACCACTTTTAGGACCCGGTATGGTCACTACAAGTTTGTCGTAATGCCCTTCGGGTTAACTAATGCACCATCAAATTTTATGTGCATGATGAACAACATTTTTAGTAAATACCTAGATAAATTTGTACTAGTATTAATAGACGACATACTAATATATTATAAAAGTGAGGAATAACATGAAGAACATCTCAAGATTGTATTGCAAGTCCTACAAGAACATCAGCTATATGCTAAATTCAGTAAGTGTGACTTCTATAAACCCCAAATATAGTATCTAGGCCATATCATCTCTAAGGAAGGTATTTTCGTAGATCCAAAAAATATCAAGGCTATTGAAGAATGGCCTACACCTACTTGTGTCATAGACATCAGATCGTTCTTGGGATTAGCGATATACTATAGGAAGTTCATTGAGAACTTCTCCCGGATTGCATGCCTCATGACCTCCCTATAGAAAAAGGAAACCAAACTCTTATGGACAGCTAAATGCAAAGAAAGCTTTCAGAAATTAAAACAATTATTAACTATTGCACCAATACTGAGGATTGTAGATCTCGATGGGGATTTTGTTGTTTGCACAAATGCAAGCAAGGAAGAACTTGGGGGATTTCTTATGCATAATGACTTTGTGATCTGTTACGAATCATGAAATTTGAAGGAACACGAGAAAAAATATCCAACGCATAATCTTGAGTTAGCTGCCATCATCCACGCCTTGAAAATTTGGAGGCACCATCTCATGGGGAAGAAATATCTCCTAAATACTGACAATATGAGCTTGAAATATATTTTTGATCAAGCAGACCTAAATGTTAGGCAAGCTAGGTGGATGGCTTTCCTCAGCGAATATAATTTTGAACTAAAACACATCAAAGGAAAAGAGAATAAAATTGTGGATGCCTTAAGTCGCAGAATCCATCTACTTTATAAAGTAACCGTAAGTCAAACAAGTTCTGACTTACATGACAAAATAAGGATGGCATGTAAGGATGATCGTTTCTATGTCGAAATTCTCCAAAAAATACGAGAAAATGGGTTATTTACACAACAAAAAGAATATGAAATCGACGAATCAAGGCTACTTTGGTCTAAAGATAGACTTTATGTTCCATTAGGGGAATTTTGAGGTCTAAAATGGACCTCCTAAGAGATATAATAAAATATTATGAATTACGCATTTTATGATGAAAGTATATTTACAACTCACCTTTTGCACTAGAATCTATGTAACTATGGTTAAGTTAAATTGAAAAGATATCTACAAATAAAATTAATAAAAAAACATACTTGATATGACTAGAAATAAAAGTACTTTTGAGTAAATAAATGTACTACAATAAATACTCATCAAATAAAATAAAACAAAATATTTTAGTTTTGAATTATAAATGTAGATTAAATTTATATAAATAAAATAACATTATTAATTGTTTATTCTAAAATATATTTAATCGTTTATTTTAAAATATATTTAGATATTCATTATATAATTCTAATTTATATTTATTAAACATCAAATTAATTCATATACATTTACAACATATATTTTACCAATCATGTATTTAAATAAATCTCTCATTATAATATATTATATTATATTAAATTTATTATAATCATATTTTAAATATTTTATCATCCACGTATTTTATTATAATAAATTTATCCTAATTCCTAATTTAATCTATCATCTACATATTTTATTATAATAAATTTACCCTAATTTAATTTAGCACGTATTTTATATTACAACTATTATATATAATATGAATTTCAAGTTTTTTTTGCTACATAATAACCACACATATTCTACATTATAAACCATATATTTAATTGAATATAACATGTAATCCATGTATTCTACATTATAAATAATATATTTAACATTATTTAAAATTATATTTATTTGTTTTTCGTTAAGTATACATACAAACTATAAACATTAAATACATACAAACTATAAACAATATACATTGAATTGACACTTCACGACATATATAAAGAAAGGTACATGTATTAGATATGCACTACTCGAAAGATCCTTAATATAGTAAACAAGGGAGATAGAAGCGGAGCTTCAAGTCCTTGCCAAAACTAAAAGCAAAACATGAGACTTTCTCATCGTTGCATGCTTGGCAGCTATGGCATTTAACTCAACAAAGGGTACACATATGAGCTTGCGTTATTATTTGTCCACTTGCTTAATTCTTAGCCCATATTGGGCGTTACCGCTTTCTGATACCAAGGCGTAAATAGTCCACATAAATATATAAGCGTCATGATTCAAGTTGCAGTTGCACGTATCTCTAATATGTATTATGCTAACCAGGTGCTAGTAATCTATTTGTGGCCTAAGAATTAATGGTTTCTAACTAGTATTGAGTTGTTGAGGATAGATAGTAAGCCACGTTTATTATAGTATTAAACAACAGACTATGTTCATTACAATGTCCAACCACCTGTACTTCCTTAGAGATATTGGTTGTACTTCCTTAGAGATATTGGTCAATAACACTACCTTGTGCGCTAAGAATTAATGGTTTCTAACTAGTATTGAGTCGTTGAGGATAGATAGTAAGCCACGTTTATTATAGTATTAAACAACAGACTATGTTCGTTACAATGTCCAACCACCTGTTTCATGCTTCTAGCTTTAGACCTTATGGATTTAATACAATAAGAAAGGCAATCAAAACTATAACAACTGTAGAAAAGAAACCACCGGATAGCATATTTTGAAATAATCAACTCAAAAGCTTAAGCTATAAGAAAGAGTTGTTACACTTGAGCTATTGCAACAAACTTGGAAAGCTTGGAATTTGTCTTTTAATTCAAACAAAGAATTTTTCCTATAAGAAAGAGCTGTTACACTTGAGCTATTGCAACAAACTTGGAAAGCTTGGGATTTGTCTCTTAATGCAAACAAAGAATTTTTATTTAGCTTTTCATGCCAAGAAAGAGCTGTGTTACACTTGAGCTATTGCAACAAACTTGGAAAGCTTGGAATTTGTCTTTTAATGCAAATAAAGAATTTTTTATTTAGCTTTTCATGCAAACTAGAAATGTTAAAAACATTGACTTTTAGTTCTCATGAGCACATGTACATATCATTCTCGTGAAGAATTTTTTGGCATTGTTATGCACTTATGTTCAAAGAAAACAAACTTGCTTCTAAAATGTGTTTTTCAAAAATTGTCCTCGCATTTAAAAACTATTCCATGGTAAGCAAAGTAATTTCCATCTATGCACTTGCTTACAGGATTCATGTTCAAGTGTAGATACCAACTTATTTCTTTACCTAAAAATTGGGTTGCGTCATACATAAAGAACATTATACAATGAGAGTGTACCCACGGGAAAAAAAATTTGTTTGGAAAAAACGTAAAGGATATGTGGTAACAGCTTGCCCTCCCATAAATTAGAGCCTACAGTCGTATTATCACAAGGTAAAGCAATTAAAAAACTTACCCATACAAAACAAATATTGATGGGATGGACTTGCTGCTATGTAGCCTACCTTGTTGAAAAATATTTTGTAGTGCATATTGTTGTGGCTTCAGAAATGTTAAAAATTGCAATGGCATGATGCGAGCTTTGTTCTTTCTCCCTTGTCGCTAAGGATAAATAGTGATAACTAACCAATCTACCACTAGAATTAGATACATCATCAAGCCTTTTCTTTCTCTTACAAATTATCGGTCACGATTCAAACAAATCTACCTATATCACTAGATGCTGCCAAGCAATGCTCTTCAACTCAAAACTGCCCTATTTCAAATCCCTGTTCATAAAGATGAGAATTCCCGATATTTTTTTTAATCAGGAGTATTATGAAAGGCTTAATAGTGAATAGTAACTAGCGACTTTTAGAAAATATGACACCAACTTCATGCTCGTGCAACAAAATGTGAATAGAACACCATTGTCAATTAACTGTGACCAAAAAAGAAGTCACAAAAATAAATAAGTTACATAACAGGAAAAATTGACTTTGCCCTTTCAAAAGTTCACAACTATACACTAGTTACATCCATTACCCATTGGTTGTAGCTAGAAGAAGCTATGGATTCTAATAACCAAGTATGAGCTGCATATTGTGCTCCTGTAGCATTTGCAAGAGACCTAGCTTCCTTTAACCTATTCTAAACTATCTTGTCTTTGCCACTGAGTTTATTGATTTCGGGAAGTTCTACATTGTAAAGCACAATAGTACTCTGGCACTCTGGTTCGCCCATTATAGGATTTCGGTGTAGGACTAATCCTCCTGCAGTTGAAGCCAAATATTGTAAGTATCCTTTTGAAGAGGAAACAAAGTCACCACTGAGATAAAAGCTTAGCCCTTCAAACAACTTTGGTGCCTGTAATAGCGAAATATGGGAGTCTTCCTACTCTAGGAAATGGAAAAATATATTTTGAACATGAATATTATAGGAAATATTATAATGTAATAGAAAATTTCTAACGTTGTGGAGAAAATAATAATATTATACATAAAATTTGAACTGCCATCAATAGTTTGGCGAGGGGTCAATTTGTCAAAACATAGCCAATTTACCAACTAGAAATTCTAAAATGTTTTTCCTTGGTATATTTCCACACCTTTTTCTCAACTCGAGCTTGACCACACTTTGGTCCCTCAAAGGTGCCATGGATATCGTGAGTTATTTCAAATAGCTCTTCATTTACTGGATGCCTGCTTCCATACATGCAACAATCCCCGAAATCATACTTTTTCTGTAAATGAGTATGACCTGTGAATGAGTATGACCTTTAGATGAAGATGAATTTTTAGTAATGTGAAGGAATTCTTAGAATGAATATACACCAGAAGCATTTAAGAAAAGGAAGTATATATAAGGACATTTGAAGACATCATCCAAGACTATCAAATAAACTTACAATCTATCTTCAGAACCCACTTCCCTTCCAATATTGACATCAAAAATTTCAGTGTTCTTCTACAAGCACCATCTGCATCGGTAGAGGCAACCACATGGGTCACAGCAGGACTCCATGTTTTTGATATCATTGAACCAGTGAGTCTTGCATAATTATTAAGTTGCTCCTGCATTACAAATGAGACTTGCTGAGAACAAATATCACATAGTTTAAATAAGCAAGTAGACTTGAAGTTAACACACATGTAAAGAGAAAACGTATGCAATACCTTCTGAGCAGAATCCAATGTAGAACCACACAGAACCCATTTACATTGCCATTCCAGCGGCCATGTCCAAGCATGACTTTCCTGGAAACCTTTATCAGCTTGTCGTCTACCCGGGCTTTTGTCTCCTCTGAAAATGTTGAATGGGTAAAAGAGATAGATAAGTGAAATCCAATAAAGTATTGAGATTTAAAAATCAAATACTCCCACAACTTAAAGTAAATTTATGATATGACCTAAGTGGTGTTCTCTTATTAGGAAATTGTTGCCCCCTTCTTGATAGGGAACTGTTGTGCTTTGAACTTGTACATTATCTCCTTTCATTTGGAAACTTGAGTGTTGAATGAGTAGGACAGAGCATTACATAATTGTCCTGCAAAAAACAAGGGAAACAAAAAGGCACAATCCCCTCTAAATTTTATGTCTGTAAACCCTCTTAATTTTTATGTCTATAAACCTGAAGAATGTTCTTCAGAAGACTTAAGAGACAAGGTTTCAAATTCTTACAGCATCCCATCTGCATTCTGGAGTATAAATGGAACATGGGACATGAAAGCTCTTACGACACTTTGTGAAACAACAACCTAGAGCAGCCCCCTTGACTCCACATATAGTGCATTTGATTCCGTTGCCTCTTGCAGCTTCAGCTTCCAAATTCATCACACAATCATCATTGAAATAGACATCTTGTGTCCTAAATTTGTCCAAATTTTAATTGAATTAAAATCCATGCTAAATTTCAAAGCAGGTATTAGACATAAACGGCATAGACTATGTGAACAATAATCATTCTAAAGGATATGCTGGAATGGACTTCCTCTGTTAAAATTTTAACAGTACGAGTAATTTTATTGTTTCATAGAAGTGCTAAAAAATGTAAAGAAAAATTTGAAAATGTGAACAAGTACTACAAGAGGACCAAGGTTGGAAGGTCTGGCCAATAAGACGAGAAAACCTACAAGTTCTTCAACCAGTTGGAGGATTTATATGGAAACACCGAGGACATTGCCATTGTGGAAAACAACCCAAGCATAAACAACACTATCATGGCTGCTTCCAATCGCGAGTTACAGGCCACGCCCAGTCCTCCTCCTGCGGTTGCTGCTACAAATAGATCGGAAGAGATGCAAATTCCAGAAGAGATAAAACCTCCTGTTGCTGCAGAGCTGAGTCCCATGAGTTTTTCGACTGAGTCGTCGGATGAAACGCATGATGATAATAATATTTCAGCCACTCGGAGCAGTAGAAAAAGAAAGCGGATTACCACCAAGAAAAAACTGATGCTGCAGAGCTAAGTCCCATGAGTTTTTTGACTGAGTCATCGGATGAAATGCATGATGATAATAATATTTCAGCCACCTGTGCTTGCTACCCTCTAAGGAAAGATGTCGTTGTTTGGAGATCAGGTCAACACAGGTAGAGATAACCTTTTATTGCATCTTCTTTAGATGATGAGTCTTTGAAGGAGATAAGAAACATCTTCCATGGTTTATAAGGAGAACCTGAGGAGATTGGGGTTCACTCCTAATCCATTGATTGGAGCTGGCCTCATTCTTTGAGATTGTATGGAAATCATCTTCCCACTGCACATGATTATTAACAAAAGAGGAAAAGGCTCTCAACTAAACATCCCCTACATAGGAAATAGGATTAGAGCGAGAATCACCAAAACATGCCATATTGTGCAAATGTAATTCACACAACAGATGCTGCTCAAGAAAGCTGCTTGACAAAAAGGTCTCTAAGAAATGAGAAGGAATCAGCACTTGATAAGGTCTACCCTCATGTAAGGCCTTCAATTTGAACAGGGTCATTTTTTCATACATAAATACTGGATAGGAAGGAGATGGGTCTCTTGAACTCAGCAGCTCCCAAGAGAGGGCATACATTAGGTCCTTTTCTTTTTGCATGAATTTGAATTCCTTCAACTCATCCAATTCTTTTTGCATCTCTTCCATTTGAGATCTATGAAGAGTTGATTCCTCTTCCCACTTCTCTCTCAACTCCTTGACAGTCTTCCTATGTTCAAAGAGAGGAACCATCCCTTCTCGACACTAATCAATATGATTTTTCCATTTGGCTAACTCCAGCTGTAACAAAGAAATATTTTTCTCCAAACGTTGAATCCTTCTATCCTCCACATCCTTATCATCATCATAATCCAAATTAATGATGTCTTGAGATAGTTTCATTTTTACCTTATCACCAGATGTCCTAACTTCCTCATTTTGAATTGGCAGTGTAACATCTTCCTCTTCCATCAATGTTGCAATGACCTCTGCTTGTGTTCCAATCTCAACAATTAATTTTGAGGATGCTGGTTCTTGTGTAATAGCATCCTTTTCCTGTACTTCAAGCTCGGAAGCTTCAATTTGTGCTACTGATTCAACAAATAATTTCGAGAATACTCATTCTTGTGTAACAGTACTCTCTTCCTACATACCAAACTCAGCAGCTTCAATATGAGTTACAGTCTCAACAAATACTTTTAGGAATGTTGGTTCTTGTGTGGCAACATCCTTTCTCTTCACTTCAGTCTCAGCAATTTTAGTCTGAGTTGCAATTTCAGTAAACATTTTTAAAGACACTAGTTCTTGTGTAACGTCTTTCTCTTGGGCCTCAATATCAACAATTGCTGTCTGGGTTGCAATTTCACTAAATATTTTCAAGGATGCTGGTTCTTGTGTAATAGCACCCTGTTTTTCAATTTCTTCAAATTGTTAAGGTTGTTCTTGAATTACCTCGATATCTTCTGAAAGATGAGACTAGTCCTGACATAATTCAGTATTTCCTAATGGATGGGATTGCATTCCTTCATCTCCCCCTAGTTCCAAATCAAGGATTAGGTCTATCTCTGGCTCATTCTCCTCCATCATCTCTATTGCAGGCTTCTCAATGTCCTCTAAAGGATGAGACTGGCCCTAGCATAGTTCAGTATTTTCTGATGGCTGGGATTACATTTCTTCATCTTCCCCTAGTTCTAGAATAGAGATTAGATCTATTTCTGGCTCATTCTCCTTCATCAACTCCACTGCAGGTACACTTTCTCCTTCTTGCCTTGCTTGTACAGGCTCTTGTGCTACCAATCCCAGCACTATGACTCTGTGCCCTGCAGATTTAAATATGTCTCCACATTCGGGGCATACCATTTCTCCTTGTTCTTCATTTCCCAAAACATGAGATGAATTTTCTAACAGATCCGCAGCTTCCACTAATGTATTCAAGCCCTTCTCTACCCAATTTCTAGTTGCTTCCTTCCATTTCTCCAATTCCTTCCGAACCAATTGTACCTCCTCCTTCAGCAGGTCATTTTCAAAAAGAAGGTTTTCAATTTGGGGCTCTTCCACAGCAGGTTCTTGTGTAACAGCCGGTGATTTGGGGTTTAAAATGGGAATTTCTATGCCTGCCCCAGTTGCACATGTTGCTTCTGTTGTGGGATTCTCAACATTTTCCCCAATTGCACATGTTGTTTATGCTGCTGTAAGAGATCAAGTCCTTCTCTTCTTCACTCCCAATGGCTGGCCTTCACTGCATACTGCTATTGTTGCTGTAACAGCTCTGGCTTTTCTCTTTTTCGCTGGGGTATATGTCTGATCCTTATTCCCTGAACTTTTTCTTCTTTTCTATGACACAAGGGTTTCTAAATTTTTAGAAAGGGGCATGAATTCCTCCTCTTCAACATTAGTTCCCCTTATTTCAGGGGAGGATGCGACATCCAACACCTCCTTATTTCCTCCTTCTGCTGCCTCTTCCTTGCATTCTTCCTTTTGCATTGCAACTTCTGTAGCTGTAGCTTCCACTGTCGCAGCTTAAACAGCTGCTCTAGTTTCAGCTTCCTCTGCTGCAGCTGCTAATGATGCCATCTCCACTGCTTCAGCTGCCACCCTAACCGTAACTTCAATTGGGTATGTTTCTTTCTCAATAGGGTTTGTTGTTTTTGAAGCTTCCAATATCACTGCCTCATTCGCCATCGGTTCCATCATATCCCCTTCTGCTACAGGGTTTGTTGTTGTCGCAGCTCCCCCCATATTTACCTCTTGTACCTGGTCTTCCAATGCTCCATCCCTCCCCCCAACTGAATTGGAGGAACTCTGGTCCTCAGTTACCCTCTCAACCCCTCCTATTGCCACGGCGGGTGCTCGGGGTACCCTTGGCCGAGCTACAAATTATTCCCATGTCAAATTCTGGTGTGCAAGGGCCCGTAAGACTAACAATTTAATTAGCCCATGGTTTGAGAGGGAAGATAAGGGATGTCGAGCACCCTTGACATACCCATCCATAGTTTGCAGAGATTGTAAAAGATAAAAAGGCATATTTAACAATCTGTGGTGGCGTAAATGTGAAAGGAGGTAAAATTCATATATGTAAACCACTTTGTACCTACCTTCACAGGAAATGTATTTCTTGATGAAAGTCACCACCTAGTTCCAAGGATTTGGCAAGGATTCCAGGGCTACGCCTCAGCCATGTGGCCGAACAACCTATCCTACGGCCAAAAAGTCTGCAGTTGCAGTCAAATTATGGCACTTCCGACCAAACCATTGCATCCTAGTTCTGGGAAATCCTGTTACTTCCACCATGATTGCTTCTGAAACATTAACTCTGATGCCTCGAACCTCTAAATGAGTGCTGGTTAAGTTTTGGGAAAACTCAAGTGTGGTTTCTTCATGAAAATCATTCAACCGCTGGAAATATTCAACCCATCCAGCTTCCTGGAAGATGGTAAAAACCTCTTTGTTTGCACGGAAAGGCTCTATGCTGACAATTTTGTGTCGTACCGGGATTCCCATATTGCAAGACTGTCTGTAAATTTTGCTACCAATAGAATGAGTTACAGTCTCATACGTCGAGCTACCGCATGCAGAATGAGCGATGGATAGCCGAAGGTTGGTTTGGGTATTTTGGGAAAGGTGGCACAGTTATTTTTGGAAATTAGCACGACCATTTTTGGTATAAAAGTGGTGACAGGTTGTCACACGAGGCAGGTCGAATGGCAGTCAAAACTGAAAGTAAAGGACGAATCAGACATCGTTGTCGTTGCAGCGGATTGGCTTAGGATAGCTGACATGGACTAATGACAAAATATACTCATTATCGATTATTGCATTTAGTCATGCCTAATTATGTTTATGATTAAGATGTCATACCTTGAAATGTAATGCCAAACCATCGTGTTCCAAGGGAGCGCCTTTCCACGGTCACATCATTGATAGGATCATCAATTCGTACATGCGCCCACGACTTGACCATTGTCGAGTGGCAAATAAAGTACATCCACATTGGCATAGATCATAAAAATATGTGGTAGATAGGTAAGCTTTTAATGTTCATTGTGGAGAATGGAGGACACTAATACTGATGAGCAGAGATAGAATGAGGTGTCAATTAGGAATTAGCGGAATCGCAGTTGCCAAAAGTAGGAGAAATGGGAAAATTTAGCTGTTACAGCTGCTCGAAATAGGAAAAAGAAGCACTTTTAGCAATGTTACAGCTGTGCGGAATAGGAAAAATAGACATCTTGGTGGTAAGCAGATGTTGCAGTTGCGCGAAATAGTAAGAATAGGCAATTTTAGTGGATGGTGCAGCTGCAAGAAATAGGAAGGATAGGCAACTTTAGCGCATGTTGCAGCTGCGCGAAATAGGAAGGATAGGAAACTTTAGCGGATGGTGCAGCTGCGCGAAATAGGAAGGATAGACAACTTGGCGGTGTCGTAGCTACTAAAAATAGGGGAAATGGGCGATGTTAGCGAATGTTGCAGCTGCGGTAAAGAGAAATAAGCCATAGCTAGCAATGTTGTAGCTGCGTGGAAAAAGAGACTTGGGTGAGATATAGCGGTGTTGCAGTTGAAAAAATAGAGATTTGGGAGGGTTTTAAGCAGTGTTGCAGCTGCGGGAAAAAAATATAGGCCATTTGGAGTGGTGTTGCACTGCAAAAATAAAGATTTGGGCGGGATTTTAGCACTATTGCAGCTGCAGGAAAAAGAGAAATGAACCATATTTTGTTGAGTAACTTATTTCTACAACATTATTTTATTCCAAGGAATTATTCACAGATAGGGGGATCAACCAAAATCCCACAGTTTCTTGGACCAAGTTGCGACTGCCTCCATTCGAGTGATCTTCCACGCCAAAAACCTGTTCAGAGTTCTTAAAAAAACAAAAACACATCAAAACTGAAAAATAAAATAAAATCAAAGAAAAGAAAATGATTTATTTATATACAGAAAAATTTATGCAGAATTGCAACAGCCTTTTAAAAATGATCCGGGACAGGGAAAAGTCCTTTCTCCGGAATCAATTGGTAACCTGGATCAGCTACAACATGTGAAATAAATGTGTCCCTTAAAACAGGTTTATGATACAGTCGCAACCGATGACCATTGGCAAATAATGGTGTTTTGTTTTCGTCGATGGTGATCAATCGAACTGTTCCATTGTCAAACACTCTGTCTACCTGGTAGGGTCCCAGCCATCTCGTTCGTAGTTCTCCTTTGAAATACCTTTTAAACTGTGAATCATACAACAGATCCCAGTCTCCCTCACAAAAGACTTTCTTCTTTATAAATTTGTCATGCCACTTGGAGCACTGTTGTTGGATCAAGGCTGTATGATGAACTGCAATTGTGCGCTTCTCATCCAACTCATTTAGCTGATTCAAATGGTTCCTATGAGCTTCTATTAAGTCAAGGTTTGCTTCAATGTCTGTCTTCAAAGTTCTGATTTCAAATTCAATCGGGAAGACAACATTGTTAGTTTTTCAGAAATTTCAATATGATCTATGATCTTAACTAAGAGAATAACATGTACAACATATCTACAGCATATCAATCATGGACGCAATAATGCAAGCACACAAGAGACACAGAGTTTCACCGGGGAAAACCAAGAAGGTTAAAAATCCTGCAACTTCCTCAGAGATAGATAGAGCAATGATACAACCCAAGCATAAGATATATACTCCTAGCAGTAGCTTCTCCTCCTCCACTAGTGCGCCACTCTCCAATGAGTGTGTGAGTGAGAAGTGAATGATCAAATAGAGTGCCTCTCGCACTCTATTTATACTTGACTTGACTTGCCTAATAACCTTTACTAGGTCAGCCTTAACTTAACCACATAACATAATGCTGACAGGGCCGACCCACAATAGGGTGGTCTAATAACACTTTAACCCACATGACTTATACAGGGTCGACCCCATCAAGGTGGTCTAATAACCCATCAAGTATAAGTTACGACACTTACAATATAAATGATGACACTTTCGTATAGAGGAATAATAACATCTCTATAGGAATACAAACACTTCCGTATAGAGGAATAATAACATATCTATAGAAATACAATATACATAGGTGAAATACATTCCAAAGTTACAATTACATCAACACTCCCTGTTAACTAGGAAGGTATTTCTCGACACAGGTCTTCTAGCACAAGTCTTCTTCTCTAGATCATCGTCACTGAATCATCGTCATCGAATCATCATCATCGTCACTGCTTTTTCTATCTCATCAATCTCTAATCTACTCATCATAGGAACTTCTACAGATCCAGTCCTTTTTCATACTAGATGTAGGCCCACCACCTATAGGTCTTCATCATCACTAGCCATACTGTGGAATCCTCAGGACTTATTACGTACATCACAAACCCTCGCAAGAGCATCCCAAGACTTATTACGGGCACACAGCCCAACCTATCGAATCTACCAGGTTTTATATGTGACCCTCATCAAAAACCCTCGAAAGAGCATCCCAGGACTTATTACGAGCACATAGCCCAACCTATCGGATCTCCCAGGTCTTACATGTGACCCTCATCACAAACCCTCAAAAGAGCATCCCAGGACTTATTACGGGCACACAGCCCAACCTATCGGATCTCCCAGGTCTTACATGTGATCTCCACTACAAACCCTCGAAAGATCATCCCAGGACTTATTACAGGCACACAGCCAACCTATCGGATCTCCCAGGACTTACATGTAGTCACCACTACAAACCCTCAAAAGAGCATCCCAGGACTTATTACGGGCACACAACCCAACCTATCAGATCTCCCAGGAATTACATGTAGTCACCACCACAAACCCTCGAAAGAGAATCCCAGGAATTATTATGGGCACACATCCCAACCTATCGGATCGCCCAGGTATTACATGTGGTCACAGGACAAACCCTCGAAAGAGCATCCCGGGACTTATTACGGGCACACAGCCCAACCTCTCGGATCTCCCAGGTCTTACAAGTCCTCTCAAGCACAACCTGTCCATGGCCACAGAGCATCATCCTGATACTCACCATACATCATCCTGATGTACATGATCATCCTGATCATCATCACTGCATCGTCCTGATGCATGTCATCATCGCATGATCATCCTGATCATCATCACTGCATCATCCTGATGCATGTCGTCCAGAGCATCGTTCTGATACTCATCACACATGATCATCCTGATCATCGTCACTGCATCGTCCTGATGCATGTCGTCCAAAGCATCATCCTGATACTCATCACACGTGATCATCCTGATCATCGTCCTGATGCATGTTGTCCAGAGCATCATCCTGATACTCATCACACATGATCATCCTGATCATCATCATAGCATCATCTTTATGCATATCGTCCAGAGCATCATTCTGATACTCATCACACATGATCATCCTGATCATCGTCATAGCATCATCATGATGCATATCATCTGGAGCAACATCCTGAAGCTCATCATCCATGATCATCCTGATCATACAATGCATCCACTTGATGCATACATAGTATCTACCTGATACATATCATCATACATGATCTACCTGATCATACAATGTATCCACCTGATACATAAACAAATACATGATCCACCTGATCATATAATGTATCCACCTGATACATATCAACATACATGATCCACCTGATCATCCATCTGATACATATACGTGATCCAACTGATCATAACAAGCATCCAACATGATGCATATACATATACATGATCCAACTGATCATAACAAGCATCCAACATGATGCATATACAGAGCAGTAACTGGAGCATTGTCCTGATGTTCACCATCCAGTGCTTACATCCACAGCCATGGGAAGGATCCTCCTCTCACCATGCTTGGAATGGCTTCAACAAATGTGTCCATCACTTCTTCCTCGAAGTGTCATCAATCTGAAGAACACCAAGCCTCTCTCTGAAGTACTCAAACTTCACTCTGGCTAGTGGTTTCGTTAACACATCTGCAACCTACTCATCCATCGCAACATACAAGAGCTTCACTGCTCCTCTCTACACCATATCCCTGATATAGTGATATTTGATCTCAATGTGCTTCAACCTATCGTGGAACATCGTGTTCTCAGACAGCTTCACACAACTCTGGTTGTCACAAAAAGATACCAATAGCCTCCAATGGGAGATCAAATAACTTAGACAGTAGCTTCCTCAGCCATACTTCCTCACAACTAGCCAAACAAGCTGCAACATACTCTGCTTCGGTTGTACTCAGTGCTACACAGGACTGCTTCCTGCTAAACCAAGAGATCACACCTGATCCCATACTGAAGCAACACCCAGAAGTGCTCTTCCTATCTGTAGCAGTGCCTGTCGAGTCTGAATCAACATAACCATGCAGGTTAAACTTTTGACTCGCATCATACTTGAGCCCATAATCAACTATACCCTTCAAGTACCTCAAAATATGCTTTAGAGCAACCGGGTGAACACTTCTCAGATCCGTCAGGAACTGGCTCAATGTGTTCACCGCAAAGCAAATATCTAGTCTCATATTCGTCAGGTACATCAAGGACCCAATCATCTGACGATACATCATGACATAAACCGGCTCAGATGAAGCATCACACAGAAGCTTCAGGTTCGATGCCATAGGTGTGGCCATGGCCTTGTAGTCCATCATCCCAAACCTCTTCAGGATCTCTACTTCATACTTCCCTTGTCCAAGGAAGATTCCATCTGCACTCTGCCACACCTCCATGCCTAGAAAATAGTGCATCATCCCCAAGTCCTTCATCTTGAACTCGACAGCAAGCTTCCTCTTCGTATCGGCAATCAATCTATTATCACCTGTAACAAATAGGTCATCCACATACAAAAGTAGTATCACTGGATTTCCTTCCTCAACCTTGTAGTAAAGTTTGGAATCCGCTTTACTCTTGGTAAAGCCCAGACTGGATAGAAAGCTTTCTATCCTCCCATACCAAGTCTTGGGAGATTTCTTCAAGCCATACAAGGATTTCTTCAACCTGCACACATATGACTCTCTGTCATGTGTCTCAAAACCAAGTGGTTGCTCCACATACACTTCCTCCTCGACTACACCATTCAAGAAAGTTGTCTTGACATCCATCTGGTGTATTTTCCATTTCATCACTGCAGCCAAAGTAAGTACTGATCTGATGGAAGTGTACCTGGCTACAGGAGCAAAAGTTTCTTCATAGTCTAACCCCTCTTTCTGGGAGAATCCACGAGCTACAAATCTCGCTTTGTATTTCTCTATGCTGCCATCTATAGCATGCTTGATCTTGTAGATCCACTTGGAAGTCACCACTGACTTCCCATCAGGTCTTGGGACTGCATCCCAAACATTATGATCGATTGGTACTCCTCGATCATGGCATTCTTCCTGAATCCTAGGAACTTCAATATCTTCAATAGATAACGTTTTTGCTGAAAAAATGTTGTATTCCTTCTTTTGTAGGTGATGGTATACGATGTTTCCTACAAAACAAGTTAAATTTCATGATTAGAAACATCTCATAGTTTTCAGAACAAATTCTTACACATAAGGAAATATGTCATACGGTCATGCAATTATCTTAACCAATGCTTCAATACAACATTTATCCATATCCTGTAACTTTCTAGATGCCTTCCAATCTCTACCAGAACATTGTTAAGAGTGTGCACAACTCCCAACATGTCAGCAAAGAGGTTTCATTCTAGATAAGTAGCAATGGAATGTTGTACAGTGCCATAGGCCACTTACCCATCACATGCATATTAGTAGTATACTGTTCATTAATGCAATTATTCTAATATGCATAATACACACCCTAATTCTAGGAACATAAGCATATACATCATTAAACAATATTATTTAAACAAACAAATATGCAGGAAATGATAATTCAAATACTTATCTTTGTTTGTTTGTTGATTGGACTCCCTCTTAATCTTTGCTTCCTTGCAGTAACTACTGGAGTGTTCTCCCTCTTGATCTGGATTATCTGTCATATCCATCCTGGACCACTATGCATGCTTAAATGTGCACTAGTGTCATGATTGTGCTGTCCTCAAGATCTCATGCATAATCATACATTCATTAGTATAATCTCAAAATAAGATAATCTTAAACATGTATAGTCAAGATCATTTCATACAAACATAATTTATCACAATTCTTTTACTCATGCATATTCCTATTTGACCATAGGACTTTTCTGGTTAGTCATATCATCAATCAAAGTAAGAAGCATAATATGCCTAAACCCATGATTACTCAAACCTATAACTTCATGAATAATTATTATCAATCATGCCAAGTATACTTATATAAGAAATCCTAACACAAGGTATGATTCTAACTTGATATAGGAAAAACATACCTAGATTAGCATGCTAGCAAGTTATGTCTAACATACCCACATGATGTCTTCTTGTTCTCTCAAATGACTTGTGCTAGTGACCTGCATATCTCATAAGTTAACCATTGTGGAACCAAATTATACATACCTTGTAAGTAGAGCTTCTATGTGATTCATGACTATGGATGAGTCTTTTGTCTTCATGTCACCATGGTCATATGTTCTTGATCTAGAACTTGATTTGTCTTTCTAGATGTACCTTTAATATTAGCGGATAACATCATCCTCATACAAGACCACAATGCATTAGTACAATCATAAGTGTCAACACCCTAATCAATGAATATCTACATTCATAATTTTATTAAGGTGATACGACAAGTCTAAAGTTAATCAAGATTGTACTAACCTTAATGAAGACAAACATACCATAAACTTAATCATGAACAGATCTCGAAACATACCTAGATGAGTCATACCTTTCGAGATTTCTTGTAATCTTCTTATGTAAGGTCTTAGCCTCATCTCCCTCTGAAACAGGAACTTCTTCACTTATGCAGGTGACCAATCCATTCTCTTCTAGGATTAACGTAATCCACCTGATTTGCAGAAACTAGATCTGAAGCTGGATTAGGGTTTGTCAGGGAAACCCTACAATTTTATAATTTGAATTTCAAACATCTGAAAGGATAGAAAGATGCACCTTGATGAGCTGATCGACCTGGTATACTCAGAATTTGAAAACTACAAAGTTTCACCCCTCACATTTGCTTTTCAATCTTCCGGATTCACTAGAGAGGACCCTGAATTAGGGTTTGAGTTTCCCGGAGCTTCACCCAACCAAATAGTTTGATCTAAAGCTCTAAACTTCGATTGTTCCAAGGAGCTTCCAGCTATGGTCACAGATTTCAAAAATTCCCATTTTTCCAGAAGCCCTAATTTTTCACCTTTCCGATCAAAGTCCTGAACTAGGGTTTTATCAAGCCCGGCCTTCAACCAAAAAATTCGATCTTGGTCTCAAAATTTTGATTTTGATGAGGAGCATCCATCCGTAGTCTCCAATTACAAAAATTCTGACTTTCTCCGAAGCCCTAAATTCCCGGAGCCATGAATGAAGGTGCTCAAAATCCAATTATGTTTTGATAGAAATATGTACCTAGTTGTTTCTGGTGTAACTCAAAAATTTCAGATCCACAAGGTCTGAAAATTCTTTGTATGGTAGCCTGACTAGTTATCTTTCCAACCCCATAGGTCTGACCTCAAATGGATTCTCTGAGAGAGAGTTATGCCAAGTGTCGTAACGTGACCTGTTTATGGGATAAAACAAGAGAGTGAACTTGTACGGAGTGCCACATGTCACTAGTTCACTTTCGGCCTCTGAACCTTCGTCCTGTGAAATTAAAGTCCATTCCCTACCTGTCACTTTTTACGAAATTTCATTTGGAGCTTCCTATCCCAAGTTGTGAACTTTTTTCCTAGATCGCTTGTTTATGACTGAGATATGGAAGAGGCAAAAACCCTAGATTGTACAAATCATAAAACACAAAGTACAATGAATTAGAAGTTGTGATTTAGATACAAGGTACATTGAGATCTTATATTCGACCGGTAAAAGTTTCAGATCCTGAAACTTTGCCAAAATGGATTTATAGCGAAATTTCTACGATGGCTGGTTTTTCTATATCAAGCCCTAGCTTCGCAAGTGCAACAAGTGTCATAAATGCCATACCATGCCTTATTTCAGGCTAGCTCTGATACCATGTTAGTTTTTCAGAAATTTCAATCTGATCTAGGATCTTAACTGAGAGAATAACATGTACAGCATATCAATCATGGACACAATAATGCAAGCACACAAGAGACACAGAGTTTCACCGGGGAAAACCAAGAAGGTGAAAAACCCCGCAACTTTCTCAGAGATAGATAGAGCAATGATACAACCCAAGGATAAGAGATATACTCCTAGCAGCAGCTTCTCCTCCTCCACTAGTGTGCCACTCTCCAAATAGTGTGTGAGTGAGAAGTGAATGATCAAATAGATTGCCTCACGCACTCTATTTATATTTGACTTGACTTGCCTAATAACCTTTACTAGGTCGGCCTTAACTTAACCACATAACATAATGCTGACAGGGCTGACCCCCAATAGGGTGGTCTAATAACCCTTTAACCCACATGACTTATACAGGGTCGACCCCATCAAGGTGTTCTAATAACCCATCAAGTATAAGTTACGACACTTACAATATAAATGATGACACTTCTGTATAGAGGAATAATAACATCTCTATAGGAATACAAACACTTCCATATAGATGAATAATAACATCTCTATAGGAATACATATACATAGGTGAAATACATTCCAAAGTTACAATTACATCAACAAGCATTCTTTCCATATACCAATTCATATGGGGAAAAACCAGTAGTGTTGCGCCATGTGGTGCGATAAGCCCATAGTGCCTCCGGGAGTCTGTCAGCCCAATCTTTACGGTGGCTTTTCACTGTTTTTGTTAAAATAGCCTCAATAACCTTATTTGTGCTTTCCACTTGGCCATTGGCCTGTGGATGATATGGTGAGCTTATTTTGTGTTGAATGTGAAACTTCTGTAATAGGGCTTCCAATTTGTGAGACACGAACTGTGGTCCACCATCTATAATGATTTCCTTGGGTATTCCAAATCGAGTAAAAATTTATTCATACAGGAAATCAATTTCAGCCTAATCATTGGCTCTAACCAAGGCTACAGCTTCCACCCATTTTCTCATGTAATCTGTGCAAACCAATATGTGAACTTTCTACTTCGAGGGAGGATTGATAGGCCCTACGAAATCCAAAGCCCTTCTATCAAAAGGTTCAACCACAAGTTGTGGCTGAAGAGGCATTTCATCTAATCTATTCGGCTGGCCCATTCTCTGGCAGTTGACACAAGATTGAACATCCTTTTTCACATCCTTAAACAATGACGGCCAATAATAACCCATCCTTAAAACCTTATGACCTGTCCTTTTATCAGCAAAATGTCCCCCACGGGGCTCATCATGGCAAGCTTTCAGGATACTATAATTTTCATCTTCTCTTACACATCTTTTGATTTCCAAATCAAGACCTGTGTAGAAAAGATGTTCATCCAACCAACAGTGTCTAGCACTCTGTTGTATGATCCTTCTTTTTTCTTTCTTTGACAAATGTGCTAGAAGCTTACCTGCAGCCAAGTAGTTAGCAATATCTGTGTACCATGGGGAATGAGCTGATACTGCAAACAAATGTTCATCAGGGAAGAAATCTTTGAATGGTAAACTGTCATCATTATTAGTAAGTTGAGATAAAAAGTTAGCAACAACGTTTTCCTTTCCTAGTCTGTCAATAATTGTAATGTCAAATTCCTGTAACAGTAACAGCCATCTAGTTACTCTAACATTCGTGATCGGTTTATTCATTAAGTATTTGATGGCTGAATGGTCAATGTGCACAAAAGTGGAATATCTAGTAATGTAGTGTCTAAATTTGTTGATGGCATAGACAATGGAAAGTAACTCCTTCTCTGTAATAGTGTATTTCAGTTCAGCAGGGGCCAGGTTCTTACTAATGTAATAAATTGCATAGGGAACATGACCTTCCTGTTGTCCCAATACTTCCCCAATGGCAGTATCTGAAGCATAGGAGAAGATGTGAAAAGGCAGAGCCCAATTGGGCCCTCATAAGATAGGTGTTGTAGAGAGCCTTTTCTTAAGTTTAGTAAACGTTTTTTGGCATGCATCATTCCAATCAAACTGTGCATCCTTCATCAACAGGGTGAACAAAGGAGAAGCTAGTTTGGAAAAAATTTCTATGAATCTTCTATAATAACCAACATGCCCTAAGAAGCTACATACATATTTTTGTGTTCCAGGAGTTAATATATTTTCAATTACCTTAATTTTGGATGGCTCTACTTGGATACCATCAGCAGAGTTGAAGTGCCCCAGAACTATGCCCTCGCTCATCATCATATGGCACTTTTCAGTGCTTAAAGATAGTTGGCTTTGTTCACAACGTTCCAAAATATTTTCTAAATTTTTCAACGCTTCTTTGAAACTACTACCGTATGGAGTGAAGTCATCCATAAAAATTTCCATGCAGTCATTTACCATCTCTGAAAAGATCCCTATCATTTCTCTATGAAATGTGGTCGGTGCATTGCACAACCTGAAAGGAAGTACCCTGTAAGCAAAAGTGCCCCAGGGATAGGTGAAGGTAGTTTCATCTTGGTCTTCTGGAGCAATCTGGATTTGGTTGTAACCACTAAATCCATCCAGAAAGGAAAAATACTTCTTTCCAGACAAGGTATCAAGGACCTGATCAATAAAAGGTAAGCGGAAGTGTTCTTTTTGCGTTGCTTTATTCAATTCTCTATAATATACGGAGACCCTCCATTTCCCATTCTTTTTTTTTACAACCATGAGTGGACAAACCCGCTCGCTGTCTGAAACTGGGTATATAAATCCTGCTTCCAAAATTTTTGGGATTTCTTCCTTCACTATGTCCCTTAAGTTTGAGTTCATCCTCCGTTGTGGTTGGCACACTGGCCTGGAGTCTCTTTTGATGTAATGTGATGGGTACACATATTAGAAGGAATACCCTTCATATCTGTGTATTCCCATGCGAAAGCTCCTTCATGTTTTTTGAGCAAAGTGATCGTCTATTCCAGCTCATTGGGCGCAAGATTCGGGTTAATTTTCAATGTTTTTCCTAGCTCAATTTCTACTGGGACACTTTTCGAATTTTTAAGTACTAGAATTATATTGGCATCACTTTCTAGAGTTTCTTCTATTAAATTTTCTTGTTATGTCCTCTAATGTATTGTTCAGAATTTGATAAACATGTTTATTAACAGACGTGGGTTCACTGATGAAACTATTAATAGTTTCATCCTCTATTTCATCCTTAAAATTTAAGGCTCTCCCTATTGTTAATAATGGTTGAACACCTTCCTCTTCCTCCAGATCCTCCCAAAGTGGAGTTTCAGCTTCTAGGCTTGGTCGAGATGGAGGGTATAAAGTTAGGATTTTAATATCAGTCCCATCTGAGATAGTCATGGACCTTGACCGATAGCTGATACAGGCAACTGTTGTGGCTAACCAAGGTCTTCCCAAGATCAGCGGGTGTCCCCCCAGCTGCGACTTCGGTTGTAAAACCAAGAAATCCGCAGGTTACTCCCACGAATCGACAGAGATTACCAGGTCATCCAAGATTCCCTCAGGCTTGATTGTTGATCTATCAACAAGTTCTAAAATGGTAGGGGTTGGCCGAAGATTAGTGAGTCCCAATTTTTTCACAGTTTCGATGGTCATAACATTGATGGCTGCGCCTAAATATACCAAGACATTTGGTATCTAAGTGTGTCCTATATGTACTGTAACAGTAGGGTTTCCAGGATCATCATATTTAGACACAGGATTCTTACCCATTATTAATTCATAAAGCTTTCCCAATACGTGGACAGGGAGGATCCCTCGGCTTTCTTCATGGTTTTCTAACACACAGATCTCTAACGGTCTTGGCATAAATAGGCACATCATGAAGGGCTTGTAACAAAACTCATCTCATAGCTAAAACTAATCTAACTTATCCATCTAGGAATTCAAAATACAATTATCTTCCTACAAGTATCAATCCATCAGTTACTGATCTAGGAATGAAATGAACTAGACTTACTTTTGCAAGAAGTTAAATCCTATAATTATCAAACTACAGTATTCAATCTCTATTGATCTAATTCATCTAGCAGCTGTTGTAACTCAATCATAATTTGTCTAATCTAGTGAATTCAAGAAAGATAAAACAGCAACCAGAAACTAGAGGTAAGCTTGGACTCTAATTTGATTAAATATTGGAAATCCTAGAAAGAATAAATGACTGAGAGGAATCAGATCTGAGCTTGGTTGTAACAGCTGATCTAACACACCATGCATCAAATAAAATAACCTACACAGTCGACTGTCACACCACACAGTTGCAACTATTCAGGATGCAATTATAAACTACCAAAGAAGAATGCAATTGTCAACTCACTATTGCAGCTCGCAGTAACACATCTAATGCAATTCCACACCACACAATAGGAAAGAAATTAAACTACCTACTTAACTCGGCGATCTCTGTGAGAAGGCGAGCCCTGGCCTTCTAACAAAGATGTCGTAGACTAACACACATTAAAACTCAAATATAAGAAACTCTGCTCCTTGTATTAGAAATAATGAATCACAGTCACAACTCTCTGTCTCAGCTTATACAATTAGAAATTCTCCAACCCCAAGCTCAGAACGCCTCTTTACATTTATCCCCATGACATGAAATCGTTACACCAAAATATCGGGAAGCCATGAAGATCTACGATCTCCAGGCTGTCGATTACAATTGGACCGTTACAGCCATAAGTGGAATTTAAATGAAATCGTTACATTAGGGGCTGAGCTGTTACATGCTATTCGCAGCCAAAGTAGATTCCAACTGAATGGACTGGATGATACTCAGATGCTCTGTTGTGACTCAGTCGCAGTTGGCCATGTGGAGGAATGCTCGAACTGTTGTAGCGATATGTGGAACCAAACCCAGGAAGGTACAACTGGTGCCACGTATGCCTCTTCTCCAAAGGTCAGCGAGCTGCTACACCTACGGTCCTGTAAAGGCTTCTGGGCTATCTTTATCGAATCAAACAATGTTATCACAACCTTAAAATATAGAGTACAAAACCATAAACAAATCATGCATTAATTGAATAAAACAATAATAGATTATACATGTTGCAATCCATGCTTTGCTTGGGAAAATATCTGCTTAGATCAAGGAATAGTTAGGAAAAACAAGGAAAAAGGTGTAGATAGGTGTAGGAAAAAAGGGGCTATTTTGGGTCCCAACAGTACCTTGACGTCGGCAGTATGACACCATACCGACATACTTTTGAAAACCTTATGGGCACATGTTCCAATGGTACCAAATCATTTTGAAACGAAGTAGTCTAAAACCACAACGTTTTGCCCCTTTTCATGTGGCTTTTTCCAACAAATTTCCTTTTTAAATCCAGTGAAATTCCAGGTGGGGCAGAGTTCCAAGGGTGTGGTGGCATATTTCCACTATGGAACTCTGCCCATGGGATTTTGGGCCCATTTTAAAGCGACCCAGATACTCAAAAAATCAAGCAAAGTTTAGCTCGATGGTAACGCTACCAAAATAGAGTTGTCGGATTCCGGCCACCAAGATGCAAAACATTGTGTTTTTAGACCATGCCTTTTGAAACCAAACATCAATAGCCTGGTGAAATAAAAATCACCTATCGATATGGGGCCAATAAATTAATATATGTTTACGAAATTTTGGGTGTCAATGCGTTGAAATGATAAAAACGTTTTTCCTACATTATGTTGATATACTGACATCAGTACAATGGACAACTGACAATATTCCAAAATTATAATAGTGTGATAAATACCAATGCCCAATTTAGTGTATCAATTCATTGCTTCTATGAAAACATAAATAAGTCACAAATTATAACTCATCATCAAATAATTCAATATCTCATGTGTAATGTCGTCGTTAGCACATAGGAAACACAATGCTACAAGTGCAATCTTGTTGAACATTTTGCATTTATGTCACAAATTCTAAATCATAATCGGAATAATGCAATATCTCATGTGCAAAGTCATCATTAGTACATTGGAAACATGTTACTATAGTTGCAACCTTGTTGAACATTTTGTATTTATGTCGTAAATACATTACAAATTCTAATTGGTTATTGGAATAACACAATATCTCATGTGAAAAGTCATCATTAGAATGTCAAAAACATGTATCTACAATTGCAACGTCGTTGAGCATTTTTGTAGTTATGTCATTGGGGCACAAGAATTTCAACATCATCTAAATTTAAAATAAAACAAGATAAATTATATGAATATTTTGGTACCATTGCAACGCTTATCAATGGAATTTCCATAAAAATAGTATGGGATTTGGATAAATTTGTACTCGTTTAAGAAAAATACAAATACAAGTTTACTAGAGCAATGAAAATGATGCTTAGGGATTTCATAGATCCTGAATTAAAATGAGCTATACATAATTTTCTAGAATAAAAAATCCACATAGGCTATTTTGTTGTCTTATGGACAAAGCATTGTATCACAAAAAATAATCATGTTAATGAAAACACTTACTTAAGGATGGCTCTCATGAACAAAGATTTAAGAGAGGTTTTAAAACATATCAATGTGAAGAATTGCATCATACTTAGATAGAACAAGATTTGCGATTTGTGGGAATTTGGTGAGTACTTTGATCCACAATATAGAATAATGTATGATTACCAAATCAAACCTAACATAACACTTTGATTCTGATTTTGGAGGTTAAGATGTTTCAACAAGTATAAAATAAAATTACACTTCCTTGATTAATGTTGTAAATCTAGTACTACTAATAAAATAGTCATATGCAATACCTTAAGAGTAGTTGCAAGTGCAATATGGGATTCCAAAAATTGATAATGAGAAGTGAATGTATAGTGTTTACTTACTCATTCCTTTCCAAAATATAGTGTTTATTTGCTCAAACATGGCTTTGATGATTAATGTTGTAAATCTAGTACTACTAATAAAATAGTCATATGCAATACCTTAAGAGTAGTTGCGAGTGCAATATGGGATGCCAAAAATTGATAATGAGAAGTGAATGTATAGTGTTTACTTGCTCATTCCTTTCCAAAATATAGTGTTTACTTGCTCAAACATGGCTTTGCAAGAATGATCAAAGGTTAGAATCGTTTAAATTTCAAAGCAAGTTCACAGTGAATTATGCAATAAACATTAATAGGCAATTGGTGATAGTTGAAATTTGAAAGTCGGACTAACTATGCAAAAAATAAAGAGCAATAGTAACGATTCATAAAGAATATAAACAATTGATCATAAATTGTAATCTTGTCTTGGACTATATGAAAATGATAATGTGAATATTATCAATAAGTTTAGAAGTCTCAATGACTCCCCTAAAGGATGACAACGATGTATTTACATGTTCTCGAAGTGCACAAAATTCTTTATTTGCACCTAGATGATGTTGCCACTTGTTAATGAAATCATTTAATCAAATAGGAAAAGGAAGAGTAGGAACATTTAGCACATACCATGTTTCTACAATAAAATGAATATTAATTAATTAATTGTGAAAATATATATAAATGCCAAGGTACCTAGGCAACTACTTTTAGAGAGAACTAAAATATCTAAAATTTAGACAATTTTTTATAACTAACACAGAAAACTACATTAGAGTTTAGAAATTTCCCCTATTTTCTAAATTTGAACAAAGTTTTGAATCAACAAATTCTCCACAATCATAACAAACTATGAAAAATCTACATGCCCGGATAACATAGAAAGACTTGTAAAATGCACCATAGGAAGAAAATGTAGTTAAAAGATCATGATTCTACTGGAAGGATACACTAAGTTATGCATCTCTGCAAAGTGGCCTTAATTCTAATATATAGACAAATATGTAGTGAATGACTTCAATGCCTCTATAGTTAAAATATGGCGATGCATTCAAGTCATGTAATAACTAAGTATTTACACGTTTCATACAAAAATGTTAATACAAGTGAAGCCTGGGTATTTTTTAAGTATTCTAATATTATACTTAAGTATAGTATTCTAGGCGATTATTTTGGATTGAAAAAAACATATATATAGATAGGTAGGAGAATATTAAATATGAAACCTACAATTTTCTACTAAAACATGTAAATTTTGGCGAATATTATGATAAAAACATATTTTATGTAAATATAGGCGATATTAGACACTAAAAATGACCAAATAGCGAATTTATTTTTTTGAAAAAAAACATGAAAAATAGCCAATTGGCGAAATTTCGCCCCTAAAAATTACCCTGAGTGAAACTTACATGGAGTTGTATGAGGAGTATTTCTAAGATAATTGATTAGCGACTGGTTGTAAGTAAAACACTACAAAACTGCATTTAGGAAGTATGTGTTACCCAAATTACCAAGTCTCACACCCTATAACATTTGCAAATAATATTCTAAAATTATACTTTGAAATTAGAAAAGCATAAAAAAAAAACTTACATGGAGTTGTATGAGTAGTATTCCTAAGATAATTGATTAGCGATTGGTTGTAAGTAAAACACTACAAAACTGCATTTAGGAAGTATGTGTTACCCAAATTACCAAGTCTCGCACCCTATAACATTTCCAAATAATATTCCAAGATTATACTTTGAAATAAGAAAAACATAAAAAAAAAAACATTAGTTGCTATTACATCTTAAATTTTTAATTTCCATGTATGAATAGAAACCCATAATTAAAAATTGCGAGCTTTAAGATATGCTAATAACATAAAATCTTTAAATTTTTAATACCATTCAAAAAATAGCATTAATTTATATATTCGATTTATGGCCTTAATCAATATTTGATCTTGTTGACTATTACAACAAGTGGGTGCATGTATTTATGGGAAAGTCTCGTGTTATTTTTTCCTTGGTCTTCTTTATACCACCTTCTTACTCTCTTTAGGGTATTGCAAGTCATTGAAAAAACTAGCTTTGGCATTATTTCCTCTAATATGTGTAGCTTATATATCATATGATCTTGCAACTTCCTTAATGCATTAAGCCAAGCCTTTTTCTTTTTCTAGGATCTCTAATTTATGCAACCCATTTAGTGTTTACCCCATGGGTGTTGCTTGATACCTCTACATATTTGTTTCTTCTTCCTACCTCTCATGGTCTTAGTTTTACCTTTGCATTCCAAGTGATATGTAGCAAGGGACCTTCAAACAACAAAATTTGCAATTAGACAACTCTTTTGCATATATGATCATATAGCCATCACACTATTCTAAATTCAAACACTATGATGTACATTATAAATTATATCAAACAAGAAAGATGGGGTGTCCATAGGTTAAAGTGTCAATCACATATAGACAGAAGATGATAATAGAATGAGGCATGAGTTGTGCATTTATACACAACTCATGAGGTGGGGTGCTTCCATACGTGAGGGTGTTATGTCTCCTTATAAGTGCTTAGTCCGACCTTAGTCACCTAAAGTAAGGTCAAATAATTGTGACTATGTCATCTCTTAAGACATAATTTACTATAGAATTAATGAGTGGGATGATCCATAAATGATCACATGTGAAGATTACCATCACTCCAAAATCCACCCTTAATTTTAGCATGGTGACATGAAGAAAGAGGATAAAATATAGAATAAGTGGGCGTACCCTACTAAATATAAACACATACCTATATGAAATATAAAGGATAATGGATATGAGATGATCCAGCTCAATAATACAAGTGTGGATGAATATATGAATACCCAACCATCATCATCATAGAACTGCTAAATTATTGAATAAATTCCACCATTGAATTGATCATGATCATGGGGAATGTGATCCCATCGTGGCCATCTAATTAGGGAGTGTTGTAAAGAGACATAAATGCAAGATAGAGTAGGTATAGCATTAAATTAGAAACAAATAGTATCCCAACTCCTTGAGAATGAAATAATGATATGAATAAGAAGATGAGATGAGATTATCACTAAAATGTATCAAATGCATCAGACAAGATGATATTATCACTAAAAATATCTCCTTGGAATATATAGGATACAAAGGATACAATTACAATTAAGGCCCTAGCTATCAAAAAAAGACAATACTAATATAATATAAATGTAATGGCCCAATATCTAGGGTTTAACATGCCATTCCCCTTCAAATAAGTGATGTCATCAACACTTTATTAATTGTGGATGCTTATGTATTAATTACTCATCTTCCCATGTCACCTCTTCTATTGGCAAGTTATTACACTTGATGAGGTACTTAGTAATTGCTCAATTTCGCAATTGCTTGCTCAATGCTTGAAGGGTTGTTTCAAGTTCTAGTGTGATTTTCCCTTGTTCATCAATATATGTTAAAATAGTCTAAAATGGGATCTTATCACCAATTACTTTGTTAGACAAAAAAACATGGAAGATTGGTTGTACACGTGAATATGGAGGGAACTCTTATTTTTAAGACATATTTCCATTCCTCTCCAACATTCTATAGGAACCATGGCACTTGGGTGTTAATTTACTATCCTTATTTTATTGCTTGAGGTACATTTATTTTCTTAAGGTCAAAGACATTTTATTTTAGTTGGGATTTATTACATAAATATAAGCGATCATGGTACCATAGTGAATCAATATTCCACACAAATTGTCTAATGCACTAGTGTCCTCTTGAAGTTTTTGAATTATATTTCATGCCTTCTGGCCCTACTTTAATTATATCCTTGCGTTTTCCACCCACTTAGATTGCGGAATGGAAATATCACAAAGCAATCCATCGATGTCTTCTTGTTTCCTTAAAAGTGCATCTACCATAAAATTTTGTTTTTGTCTTTTGCATATAATTTAAAAATCATAACCTATTTTTTTATGTTTTGAAGATAATCGTTGTTCCAATTAGTACTTAATATATCATGATCTATTCTTACCTTTAAGTGTCTTCCTATTAGGTAAGGGCACCATTTCTTAATTTCATGCAATATGACCAAAATTTTCTTTCCATAAATTGGTTTGATCAAGTTTTTTTCCTTTAAGTTGGAATCTTTAAGTGCAAGGATCCTTCCTTCTTGCATTAAAACTAAACCAATTTTATTCCCCGAGGCATCACATTCCATAGTAAATGTTTTTGTGAAGTTAGGCATGGCTATAATTACAAAAATTGTAGATAACCATTTTAAGTTTTTTTAAATCTTTGGATGATTCTTGAGTCCAAGAAAATGTCCCCTTTTTCAATAGAATTGTTATAGGTGCTACTATTTTACCATAATTCTTGATGAACTTGAGGTAGTAGCCTGTCAATCCTAAGAATCATGTAATATTCTTCGAGGTTTTAGGATATGTCCATTCCATTATAGATTTAATTTTGTTAGGGTCCACTTTGATGACTTCATAAGATACAATATGACCCAAATATTCCCCCCGAAAGGAACATTTAGAAGGCTTGGCATATAGTTTTTGTTCCTCCAATAGTGTTAAGAAAATGTTAACATGTTGTACATGCTCTTCCCAAAATTTGTTGTAGACTAGTACATCATCAAAAAATGCTAACACGGATTTTTTTATGGAAGGTTTTAAAAATGGAATTCAACAAACTTTGAAATGTGGAGGGTTCATTGGTAAGGAAAATGGCATCACCAAAAATTCATAATGACATTCATGTCTTCTAAAGGTTGTTTCTAGAGCGTCTTCTTACCTCACTCTGATTTGATGGTATCCTTAATAGAGATCCAACTTGGTAAAGAAAATTGCTCCTGTAATTCATCTAATAGCTCACCATTGATAGGAATAGGAAACATATATTTAATGGTCATCTTGTTGATCTATTTATAATATGGACACATACACCTAGAACCTTGTTACGAACCATCAACACAAATGTAGAGAAACTCTATCTAGGATGAATGATGCCAACATCTAACATTTCTTCAAGCATAATCTCAATCTCACACTTTTGTGCATATGGGTACCTGTAATATCTAATGTTAGGTGGTACACTTCCTATTTTTCAAGTCAATCGTATGGCCATGATCTCAAGCAGGTGGAATACCTTTAGGAATATTCCAAATACATTGGAATAATTGTTAATAACTCTTTGGAGATCCATTAGAATAGAGGGTATAGATGATTGAACATCTAATGGGAATAATTGTGCACTTACACCATGGTGTCCCCTTTTTAGAAATTTTTTCATGTTGTTAGAGATTATCACTTTAGAGAGTTTCCATGGAATACCTGTGAGTTCAATTTTCTTACCTTCTAAGGAGAATCTCATGAAAAGTTCCTAAAAATCAAGACCCATTGTTCCCAATGGTTCTAATCATTGGAACACTAACATAGAATTAGCACCACCTATTTGGATTGCAATCATTGTATTATCCATTAAATATTTCCCCATAGTAATATTAATACTATGGCACTTCCCTAAAAAAGTTAAGGTACCTCCATATGCAATCATTACTTGAAACTCTAGTATTGGATATATTAAGCAATTAATATTTTTTATAATTTGAAATTGATGAAGTTATGGGTACTACCGGAATCAATCAACACTTTTACATTAATCTTTTTAATATATTCTTCTATCTTGAGAGTTTGAGGGGTGCTGATGTTTTCTAATACGTGACAAGATATGGTTGGATTGGTATCTTTTAGTTCTATCTCTTGAGATTGTTCCAATTATGGATCTTCTTTTTTTTTGTAACCTATGTAGAATAATGTATTCTCTACACTTATGCCCCTTACTATGACATTCTATCATAATTGAAACATAGTCCTTTGCTCTTCTTTCCTCCACTACCTAAGGAGTCAACCTTGTAGGTTGAGTGAGTTTGTTGTTATACCCTTATTTTCCACCCTAGAGGCTCATTGGAAACCATACTTAATTTCCTAGGTGAGACAATTATCTTTGTACCTTTCTCTCGCCTCATTTTTCCCACCTTTTTTCCACCATCACCCTTTGTATGCCTTTGGAGTGGCGATGGTTAGTCTACCATCCCTCGCTGCATTCCTGCAGGAGGGTGATGCCATCACTCCATGCATGCCTTTAGGGGGGAGATGGTCCGCCTATACTTGATTTTTTGTCATCATTTTGAGTGGATCATGTGCATGACTTGGCTCCAATTAACCTAGCATGGAAACTCACACACCAGGTTGAGCCCATCCATCCCTTGGATTTTATATGCATACTCCACTCACCTATTTATTGAGTCCATTTAGTGAGGAAGGGGAGACTCTTCTAATATATTATTATGTTGGTTAAATCATCCTAATTCTCTCATCCATTGTGATCAGTCTATTGTCTGCAACTTACCTGGAATATTGGGAATGGGCAGGCACTACGTGTTGGGGAAGATCCTTGGTATGGGAGTGCTGGTAGACACATCTTATCTGCTGAATTGATCTCATCCCTGCGGGAAATTGGCATCTCTAATTTATCCCATATTGCAGTTCATGATAGAGTCAACCCATGGAATCAGTCGTGGATCGGTGCTGATACTTTGGCACTCTCTGTGGAGGAACAGGGGGAATTGAGATCGTATTACCGAGCACTCAATTGCTCACATGTACACATTCGTAACCAGGAGGACGTTTTGGTATGGGAGGGGGCTCCAAATGGAATGTACACTCCTAGGAATGGCTACATCAGTTTATGTCACTTCATTAATCCACGTGCTTTGGTGGGGTGGTGGAAATCCATCTGGAGGATAAACTGCCCTTTGAAACATCGTATTTTCATGTGGTGTGTTCTCAATGAATCTATCCCTACCTGGGATTACTTACAGCGAAAGAATAGAGCGGGGCCGGGGTGGTGCATACTGTGCAAAGCCAACGAGGAAACTTGTTATCATTTATTCCTTGGCTGTCCATACGTGGTGCAAGTATGGGACGAATGCTCCAGATTAACAAATACCAGATTTATTTGGGATGGGGATTCGATACTGTCGTCTTGGACACAGTGGTTCAGGAACCCTATTGGCATGTCCTACAAAAATATTCCTTTACTGGTGGCATGGGGCATCTGGTTGGCACGGAATGACTTGATTTTCAATGAAAAACCCTGCACTCCGGTGGTCTCGGCTGTTCAGATATGTGGATTTTTAAAGGCATACCCTCATCACATTAAAGCTGCAAAACAACGAGAGGTCCTTGCTCTTGAAATTGATGATTCTTTACCTTGGGGATTCTACGATGGTTCTGCACTGGAATACAACTGTGGGGGAGGGGAGATACTTCACTTATCACAAACCCACTCATACCACATGTTCTGGGGATTGGGGGAGGGTGGAAACAATTATGCAGAATTAATGAGCCTAAAGCTGCTTCTTATGTTTGCTAGGGAGATTGGCTGTCAACTGTTAAATGTGTATGGAGACTCTATGAATGTTACAAATTGGACATCTGGAACACAGCAATGCAGGGATATTAGACTTGAGAATATTCTACGGGACATCCTGGAACTGAAATTGTCCTTCTTACATTTTTCTTGCAGACATATATACAGGGATAACAACCAGGAGGTGGACCAGGCTACTAAGGCTGGCAGGGAAATGGCAATGGGGCTGTGGAAAATAAAAGAACATCGCCATGGGATCGGCTATGAATACTATCATAGACCATTCATGGACCTCTTGACTATTCAAGAACAGTAGCTGGAAACTATTTTTTTTTATGTTTAATTTTTACTATGGATGTCTTTAATTTTGGTTTTTTGAAGAAAGGCTGCGTCCTTTCATACTCTATAGACTATGTTTTGGAAAACAGGAGGCTCGGGGGACCACCAGTCTTTTATAGTTTTTTCTGTCATATTTTGATATGATGTTTACATAATGTTTTACTGGCCATATATTTGGCGTTAGATAGAACACAATGGACTGCTATACTGAAATCTTTTGTTACTAAAGTATCGTCCTTCAATGGATAACCGCATGCTATATGCATCTACAGAATGTAATTTTTTCACCTCTGCTGAAATAAAATTACACTTTTTTCTTGGGAAAAAAAAAACTTTGGAAGTTCTTGGATCAAGAACATTGGAAGAGATATGCACCATCAACACAAGGTAACTTGTGATTATGTATCTATTGTTATTGAAATATATAGATATATTATATTTCCCCCCATCATGAGGTGTATGGTTATCTACGATTGTGTATGTTTCATATCTGCATAATTCATGATATGTGTACGATGGATCTGTTCTTTCTTGTGTAGATATGACTAGATCAAGTTGATGTTAGCCTAGATCTATATGCTTATGTTCATTCTTATACATTATTATATATGCTAAGTGATTTTTTAGAAGGTTTTGTATGTTTCTTTGTGTGTAGGATTGGTTGAGCAGAGTTGGAGCCAAGTTTATCAGGTCTGCAATAGCTATATTGTCTTCACCAAAGGACCTCACATAAGTTGAGGTGTGGCATTCCTTCTCCTCTCTTCTCATATCTCATGTGTGTAAGTGAATGAATTATTGGATCTATTGCTTAGATATTTAGATCTAGTGGGGAATTTCATATAGATCTATCCTACAGTTTGTCTTGGATCAGGGAAAGATCCAAGAGACTACTCACTTGTCTACAGGAAAGTTTGAACCCATGTGGAATGGCTCCTACATAGTTACACAAGTGCTTAAAAAGGGTGCCTATGAGTTAGTCGAATATGAGGGAAACCCCTTGGAGGATCCATTGCATAAGGGTCTCCCTTTTGCACCACTTTTTCCATTATGTATTGTTAAATTTTGAGCATTAATTCACAATACTCTAGGATCTTCACTGAGAGAATAACATATACAGTATATCAATGCATAACAATCACAATAAGCATGACAAGCATCACAAGAATCAAAAGCATGAGAGACAAGAGATACAGAGTTTCCATGGGGAAAACCCTAAGGTGAAAACCCCCACAACTTCCTCAGAGATAGAGAGAGCAATGGCTCAACCAAAGTACAACCAAAATACACTGAGATAGTCTCCTAGTAGCATATGAAATTCCTCCTCACTAGTGCGCCACTTTCTGAGTGAGAGAAGTGTGACTTTCTGAATGATCAAAATAGAGATCTCCCGATCTCTATTTATACTAACATGTTTGCCCAGTTACACTATGGGGCCGACTTGTCTATCTAGATACATCCACAATATAATATATATTTTAGGGCCGACCCCACACATGGTGGTCTAATAACCCATCGGCAAGTACACACACTTGCGACACTTGTCAATCCACATGACAACACTTCGTTATAGAGGAATAACACATCTCTTATAAGGGTACAATAAATATATATGAAACACATTCCGAAGTTACATATACATCAACATGTATCATATTTTTGATATGGTACTATGTTTCACTTTCTTTGTGTGTATTGTTTGTCTCAGTTTCGGTGTTGCTAATGTTTCATGCTTGATTTGAAGATGTACACATTTTCCTGTCCTTACATACGATTTGTTGATGGTGCCAGTTGTATTACATAGAACATAGATTCCATCGCTTGGGTACTCTTTACACCCTTGGACAAACTCATGAGTTATGGGGGCATTGCTTTAGGACCTTCCACCAAAAATGTTGTTGAATATAGTGCCTTCATTGAGCTCTTATCCCATGCCTCTACTTTGGGTATTCACAACCTTGTGGTACATTTGCACTCACAGCTAGTTTTCGCATAGTTTAATGGTCACTATGCCATTCACAATCCTGACCTCTTTCGAAAATATCTACCGGTATGTCTTTTGGAATGCTCATTTGATTACATTATCTATCAATATATTCCAAGAGAATTCAACACTTTGGTTTATTCGCTGGCTAATTATGTGTTAGATTGGCATCTATATCATTAAGCATTTTAAGCATTCATGTACATAGTTACGTTAGAAGCATCCATCACATTGGAATTCACACATGAAACCACAACATACATAGTTTATATAGATAGATAGATAGATAGAGAGAGAGAGAGAGAGAGAGAGAGAGAGTGCAGTTACATCCAACATAGGTGCAAGTATCCAAAATGGGATTCATAAGCCTACATATCACACTATAATAGTCGAATACATATTGCTATAACACAAAATTTGGCTATAAGCCATGTCTTAATATCGAGGAGCATGATACTCATGGTAACACACTATTGCTTGTGCTACACGAGGCACTAGATCCCCAAATGAACTAAATCTAACAGTATGATGTTGGAGGTGCTCTGGAATGTCATTTATATGCATGGGGATCACCCCCATGGTCAATCCCTCTAAATTCCTTTGCACCATTCAAATTCAACGCTCACTATCCCCTGTGTCACTAGTTGTAGCTCTAATGTCTCCTCCACACCTAATCAAGGGTGAAATCCCTACTAGTCGGACAGGTCCCACATCTGTGTCATTGAAACACCACATTTTTAGCAATCTTACATCTACCCAAAAATATATAATATTTCAAAAAAAACAAAAATAAATATTCACAAAAACCTTAAAAATACATTCGTTTTTCTTACTGAGATCTCCCCGCATCTCCCCCTCAGGAAGAACCATGTCCTCATCATCTCGAAATTCCATACCCACATATGGGTAGTCATCGATCACCATGATCTGTTGATCCCACCATATGAAGAATATGGGACCAAATGCAAATATTTGAGGACCTCCACCCAACTGTACAATAAGATTTTTCCATCGCTTCATATGTGGTTCGGATGGTGCTAAGGGTGGGATATCCTCTCGATGCCTCATCATGGGGATACTCTAGGAAAAATGACATCAAAATGGAGCCATAACCAAATTGCTTCTGTCTACCTTCTTTTCACTTTGTCAGCTGATCCTTAAGGTTTTCCAATAGCCCTTAACACTAGTTGAAAATTGTGAATTCAGCACATTCAATTGCATATTAAATTTGGCTTTTAGAGGCAAAATGCGAGCTCATGTTCCCTGCATGTAATACCCCCATTTTGACCCTTAGGATATATTGGCTTTTAATGTAAGTATTGTATACATGCGATGTATTTTCCCTAATGTGGAGCTCAAGGCCAAGGCTCTACTAGTGTATGCTCGGATTTTATTAAAAAGAAAAATATTTGATATTAAGCCATGGAACATTGTAAAATGATGTAAATATTAATATTGAAATAATAACACCAAAAACTGGCTATGGAAGCAACTAATAAGAGGGGGGCATGTGTATCCACTAGGGAGTGGTGAGGGGGATTGTGGGCTTGAACCATATGTTTTCAAATGTCATCTTGAAAACCCATTTGAATTTCCTTGCTCGCATTTAATTCCGTTGAAAGGAAGTAGTTGAAGAAATCAGTCCATGGCTTCAATGGAGCATGGGCAACCCAAAAATTCGTATGGCAGGTATGGGCTCTATTTTCTGGACCCACAAGTCACTCTACCTTATGGGAATTCGTTATCCTTCATTCCCATTCCATTGTGGAGGATCTAAGCTTCAGTTTTCATCCATTACACATGCCCAACAATGAGAAAAACCAGAAATCGCAACTCTAAATGAAACCACGTTTTGAAGTGCCAAAAACACCCAGAAATTCGTGTGGGCAGTGAAATCCAATGGGGGGTCCATAGAACTGAACCTTGGGGAGAATTTGAGAGTGTTAGATGCCGAAAAATCGATAGGAAAACCCCGATTTTATAGCCTGAAAATCCAATTACGGGACAGAGTTATTTGGTGATAGAATTGAGAAAATACAAGTGTGAGTAACAGAGAAGAAGAGAGAAGAGATATTGGAACTACTTGATAAACCCAGTGAAGGATAGAATCTCAAGGATTTAGAAGCTTGAACCTTTCTATGCCCACCCTGAATAGCACTAGAGGGAAGGGGCACCCGAGGGACTATGCAGTAGAGAAGGGGACCTTCCTTGTGTTGGGTGTGGTAGGTATTGTGGGTGCCATGACTGTTTGAGTTTAGTTGAGATGCATGTAGCTCTGTGATTGAGCTCACTGGCTTAGAATCCTCCTCCTTTGTCTCTTGCATGCTGTATAAACCCAACTGTGTGTTGGCTTAGCATGACTGTTGGTGTGAAACCATGGTTGTGAGTGAGCTTGTTTAGTTCCTCCTTAGTGGATACACATCCCATCTCGGGGGTGGTCTCTCAGCTGAAAGAATATAGGCTGGACAGGGACCTATGGTTGGGGGGAACATTTCTCTCACATAGTCAGTTTTTTGGACAACTTCATCATAAAGATAAGTGTTTCCTTGTGGTTAAATTATGATCATTTTGTGTTCTGTTCTGAATGTTTTTTTATTCATGTTAATTGATGAAATGATTATCTTAAGTTTGTTGGCATGAATCCTGTGCATAGCATGAGAAGGGGATTGATTCTCTGCATGTTGTTTCATCATTTTGCTTGGGATAAATATGCTAATGCAATCTATTTTGTTGTGTGATAATATGTTTTAATTCCGCTGTGAATATTTTAACTATGCATTTTATAGTTGTAACTTCCATTATATGGCATTGGGGAAGGATTAGACACACCCCATGTTGCGGTCATGTTCCCTCCGCGGGTCGGGATGACAGGAGGTTACGTGACAGAGTGGTATCAGAGTCCCTATTGTAGCACTGGGGCTGCTTGGGCCAAACTGTGAGTTACAGGCATATATCAGAAGGTTTAAAAGAGGTATTGATGAAGTTTGGGCAGCGTTATGATTGAGAAAATGACATAATCAGAGTTCTAGGGAGTGGAAGATGATCACATAGTTGCAAAGTGATCGCCGAGAGGTTTCCAACGGTACCGAATTATCCCACTTTGGACTTGGGACAGAAAGTTACGGGACTGAGAAGTTATGCGGTTGGGCTTCCGCATTGCGGAATGCGGATTGCAGAAATGAAATTTTCGGAGGTTGAAAATTTGACGTTCTGCATTTCCAAGTTTCGTAGTACGAATTGTGGATTGCAGATTGTGAAAGTGATATTTTTCGGGGTTGAAAATTTGGCGTTCCGCAGTATGGATTGCAGATTGCGGATTGCGGAAGTGGCATTTTCCCGAAGTTGGAAAATTGACATTTCCTAGTTCCGCAGTACGGATTACGGATTGCGGATTGTGGAAGTGGCATTTTTCCAAAGTTGGAAAATTGATATTTCCGACTTCCGCAGTATGGATTGCGGATTGCGGAAGTGGCATTTTTCTGAAGTTGGAAAATTGAGATTTCCGACTTCCGCAGTACGGATTGCGGATTGCGGATTGTGGAAGTGGCATTTTCCCGAAGTTGGAAAATTGACATTTCCTAGTTCCGCAGCACGGATTGCGGATTTTGGAAGTGGCATTTTTCCAAAGTTGGAAAATTGACATTTCCGACTTCCGCAGTATGGATTGCAGATTGCGGATTGCGGAAATGGCATTTTTCCGAAGTTGAAAAATAGAGATTTCTGACTTCTGCAGTACGGATTGAAAATTGCGGATTGCGGATTGCGGAAGTGGAATTTTCCCGAAGTTGAAAAATTGAGATTTCGATTTCTGCGGTACAGATTGCGGATTGCGGATTGCGGAAGTTGCATTTTCCCAAACTGGGAAAATTCACATTTCCGACTTCTGCATTGCAGATTGCGGAAGTTGCGGATTACGGGTTAAAAAAAAGTATGGAGCCCGAAACCTATTTTTTGGATAGCAAGAGCATGCAGAATCAAAATTGGATGAGTCATGTGATATTTTGAGGCCATTAACGAAGGCCATGAAAGAAACAGAGAGCGTCCCAAGCCCATTATGCTCCAATTTGGCATAAAATTGGAATTAATGGCTTTTACAAATCGGTGTCCCGAAGCTTGGAAAGAGGTCGAATTGAGCTGAAATCAATATGGAGCGGCCATGCAACAGGCACAGTGTTAATTTTGGAAGCTTGGATCCAAACTCCAAAGGATGTGGAATCGGGGTGAGCGAGAAGGCCAAAAATCATTATTCCAAGCCACATTTTCAGACTTTTGAAAAGCTTGCAGGACATGGAAGTGACCCCAAATGTAGGATTCAAGAAATGTATTGAACTCGACATTTCATCTTCTCATTAAAACAAACGATTTCCGTTAGACAAAGATTTTCCAAAATTGCATGAATGGGAAAAAGAGAAGGCATAATAGCTCTGTTAATTATCCCATGAGTTTAATTCTGTTAAATATTGATGTTTTATATTTCTATATGCATTCCTAAGATGTCTAATAAATACCTTTATAATGCATAGTGGTTGCAGCTGATAAGATTTGAATAGACGTTATAGCAGAGGCAACATACAGGGAAAGGGGTCTCCAAAGTAAAATGGTGACCATGAATGATGCTCAAGATCCTTATGAGCATGATGAAGATGTGTTGGGAGAAAATGTGCAAGAAGAGAATGTTGAAACTGAATCCAATGGGAGAAGGGATCAAATAACTCCTCAAAATTTGGTTGAGACCATGGTAAGCTTCAATGAAATATTGATGAAAGCTCAAGAGGAATAGAACCAGCTCAATGCTGCTATTTTGCAGAGCCTCACTGATATGCAGTAGAGGATAAACCTTGCGTCCAACCCAAGCAATGTAGGAAAAGAGGAAAGAGATGCATAGAGTCGCTCTAGAGGTCGTTCTAGGAGGAGGACTCTAAGCCCAAGAATGATTTCTGTGAGAAAAAATCATAGAACACGCTCCTCAAGATCTTCTTCCAGCAGGTCTTGTGACTCCAGAGGTTCTAGAAGAAGTCCAAGACATACTTCTAGCAAACTAGAAGGAAGAAAGAAATTCAAAGTAATTCCACGGGGAGAATTTAGGAAGCCAGAGCCTCCCACATTTGATGGAGAAGACAATACTGGCCAAGAAGCAGAGGCATGGCTTCTTGGGATGAATAAATATTTCAAGATTCATGATTACTCGGGGAATGAAAAGGACATAATTGTCATTTACAATCTAAATGGCAGAGCTTCAATTTGGTGGGAACACCTCTTGCAAGTAAAAGGGATCAGTGAAAGGAGGATCACCTGGGAACGATTTAAGAAGTATTTCAAGGAAAAATACCTTTTTGCTAGGTACTATGACAGTAAGAGGAAAGAATTCAATGAACTCAGGTTGGGACTGAAAACTATGAAAGAACATGTCCATAAATTTTTGGAATTGTTAAGATATGTGGACTATATCAAATATGAGAGGGTAAATATCCAATGCTTCCTTGGGATTCTACCTCAAATTTTCAGAGATAGGATTGAGTTTGTTAATCCACCAAGTATTGATGAAGCCATTAGGATGGCAATGCATTGCTATGAGCAGAGCAAGGGAAAAACAGAGGTTAACCCAGCATGGAAAGGAAATCCAAGAGGGAGGTTTGATGAAAAGAAAAGTGGCTTCAATCCACCATTCAAAAATCATCCCAGAACCTTTCCACAGGGGCGCCAAGAAAGGAGTGAACTCAAGCCAGCAGTAGCAGCAAATAAAGCATCAAAATGACCACTTCGGTATTGGGGTTGTGGAGGAAACCACATGCTTAGAGATTGTCCAACTAAAAGGGAGAACCCCAGGAGCTTGCACAACTTAAAAGAAGCAACTACATTGGAAGATATGGCAAGAGAAACACCTAGAATCTATGTAGCATTGGATTATCACCAAGTAGACCATCAATCAGCAGTGGTGGAAGTTGAAGGTAATATTTCTAAGCAATCTATTTATGTTTGGATTTATCTAGGATCTATTCATAGTTATGTGTCTCCTAAGATAGTTCAAGGTTGTTCTCTTAGAAAAATGAAGCATAATAAGTCTTGGATAGTTCAATTAGCCACAGGGACCAAGAGAAAAGTGAGTGAAGTAGTGATGGAGTGTCCCATGGATTTGAATGGATTCCTCACAAAAGTGGATTTGAATGTCCTACCATTAAGATATTATGATGCTCTAATTGGTATGGATTGGTTGGAAAGGCATAGAGACAATATTGGCTGCTATGAAAAGGTACTTGAATGCATTGATGAAGAGAGAAGACGGAGATTAGTAAGAGGAATTCCCAAGCAAGTTTCAGTAAGACAAATTTCATCCTTGCAACTAAAAAAAATTTATAAGAATGGTTGTCAGTTATATGCAGTTCATATATCAGATTCATCAGAGGATAAGGACCAAGGATAGAATACTTTCAAGTATTGCATGAGTTCAAAGATGTGTTTTTGGATGAAGTGTCGATATTGCCACCAAATAGAGATATTGATTTTAACATCGATCTTGTTCCAAGGGCAGAGCCAATTTCCAAAGCTCCTGATAGAATGAGCACGCCAGAATTGATAGAGTTAAAGATGCAACTACAAGAATTAATGGAAAAGGGGTATGTTAGACCAAGTGTATCTCCTTGGGGAGCACCTGTTCTATTTTTCAAGAAGAAGGATGGAACCTTGAGGTTGTGTATTGATTACAGGCAGCTTAATAAAGTGACAGTCAAGAACAAGTATCCATTTCCAAGGATTGATGACTTATTTAATCAAATGAAGGAAGCTAAAGTGTTTTCCAAGATTGACTTGAGGGTTGGCTACCATCAAGTGAGGATAAAGGAGGAATACATTCACAAGACGGCTTTCAGAACTAGATATGGTCATTATGAGTTCATGGTGGTGCCATTTGGTCTTACCAATGCACCTTCCACATCATGTGCCTCATGAATAGTGTTTTCAACAAATATTTGGATAAGTTCGTAATTGTATTCTTGGATGAAATTCTTGTCTATTCAAGAACTGAAGAAGAGCATGATGAGCATCTAAGTATGGTGTTGCAAGTCCTTAGAGAACACCAGTTGTATGCAAATTTAAGCTAGTGTGAATTTTATCAAAAGAAGCTGCAATATTTGGGTCATGTTATTTCTGAAGAAGGTATTGCGGTGGATCCAGAAAATATTGAAGCCATAATGGATTGGCCTACTCCAAAGAATGTTTCAGATGTTAGATATTTTATGGGTCTTGTTGGTTACTATAGAAGGTTCATTGAAGGATTCTCCAAGATAGCACATCCAATCACTTCATTGCAGAGGAAGAATGTCAAGTTTGTATGGTCTAAAAAATGTGAGAAAAGCTTTCAGCAGCTGAAGGAGTTACTTACCAGTGCTCCTGTTTTGAAGATAACATATCCAAGGAAATATTTTGTAGTATTCACAGATTCTTGCATTGAATGGCTAGGTGGAGTGCTCATGCAAGAAGGATTTGTGATTTTCTATGATTCAAGGAAATTAAAATAGCATGAAAAAAATTATGCCATGCATGATTTAGAATTAGCAGTCATAGTACATGCTCTCAAGATGTGGAGACATTATTTGTTGGGAAGAAGATTCAAGCTTAGGATAGACCACATGAAGTATTTGTTTGAGCAACCAAACTTGAATGCTAGGAAAGCCAGGTGGATGGAATTTCTCTGTGAATTTGGTTTTGAAATTAAGCATGTAAAAGGGAAAGAGAATAAGGTTGCAGATGCTCTTAGTAGAAAATTTCATGGTGCGGCATTGAGTATGTGCAAATTAGATTTGACGACAAGAGTTCTTGAAGCCTAAAACGATGATGAAAATTACCTTCAAATTAAAGAAAAGTTGCAACAGAGAAGTATAGATGAAAAGTGTGTAGGGTATCAGCTTGGATAAGATGATATTCTCCTCTATAAAGATAGACTGTATATTCCGAATAGTGCAGATTTAAAGAAGCCAGTGATGGATGAAATACATCAAATGCCATACTTTGGACATCCAGGATATCAAAAGACAATAACAGCAGCAAGAAAGCAATAATTTTGGCATGGTATGAAGAAAGACATAGCTGAGTACATTGCTAGGTGTCAAAATTTCTAACATGTCAAGGCAGAGCATCAACATCCAGCAGGATTGTTGCAACCCTTACCCATTCCAGAGTGGAAGTGGGAAGTGATCTCTATGGATTTTATAATAGGTCTTCCCAAGACAGTGAAGAAGCATGATTCAATCATGATAATGGTGGAAAATCTATCAAAGGTAGCTCATTTCATTCCAGTCAAGTCCACTCACAAGGATAATGAAATTTCAAATATATTCATGAGTGAGATATTCAAATTGCATGGATTTCCCAAGGCAATAATTTATGATCGTGATACAAAGTTCACTTCCAATTTCTGGAAAGGATTGTTTCAGGAACTAGGAACTAAATTAAATTTTAGTACAGCATATCATCCTCAAACAGATGGCCAAACTGAGAGGTTGAATCAGTTTCTTGAAGACATGTTGAGAATGTATGTGATGGATAAACCATCCAAGTGGGAGGATTACCTACACTTGGTAGAATTTTCATTAAATAATGGGAATCACGCATCATTGGGAATGAGTCCATTTGAGGCATTGTATGGAAAAGGATGCAGGACTCCAGTGAATTGGGATAGTCCGGTGAACAAGGTAGTGCTTGGACCAGAGATGATCAAGGAAATGGAACAAGAAGTTGTTAAGATCAGGCAGAATTTAAAGGAAACTCAAGACAAGTAAAAGAGTTATGCAGATTTGAAAAGAGTGCATAAGGAATTTAAGATTGGGGATCATGTTTATTTGATGGTGAAACCAAGGAAACTTTCCCCAAAGTTGGGGAGTTGTGCCAAGCTGGAACCAATATATTGTGGGCCATTTGAAGTCCTTGATAGGATAGGACCAGTTGCATATAGAGTTTCATTTCCTGCTAACATAAGAGCTCATAATTTTTTCTATGTATCTTTGCTTAAGAAGTATGTACATGATCCTAACCATATGATTGATTAGAATGTGATACAGGTGGAACCCGAGGGAGAGTTCCAAGTGGAGCCTATGCGTATCCCCGAAAAGAAGGTCACATTGCTCCGAAACTGAGCCATCGGACAGGTAAAGATGCAATGGAAGAAACTTAGTCCCGATGAGGCTACATGGGAGCTGGAGGATGCCATGAGAGAGGCATTCCCATTTTTGTTCAGTTTTGAGAACACCGAGGACGGTGTTGTTCTAAGTGGGAGGGGAATGTAATACCCCCATTTTGACCCTTAGGATATATATTGGCTTTTAATGTAACTATTGTATACATGGGATGTATGTTCCCTGCGTGGAGCTCAAGGCCAAGGCCCCGCTAGTGTATGCTCGGATTTTATTGAAAAGGAAAATATTCGTTATTTTGTTATCCATGTGCTATTAAGCCATGGAACATTGTAAAATGATGTAAATATTAATATTGCAATAATAATACCAAAAACTGGCTATGGAAGCAACTAATAAGAGGGGGCCATGTGTATCCACTAGGGAGTGGTGAGGGGGATTGTGGGGTTGCACCATATGTTTCCAAATGTCATCTTGAGAACCCATTTGACTTTCCTTGCTGACATTTAATTATGTTGTAAGGAAGTAGTTAAAGAAATCTATGAAATTAAGCACATCAGATCTAATGAACAAGTAAATCAATTACAATAGATGAAACTCAGAAAATGTGTAAAACTATGCAAAAGGATTGCAACAGTGCTCTATTGAACTCGAAATGGTAGAATACAATACAATACGCAGTCACAATGACTGGATAGGCCAAGCCAAGAAATTCGAATTAACCAAGGAGGTCAATCAAATAGCTTGCATGGTGTAGCTTGTCTCCACTAGGAGTCCTCATCATCATATCAGTGGAGTCATCAATGCACAAGTAACAGTCAACCAGGTGTCAAACTAAGTCTAACTGAGTGTGGTAGGTGTAACTAGCACATGGAGGCACTAACTAAATGAAGGAGGCTCAATGGAGGGCGCATGAGGAGCTAACTAGAGTCATAATAGGAAATCTAGTCTCACTGGGGGTCCAACGGAGTGATACAATCAATTAAGGAGTCAATCTAGCCTCAAATCAAGGAAATATCATAACTATCTGAAGTGAACTGAGTGGTAGGTGAAGAAGTGCACCTTTCTCAAGTGGCAGGTGAGAAGTGGGTGCCTTACTGACTAGGAGGGATAAAACTGCAAGGAAAGAATCTCTCGAGGCTAGAAAAGTGGGGACTAGGTGTTGGATGACACCAAACTGATGACTAGGATGCATGCAATTGCATGGCATGCATGCAGACATAAAACTAAATCATGAATATATCCTAACACCCCCCCACAAGCTATAATATGTGGTATAAAAATAAATTCTAAGGCCCTGGTAACTAAGACCAAAGGTCACCCCAATACAATAAAAATCCAAATAAAGAACAAATCATGAACCGAGGAAATGGAGAAAACCTCATGGGAAAAACTCCCCCTCAAAATGGATTGTAACACACCAAAATATTTAATTGCTCCAAACTCAAGTAGATATGTCTGGAGGTATCTTACTCTTGGGAGTAAATGGATCATGCTCCAAAAACATGTGCTTGAATCCTCCATCAGTGGATGCAAGCGAATGTGGAGACTTTATGAACTTGCTCTTCATACCGAAAATGGTGAGAACAAATCTGAAAATATGAGGATGATCCTGGAACCTGTGATTCGAACCAAGTGAGGTAGGAATATCTCCAATCAGATCAAATAGATCTTGAAACTTTAAATTCTTATCATTGGAATTTAAATCAGCTCCAAGATTTGACAAATGGTTTCTTGAGATCTCCTTTGAACCAACAGGGGTGAGATCAAAACCAAAATCAGCAAAAATTGCATGAGAATTGAACTCAAGCGAATGGTAGTGTTCTTCATCTTCAGTAAAACTCTGAGAAACTATGCAAATGATAGAACAAAAGTAGATAGGGGGCATGAAATCAAGGAGGGTGAATGCTTCACCTCCAAAATCAAATTTTACCTCCAAAACATCAAGTAGATCATTATTTTGCATACCGGAAAACTCATGTGAAAGAGAGGATTCAAGAACCTCTTCGGAATCTAGAGTATGAGCTGGTTTATCTTGCTAAGATATCGAAATAGAATATAGTGAGAAAATGAGTGTTGAATCTGCAGTTTCTTCTTCGTCTTGAAAAATGGTTGAGGCCGAGACATAATCGGAGAGAACACATAAGGAGGTCTCACTAGGCTTCTTCTCCAAATGGCTAGCATGATCCTCTTCTCCCTGCTTTCCAAATTCTCTATTGAGTTGTGCCCATAGATCTCTTGGATTTTTAGTAGTAGTACTGAGGTAGCGCATACAAAGAGACATAGCAAGACATATTGTTCCAAAAGCTCTGTCACAATCATTAAGCCAATCATTGTCCTCTTCATCGGAATCAAAATCTCTTGTAATACCAATGCACACATCAAAAAGACATTGTCTCTTCAAACATGCAATCATCTTTGGTTTCCATTCATCATAGTTGAATGGAGTAAGAATATTTTGTGAATAAGAATATTCCATCTCTGCAATAGCGAATGCAAATGGAGGAAGTAAGAAACCTGCAAATCACAAGCAAACAAGAACCATTATGGGGCAATAGCTGCAACTGCAAAAAACTACTGCAAAGTGAGCAAAAATTGCTCAATCTTCATGAATAATACCTGCAGAAAAGAAGTCTTGTCCCTGCCATGGCTCTGATACCATGTGAACTTAAGCACAGCAAATCTAATGAACAAGTAAATCAATTACAATAGATGAAACTCAGAAAATTTGTGTAAAAATGTACAAAAGGCTTGCAACAGTGCTCTATTGAACTCAGAATGGTAGAATACAATACAATACGCAATCACAATGATTGAATAGGCCAAGCCAAGCAATCTGAATTAACCAAGGAGGTCAATTAAATAGCCTGCATGGTGTAGCTTGTCTCCACTAGGAGTCCTCATCATCAGATCAGTGGAGTCATCAATGCACAAGTAACGGTCAACCAGGTGTCAAACTGAGTCTAACTAAGTGTGGTAGGTGTAACTGGCACATGGAGTCACTAACTGAATGAAGGAGGCTCAGTGGAGGGCGCATGAGGAGCTAACTGGAGTCAGAATAGGCAATCTAGTCTCACTGGGGGTCCAACAGAGTGATACAATCACTTAAGAAGTCAATCTAGCCTTAAATCAAGGAAAGATCATAACTAAGTGAAGTGAACTGAGTGGTAGGTGAATAAGTGTGCCTTTCTTAGGTGGTAGGTGAGAAGTGGGTGCCTTACTGACTAGGAGGGATAAAACTGCAAGGAAAGAAGCTCTCAGGGCTAGCAAAGTGGGGACTAGGTTCTGGATGAAACCAAACTGATGACTGGGATACATGTAATTGCATGACATGCATGCAAAATGCATGCAGACATAAAACTGAATGATGAATATACCCTAACAAAATCAGCCCATGGCTTCAATGGAGCATGGGCAGCCCAGAAATTCGTATGGCAGGTATGGGCTATGTTTCCTTGACCCAAAAGTCACTCTACTTCATGCGAATTATTTCTTCCTCATTCCCATTCCATTGTGGAGTATCTAAGCTTCAGTTTTCATCCATTACACATGCCCAGCAATGAGAAAAAACAGAAATTGCAACTGTGAATAAAACCACATTTTGAAGTGCCAAAAACGCCCAGAAATTCGTGTGGACAGTGAAATCCAATGGGGGATACATAGACCTGAACCTTGGAGCAAATTTGAGAGTGTTAGATTCCCAAAAATCCACAAGAAAACCCCGATTTTATAGCATGGAAATCCAATTACGGGACAGAGTTATTTGGTTACAGAATTGAGAAAATACAAGTGTGAGTAACAAAGAAGAAGAGAGAACAGAGATTGGAACTGCTTGATAAACCCAGTGAAGGCTAGAATCTCAAGGATTTAGCAGCTTCGACCTTTCTATGCCCACCCTGAATAGCATTGGAAGGAAAGGGATCCCGAGGGACTGTGCAGCAGAGAAGGGGACCTTCCTTGTGTTGGGTGTGGTAGGTATTGTGGGTGCCATGACTGTTTGATTTTATTTGAGATGCATGTAGCTCTGTGGTTGAGCTCACTAGCTTAGAATCCTCCTCCTTTTTCTCTGATAATAGTATTTAGTGCAGGGTTGTGTCTACACTAGTTTAACTATCTTCCTAAGAAATGGTGAGTTCCTACGTCAGCAACATGAAAAGATTATCACAAGTTTCCAAAGATCTATATCTATTCATCAATCAAGATATGAAAACTTAAGATCTAAATCCATCCAAGAATTAAATTCATACAAGATAAACCAAATTTAAACTCATAGATGGTAGAAACTTGAATCCATTCATATTAGAATAATGAAGAAATACATCCTTACAAATGATCTAGGTGAGAATCCTTCCTCCATTGCAAGTGAGCTTCCCTTCCTTCACCCTTGCTTTTGAAGAATTTGAGCTCTTTCTCCTCCTTCAGAATCTCTCCAGCATTCCTTTGCTTTTCCTTTGTGTGTCTTTACCATGCCCCAAAGCCTTTCTTATATAGCATTGGGAAATGTGCCTTAGGATTCTCTTTTGAGTGTGGGGTGATCCATTTTCCTCATTTTAGATTATTTTAACTTGAAAACCCACTTTTCATAGTTTTTCAGGCTTTCTTCACCATTTAGAATGATTTTAAGCATAATTAATGCATTTTAATGCATTTCTTAGAGAGAATTCGTCTCTGAATGAACTTGTGTCATGTCTTCTTGCTGCAGGTGCATGGTAAACATATGCCTCTTCTGTCACATGACTAGGGGTGTTAATTTGATTGTTAACAGTCTCTTGCATGCTTGATAAACCAACTGTGTGCGCGCTTAGCATGACTGTTGGTGTGAAACCATGGTTGTGAGTGAGCCTGTTTAGTTCCTCCTTAGTGGATACACATCCCAACTCGTGGGTGGTCTCTTAGCTGAAAGAATATAGGTTGGACAGGGACCTATGGTTGGGTGGAACATTTCTCTCACATAGCCAGTTGTTTGGACAGCTTCATCATAAAGATAAGTGTTTCTTTGGGGTTAAATTATGACGATTCTGTGTTCTGTTCTGAATGTTTAATTATTCATGTTAATTGAATGAAATTATTATCTTAAGTTTGTTGGCACGAATCCTATGCATAGCATGAGAAGGGGATTTATTCTCTACATGTTGTTTCATCATTCTTCTTGGGATAAATATGTTGATGCATTCCATTTTGTGTGTGTGATAATATGTTTTAATTCCGTTGTGAATATTTTAACTGTGTATTTTATAGTTGTAAATTTCGTTATATGGCATTGGGGAAGGATTAGACACACCCCATGTTGCGGTTATGTTCCCTCTACGGGTCGGGATGAAGGGACGGGATGTGGCACTGCAGCTCATGTGATAGTGAACAAAATTTTTCGAATTGGGAGGCTTACCACATCCTTTATGGGGATTTTGTTGCTTGAATTTTTTGTCCCTGGTTGACAGTACCTTATGATCAACTCATTCCTTGTTTCACTATCATCCCATCACCCTCCAAGTCATATAGGTGCTCCTCTCCTTGAGAGCCCTATCGAAAATTAAATATCCTCCACTTCAATGTTTAAGATCGCATCTCCCACCTTGAAAAAGTGTCCATCATTGTCTCACATTGATACCAACTTCCCCAATAGTGGCACTTGTTGCCTCATCATATTGGAGTGCATTAGCATCATGAGCTTCATGCTCCCTCTCCTTCCATTCCAACATGGTTTCCTGCATACAAAGAAACTCATTTCATTAAATTTGTGACAACTTGAGTCATTTGTGTCAGTAGATCTGAAATTTGTTTTTCCATGAATGCACCCATCCCCCCCGCTAGTGAAAACAAAAGTGATAGCCATCTCCCTTATAAGCATGTTCTAGGCATGATGGTCCCCTACCATTGCCCTATTCTTCCTTCTAAGAGAGTGATGGTCAATTTTGTTATCTAATAAAATCCCTCCACTACTCAAAATTTCACAGATCTAAACCACAAATGTATGGAAATGATGAGGAGAGGTTGATCTATTATATGGAAGTGATGAAATTGTGAAATATTCCTAGATATCCTGCTAAGTCCACTTGAATATTTGATAAGAAATGGCCTCCACCAAGCACCACAAAATTACGAAGGTGAAAAATGAAGTAACTTCGCTATTTTTTGCTTTTAGCCAACTTTTTCACTAAATGTAAGTGAGTTTGGATATATCCCTTTTCACATTGGAGGTTAGTTCTTTTCACCTTTTTATATTTTATGGATATTTCCTAGAGTTATTTGAGGCATTTGTTTCCATTATTAATGGGTTTTTCACATTTTTAATGCAATATAAACATTATTTTATGGCGACATCCTTTTATGGTAGCATTGGGGTCCCTTTTTGTCCTAAAACTTATGTGTGTGGTCTTATCTAGTCCTTATTCTATCCTCTAATAGTCCTATCTTGTTGCTTATTGTTTCATGGATAAATAAGTTAATTTGGCCACTTATGTTGCATTACTCGCTCTTCCCAGTCAACTTTTACTGTCGCAGTTGCGTTGATTAATGCCTTGCTCTGCGAGTCCTGATCTCAATAGCCTACCTGGGGAGAGGACTGCTGCTATAAGTGGTCACTTTTTCCTCATATTTATGTACCTGCGCCACTTACCACATCCTTGGCTCCACGCGCTCTGGAACTCTATACCACTTGTTCTCTCCCAATGAGTATTCTTTTATCCTTTTTTCAGGCTCGTTAAAACTGAATGAAAAAGACACCATATGGAGCAGTTTTCTCTCTCTAATTTGATTTTCCTAAAAAAATAAAGAAGGATTCAAGTGTACTTTTCTTGGCTTGTTAAACTTACAAGGATGAGGTGCATATGGAGTCCTCTTTAAGCTGTTTTTTGACTCCTTAAAATTGAAAATATTGTCGAGTAAGATTGTTTCTTTCACACTCATAAAAATGTTTGAAAGAACATCCATCTAGTATACATTAACCCCTTTTTCAGGCCACATGGATTAATTGCGAAAAAAAAAACTCTAGTCAATATTGGCTAGAAGAGTTCTCCCTCGTATCATTTTATGCTTTTTTGGATGTTGTGGACTAAATCTATGAAAAAATGCAACACTAGATTCTTCTTTTAAGTTTTCAAACTCTAAACATGAAAACGCCAACGAGCATTCACCAACCCAGGCTCGATCAAAATCCACGGGGCGATATTCTTTCAAGCATTATTCTATCTTCTCTTCAAGCTCGCTAAAAAATGAAGAAAGTTTCGAGTTTACTTTTTCAAGCTCGTTAAAATACTACAAAAAAGATCTTATCGAGCATATTTCTATCTCTTTTTTGAGCTCGTTAAAAAATGAAGAAGGTATTTTAAAAAAATAAAAAGAGGGGGGAGAATTTATTGTCTGTTTCATTCAAGATGCAGCAGATTATTCATCACCCTTGACGAGCTTTTATTTCACCTTTTAATACAAATGCAATGGAAATTTGTTCATAAATTGTCAACCCGGGGTTCTAGAGACTTATGAGCTACCCAACAATGTTTATGTCAGACACTGTAATCTAAAATATTTGTGATATGGGGGAAGGCAAGAAAACTGGTAAAACTAGATTGAAAGTACAACTATGTGGTGAAGGTGTTTAGCAAGATTATTGCTATAGGAAATACATTACAAACACTCCAACTGAAAGCAATGTCTATGGATTACAATTGATTACCTGGCTATGCTACGAAAGGAAATTCAATGACATATTCTAGATTAATACACTCATAAATCCTTGTAAGAACCAGAATAAAAAAGACAACAGCTACAGTAATTGAATCATAATGAACTAATTGAATTGAACAGCAAGCCTCTATTTCCTAACAAAATTCCAAGAAATAATTAATGCATCTAGTTCACCACAGGGTTATTTCTTGATCCAACATTCACCATTCATGCATTCTTCTATTATTCAATAATAATGAAAACCTATTGCACTAGTTGATCATCCACAATTTAAGCATTCACACCCGACTATAATCAACACAACAAATTATAAATGTAAAAAACTAAATCGAATATCAAACCACATACAGAAAGGGAAATCCTAACTACAACAGCACCTGTCACGTAAGGGGGCCCTTCCTTCTGAGATAGGGGTTGAACAAGCCAATCACTCATACCAAATTAATCAACACATCCAAAATCAGGAAATAGCATATTTATATAATATGGAGTCTCATTACAGTAGTGCGCAATAAGTCTGTGTAAAATGATGGCTAACCATCCTCGGAGAGGATTCTCAGTTTTTATACATCAATACCCATAAGGAATATAATGAAGAAATGTGCAATTACAACCTATTTCCAAATAAAGCGCATCGTTTTGATTTCCAAAAGATTGCGTGAGCCAATCCATGGTTGGTACCATGTAGAGTGGAAGTGATTCTACAAATACATCGGAACGATGAACAAATTTGTTACAAATACATCGGAACGATGAACAAATTTGTTAGATGGCCCAACGAATTTCAAGTCATTGAATGGTTCTGAAATCCTTGAGCTCGCTACAGAATCACTGATCCTCAGATTGACTCCGGAACCGTGAAAGGCGTTCAGTAGTTTGACCAATCTTGATGTATAATGACCAGCAGGATTGCTTTAACTGACCAAAAGACTCGATCAACCATACATTTAGCTTTTGCTGGCATAATTGTATAAACTTGAGACTTATCTGCAAGCAGTTGTAGCCTTCCACGATTACTTCATTCTACAACCTGGAATCAAAATAAGATGAACCTGAAGCACCACTTCTTTAGTAGGCAATTATGGAAACATAACTATATCCAAATCATCAACAAATGACAAATATCAAGGAAAACATAATCAATCCTTACCAAAGCCAAAACCCTGCTAAATGTGATCAAGAGAGCTAGTGATGGTGTAGGAATCAAGTGAAAATTACCGTAAACGAAGCAAGAATAGGAGAAAAAAAAGTGTCATATACATAGCCCTTCATCTCCCCCCAACCAAAATGTTTGCATTTCCTCATGCAAACTAAGATTGTGCTCCACTAAGAGGGGTACCTGGAGAACTGATGAAACATTCATCCCTCTAATTATAAGAAGAATACCCCCTTTTAGTTATGGTGTAAAAGCCTCTTTGCTTAGTAATAATCTTCTAGAATTCATTGTCTTCTACATGTTGGTTTGTGGAGCCTGATCTCCAGATTCAGAGATATTATTATTCAGTAGTGTCTGCACCCCAATTTTGGTTATGATCCCGGCATGCTCCCTAGGGGGTCCGAGGGATTGGTTGCACTCCCCCGGCTGGAGGCGTGGGGGCTAATGGGCCCCCGTCAGAGGTTTGGGGGCGTAGCCCCTAAGGAAAATTTTTGGGGTTGTTTTCGCCACCAGTTTTCGGGCCCATGGTTTTGGGTAACCCGTGGTATTTTCCCATTGTATTTCCCTTATAAAAGAAAGACATTGTAACATGGTTAGGGTTGATGTATTAGGTTTTATGCATTGTAAAGATCTCTGAGATCAGAAGAGAGATTGTGAGACAGTGAAGAGGAAGTGCAACAGTTGTGCTGCAGGTTGTATCCCTTCACTTTGTTGGACGGTATAATAATAAGGACTGGAAACTTCAGTGTGGATGCAGCCCAAGTTGGGTGAACCACGATATATCTGTGTCTCTCTTGTAATGTGTATGTGTGATTATATTTGCATTTATGTTTATTGTTATTGCTCTGCGATCCTATTTTTCTAACAATTGGTATCAGAGCCAAAGGTCTATTTGGTAGATAAACCTGCAGGAAGCTAGGGTTTCTGGTTTGAGTGGGAGCAATGGAAAAAGAAGGAAAGTTTAAGGTCGAGAAGTTTAATGGCCAAAACTTCCAGTTATGGAAAATGAAAATGGAGGACTATCTGTACCAGAAGGATCTATTCCTACCATTGGGAGGAAGAGCAAAGCAGCCGATGGCCATGAAGGACGAAGAATAGGAGGTTCTTGACAGAAAGGCTCTGGGAACAATACGGTTGAGCCTGGCTTCATCGATGGCTTTCAATATCCCAAAAGAAACGACAACGGAGGGTTTGACGAGCGCATTGGGTAAGCTGTGTGAAAATTCCTCGGCCTCCAACAAGGTATTTCTAATGAAGCATTTATTTAATATGAAGATGCCTGAAGGTGGATCTATTACTGATCATTTAAATTATTTTAATATGGTTACAAATCAACTAAGTTTTGTAAGTGTGAACTTCTTTGATGAGGTTAGGGCTCTGCTAATCTTGTGTTCATTTCCAGAAAGATGGAATAGCTTGGTCATGGCTATAAGTAACTATGTTTCTGGTTCAAACACCTTGAAATTTGATGATGTTATTGGTGTTATTATTAGCGAAGAAATGCGAAGAAAAAGCACAGGTGAGACATCAAGTAATACGTTGACCATGGAAAGAAGGGGAAGAGAAAAGGAGAGAGGAAAGAGCCTAGGTATTTGCAGCAACTCTAAAAAGGGCAGATCCAAGTCCAGAATGGGAAAGATAGAGTGTTGGAACTGTGGAAAGAAAGGACATCTGAAGAAAGACTACAGATCTCTAAAGAAGAAAGGAGATGCACAGAAGGAAACTACCCAGGAAGCAAATTTTGATGTATATGTAACTTCAGAATGTATTTCATCTATGTATTTCATATATATTTATTGTACCCTTATAAGAGATGTGTTATTCCTCTATAAGGAAGTGTCGTCATGTGGATTGACAAGTGTCGCAAGTGTGTGTACTTGCCGATGGGTTATTAGACCACCATGTGTGGGGTCGGCCCTGAAATATATATTATATTGTGGATGTATCTAGATAGACAAGTCGGCCCCATAGTGTAACTGGGCAAACAGGTTAAGTATAAATAGAGATCGGGAGATCTCTATTTGGATCATTCGGAAAGTCACACTTCTCTCACTCAAAAAGTGGCCCACTAGTGAGGAGGAGGATCATCTGCTACTAGGAGACTATCTCAAGTGTATTTTGGTTGTACTTTGGTTGAGCCATTGCTCTCTCTATCTCTGAGGAAGTTGTGGGGTTTTTCACCTTAGGGTTTTCCCCACGGAAACTCTGTGTCTCTTGTCTCTCATGCTTTTGATTCCTGTGATGCTTGTCATGCTTATTGTGATTGTTATGCATTGATATACTGAATATGTTGTTCTCTCAGTAAAGATCCAAGAGTATTGTGAATTAATGCTCAAAATTTAACATGGTATCAGAGCTAACCTGAGAAGAAGACATTTTGCAGTGACAGAAACTTGAGTTTCTTGTTTATTGGGTTTCTCTCCACATATTTTGGAAAAGCAGTATAGTAGATTGACTCTACTCATCAAGGAGAATCCATATGTCCAATCAGAATTCAATTCTGAGCATTTTCAGATTTGGCCCTAAAAATTAGGGTTTCCACAAAAATAGGAATTTCTGAAATCTGAAGACATAGCTGGAAGATCCTTACAAAAATCAAATTTTAGAGATTTAGATTGAGATTTTTGGCTTGGTAGATCTCCGGGAAACTCAAACCCTAATTCAGGGCTCTCCTTGGTGAACCCGGGAGGACAAAAAGTCAAATCTGAAGGGTAAAACTTTGCTGATCTCAAATTCTGAATGCACAAGGTTGATCAGCTCATCAAGGCACATCTTTCTATCCTTTCAGAAAGTTGAAATTCATATTTTGAATTTTTAGGGTTTTTCCGACAAACCCTAATCCGGGACCATATCCAGTTTTCATCATTTCAAGTGGTAAGACCTAAATCTTTTCTATTTCCATTTGAAGTACTCTTTAAAATGTCTCACAACACCAAGCTTGAGGATAAGCTTGAAGGGGCTGATAACTTCCGAGCTTGGAAGTATAGGATTGGGTTAATCCTGGAAGAGAATGAGTTGGACTCATATATAAAAGAAGATATCCCTATCCCAGAGGATGAAGAGGCTAAAGTATTGCATAAAAAGAACTTGGTCAAGGCAAAGAGAATCATTGCTGATTCCATCAAAGACCATCTCATACCCCATGTGTCTTCTCTAAAGACACCCAAAGAGATGTTTGACTCTTTGACCAAGCTATTTGAAGGGAAGAACATAAATCGGAAGATGACCCTGCAGAACCAATTGAAAGGAGTAAAGTTTCAAAATGGAGAAACCATTCAATCTTATTTTTCAAGGGTCTCCCAGATCAAGGAACAACTAGAAGTAGTGGATGAAATGGTGGAGAATGGTGAAATTGTCATGACCACTCTGAATGGCTTACCTAGGTCATGGGACTCCTTCATTCAAGGAATCTATGCAAGAAAGAAGTTGATTTCCTTCAGTAGACTACGGGAAGAATGCTCACAAGAAGAAGCAAGGCTTGTGGCACGAAAATAAAAGATGGGGAATGAAGATCAAGCTCTCACAGCTCACACCAAGAAAGGGAAGTCCAAGAGAGAGCCATCTCACTCCAAGAAATCTTCACATCACTTCAAAGAAGAAGAATATGCTTCACCTGTAATGAGAAAGGACATATTGCCATAAATTGTCCCAAGAACAAGAAGGACAACAACAACTTCAACAAGAAGAAGAAGGGAAACAAAAGAAGGTTTCATGCTCATGCTGCCCAGGATGATGAACCACCCAAGAAGAAGGCTAGGGCAGAAAGTGATAATAGTAATGATGACTTATCAAGTGAAGAAGAGTATGTTCTGATCTCTGCTCTCACAGGTACTATCTCCCATGGTTGTAATGATTGGTTAATTGACAGTGGGGCTTCCAAACACATGACTGGGTTTAAGGAATATTTTGTGAACCTATCTAAACATGAATCACCCCATAAGGTGAAACTTGGGGATGATTATCAATACCCAATCAAAGGAAGTGGTGAAGCCTCCTACAACCTAGATTCTGGAAAATCTTTGAAGATGAAAGAAGTCCTTTATGTACCTGGGCTCAAGAAGAACTTACTCTCCATCTCTGCATTGGATGCAAAAGGTATGAGGGTTGCATTTGGGGATGGCCAAGTCCTAATGTGGTCAAAGGGAAAGAACATAGATGATGCAGTAGTGATTGGAGAGCAAGAGGGAGGTTTGTATAAATTGAAGGGACAACCTGAACATGCCATGGTGCATGAATCCATGGAGCCAAGTGAACTTTGGCATAGAAGACTTGCTCATATGCACTATAGGGCACTTCCAATTGCAAGCAAGGCTGTAGAGGGTTTTCCTGAAATCAAGACCAAACATGAAGGTGTTTGCAAAGGATGTGCAAAAGGTAAGAACATTAAGAAAGCTTTCCCAAGCAGTGAAAGCAAGGCAAAGGATATCCTGGAAATCATCCACTCAGATGTATGTGGTCCTATGTCATCCAGTTCTCTAAGTGGGTATGTTTACTATGTCTCATTTATTGATGACTTCTCCAGGAAGACTTGGGTATACTTCTTGAAGAACAAAGAAGAGATGTTTGATAAGTTTAAGGAATTCAAAACCTTGATGGAGAATCAAACTGACAAGAATATCAAAACATTCAGATCCGAAAATGGTGGAGAATTCACCTCAGGTGACTTCAAGAAGCTTTGCAGTGATTCATGGATTAAGAGGGAGTTGACTGCTCCTTACAATCCACAACAAAATGGAGTTGCAGAAAGGAAGAACAGAACAATCATGGAAGCAGCAAGAGCAATGCTACATGACCAGGATCTACCTATGCATCTATGGGAAGAAGCAGCTAGAACAGCTGTATATGTGCAGAACAGAACACCCCACAAGATATTGGACAACAAGACACCAGAAGAGGTCTTTTCTGGTAAGAAACCTGAAGTCAGCCATCTCAGAATATTTGGTTGTCTAGTATTCACTCATGTCCAAAAGGAAAAGAGGACCAAACTAGATCCTTCAGGAAAGAAGGGTATCTTTGTGGGTTACAGTGAAAGCTCGAAGGCTTAAAGAATATACTTTCCAGGGTTCAAGAAGATTGATATCAGCAGGGATGTGACATTTGATGAAAACTCAGCATTCATCAAATCAAGGAAGGCACCTATCGAAGTTTATGAAGAACCTAAGGAAACTAGATTTCAAGACACTACCATGACTGAAGCAATTCCAGAAGTTGTTCGTGAGTTTGAAGATCCGCAAGAACCTGTAGATCCACCCTGTGAGGATAACTCTCACAAGAGGAAACCTGCATGGGCTAGAGAACTCATTCAAGATGCAGAAAGATTTGGAATTCCAGAAGAAGAACACAGAGCAAAGAAGAGAACCAAATAACATACCAGCTATGTTGCTTTACTCTGTGATATTATGAACAAAGAACCTTCCAGTTATGAAGAAGCAGCGGAAAAGAAAGAATGGAAGGATGCCATGGTTGAGGAATACCAATCAATAATGAAGAATGATGTTTGGGATGTTGTCCCAAGACCTAAAGAGAAGTCTGTTGTGACTTCCAAATGGATCTACAAAATCAAGCATGCTGTAGATGGCAGTGTAGAGAAATACAAAGCAAGATTCGTAGCTCGTGGCTTCTCTCAGAAAGAGGGAATAGATTATGAAGAAACCTTTGCACCTGTAGCCAGGTATACTTCCATCAGAACAGTACTTGCCCTGGCTGCAGCAATGAAATGGAAAATACACCAGATGGATGTCAAGACTGCCTTATTGAATGGTGTAGTTGAAGAAGAAGTATATGTGGAGCAGCCACTCGGTTTCGAAATACATGACAAGGAGTCATATGTGTGCAAATTGAAGAAAGCCTTGTATGGCTTGAAACAAGCTCCCAGAACTTGGTATGGTAGGATGGACAGTTTCCTATCTAGTTTGGGCTTTACCAAGAGTAAAGCGGATTCCAACCTTTACCTCAAGGTTGAAGAAGGGAATCCTGTGATTCTACTCCTATATGTGGATGACTTATTTGTAATAGGAGATGACATATTGATTGCAGATACTAAGAGGAAGCTTGCTGCTGAGTTCGATATGAAAGATTTGGGAATGATGCATTATTTCCTAGGTATGGAGGTGTGGAAGAGTGCAGGTGGGATCTTCCTTAGTCAAGGGAAGTACACAATAGATATCCTAAAGAGATTCGGGATGATGGATTGCAAGGCCATGGCCACACCCATGGCATCGAATATGAAGCTTATATGTGATACTTCATCTGAGCCGGTTGATGTCTCTATGTATCGTCAGATGATTGGGTCCTTGATGTACCTGACGAACACGAGACCAGATATTTTCTTTGCTGTGAACACATTGAGCCAGTTCCTGACGGATCTGAGGAGTGTTCACCTGGTTGCTGTAAAGCATGTTCTGAGGTACCTGAAGGGTACAGTGGATTTTGGGCTCAAGTATGAAGCGAATCAAAAGTTTATCCTGCAGGGTTATGTTGATTCAGATTGGGTTGGTAGTGCTACAGATAGGAAGAGCACATCTGGATGTTGCTTCAGTATGGGATCAGGTGTGATCTCTTGGTTTAGCAGGAAGTAGTCCTGTGTAGCACTGAGTACAGCTGAGGCAGAGTATGTTGCAGCCTATTCAGCTAGTTGTGAGGTAGTATGGCTATGGAAGCTACTGTATGAGTTATTTGATCTCCCATTGGATGCTATTGGTATCTTCTGCGATAACCAGAGTTGTGTGAAGCTGACTGAGAACCCAGTGTTTCATGACAGGTCTAAACACATAGAGATCAAGTATCACTATATCAGGGACAATGGTGCAGAGAGGAGCTATGAAGCTCTTGTATGTTGTGACGGACGAGCAGATTGCAGATGTGCTGACGAAGCCACTAGACAGGGTGAAGTTCGAGTACTTCAGGGAGAGGCTTGGTGTTCTTCAAATCGAGGACACTTCGAGGAAGAAGTGATGGACACATTTGCTGAAGCCATTCCAAGCATGTTGGAAGGAAGATCCTTCACATGGTTGTGGATGTAAGTGTTGGATGATGAGCATCAAGATGATGTTCTAGTTTCTGCTTTGTATGATCAGTTGGATCATTTATATGTATATGTATGTACGCATCATGTTGGATGTTGGATATGATCAGTTGGATCATTTATATGTATGTACGCATCATGTTGGATGCTGGATATGATCAGTTGGATCATTTATATGTATGTACGCATCATGTTGAATGATGGATATGATCGGTTCGATCATTTGTATGTATTTTGTATATGCATCATGTTGGATGCTTAGACCATGTATCTGTATATGTATCAGGTGGATACATTGTATGATCAGATAGATCAGGTATATTGATATGTATCAGGTATGATCAGGTAGATCATGCATGTTGATGGATACATTGTGTGGATCATGTATCTATGTATCAGGTGGATACACTGTGTATGATGATATGTATCAGGTAGATACTTGGTGTGCATCAGGTGGATACATTGTATGATCAGGGTGATCGTGGATGACATGCAGTAGGATGTTGCAGTGATTATGATCAGGATGATCATGTGTACATCAAGATGATGTATAGTGAGTATCAGATGATACTTTGTGGTCGTGGATCAGGTTGTGCATATGAGCATGTCTGGGAGATCCTATAGGTCGGAGTTGCGTACCCATAATAGCCTGGGATGCTCTTTCGAGACATTGCTCTGGGAAGACATGTAATTTGTTCCCTAGGAGATATTCAGGTCGGAGTTGTGTACCCGTAACATCCTGATATGCTCTTGCGAGGTTTTGTCATATGGCATGTAATTTGCTCCTTGGAGATCTAGACAGGATGAAAAAGGCCTCAGATGCTTCAGCCAGGTTTTGCCATGACCACATGTAATTTGCTCCTGGGAGATCTGGACAGGATGAAAAAGGCCTCAAATGCTTCAGCAGGTTTTGTGGTGGACCACATGTAATTTGCTCCTGGGAGATCTGGATAGGATGAAAAAGGCCTCAGATGCTTAAGCCAGGTTTTGTGGTGAGATCACATGTAATGTGCTCCTGGGAGATCCGACAAGTAGAGTTGTGTGCTTGTAACAGCCTGGAATGCTTCAGCCAGGTTTTGTGATGGGTCACATGTAATGTGCTCCTGGGAGATCCGATAGGTAGAGCTGTGTACTCGTAATAGCCTGGGATGCTGCAGCCAGGTTTTGTGACACACGTAATAAGTCCTGAGGATTCCATAGTATGGCCAGTGATGATGAAGACCTGCATGTGGTGGGCCTACATCCAGTATGAAAAAGGACTGGCTCTGTAGAACTTCCTATGACGAGTAGAGTTAGAGATTGGTTGAGATAGCAGCAGCAGTGACGATGTTGATGACGATGATCCTAAGAAGAAGACTTGTCTAGTAGAACTATGTCGAGAAATACCTTCCTAGTTAAGAGGGAGTGTTGATGTATATGCAACTTCGGAATGTATTGCATCTATGTATTTCATATATATTTTTTGTACCCTTATAAGAGATGTGTTATTCCTCTATAAGGAAGTGTCGTCATGTGGATTGACAAGTGTCGCAAGTGTGTGTACTTGCCAATGGGTTATTAGACCACCATGTGTGGGGTCGGCCCTGAAATATATATTATATTGTGGATGTATCTAGATAGACAAGTCGGCCCCATAGTGTAACTGGGCAAACAGGTTAAGTATAAATAGAGATCGGGAGATCTCTATTTGGATCATTTGGAAAGTCACACTTCTCTCACTCAGAAAGTGGCGCACTAGTGAGGAGGAGGATCATCTGCTACTAGGAGACTATCTCAAGTGTATTTTGGTTGTACTTTGGTTGAGCCATTGCTCTCTCTATCTCTACGAAAGTTGTGGGGTTTTTCACCTTAGGGTTTTCCCCACGGAAACTCTGTGTCTCTTGTCTCTCATGCTTTTGATTCTTGTGATGCTTGTCATGCTTATTGTGATTGTTATGCATTGATATACTGTATTATATGTTATTCTCTCAGTAAAGATCCAAGAGTATTGTGAATTAATGCTCAAAATTTAACAACAAATGTAGCAGGTGATGTGTTACAAGATGCTTTGATTCTTGCATTAGATAATACAAGTGATTATTGGGTAGTAGATTCAGGGGCTTCATGTCATGCTACACCCCATAGGAAATATTTTCATGATTATGTTCTAGGTGATTTTGGACATGTTTTATTGGGTGATGATGAGCCATGTAAAATTTTTGGAATGGGTAAGGTATGGATAAAAGTTAAGAATGCAATTGATTGGTTGTTGAAAGATGTTAGGCATATTCCTGCTATGAAAAGAAATCTGATCTGAACAAGGCAGTTGGGGGATGGCGGCTGTCTATCTACATTTGGAGAAAAGTGGTGGAAGATCACTAAAGGATCAATGGTGATAGCAAACGGAGACAGGGTAGGTATGTGTTATTTATGTCCTCATAATACTGACCATTCTATCTCTTTAGCTTCCATAGGAACAGATACAGTATTGTGGCATCATAGACTTGGCCACATGAGTGAGAAAGGGATGCAGATTCTCCACTCAAGGAAGTTGCTACCATATTTGAAGCAGGGAAGTTTGAAATTCTGTGAAAACTGTGTTTATGGAAAACATAAGAGAGTCATATTTCTCAGGGTTGGGAAACAAAAGAAGAATGAAAAGTTAGATCTAGTGCATACAGATGTATGGGGACTAGATCAGGTACAATCTCTTGATGTCTCTCATTATTATGTTACATTTATTGATGATGCAACTAGGAAAACTTGGGTTTATTGCATTAGACAAAAATATGATGTGTTTGCTACTTTTAAGAAGTGGAAAGCTTTGGTTGAGAATGAGACAAGAAAAAGGTTGAAGTGTCTCAGATCTGATAATGGAGGTGAATACTGCGGCAAGGAGTTTGATAACTATTGTTCATACCATGGGATTCATAGAGAGAAGACAGTCCCAGTAACACCACAAGAAAATGGTGTGTCAGAAAGGATGAACAAACGATCATGGAGCGTGCAAGGTGGATGAGACTGCATGCAGGGTTTCCCTTACAGTTTTGGGCGGATGCTGTAAATACAGTTGTTTATTTAATAAACAGAGGACCTTCAAGTGCTTTGGATGGTGGTATTCCATAGGAGGCATGGACAGATAAAAAGGTAAACTACTCATTTCTGAGAACATTTGGTTGTGAAGCATTTGTCCATATTGATAAAGAAAATAGAACAAAGCTTGAAGCTAAATCCAAGAAATGTACCTTTATTGGATATGGGGTTGATGAATTTGGTTATTGCTTATGGGATTATGAAAATTAAAAAAATCATCAGGAGTAGAGATGTGATATTCAATGAAAAGGTCATGTATAAAGATCAGTTGCAGGGAAAGAAACAGCAAAAGGAAACCACAGAGTACACAGTACTTGATGAAATTCAAGAAAATGAAGTTCCAAAGGTGCCAGAAAATCAAGAACAACAGCAAGTACCTGAAACTCCTGCAACTACAAGAAGATCTACCAGATTAAGTAGACTCCCTGAACGATACTCTCCTTCAATGTATTTATTTATTGATGACTGATGCTGGTGAACCAGAGTGTTATGAAGAAGCAATGCAGGTGGAAACTAGAAAGAAGTGGGAGCAATGGACTCATTGGTAGGAAACCAGACTTGGGATTTGGTTCGGTTTCCTACTGGTAAAAGAGCATTGCAGAACAAATGGATTTAGAGGTTGGAGGAAGAAGAAGGAGGTAAGAAGTGGTACAAGGAGAGACTTGTTGTAAAGGGGTTTGCACAGAAGAAAGGTATAGATTTTGATGAAATATTTTCTCCTGTTGTTAAGATGACTTCAATTAGGACTATCTTAAGTCTAGTGGCGGTAGAAGATTTGCATATTGAACAGTTAGATGTAAAAACAGCCTTTCTCCATGGGGATTTGGAGGAAGAGATATATATGCAGCAGCCACAAGGGTATGAGGTCAAAGGTAAAGAGAAGTTTGTATGAAGGTTGAAAAAGAGTTTGTCTGGATTGAAGCAAGCTCCAAGGAAGTGGTATTTAAAATTTTATAGGTTTATGACAGAACAAGGTTATGGTAGATGTCATTCTGACCACTGTGTTTATTTCAAGAAGCTAGACAATGAAAGATATATTATCTTTTTATTGTATGTGGATGGCATGCTTGTTACAGGGTCTAACATGCAACATATAAATGTACTCAAGAGAAAGCTAGCTAATTCATTTGCGATGAAGGATTTGGGTGCTGCAAAGCAAATCCTTGGTATGAGAATAACGAGAGACAGGAAAAATCGCAAATTGACATTGTCTCAGAGTGAGTACATACAAAAGGTGTTGGAGAGGTTCAGAATGCGGAATGCAAAACCAGTTAGTACACCTTTGGACGGCCATTTCAATCTAAGTAAGGAAATGTGTCCCAAGACACAGGAAGAGATCACAGATTACATGTCCAAGATTCCCTATCAATCAGCAGTTGGCAGCTTGATGTATGCCATGGTGTGCACAAGACTAGATATTGCACAAGCAATGGGAATTGTGAGCAGATATATGAACAATCCAGGTAAAGAACATTGGAAGGCAGTATAGTTGATTCTCAGGTATTTGACAGGTACTACCACTCAGGCATTATGTTTTGGAGGTTCAGACACTGTTCTATAGGGATATGTTGATGCAGATATGGCAGGTGATAAGGATAGCAGGAGGAGAACCACAAGATATGTGTTTACTGTAGGTGGAACAATAGTAAGTTGGATTTCAAAACTACATAAGGTTGTTGCACTTTCAACAACAGAAGCAGAGTATTTTGTTGTTACAGAGGCTGGTAAATAGATGATTTGGTTGCAGAGTTTTATGGAGGAATTGGGTAAGAAGAAGAAGGATAGCAGGTTGTACAGTGACAGCCAAAGTGCCATTCATCTTGCAAAGAACTCAGCATTCCATTCCAGGACTAAACATATACAGCTCAAGTACCATTTCATACGCTTTGTTCTAGAAGATTAACTGTTGAAGCTGGAAAAGATACACACCATCCAGAATCCTGCAGACATGTTCACAAAGGTAGTGACCAGAGAGAAACTGAGTTCCTGCTCGGTTTCAGTTGGCCTTCTAGCACAAAGGTGAAGAGGAGAATTTTTCCAAGTCCAAGTCCAGCAAGTGTAGCAGCGGTGGAGTTGCTGTGATCAATCTCCAAGTGGGAGATTGTTGGTTGTGGAGCCTGATCTCTATATTCAGAGATATTATTATTCAACCATGTCTGTGCCCCAAGTTTGGTTATGATCCCGGCATGATCCCCAGGGGGTCAGGGGGAGTGGTTGCACTCCCTCGGGTACGGGGCGCGGGGTCCAGCGGCCCCTTGTCGAGGGTTTGGGGGTAGCGCCCCTGAGAAGGGAGTTCGGGGGCAATGCCCCTGAGAAAATGGGGGTTCGGAGGCATAGCCCCCGAGGAAAAATTTTGGGGCTATTTTCGCCACCAGTTTTCGGGCCCATGGTTATGGGTAACCTGTGGTATTTTTCCATTGTATTTCCCTTATAAAAGAAAGACATTGTAACATGGCTAGGTTTGATGTATTAGGTTTTATGCATTGTAAAGATCTCTGAGATCAGAAGAGAGATTGTGAGACAGCGAAGAGGAAGTGCAGTGGTTGTGTTACAGGTTGTATCCCTTCACTTTGTTGGACGGTATAATAATAAGGACTGGCAACTTCAGTGTGGGCGTAGCCCAGTTTGGGTGAACCACAATATATCTGTGTCTATCTTGTAATGTGTATGTGTGATTATATTTGCATTTCTGTTTATTGTTATTGCTCTGCGATCCTATTTTTCTAACACTGCATCCACCATAGGGCACCAAAGTATAGGAAAGTGAAGTCGAAGCCCAATCCATTTGGTTTTATGCACATCCATATAGTTAACATAAGCTTGTACTCTATCTAAGGCATGCTCAAACATTCTAATCGAGAAGGAAGGTGGATATAAGTTTCCAAATAAAATAAAATAAAAAGCTAAGGAGGGCGCACTTGCCAAAAAAAATCCAATTTACCAAAAAGGAAACATCCTGAATGGTGCAGTTTCCATTTCAATGCCCAGTTCACAAGGAAATCAAGTGCTAATGCAAGAAGGAAACATCTAAGTTCAAGGAGGGCATAGTTTCTAAAGGAGAAAGCTTGTAAGGAAAATTTGAGGAAAGTATGTCCACTCATGGGTGACCTATTCTCACAGGTCACCAAGCCAGGTAACTTGCCCAGCCCAGTAGGTCATCCTGAAGTTTATAAAAGAAGCCAACCAACTCCATTTCACAACTTTTTTCATTGTGAAGTTTTTATGAGAGCTTTGAAGCTCCTCTAGGTTTGGTGATGTGCCCAAGCCACTCTATGGGTGATGTGCCCCATTCTCTCATTCTCTCTCTCTTTCTCTCTAACAGGTATTGAAGACTATTGGGCAGCCATTGAAGATCTATTTGCAGCCACTGAAGATAATTTTGCAGCCATTAAAGTTCTGATATCAATCTGGGGTCGAATTGCTTTAGTAGAGTTTAAGAGTTCAAGAATAATCCTTCTCATTATCCCCTCTCTTCTTCCCCATTCTTCAGTATTGCAAGGTGTTGGTGGAAGGTTTGCTCCATTGAAATATTTTCAGTGATCAATGAGATGAAGGATATAATGTGTGATGGCCATATTCAGAAATAAAGTTTAAATTACAGCCATTCATTCAACTTCTATCATGTCCAAGTGATTCTAGTTCCAGATTCCCCAAGGGTGTCATGTTTTGTACTCAAAGAGGTGAAGAACCGAGGGATTGAATCTTCTTTCCTTCTGTCATTCGAGAGGATGGTTTGATGCTGTTTTTCCAGCCATCAAATCTCTGTAATAAACATCTAAACTCATTCCTAAAATATTCTCTCCTTCTCTACTTTGTTCTCTAGCTCATGTAAGAAGAAAATAGCCTGTGAGGCATTGTCCATTGTAAAGCAAGCATTAGAAGTTAAGAGAACTGTTATGAACCCTATATTTGATGTTTAATGGTTATAATAATTCATATAAGATCTAATATAATCATCATAACAGATTTTGCATTTCCTTAAGACAGTTTATCATGATAAAATCCAAGACTAGCTAGTTTGATGCCTAAATTCGACTAGTTTTGTCATTTTGTCTATAAAATTCATTCTGTGCACTCTTTTGTTAATCCGTCAGTTGGAGAAGGTCCTTGACACATCCCAATATCCATATCAGTCAAAAAAATAAGAGTTTGAAATTCTTTTTACCTTTCTTGGAAAGTTAATAAAAAGACTAGCTCGACAATCCCGAAAGAGACCAAAAGCCCCAATTCTCTGTAAACTCTTCCAAGAATGATCATTTATCATTCTGAACATAACCAGAAACCTATGGACTATCATAAACCCTGAGTATCCTTCCCGATATTTTTTTTATATGTGGATGTACCCACAAAGAATTGCGGTAAGCTTCAGCAGTTGCTGATGTCTGAAACATCAATGGTCTCCGTAAGTTGTACAAAGGATCCAATTTCCCACTGTCAAAGTTTCTACTGCAAATTGTCCAATAGAAATTCCAGAACTGAAATTTCATCCTACCAAACTCAGTTTCAAGTCTCCTTACCCGTCACTGACTTCCTGCTCTGTTCGGTGAATTGATTAAAAATGGACAAGTAAATTTTATTTAAAATTATGAACTTGAGTTAATATCTGGGTTAAATATTTCCTAGGATATTACAGTGGTATTAGAGCACTTTCCTTGGCTCAGCCTGTGGAAATTAATTCTCATTGGAAAATTATCTCAGCACTATCTTCAAGATTGCAGATGTGGAATTAGTTCCAGTTATGGAAGATTTAGACTTTGAGTTGTATGAGGAAGAAGATTATTCTTATGAGGAGTATGATGATCAGTATGAAGAATATTGCAGATAGTATGATGAAGATAATTCTCAAGAAGCACCGTCCATAAGCATCTCCCATGAGATCATGATTGACAGAACAGACTATGGTTATTCTGATAGCCATATTCAGGAAAAAGTTGCATGTTCTACAATCAAAGGTCAACCTTCTATGGAAGAGATAATAAAAGATATCAAAGTTGCATTGGATGCATGTGACTTCACAAGAATTTTTAGATCCTCTTCAAGAAGAGCCTCCAAGAATATTTATCCTAAGACAACCAAGGAGAAGCAAGACCCAAAGACCAATCATGAGATTGTTGACAGAATGGGAGCAGAATCCACTACAAGCTTCTATGTTGAGGATTTCAAGATCACCTCAGAGGAGATTGGTAAGTTTAATGATGGTGATACATATGTTGGATCAGATCCAAAAGAACCTAAACCATATCCAATGTCACCAAATGAGCTACATAGTGAAGCAAAAGATGACCACACATCAGTTGGATGTGAACCTAGAGAATGGGTGGCCGAACAAGGCACCATAGCTCCACTATTTGAAGGGAGAAGTATGATGAAAAAGTATGGACCTCAATCATATTTTTGTACCCGTGTTACTTTTGGAAATCATCAGAATAAAATAGAATACATTTTCAATAATGTGCGCCATGATGTGGAGAAACTAGTTCCCCGTAATGAAGCATTTAATTCTCAATGCTTAGCTCCTCAAAAACCAATGATTGTGGGAACATCAGGAGACCCTCAAAGTGCGGAAGAAAGAGGGATTACCATGGTTATATATCAGCATATTTGCAGCATCCATGAGGATGATGAGTCACCAAATCCTTCGTCAGAAGGAGAGGAAAAAGATCCATGCACAACTAAAGATCCAACAATCAAACATTCGATTGATGGCAATGTGGAAGGTGAAATCACTCCCAATTTCTTCGTGGGTGATTTCAAGATAAGTGCAGAAGATATGGGGAATATTGATGATGGTATGACATATTTTGGATCATATCCAAAAGAAGAACATCAATCAGATCTGAAATTATCATTGGAACTTCAGGTTGAGGTGGAAGACAAGCCCAAATCAGCTTGGTGTGAACCAAGGAATTTGGGAAAGAATCATGCTGCCATAAAAACACCACATGAGGAGGAAATTTGGGCACAAAGGTATGGTTGCAATTCTGATTTTTTCATTCCTTTGTTGCATCCCAAGATGGCAACCACTTCTAGTGAGAATGATGGATTAGAAGATCCTTCTAGTGTCAAAATTCAGAATTGGGAGAAGGTTGAATTGCAAGAAGCAGAAGAGGAGGTTCACTTGCTAGAACTTCTTGCCCTGATTGGACCATTGAAAAGGAGTGATAAAAAAATCAAGGAGGCACTGAAAAACCTCCATGAACTTAATGCTTTGATCTCTCACTGCTGTTGGAGAACTGCATCAATGGAGGAGCAAACCTCTATTGAAAATTTTGTGCACATGTGGGAAGTAGTAGGAATCCTAAAAGGAAATTTCTCTCAGCTGCTTTCTGATAGATATCACTTGCTGGAGCTTGTGAATATCTACTATAATGATGCAATAATGAATGATGAGGAGATCATCAAGCTCACTCATATGTTGGAAACTACCTAGGATTCTTTTATTGGTACTCATGGTGCTTGTCAAGAATCTGAGAATCAGATTGAGCAGCTTAATGAGAAGTTGCCAAAATCACTTTTTACCTCCCATATTTCACAAAGTCACAATAACATGGCTGAATTATTTCATGTTCCAAGGGAGGAACCTCATGAGTTGGTGGAACATGAGGAACAATCTGTTTGGTATGTGCTTGAGGAATGTGCAGACAGAGTTGAAGAAAAATAAGCACATGACCTTTTCCAAAATGAACTTGAGAGGTTCATTGAAGAAAGTCACTCTTCCAAGGAAGAGCCAGATGAGTACACCATAGATGGATCATACATCAATGGAGAGGATACATCCACAACTTCAGTGCATGAAATGTTCAAAAGCATGGCTCACCATTCTTCATTCCCCACTTCAAATTCAGCCACAAATTTTGGGAATGAAAATTGGGTAAAAGGATTCTTCCTCTTGGTGTCACATGATGAGCAGGAGGATCCTAAAAGTGAGGCCTATGACATGTTCCTTAACCCGTAGCAGTTGAGGAAGCCTATGCATATGTGTGCAGCCACTTTTGACCAGGAGGCATCAGATCTACACTTACATTCAATGTGTGGGTCAATTGATGGAGTTTTGCACCCTTGGATCAATGGCAGAGAGTTGAGCCATTGGATGAAGAGGGGAGCACCTGTGGAGTTCCATAGAGATCATGAGATCTCTTTATTTGAGGAGGACATACATATGGTTGATCACATTCCATATGATTCAACAAATAAAAGTGTTTATCCATCCATTGGTTGGATGGGTAGAGGCATCATTGAAATGAAGACCTTGGAAGGTAAAAGGTTCTCTTGTTTCTGCAATAATTTTTTTGTTATGACTGACATTGTCTTGAATTGTGAGTAGAAACAAAGATGTATTTTTCAGCCATTATATGTCTCCAGTACACATGCACAAGAGATGCATTCTGATTTGCATTCTCTCAAGAAGTTCTATGTTTGGTGGAGAAGTCTCACACCTATTCAGTTTTGCATTGGGAGTGGCACACTTCCAGCATGGTGGATGGATCCTGGTATACCCAGGAGTGACAAGTTGTTACAAGTAACAGTGATGATGGATGGTATTCATCAGGGACAATGGGATCCAAGAATTCCTTGGAGTGACAACTTTCTAGAGGTGACAGAAAATTTTGGGTCCTTACAGAGGAAGCAGTGGGATCCAGGAATTCTACTCAATTATCTTAACTAGGTTAATATTTTTGTTCATAATTTAGTGCAGATAGAGTTTACAGTGCATTTTATTCTTTATAGTCATCTTACATTTTATTCAGATCTTTTTTAAGGCCCCAAGTTTAATTTTCAGAATGCTCAGTGGATGGGGACAAGTATAATCAGAGTGGTGCAACAGAAGCTCGGTGGAATCCTAACATTGCTTGAGGACAAGCAATCTTGGGAAGGGAGGACTGTCATGTCCCCAATTTTGGTTCATCCAATACCATGGGTGAAAGGGGACAAGATCAACCCCTAAGGGAATTAAATTGTATTAATTCTATTTGCTTAGAATTAATTTTAGCCTAAGTCTCACAAATTGGAAAACTTATTTATTAAAGTTAATTTTGATAAATAAAATTAATGGATAATGAGCAAGTGGGCCAAGAGGGCGCCCATGTGGATGATGTTGCCAAAATGGATTAAGGGGTGAAGATATGGAAAAAATATGAAGAGAAGGAAGGTGGAGATAAGTTTCCAAATCATAAAAAAAGAAACAACTAGAAAAAGCTAAGGAGGGCGCACTTGCCAAAAAACAGTCCAGTTTACCAAGAAGGAAACATCCTGAATGGTGCAGATTCCATTTCAATGCCTATTTCACAAGGAAAGCAAATGCTAATGCAAGAAGGAAACATATAAGGTCAAGGAGGGCATAGTTTCTAAAGGAGAAATCTTGTAAGGAAAAATTGAGGAAGGTATGTCCACTCATGGGTGACCTATTCTCACAGGTCACCAAGCCAAGTAACTTGCCCAGCAGGTCATCCTGAAGTTTATAAAAGAATCCAACCAACTCCATTTCACAATTTTTGTCATTGTGAAGTTTGCATGAGAGCTTTGAAGCTCCTCTAGGTTTGGTGATGTGCCCAAGCCACTCTATGGGTGATGTGCCCCATTCTCTCTCTCTTTCTCTCTAACAGGTATTGAAGACTATTGGGCAGCCATTGAAGATCTATTTGCAACCATTGAAGATAATTTTGCAGGCATTAAATTTTTGATATCAGTCTGGGGTTGAATTGCTTTAGTAGAGTTTAAGAGTTCAAGAATAATCCTTCTCATTATCCCCTCTCTTCTTCCCCATTCTTCAGTATTGAAGGGTGTTGGTGGAAGGTTTGCTCCATTGAAAGATTTTCAGTGATCAATGAGATGAAGGATCTGATGTGTGATGGCCATATTCAGAAATAAAGTTGAACTTATAGCCATTCATTCAACTTCTATCATGTCCAAGTGATTCTAGTTCGAGATTCACCAAGGTTGTCATGTTTTGTACTCAAAGAGGTGAAGAACCGAGGGATTGAATCTTCTTTCCTTCTTTCATTGGAGAGGATGGTTTGCTGTTGTTTTTCCAGCCATCAAATCTCTATAATAAACATCTAAACTCATTCCTAAAATATTCTCTCCTTCTCTACTCTGTTCTCTAGCTCATGTAAGAAGAAAATAGCCTGTGAGGCATTGTCCACTGTAAAGCAAGCATTAGAAGTTAAGAGAACTGTTATGAACTCTATATTTGATGTTTAATGGTTATAATAATTCATATCAGATCTAATATAATCATCGGAACAGAGTTTGTATTTCCTTAATATAATTTATCATGATAAAATCTAAGACTAGCTAGTTTGATGCCTAAATTCTACTAGTTTTTCCATTTTGTCTATAAAATTCATTCTGTGCACTCTTTTGTTAATCCATCAATTGGAGTAGGTCCTTGACACATCCCAGTATCCATATCAATCCAATAAATCAGAGTTTGAAATCCTTTTGACCTTTCTTGGAAAGTTAAGAAAAAGACTAGCTCCATAATCCCGAAAGAGACCAAAAGCCCCAATTCTCTGCAAACTCTTCCAAGAATGATCATTTATCATTCTGAACATAACCAGAAACCTATGGAATATCATAAACTTTGAGTAGCCTTCCCAATCTTGTTTGTATATGCGGATGTACCCAGAAAGCATTGCGGTAGGCTTCAGCAGATGCTGATGTCCGAAACATCAATGGTCTCCGTACGTTGTACAAAGGATCCAATTTCCCACTGTCAAATTTTCTGCTGCACATTGTCCAATAGAAATTCCAGAACTGAAATTTCATCCTACCAAACTCAATTTCAAGTCTCCTTACTCGTCACTGACTTCCTGCTCTGTTCGGTGAATTGATTAAAAATGGACAAGTAAATTTTATTTAAAATTATGAACTTGAATTAATATCTGGGTTAAATATTTCCTAGGATATTACACAATTTCACGACTTCCAATAGGGTATACATATGCATATACAAGCCTACCTGTACTATCTCATATTCTACACATGAATAATTGTGGAAAGTTATTCATAAATTGTCAACCTGGGGTTCTAGAGACTTATGAGCTACCTAACAATGTTTATGTCAGACACTGTAGTCTGAATGCTTTGTGATACAGGAGAATGCAAGGAAACTGGTAAAAATGGATTGAAAGTACAACTGTGTGGTGAAGGTGTTTAGCAAGATTACTGCTACAGGAAATACATTACAAACACTCCAACTGAAAGCATTGTCTATGGATTACAATTGATTACCTGGCTATGCTACGAAAGGAAATTTAATGACAGATTCTAGATTAATACACTCATAAATCCTTGAAAGAACTAGATTCAAAAAGACAACAACTACAGTAATTGAATCATAATGAACTAATTGAATTGAGCAGCAAGCCTCTATTTCCTAACAAAATTCCAAGAAATAATTAATGCGTCTAGTTCACCACATGGTTATTCCTTAATCCAACATTTACCATCCATGCATTCTTATTTTATTCAATAATAATTAAAACTGATTGCACTACTTGATCATCCACAATGTAAGCATTCACACCCGACTATAATCAACACAGTAACTTATAAATGTAAAACACTAAATCGAATATCAAACCACATGCAGAAATGGAAATCCTAACTACAATAGCACCTGTCACAGAAGGGGGCCTTTCCTTCTGAGACAGGGGATGAACAACCCAATCACTCACACCAAATTAATCAACACATACAAAATTAGGAAATAACAAATTTATATAATATGGAGTCTGATTACAGTAGTGCGCAATAAGTCTATGTAAAATGATGGCTAACCTTCCTCAGAGAGGAATGTCAGTTTTAATACATCAATACCCATAAGGAAGATTATGAAGAAATGTACAATTACAACATATTTCCAAATAAACCACATCATTTTGATTTCCAAAATATCACGTGAGCTAATTTAGGGTTGGTAGCGTGTAGAGTGGAAGTGATTCTACAAATACATCGGAACGATGAACAAATTCGTTAGATGACCCAACGAATTGCAAGTCGTTGGATGGTTCTGAAATCCTTGAGCTCGCTACAGAATAATTGATCCTCGGATTGAATACGGAACCATGAAAGGTGTTCAATAGTTTGACCAATCTTGATGTATAATGACCAGTAGGATCACTTTAACTAGCCAAAAGACTCGATCAACCATACATTTAGCTTTTGCTGGCATAATATGTATAAACTTGGGACATATCTACAAGAATTTGTAGCCTTGCATGATTAATTCACTCTACAACCTGGAATCAAAATAAGATGAACCTGAAACACCACTTCTTTAGTGGGAAATTATGGTAACATAACTCTATCCAAATCATCGGCAAATGACAAATATCAAGGAAAACACAATCAATCCTTACCAAAGACAAAACCCTGCTAAATGTGATCAAGAGAGCTAGTGATGGTGTAGGAATCAAGTGAAAAGTACATAAACAAGGCAAGAATAGGGGAACAAAAAGTGTCATATACACAGCCCTTAAACCCTTGAACATGGCACCTATTTTCATATTTGTCTTACTGCTGGGTTATAGCCTTGCTTCAGAACCATACCATTTCCTTGAGTCATAATACTTCTTTGATTGGTTTGTCTTCCAATCACTATGGAGGATGCTTTGATGCCCCATGTATATCGCACTAAGTTCTATATAGTGTTCTTGAGTTATTGATTCCTAGTCACTCAATTGTCGTCCTATATGTTCAATGGATGTTAACTTGTGTCGGTAATTCTGTATTTACATTGACCTTTTGTGTCATCCATCCCCGTGTTAGTTTGTTATACTTGGTTATCATACCTCTTTATCACTTCTCTCGATGTTTGTTTCGTGTCGATTCATGGGGAATACATTAAATCCCTCCTTCGATGGATTCCTTCCTATTAACACCAACTCATCATCTAGGAAGTGAGAGAAACCTTAGTACCTTGGAGCTTGCAGTCATCAACAGCAGGATTCCTTGCATTTGATGGGTTTGCATCATTGACTCCTAATTGAGTGATTCTACAAGTTTTCAACCTTAACACATCTATTCACACTTGCTAGATTGTACTAGGTTCCTTGGGGTTCATTATCATCATCGATGGCTCCCCTTGCATCTATTAATGGTAAACATCATTAATCAGTAATCAAACAGTTTCTAGCATGCTCGACATCATCACATATATTCGCATTCATAGAATCGCACCATTCGGGGTTGAGGTGAAGACCTTGGGCCCTTAGGGGTTGCATCACTTAGCCTCATTTCCCCTCCCAAGTTTCTTTGGAGTTATATCACCAGTCAAGACATTGTATAAGGACCATTCATCCACTATCAATGGTGTTATTTTTCCTTCTGACATGTATATTGCATATTACGACACAAATCCACATTGTATTGGTTGGTGGCTATGATCTCATTGGTCCACATAAATCCACATTCTATTGGTCGGTGGCTATGTTATTTTTCATGACATGGATCCACTTTGTATTTCTCATGGCCATGATCTCACATATCATTCATCGTTCCACAATATATTTTATTTGCATCCACGTTTTGTCCCACTTTCACCGAGCATGGGTATGCCCACCTCGGGGATGATATATACACACCTAGTTGATTTTTTGTAGGTTCTCTCAAGTTTCTTGTTTCCATGATCTTTCCCTGACACCTTTTATTTTTAATGTTTTTCAGCCATCAAATTCTTTTATGACCTCAGACTTTAGGGGGTCATCTGTTATACCCTTATTTTCCACCCTAGAGGTTCATTGGAGACCCCACTTCATTTCCTATCTGAGACATTTATCTTTATACCTTTCTCTATCCTCATTTATCCCACTTTTTTTCCATCATCACCCTCTATAGTCCTTTGGAGTGGCGATGGTTGTTGAGATATTGTAACTTCTAAGAATATTATATTTGCACTTTATTATTCTGGAGATGTTTCATTCCTCCGTGAAGATTTTATTATATATCCAGAGATGTTTATTCCTCCGTCAGAATGTGGTAACTTGGGTTATTAGACTTCCCTAGTGGGGGTCGGCCTTGTATGTGTTAATGTGGGTCAAAGGGTTGTTAGACCACCCTAGTGGGGTCGGCCCAGTTAGTTTTAATGGGGTATTTAACCCACTGGTTAAATACGAGCCTACATGATTTGTGTAAAATACAAGTCAGAGTAGTGTATAAATAGAGGAGGTGTATTCCTCATTTAACACACACTCACTCACTTGATAGTAGCGCACTTGTGGAGGAGAGGTCTGCTATGGTGGAGGAGGAGATCATGTCTTTGGTTTGCATCTTTGTATATTGCTGGTCATCTATATTGAGGAGCTTTGTTGGGTTTTCTACCCCATGATGGTTTCCCAGGATAAATCTGTGTCTCTTTTGTTTATGCTGTGCTTGTTGTTTCTTCAGTGATCCTGGATATGCTATTATTGTGAAATGGAATTCAATGCTGCTATTTTCTGTCTTAGCATATTAAATCTTAAAATGGTATCAGAGCTAACTTGAAGGAAGGCAATGTATGGCACTTACGACACTTGCTTCTCTTGCGACAATTTGAAGGTTAGGGTTTTATATAACAAAAACCAGTCATCGTGGAACTTTCGATATAAATCCATTTATGTGAAGGTTCAGGATCTGAAACGTTTACATGTCGTAGATAACATCCCCAGGTACCTTGTTTCCAAAGGGAACCCTCATATTCGTTGTACTTTGTGAGTTATGATCAGTACAAGTTAGGGTCTCTACCTCTTCCAGATCTCAGTCAAAATCAGGTGACCTAGGAAAAAAGGTCATAACTTGGGCTAGGAAGCTCCAAATGAAATTTCATTAAAAATGACAGGTATTACACAGACTGTACTATCTCAGGAAACGTTTTTAGAGGCTGAAGCTGAACCAGTGACACGTGGAATGCCGTACAAGTTCGCTCTCCTTTTTTATCCCATAAACAGGTCACGTTGCAACACTTGGCATAACTCTCTCTCAGAAAATCCAATTGAGGTCAGACCTATCGGGATGGAAAGATGACAAGTCAGGCTACCACAGAAAAAAATTTCAGACCCTGTGGAGTGAAAAGTTCAGAGTTTCAGCAGAAACAATCAGGTACATATTTCTGTCAAAACAGAATTATTTTTGGAGCACCTTCATTCATGGCTTCCGGAATTTAGGGTTTCGGAGAAAGTTAGAATTTTTGGAATCGGAATCCATAGCTGAATGCTACTCAGGAAAATCAAAATTTAGAGTCCAAGATCGAATTTTTTGGTTGGGTAGAAGACCAGGATTGATCAAACCCCAATTCGGGATTTTGATCGGAAAGATGGAAAATTAGGGCTTCAACAAAAGTTGGAATTTTTGAAGTCTGTGACCACGGCTAGAAGCTCCTCAGAAAAATAAGAGTTTAGAGCCTTGGATCGAACCTTTTTATTGGGAAGAAGGGTGGGCTTCATCAAACCCTAGTTCGGGATCCTGTACAGAAGATCCAGAAGTTTCGAAGGCAATTTTGAGGGGTCAAATTTTAGAGATTTCAAAATTGAAGTATGCTAGTTTGATCAGCTCAGCAAGATACATCCTTCCATCCATTCAGAAGTGTGAAAGTCAAAGATTGAATTTTTAGGGTTTCTCTAGCAAACCCTAATCAAGCTCCAGATCAAGTTTCAGGGGGAGTTGAGGCTAAGGCCTTGCATAAGAAGACTACAAGAAGTCTCAATTGGTATGACTTAAGGAAGTTCAGGTACATCACGAAAGACAAATCAAGTTCCATGACCATGACAACATGAAGACAAAGACTCATCCATAATATTTGTTCTACTTACGAGTAGTACAGAATGAATAGAAGTTCAAAAGACATATAGAAGATCAAACGGGAGGCAACCACACAAACATAAAAGATAAGTATTTAAGTTGTTATTTAAAATAGTAAATGATATTGTCTGTAATAGGTTGTATGCATATTTGTATTCCTATAATATATCATGCTGAGTGTAAACATTCATAGAGCATTGAAACAGTATACTACTAATATGCATATGATTGGTAAGTTGTACAAACATTCCATTGTTGCTTGTCTAGAATGAAACCTCTTTGCCGACATGCTGAGAGCTGTGCACACTCTCGATAGTATGTTCTGGTAGAGATGGAAGGCATGTAGATAGCCACTGTATGCATACAGTATATGGAAAAGTGTTGTGCCAAAGTATTGGTCAAGATAGTTGCATAACTATGTAAATGATATTTGTATGCATAATAGGTTATCATGTGAACATGATTTCATGATTATGAAGTGTTACTAATCATGTACTTAATTTTGTTTTGTAGGAAAGATCATGAAGAATGATGAACACCGAACAAGTGATGGATGTTCAACAAGAAGATTTAAAAATCAAACAAAATATATAAGGCTCATGGCTAGAAGATTCTCTTAGAAAGAGGAAGAGAATCATGACAAGATGTTTGCTCCAAGTGGATAGATAAGACCATTCTCTTAATGGTGTAATTAAAGAAGAAGTGTGAATCAGGTTCTGTATGGGTACCCAGGATCAATAATCAATTGATGAGCTTAATGATCACCATGGGTGATGTGGATCTCAACCTTTGCTACAAGGTTGAATATGGTTTCTATACACAGATGACATGGATTCAAGAAGGAACTCACCACAGAGTTCAAATGATATTGAGGCTCATATCAGTAGACCCATCTGACGAGATATGGCACAGATAGATATGCAGAAGATCACTCAATGCAGAGTGTGAATAATGTTCAGTCACAAAGGGAGAATTGAAAGTTTCTTGATAAGCTTGGGCTTTACCAAAAGTAAAGCTGACCCGTTACGAATGATGAACCTATCATACTATTACTATATGAGGATGATCTATTTTTACAAATAGATCATGAAAAGAAAGAAGAAGATGGCTGCAAAAAATGAAAATGAAAGATCTCAGATTGATGCATTACTTCCTAGGTCTGGAAGTATGGCAAGGCTCAGAAGGAATCTTTCTCAACCAGGGAAAGTATGCTGAGAAATATTAAAAGGACTTGATGTGTTGGAATGGCCACTCTCATGGATTCCAACTTGAAGTTGTTAGCAGATGACTCATCAGAGTTAGTGGATATAACTCTGTATAGACAAATTATTGAGTCATTGATGTGTCTAACGAATACTAGGTCAGATATATGCTTTGTTGTGAACACCTTGAGTCAGTATCTAGTTGAAACTAGATGTGTTCACCTGTTAGTTGCAAAGCATGTGATGAGGCACCTAAAGGATACGATAGGCTTTGATCTATGTTATCTTAGAGATCATGACTTCAGATGGCCACACAGATGTTAATTGGGCAGAAATTGTATCAGACAGGAAGAGCACATCGAGAGGATGTTATTGTCTGGGATCAGCCATGATCTCGTGGTTTAGCAGGAAGCAATCTAGTGTGGCTCTCAGCACAAGTGGAATATATGGCTGCTTGCTCTACTAGTTGTGAAGCGGTATGGCTTCATAATTGTTTGACATAAAAATGGAACCAACTGTGATCCTATGTGACAAACAGAGTTGTACCAAAATGGCAGAGAATCCAGTGTTCCATGATAAGTCAAAGCACATAGAGATCTGACATTTCTATATACAAGATATGGTGCAGAAAGGAATTAAAGTTCGAATTTGTAACAAGTTACCAATGTACTAACCAAACCTCTACCGATCCGATGTACTAACCAAACCTCTACCTCAAGTAAATTTTTCCGAGACAAACTTAATATAGTTCAGAAGGACCCTCCTCGAAAGGGGGAGTGATGTGATCACTTATGATGAGATTGCCTGCATCGACAGTGAGGTCGATGATGTGGATACCTATATTGGTGATGCCGACAGAGAGGTTGGTGGATGGTCCTTAGACAGGGTCTAAGGTGACAAGAGGATTTCATCATCCTTGAACACATGTTCTAAAGTGAGCCGTAGACAGATGTCTCCGAGAAAGAAGAGGGATTGTATCATCCTTGAACACTTGTTCTAAAGTGAGCCGTAGACAGATGTCTCCGAGAAAGAAGAGGGATTGTATCATCCTTGAACACTTGTTCTAAAGAGAGCCGTAGATGTATGTCTTCGAGAATGAATTCCTAGGTGGACATGTGAGGATTGGATCATCCCTGGACTTCAGTCCTAAAGAGAGCCATAGACATGATGTCTCTGATAATGAAGTCCTGAATGAACAGGTAGGGGATTTTATCTTCCCCGGACTTCGCTCCCAGAATTGAGCCCTAGACAAGATGTCTCTGAGAATAAAATCCTGAATGAACAGGTAAGGGGATTGGATTGTCCTCGGACTTTGGTCCTATGAATTGAGCCGTAGACAAGATGTCTCCAAGAATAAAATCCTGAATGAACAGGTAAGGGGATTGGATTGTCCTCAGAATTTGGTCCTATGAATTGATCCGTAGACAAGATGTCTCCGAGAATAAAATCATGAATGAACAGGTAAGGGGATTGGATCATCCTTGGACTTTGGTCCTATGAATTGAGCCATAGACAAGATGTCTCCGAGAATAAAATCCTGAATGAATAGGTAAGGGGATTGGATCGTCCTCGGACTTTGGTCCTATGAATTGAGCCGTAGACAAGATGTCTCCGAGAATAAAATCCTGAATGAATAGGTAAGGGGATTGGATCGTCCTCAGACTTTGGTCCTATGAATTGAGCCGTAGACAATATGTCTCCGAGAATAAAATCCTGAATGAACAAGTAAGGGGATTGGATCGTCCTCGGACTTTGGTCCTATGAATTGAGCCGTAGATAAGATGTCTCCGAGAATAAAATCCTGAATGAACAGGTAAGGGGATTGGATCATCCTCGGACTTTGGTCCTATGAATTGAGCCGTAGACAAGATGTCTCCGAGAATTAAATCCTGAATGAATAGGTAAGGGGATTGGATCGTCCTCGGACTTTGGTCCTATGAATTGAGCCGTAGACATGAGGTCTCTGAGAATTGAATGATATGACTGTATCGTCCCTGGACCTCGGTTCAAAAGGTACATGATAGGATTGGATCATCCCTGGACCTCGGTTCAAAAGGTACATGGTAGGACTGGATCATCCTTGGACCTCGGTTCAAAAGGTACATGACGGGATTGCATCATCCATGGACCTATGTCCTAAAGAGAACAGGATTGATCATCCTGTAATATGGTCGTGTGTGTTGCAGGGTATGCTGCTATAGTGTGAATACTTGTATTGATGATGTGTATACTTGTATTGTGTGGATACTTGTATTGATGATGTGTATACTTGTATTGTGTGGATACTTGTATTGATGATGTGTATACTTGTATTGTGTGGATACTTGTATTGATGATGTGTATACTTGTATTGTGTGGATACTTGTATTGATGATGTGTATACTTGTATTGTGTGGATACTTGTATTGATGATGTGTATACTTGTATTGTGTGGATACTTGTATTGATGATGTGTATACTTGTATTGGTGTGGATACTAATACTGTTGATCTAGATGACGATGCTGCTGATCGTATTGATCTAGATGACGATGCTGCTGATTGTGGTTATCTAGATAACGATGATGCTGATCATGTAGATGATCCAGATGCTACAGATCGAGATGATCCAAATGTTGTAGATCATGATGAACCAGATGTTGTAGATTGTGATGAACCAGATGTTGTAGATCGTGATGAACCAAATGTTGTAGATCGAGATGATGTGACGATGCTAATCATGTTGATCTAGATGACGATGTTGATGATCGTGTGATCACGATGCTGATGATCGTGTGATGACGATGATGACGATCGTGAGGATTCAGATGTTGATGTTGTTGTAGCTGTTTGAGTGATGTAGAAGATAAGGACTCAATACTGAAGATGCTGATGTTCCAGTATTGAAGATGTTCCAGTAACTGGTTGAGTTACTGATGATGTTGAGAAAGCTTCTAATGATTTATAGATGTATCATGTTGATGACTCCTTGCTCCTGCAGATGTTGTTATAATATCCTTCTCGTTAAGGGGGAGTGTTGAGATATTGTAACTTCTAAGAATATTATATTTATACTTTATTATTCCGGAGATGTTTCATTCCTCCGTGAAGATTTTATTGTATATCCGGAGATGTTTATTCCTCCGTCGGAATGTGGTAACTTGGGTTATTAGACTTCCCTAGTGGGGGTCGGCCTTGTATGTGTTATGTGGGTCAAAGGGTTGTTATACCACCCTAGTGGGGTCGGCCTAGTTAGTTGTAATGGGGTATTTAACCCAATGGTTAAATACGAGCCTACATGATTTGTGTAAAAGACAAGTCGGAGTAGTGTATAAATAGAGGAGGTGTATTCCTCATTTAACACACACTCACTCACTTGGGAGTAGCGCACTTGTGGAGGAGAGGTCTGTTATGGTGGAGGAGGAGATCATGTCTTTGGTTTGCATCTTTGTATATTGTTGGTCATCTATATTGAGGAAGCTTTGCTGGGTTTTCTACCCCATGAGGGTTTCCCAGGATAAATTTGTGTCTCTTGTGTTTATGCTATGCTTGTTGTTTCTTCAGTGATCCTGTATATGCTATTATTGTGAAATGGAATGCAATGCTGCTATTTTATGTCTTAGCATATTAAATCTTAACAATGGTCAGTATTCCATCCCTCCTTACATGTCTGCAAGGGGTGACACCATCACTCCTTGCATGCCTTTAGGGGGGATATGGTCCACATATCCTTTATTATTGGACATCATTTTGAGTGGATCATGTGCATGAACTGGATCCAATTCACCTAGCATGGTAACTCACACACCAGCTTGATCCCATCCATCACTTGGAGTCTATATTCATCCTCCACTCACCTATTTATTTGTTTTATTTCATGACGAAGGGGAGACTCTTCTGATGTATTGTTATGTTGGTGAAATCATCCTGATTCTCTCAGACATTGTGATCATTCTATTGTCTACAGCTTTGGAAGGTCTTGGATCAAGGACATTGGAAGAGATCTGCACCATCAACACAAGGTAACTTATGATTATGTGTCTCTTGTTATTTTATTATATAGATATATGATATTTCCCCCCATCATAATGTGTATGGTTATCTATGATTGTGTATGTTTCAGATCTCCATAATTCATGATATGTGTATGATGGATATGTTCTTTCTTGTGTAGATCAGACTAGATCAAGTTGATGTTAGCCTACATCTATATGTTTATGTTCATTCTTATACATTATTGTATATGCTAAGGGATTTTTTAGAAGGGTTTGTATGTTTATTTGTGTAGGATTGGTTGAGCAAAGCTGGAGCCAATTTTATCAAGTCTGCAACAGTTATAGATTTTCTTCACCAAAGGACCTCGCATAAGTTGAGGTATGTCATTCCTTCTCCTATCTCATGTGTGTAAGTGCATGAATGATCGGATATATTGATTAGATATTTAGATCTAGTGGGGATTTTCATATATATATACCCTACAATATGTCTTGGATCAAGGAAAGGATCCAAGAGAGTACTCACCTATCCATAGGAGAGAAAACTCTACAACAATTTTTGGGGGGGATTTCCCTCTCTATAGGTGTTAGTGGAATCCCTTCTAGAAGCCATATTTTTACTTTCAAATTTTCTTTTCTAAATAAATTCATTCTCCAATAATTTAGGTTCAAATAGATGTACCTCATGTCGAGAAATCTCCATTAAAGTTCCCATAAAGAGAACCAACAAATTATCCTTTGAAATGTCCTTTACTCTAAGACTCAACTTTTGAAATTTCGTAATGTGTTATGGAATTGGACCTCTCTACCTGAGATTTATCAATTGGATAAAGGTGTTGTTCTTAATAACCCCATAATGTGTTATGAATTCATTTGGAAATAAATATCAATATACATTAGAATATGTTTTACAACCACAAAGTCATTAATAACACACAAATTGATTAGGTTCTAGATACAAGGATGTAATAGTTATCTTTTGTAAAGTTGGCACTTGATATAGATCAAAGAATTCCATCATTTGGAATATCCATGTTATGGGATCATTACCATCAAAATTATTAATACCTATATTAGGAATGAATTAGTTCTTTGGTCCCAAGTTAAACCCACGATTATGTGGATCTTGGAGTAAAGAGTGATCAAGTGTCTAAGACTAAAGGCTCTTGTTCTCTAAGACTGTATGATATAATTTTCTCCCAAGGAAAATGGGACTCCACCACCTTGTTCTCCTTGTCCTTCTATATAGGATTGAATTTGGGTAATTATTTTAATTATATCCCTCACATCTTCCCCCCTCATTTTTTCAAGATTCTTTTGGATATTGTCTTTGAATGTTTGGAATTCAACTTGGATATATCCTTTGCATGTTTGGATTTAATATTTATTTACCATATAATTCATGATTTCCACTTTTATTATCATTGTAGTTTCAATGTTCTCTACTCTTTTGATTATCTTGGACAACCCAAATTCCACATTGGCACGCTCGTATTGTGTCAAGGATGATCCTTTAGGAGGTTTAGAGACACAGAATTTTTTATTGAACCTCTTTCCATGTAAGCCTACTAATATTCACTAGAGTTCTTCTCTATATTTTATATATTACACTTTTTGAATTATCCTAAACAAATTTTCCAATCAAAAGTTAAGCAAATTTCAGGTAGATATACCTTTAGAAAGATTGCTTTGTAGGTTGTCTTGATAGATGACCTTTCTCCCAAAGTATATATGAAATTTAGGCCCTTCTCAATATGAAATTTCAATTTGTAGTATCCTAATATGTTTTCTATATAATGCCATGGGTTTGATCAAATTATGAATATGTAAATAAACATACAACTTTAAATCAACATTAGTTTGACTCAACAAAAAATCTCTCTCTCTCTCTCTCTCTCTCTCTCTCTCTCTCTCTCGTAAAACAACATACAACTTTAAACCAACATTAGTTTGACTCGACAAAAATATGAGTGCAACTCTCTCTCTCTCTCTCTCATGTAAAAGAACATACAACTATAAATCAGCATTAGTTTGACTTGACAAAAATATGAGTGCAAATCTCTCTCTCTCTCTCTCTCTCTCTCTCTCTCTGAATATGTAAAACAACATATAACTTTAAATCAACATTAGTTTGACTCGACAAAAATATGAGTTTGACTTATACATGTTTTTATTTGTATTATTTTTCAACGAACTCAACAAATTTGAAATTTGTATGAAATTGTGGAACAAATCAGTTATACAAGTTTTTATTAGTGTTATTTTTTAATAAAGTCAACACAATTCAAATTTGTATGAATTTCTTGTAAAGTGTTGAAATCTATGTGAAATTGTAGAAGAATTCAGTTATATTGAACAGAGTTCAGATTTGTATGAAGTAGTTGTAAAGTTTGGCAATGTCGATGTATGTTTTGTTTTTTCAAACAATTTATTTAATATTTATGAGGATGTATTTATAGGGTTTTGAAACCTGGTATTTCATGAACATGGGACGCAAGTTAATAATATTTTCAATTAAGTGTTTTGGTTCACATGATTAAGGTTTTGATGAAGGTATTGTAAAATTTGAAAAGTTATTTATATTATTAGTTTGCATATGCATAATAATGCCATTGATTTTTATATGGGTGAGTATAGGAAGTATAAAAGAGATGAATAGTAAACAAAATAATATGGTAATGGGTATAAAAAGAATCATAATGAAAGTATTATAGTGATTTTTTTTATTAAATAATTATAAGTGTAATATCTTGGTTTTGATCATTTAGATGTTTTGGATCAATTGTAAATAACTGGATATAATAAGGGGAGTCAAGTTATATAAATGATCATGTGTGTAAATATCTTGTATGAATTCTTAATGTGGAGCTCAAAGCCAAACCTTCAAACCTTCACTAGTGAATGTCTAAGCATGCATTTTCAATAAATATGATTTTGATATACATTGAGTAGACATACCACTGTATTCTCTAGATATGTAAATATTGCAATGTCCCCACTTTGACCCTTAGGATATATTGGCTTTTATGTAAACATTGTATGTAAGTGATGTATAATTCCTACAGTGGATCTCAAGGCCAAGGTCCTGCTAGTGAATGCTCATCTTTAAGAGGCAAGTATTTGACATTGTGTGATCCATGTGCTATTAATCCATGGAAATTGTAAAATGATGTAAATATCATGTAATAAGAATACTAAGGGTTGGCTATGGATGCAACTAAATGAGCGGGAACTATGCATCCTCTAGGGAGAGGTGATGGGGTTAGGGGATTGAGCAATAGACTTCCATATGTCATCTTTAGAACCCCATTGACCTGTCCTAGCTGCCATTTATTTATGTTCTAAGGAAGTACTTCAGAAATATGATTCATGAGATTGATGGAGTATGGGCAGCCCTAGATTTCGTAAGGCAGGGTATGGGCTCTGTCTGACTTGTCCCATAAGTCACTCCAACTCATGGGAGGACGTTTTGCTCATCCCCATGCCTTGCTGATTCATTCTAGGGAAGTTAGGAAAAATACGCAGATCGAGCAGGGAGATGGAACCAAAAGTCACGATTTGGGGGAAACCATGATTTGCAGAGCTAAGATCACTCAAAAATCGGCGTGGGAAGGGAAATCCATTGGGGGATCCATAGGATCGAACCCTAGTGCAATTTGGAGAGTGTGAGATGCTCAGAAACCAGTGAGAAACCCAAATATGTTAGTCGAAATCACAGGCGTGGGACAGATCCTTTCGGCTGTAACCCTGAGGAGATCCAAGCGTGGATGATACAGTGTGGAAGAGAGAGCAGAGGTTGGAACCTCTTGATAAAACCAATGAAGATTGTTGATTGAGTTTGTAGCTATGTGGTTGATCTCACTGGATTAGATTCCTCCTCCCTTGTATCTTGGCATGCTTTATAAACCCAACTGTGGGTTGGCTTAGCATGATTGTTGGTGTGAAACCCAAATTGTGACCAAACCTGGGTAGCTCCTCCTTAGTGGATACATAGCCCCATGCTCCGGATTTATGCAGGAACGCAACAGAATACACAAATACCCATAAAAACAAAGATGCAGCGGAAATAACACTTCATTTCATTAATCAAAGAACTGAAACTTGTTTACATACAGGATGGAAGTAAACTAGCTAGAGTGTTGGTAGCTTATCTCTGAGAAGAGATGCGGCGGCTACATGCCTCTGAACTCTGTGTTACAATGAGGTTCGAAGGCCTATATATTATTGAGAAACAATGGAAGCCCTACACATCCAAAATACTAACCCGAGGAGGTGAAACGCCAAAATATAGGCCCCGTTGGGTAACTTGGTACATCAATTTCACGGGGTCGCAACTTTGGCATACTACCTCCGTTTGACACACATGATACATCGTTAGAAATATATATTCAAGGACTACATCCATATGCGATATATATTGAGTCTGAAACGGACTCATATTTGCCCAACCATTCGATGCTAAAAAAACGGTGTTTAGGTCCTCAAAACGGCTCTGGAAGTTTAGGACCCGAAAACTACCAAAAATAGTAAATTGTGCTACAATTAAGGAAACTAAAAAACTGAAGAAACAATGGTGGGGTCCAAGTGGAATAAGAGGGTGGCCACCAATATCCTCCGGGATCGTTCCTCCCTCCTTAGGAAGCAATGGTCCCCATTGCGTTGAGTCCCTCCATGAGATGAGGAAACTTTTGTTGAACTTGGTCCCTAGTGAGCCACTTTCCCTAGTGAAGGAGTTGTCCTACTTTGACAACTCGATATAGCTGGATCTGTTAAATTTTAAGAATTTACTTCAATCTGATCTAGGATCTTAACTGAGAGAACAACATGTACAGCATATCTACAGCATATCAATCATGGAGACAATAATGCAAGCACACAAGAGACACAAGATTTACTTGGGGAAAACCATAAACGTGAAAAACCCCAATAACTCCTCAGAGATAGATAGAGCAATTATACAACCCAAACATGAGAGATAGACATATCCAAGCAGCAAATCCTCCTCCTCCATAAGTACGCCACTCCTCCTTGAGTGCATGAGTGAGAAGTGAGTGATCAAATAGAGTGCCTCCCGCACTCTATTTATACTTGACTTGACTTGCCTTTTACATAAATCATGCAGGCTCGAACTTAACCACATAACATAATGCTGACTGGGCTTACCCCCAATAGGGTGGTCTAATAACCCTTTGACCCACATGGCCGACCCCCAATAGGGTGGTCTAATAACCCTTTGACCCACATGACTTATACAGGGCCGACCCCAACAAGGTGGTTTAATAACCCATCAAGTATAAGTTATGACATTTACAATATAAATGACGACACTTCCGTATAGAGGAATAATACCATCTCTATAGGAGTACATACAATCATACATATATGAAATACATTCCGAAGTTACATATACATCAACACTCCCTCTTAACTAGGAAGGTATTTCTCAGCACAAATCTTCTAGCACAAGTCATCTTCTCTGGATCATCGTCACTATTGCTGCTATCTCAATCAATCTCTGAATCTACTCGTCATAGGAAGTTCTACAGAGCCAGTCCTTTTTCATACTGGATGTAGGCTCACCACCTGCAGGTCTTCGTCATCACTGGACATACTGTGGAATCCTCGGGACTTATTACGTGCGTCACAAAACCTGGCTGCAGCATCCCAGGCTATTACGAGCACACAGCTCTACCTGTAGGATCTCCCAAGAGCACATTATATGTGACCCATCACAAAACCTGGCTGAAGCATCCCAGGCTGTTACGAGCACACGGCTCTACCTGTCGGATCTCCCAGGAGCACATTACATGTGATCTCACCACAAAACCTGGTTGAAGCATCCCAGGCTGTTACGATCACACAGCTCTACCTGTCGAATCTCCCAGGAGCACATTACATGTGGTCCACCACAAAACCTGGCTGAAGCATCTGAGGCCTTTTTCATCCTGTCTAGATCTCCCAGGAGAAAATTACATGCCATAGGACAAAACCTCGAAAGAGCATCTGCCAGATATCCCAGGGCAACGAATTACATGCCATAGGAAAAACCTTGAAAGACTATTTGCAGATCTCCCAAGGCACAAATTATATGTCCTCCCAAGCAAAACCTCGAAAGAGCATTTGCCAGATGTCCCAGGGCACCGAATTACATGCCATAGGAAAAACCTCGAAAGACCATCTACAAATCTCCCAGGGCACAAATTACATGCTTACCTGCACAACCTAATCCACGGCCACAAAGTATCATCTGATACTCATCATACATCATCATGATGTATGCATGATCACCCTGATCATCATCACTACAACATCCTGCTGCATGTCATCTGGAGAAGCTCGTCATCCACGATCATCCTAATCATACAATGTATCCATCTGATGCACACCAAGTATCTACCTGATACATATCATCATACATAGTGTATCCACCTGATACATAGATACATGATCCACACAATGTATCCATCAACATACATGATCTACCTAATCATACCTGATACATATCAATATACATAGTGTATCCACCTAATACATAGATACATGATCCACACAATGTATCCATCAACATACATGATCTACCTGATCATACCTGATACATATCAATATACATAGTGTATCCACCTGATACATAGATACATGATCCACACAATGTATCCATCAACATACATGATCTACCTGATCATACCTGATACATATCAATATACATGATCTACCTGATCATACAATGTATCCACCTGATACATATACAGATACATGGTCCAAGCATCCAACATGATGCTTATACAAAATACATACACGTGATCCAACCAATCATATCCAGCATCCAACATGATGCATACATACATATAAAAATGATCCAACTGATCATATCCAAGCAGAAACCAGAACATCATCCTGATGCTCGTCATCTAGCGCTTACATTCACAACCATGTGAAGGATCCTCCTTCCAACATGCTTGGAATGGCTTCAACAAATGTGTCCATCACTTCTTCCTCGAAGTGTCATCAATCTGAAGAACACCAAGCCTCTCCTTGAAGTACTCGAACTTCACCCTGGCTAGTGGCTTCGTCAGCACATCTGCAAACTGCTTGTCCGTTGCAATGTACAGGAGTTTCACAGCTCCTCTCTACACCATATCCCTGATATAGTGATATTTGATCTCTATGTGTTTCAACCTGTCATGAAACACTGGGTTCTCGGACAGCTTCACACAACTCTGGTTATCACAGAAGATACCAGTAGCATCCAACGGGAGGTCAAATAACTCAAAAAGTAGCTTTCGTAGCCATACTACCTCACAACTAGTTGAACAGGCTGCAACATACTCTGCCTCAGCTGTACTCAGTGCTACGCAGGACTACTTCCTGCTGAACCAAGAGATCACACCTGATCCCATACTGAAGCAGCACCCATATGTGCTCTTCCTATCTGCAGCACTGCCTGCCCAATCTGAATCAACATAACCCTGTAGGTTAAACTTTTGATTCGCTTCATACTTGAGCCCATAATCCACTGTACCCTTCAGGTACCTCAGAACATGCTTTACAGCAACCAGGTGAACACTCCCCGGATCCGTCAGGAACTGGCTCAATGTGTTCACCGCAAAGCAAATATCTGGTCTCATGTTCGTCAGGTACATCAAGGATCCAATCACCTGACGATACATAGTTACATCAACTAGTTCAGATGAAGCATCACACATAAGCTTCAGTTTCGATGCCATAGCCTCGCAGTCCATTAGCCCGAACCTCTTCAGGATCTCTACTGCATACTTCCCTTGTCCAAGGAATATTCCATCTGCACTCTGCCACACCTCCATACCTAGAAAGTGGTGCATCATACCCAAGTTTTGCACATATATGACTCCCTGTCATGTGTCTCAAAACCAAGTGGCTGCTCCACATACACTTCTTCTTCAACTACACCATTCAAGAAAGTTGTCTTGAATCCATCTGGTGTATCTTCTATTTCATCACTTTTATATTTCTCTATGCTGCCATCTGCAGCATGCTTGATCTTGATAGATCCATATGGAAGTCATAACAAACTTCCCTTCAGGTCTTGGGACCATATCCCAAACATCATTCTTCATCATCGACAGATCATGGCATTCCATTTCTTCATCCCAGATCCTGGGAACTTCAATATCTTCAATAGATATCTTTGTTGCTGGAACAAATGTTGTAGTCCTTTTTTAGGTGAAGATATACAGTCTTTCCTACAAAACAGTTTAAATTGCATGATTAGAAACATCTCATAATTTTCAGAACAAATTCTTACACATAAATAAATATGTCATATAGTCATGCAATTATCTTAGCCAATGCTTCAATACAACATTTATCCATATCCCGTAACTTTCTAGATGCCTTCCAATCTCTACCAGAACATTGTTAAGAGTGTGCACAACTCCCAACATGTCAGCAAATAGGTTTCATTCTAGATAAGTAGCAATGGAATGTTGTACAGTGCCATAGGCCACTTACCCATGCATATTAGTAGTATATTGTTCATCAATGTAATTATTCTAATATGCATAATACACAACCTAATTCTAGGAACATCAGTATATGCATTATTGAACAGTATTATTTAAGAAATGACAATTCAAATACTTATCTTTGTTTGTTCGTTGGGTGGACTCCCTCTGAGTCTTCGCTTCCTTGCAGGAGCTACTGGAGTCCTAATCTGAAGTAGCTTCTTCTACACCTTTTTGTTGTGGAATGAAGAGAGATGGTCAACTCCCTCTGAATATCTGCATCCTTGCAGAAACCACTGGAGTGTACTCCCTCTTGATCTTTGCTTCCTGGATTACTTGTCCTTGAACTTATATTCATTCTCGATCCCTCTGCATGCTTGTTAGTATCATCATTGTGTTATCCTCTAGGTCTCATACGTAATCTAACATTCATTAGTATAATCATAATAATTTCAAGCATGTATAGTCAGGATCATTTCAAACACAGATAATAAACATTAGTGTTCAAGGTTTCAGGGAAGTCTTCTTTTACTCATGCATATTCTTATTTGATCATAGGACTCTTTTGGTTAGTTAAATCATTAATCAAGATAAGAGATATAATATGCATAAAATCCGTGATTACTCAAACCTATACCTTCATGATTCTTCTGATTATTCATATCATCAATTACAGTATGCATACAACCATGACTATTCAAACCTATGACTTCATGAATAATCATTATCAACCACACAATAGTATAAGATCCTAACACAAGGTAGGATTCTATCTTGATATAGGAAAAACATACCTAGATTAGCATGCTAGCTAGTTATGTCTAACATACTCACATGATGTCTTCTTGTTCTTCTTCAATGACTTGTGCTAGTAACCTGTATATCTCATAAGTTAACCATTGTAGAAACAAGTTATACATACCTCGAAAGTAGATCTCCTATGTGATCCATGACAATGGATGAATCTTTGTCTTCATATCACCATGATCATATGTTCTTGAGGTAGAACATGATTTGTCTTTCTTGGTGTACCTTTTATGTTAGCAGACAACATAAACCTCATACAACACCATAATGCATTAGTACAATCATAAGTGTCAACACCCTAACCAATGAATATCTTCTATCATGCATTCATAATTTTTTTAAGGTGATACGACAAATCTAAAATCAAGATTGTACTAACCGAAATAACATGAAGACAAACATACCATAAACTTAATCATGAACAAATATCGAAACATACCTCGATGAGTCATACCTATCGAGATCGCTTGAAATATTCTTATGTAAGGCCTTAGCCTCATCTCCCTCTGAAACAGGAACTTCTTCACTTATGCAGATGATCAATCCATCTTCTTCTAGGATTAACCCAATCCACTTGATTTGCAAGAACTGGACCTGGAGATGGATATGGGTTTGTCAGAGAAACCCCAAAAATTCAAACTTTGAATTTCAAACTTCCGAAAGGATAGAAATATGCGCCTTGATGAGCTGATCAAGCTGGTATATTCAAAAATTTGAAAACTGCAAAGTTTCACTCCTCAATTTTGCCTTTGAAACTTCCGGATTCACTGGATGTGACCCTGAACTGGGGTTTGATGAAGCCCACTCTTCTGCCCAATCAAAAGGTTTGATCCAAATCTCTAAGCTTCTATTTTTTTGAGGAGCATCCAGCCGTGGTCACAGATTTCAAAAATTCCCATTTTTACAAAAGCCCTAATTTTCCACTTTTCTGATCAAAGTCCCGAACTAGGGTCTGATCAAGCCCGACCTTCTGCCCAACCAAAAATTCTGATCTTGGTCTCTAAATTTTGATTTTGATGAGTATCATCCAGCCGTGGTCTCCGATTAAAAAAAAATCCAACTTTCTCCGAAGCCCTAAATTCCGGAAGCCATGAATGAAGGTACTCAAAAATAATTATGTTTTGATAGAAATATGTACCTAATTGTTTCTGGTGTAACTCTGAACTTTTCGATCCATAGGGTCTAAAAAAGATTCCTAAGATAGCCTGACCTGTTATATTTCCATCCTGATAGGTCTGACCTGTTATCTTTCCATCCTGACAGGTATGACCTCAATTGGATTCTCTGAGAGAGAGTTATGCCAAGTGTCGCAACATGAACTATTTATGGGATAATACAGGAGAGCGAACTTGTACAGCGTGCCACGTGTCACTATTTCAATTTAAGCCTATGCAAAAAAAAAAATTGAGATAGCTCGACCTGTTATCTTTCCATCCTGATAGGTCTGACCTCAATTGGACTCTCTGAGAGAGAGTTATTCCAAGTGTCGCAACGTGACCTGTTTATGGGATAATACAGGAGAGCGAACTTGTACGGCGTGCCACGTGTCACTGGTTCAACTTTGGCCTCTGAAAAATTTTCCTGAGATAGTACATTCTGTGTACTACCTGTCACGTTTTACAAAATTTCATTTGGGGCTTTCTAGCCCATGTTATGACCTTTTTCCCAAGGTCACCTGATTTTGACTCAGATCTGGATGAGGCAAAAACCCTATATTGTACAGATCATAAATCACAAAGTACAACGAATTAGAGGTTTTCCTTTGGACACAGGGTACATGGGGATTTAATATTCGACCTGTAAATATTTCAGATCCGAAAAATTCACCAAAACGGATTTATAGTGAAAGTGCTACGATGACTGGTTTTTGCTATATCAAGCCCTAGCATCGTAAGTGCAACAAGTGTCATACATGCCATATCATGCCTTCTTTCAGGCTAGCTCTGATACCATGTTAAATTTTCAGAATTTACTTCAATCTGATCTAGGATCTTAACTGAGAGAACAACATGTACAACATATCTACAGCATATCAATCATGGAGACAATAATGCAAGCACACAAGAGACACAAGATTTACTTGGGGAAAACCATAAAGGTGAAAAACCCCAATAACTTCCTTAGAGATAGATAGAGCAATGATACAACCCAAACATGAGAGATAGTCATATCCGAGCAGCAAATCCTCCTCCTCCATAAGTGCGCCACTCCTCCTTGAGTGCATGAGTGAGAAGTGAGTGATCAAATAGAGTGCCTCCCGCACTCTATTTATACTTGACTTGACTTGCCTTTTACATAGATCATGTAGGCTCAAACTTAACCACATAACATAAAGCTGACTGGGCCGACCCCTAGTAGGGTGGTCTAATAACCCTTTGACCCACATGGCCAACCCCCAATAGGGTGGTCTAATAACCCTTTGACCCACATGACTTATACAGGGCCGAACCCAACAAGGTGGTTTAATAATCCATCAAGTCTAAGTTACGACATTTACAATATAAATGATGACACTTCCGTATAGAGGAATAATACCATCTCTATAGGAGTACATACAATCATACATATATGAAATACATTCCGAAGTTACATATACATCAACAGGATCTTCTGCTGGCGGGTGTTCTTGATCTGTGTGTCCATAATCCGATCAGTTGTGGCTTGTTCCATGCAGTATGGGTTTAACTCTATTGGTGTGAGTTGTTATGCCACGTCTGATGTGTCCATGAGAGGTGGAAAGTAGGGTTGAAGGTAATCCACATTGAACACTGGGTGAAGACCAAGGAATGGTGGAATACTGAGCTCGAAGGCATTGTCCCCAACAACCTTGGTGATGGTGTATGGCCCATATCGGAGTGGGCAAAGCTTGCGGTGGGGTCCAGCGAGGCGCTCCTTCTGCAAATGTAGCCAAACTTTGTCACCCACCTAGAAGTTGTGTTGCACCCGATGTTGATCATGCCGTTGCTTGTACTTAGCGTTTGCTCTGTCCAATATGTCATGAACCTATTGGCGAATGTGTTGAATGTGCTCAATGAAGTTGTTTGCCTTGGAAACTTCATACTGGACATGAGCCGAATAATTCTGAGTAGCTGCAAATGGCATGGCTACGTCAATGGGACATAGTGGCTGGAATCCCAAGCCCACCTGAAAGGGGCTCTGGTTGGTTCAGCTGTGGAGGGCTCGGTTATAGCTATGTTGTACATAGGGGAGGCTCTCATCCAATTTGCATGGATGCTTTGAGTTGTACATGCGCAAAATGTGGACGATCATCCTATTGACGACCTCTGTCTGGCCATCAGTTTGGGGATGGAAAGTTGTGGAATTTGTGAGCTTGGTGTCTAGCATTGACCATAGGCTGGAGCAGAATGTACTAAGGAACCTGTTGTCCCGATCTGAGATGATAGACTGTGGGATCCCAAAGTGTACCCACACTCGTTCAAAGAAGAGTTTAGCAGTGGCTTCTGCTGTGATATCCTTCTTGCAGGCCGCCATTATGGCCATCTTTCAGAATTTGTCGACGACCACGAACACACAGTTGTTGTCGTGCTTAGTAGAAGGACGGCCCAACATGTAATCCATGGAGATGGATTCCCAAGGTCGACTAGGAGTAGGAAACGGAGTATAGAGGCCTTGCTTCTTGATGGAGGGTTTGGAAATGGCGCAGGCAGTGAAGGATCGGATGTACTTCCCAACGTCTTGTCGAAGGTTCGGCCAATAGAAATACTTTTGCAGTACTGCCACTGTTTTATTGACCTCGAAATTCCCAGCAACCCGACTGTAGTGCGCTTCCCAAATCATCTTGGCACACTCGCTTGAAGGAACACAAAGGTGTCCCATCTGACATTGTAGTGCATCCTGGAGCTGAAAATTTGGAACTTGGTTGCCCTCCAAGAGCCTCTTGTATGTGTGGTTGAATTCTAGATTGCTCTTGTAGAGAAGCGGCCAATCAGAAGTCTCATGCCCACAAGAGTTGAGCACGGTGGTTATCGCCACGATCGGTGGTCGGCTAAGGCAGTCTGCAACATTATTGGTGTTGCCATTCTTGTACTTGATGTTCAAATGAAACTGTTGTAGATATGTGGACCACTTCTTATGGCGATCGTTCTGTAACTTCCCTTGTGTCTGTATGAACTGCAGGGTTCGGTGGTTTGTGTGGATGATCGTTTCCTTCCCCAAAATGTAATGCTTCCATTGCCGGCAAGCCTGTACAATGGAATACATCTCTTTGTCATAAGTGGGATATTTTTGGACTGTGTCAGACAGTGTCTCACTATGATATGCCACTGGATGCCCTTATTGGTACTGCCCCAATAGCATATTCAGAGGCATCTATCTCGATCTCAAATGTTTGTTTCAAGTCTAGTAATGTGAGCACTGGGGCACAACAGAGGCGATTTTTCAACTCTACGAACGCCTTCTGTTGAGTTTATGACCAGAATAATTTTGCTTTCGCCTCCTCCCTTGGTGACTTGACTCAAGGGCCAAGTGATATGAGAGAATCCCAGCACAAACTTGCAGTAGAAATTACCAAGACCCAGAAAGCTGCGAAGCTCTGTTAGAGTGGTTGGGGCTGGCCAATCCCAAATGACTTGGATCTTGGTTGGATCCACATGCACCCCACACTCATCAATAATGTATCCCAGATACTGAACCTGGGTCATGCCAAAAGTGCACTTGTCCAAATTAGCACACAACTTGTGCTTCCGCAGTGTTTGGAGGACCTGACGGATGTGGTGGAGGTGCTCTTCCCAAGTCTGGCTGAAGATCAGGATTCCATCCAAGTACACTACTAAAAATGAGTTGGTGAATGGCCGCAAGATGTCATCCATCATTCTCATGAAGGTTGCAGGAGCATCCGTCATCCCGAAAGGCATGACCACCCATTCGAAAAGGCCCTCCTTGGATTTGAAGGCAGTCTTCCACACATCGGTTGGTTCGATCGGTACCTGGTGATACCCGGACTTTAAGTCAATCTTGCTGAAATATTTTTCCCCTTTAAGTTGGTCCAGGAGGTCATCAATCAAGGGGATCGGGTACCTATTCCAGATAGTGATCTTGTTCAGTGCCCGATAGTCAATACAGTGTCTCCAAGTCCCATCCTTCTTCTGTACCAACACGATCAGGCTCCCACAGGGCGATGAACTTGGCCGGATGTGACCTTTATGCAGCAGCTCCTGAATCTGCCTCTTGATTTCATTGTTCTCCAGAACAAAGCATAGATAGATCGGTCCATTGGGCAGCGGAGCACCTAGGATCAGATCGACGGGGTGCTTGACCTGATAGTGCAGAGGCACCCCTGTGGGTGCAGTGAATATGTCCCGGTACTCCGCCATGACCTTGTCCATTTGTTGTTGTCGGGCGGAGGAGCCCTATTTAGAGGTCGTGGCCACGATCTTTTTCTTGCCCTGAGGGTGGATCATCAAGAAAACAAATTTCCCAGTTTTGGAAATGAGCTTTCTGCATTGTTTTCAGTAATCAAAGAGATAGCGGCAGGCGGTGGTACATCTGGTATCCTGTACAACTTATTTCCCAATGTAATAATAACAGCACAAGGTCGGGACTCATACAGAGCATGTTGCTTCCATAAGTATGGTTGGCCTAATAATACATCACAAACATCAAGAGGAGCAATGTCAAATAATACCTCATTGGTGAAGGGCTTGATGTTGTAGGGAAGGCGGCATTATTGGCTGACGCGGATATCCCGTTCTTGGTGAAGCCACCTGATGGTGTACGGATGCAGGTGTGATGTGGTCGAAAATCCCAACCGCTTCACAACCTCTGCTGAAATGAGGTTATTTTGGCTCCCACTGTCGACAATGAACTGTAGCGAGGAACCCTTTACCCACATCTAGGAGTGGAAGATACACTCCTCCTCTGAATACTCTAGTTCTTCCTTTTGAATCTTCATGGTCGAAACGGTGGCGTTGGGCTCTACATCGATAATCTTCTTCCCTTTGTCATTCCCCTTCTCGGGTTCTGATTTAGTATTAGAGTATGCATTTGATTCAGAAGCCTTTATCTCGACGACCAGTGACTGGTTGGCCCGACACTCACTTGTGTTGTGAGTGGGGCTCTTATGGAATTCACACCACTTTCCCGCTTCCTTCTTCAGCTTCGCAGTGTTGCTCTTTTCTTGCGGATTTGGGAATTTGTCTTGAGTCGCCATGCCTTGGCTTTGTCCTTGGTTCTACAGTTTGGGGGCACCTTTCGCTTACTTCTTATTCGCAGATCCAAAGTCTCGCTTTTTCTATTTGAATTTTTGCTCAATTTTGGCAGCATACCCATATGAATACCAAGCGAGGAGATGTCGAGGACTCCATTTCCTCCTGAATGTGAATGTGCAGACAACTGCGGTACTTCAGCACCAAATGTTTCTCTAAATCTTTGATACCCAACTTGGTGCGCAGGGTATGGAACAGATTCGTCAGCTCATGCACATCTTGATCTCTTTGCTGCCGTAGCGTAGTCCATTGTATGTACTTGTCCTCATAGCTCCCCACGGGATAATATTGTTCCTTTATGGCGTCTCAAAAATAATTCCAAGTGGGTACGACAAGGAACAGAGAGGGTTCCTCTTCGTCCTTTCTCTCGCAGTAGGTTTCCCACCAATCCTTGACATGGGGGGTGGCTTTGAGTAGTGAAAAAGTAATCTTTTCATAGTCGGAAAATTCATGAACCGAGAAATATCCTTCTAATAGATTCAACCATCTATCTACGGCGTCTGCATCTATTCGGACATCAAATATGGGAATGTCAAAGTTTACTTGTACCTTAAAAGGGGTTGCGCCTCCAGAGTGGCTGCTAGATGCAGATGCGCCGCCAGTGGGAAGTAATTGAAGGATCTGGGCGAAGTTATCCATCATCGCGTTCCTTTGTTTTTCAATGGCCTCCTCGAGCAACATTTTGATAGGATATTTTGTTCCCTCGTCTTTCTTTTCGTCCCCCGTGGGAGGCCGTCGGGGTTTGCGAGGCTGATCTTGCAAAGGTTCAACCAAATCAAGCCCTAAATCCTTATACCCCGTCCTCATTGGGGACATGCAAAGAAGGATCGAGAAAGAGCAGATTGCTATGATACCACTTATCACGTACCCTCTCGTGGTCCCAATGCAAGGAAGGGAACATGATGTCAATCTGTGGGGCTTTGACACAAACTCAGCCAAATTCATTAGATTCATACCATTAAAACCAATGTGTGCAGATGCAAATCAAGCAAGTATGCACAGCGGAATTAAAAACATCATCCACACATAATTCATGCTCATCCAACATAGCAAAATAATCATCAATTTAAATATTGTAGAAATAAATACATAGAAAGAAAACACTTATCTTCATTGTGCAGTTGTCCCAAACAACTAGCTATGTCGCTACAACATTCCACCCAACCATAGGCCAGTTGTGTTCATCAATTCTCTCAACACAACTGCCACCCCCGAGCTGGGCATGATTCTTACACGGAAAAGGGGACATTCGAGCTCATTCACAACCAATTAATCATTTCAACTAAGCCAAGCCAGTCCACAGCTGGGTTTATCAGGCTACACTTGAACCCTGGATGCTTGCACTCAAGCTCAAGCCCAAGCAATGGATTGGGAGAGGGAAATTCGACCACAGGGAGGAAAACACTTTCTCCTGCAAGTTCATAAGCATTCAGCAGCCAAAACAGTCTCAATGGAACCCCAATTCCATTTTCCTTCTTCCCCACAGGTATGTAACACAAAAACGCGCTTCCCAGCTAGGAGAATGAAGGCAGACACAGCAAAACCATGGAGGAAAACGCCCAGGTGGCTCCAAACTCGTGAGGGAGGAAGGATGGTTGATGGATAATGGCTTGGGGAGCAATTCATGGCTATTTTCTTTCCCAAGAAGCAAAACGTGATTTCCCATGCAGGGTGGCTTGCCCATACTCGAATTTGGACAGCCATACCTCCCATTCCCCAAGGCATTAACTACCTCAACCAACTCTTGGGAGAAATCAATGATTGGGTACAAAAGTCAACATGGGTAGTTGAGGGTTTGATGGGTTCTCTCATTGACACTTGGCTTGAATTGATTGGCTCAAGGGTTTTAAGGTTTTCCCTCCCAATTCCTTGTAAAATCATGCCCCCATCTCTTGTTGCATTGCATAGCTAGTTGTGGGTATTTTATTAAAATGCATATTTACATGATGTTTGAAATTCCAATGTGCCTGGCTAGCACGCAAACCATATGCATCAATAAATCGATAGCAGGGCCTTGGCCTTGAGCTCCTCACCATGATTTTATAACAATATTACATCCTTTACATCTTTAATGGAATAGGGTCAAGATGGGGACGTGACACCACTGATCTGGATTTATACAGCAACGCAATAGAATACACAAATACCCATAAAAACAAAGATGCAGCAGAAATAACACTTCATTTCATTAATCAAAGAACTGAAACTTATTTACATACAGGATGGAAGTAAACTAGCTAGAGTGCTGGTAGCTTATCTCTAAGAAGAGATGCAACAGCTACATGCATCTGAACTCTGTGTTACAATGAAGCTCGAAGGGCTATATATTATTCAGAAAAAATGGAAATCCTACACATCCCAAAACCTAACCCTAGGAGGTGAAACGCCAGAATATGGGCCCCGCTGGGTAACTTGGTACATCAATTTTTTGGGGTCGTAACTTTGGCATACTACCTCTGTTTGACGCACATGATACATCAATAGAAATATCTATTCAAGTACTACATACTTGAAAAATGTCAATTCATCTTTTCTTGACCATTAAATGCTGAAAAAACGTCGTTTAGGGCCTCAAAACGGCTCCGGAAGTTTAGGACCCGAAAACTGCTAAAAATAGTAAATTGTGCTACAATTATGGAAACTGAAAAATTGAAGAAACAATGGTGGGGGTCCAAGTGGAATAGGCGGGTGACCACCAATATCCTCCTGGATCACCCCAACTCGGGGGTGGTCTCTGAGTGTTGAAATACTACAGGTTGGGCAGAGACATATGGTTGGGTTGGAACGTTGCAGTCCATAGCCATTTTTCTTGGTGATTTCATCTCAAAGATAAGTGTTCTCTATGCTTTGAATCTTGCTCATTCAGTGTTCTGTAATGTTTAATTATTGACTGTATTGTGGAAGCTAAATGATGTGTGCTAGATGATAAAGTCTGTGTATTACATCAGAAGGGGATTAATCCCTGTATTTATTTTTATTCCTCTGTGTTTATTGGTGTATAAATCTGCATACATGAGTTACTTACCATGCTCTTGCACATCTACATTATTATGTTTGTACTTATATGGATTTGTGCCTTGATGAATATGACTAGGTGATGTAAAGGCCAGGATGCTCAGAAGGTTTAGTTAGGGCGCGCTTTGGGGAGGAAATAGACACCCCCTATGGTGTTCATGCTTCCCCCTATGGATCAGATGAAGGAAAGGGCCATGACTAAGTTGCATATGAGCCCGTACAGTGTGGTAAAGAGGCATGGATTAATTTTAGGGCCACATTTTAGGTTGGATGAAGGATAGGATCAGAGTCATCGGATGCAGCATAAGATCATGCAGATACATAGAGATCGCCGAGAGATTTCCAACACTACTAGATTTTCCCAAAATGGACTAAGGATAAAGAAGTTATCAACTTTATAAGTTGGTGGTCACAGGGGTATGGCTAGCTTTAGAATTTCCGAATCCGCAGTGCAGAATGTGGAAGTCGAGGGCGCATTTTATTCAATGTCGGAAATTTTGGCGTTCTGATATCCCGACTCCCGCACTATGAAATGCGGAAGTTGGGGTCGCGTTTTCTCGGTGCAGTGTGTTTGGAATCACGACCTTCCAACTCCCACATCGGAGATGCGGAGTGGGGAATTTGTAGGCGCATAATTGTCGAGATAGTGAAGTTGGCATTCTGAATTTCCAAATCCCGCATTGCGGATGCGTAGTGTGGAAGTCGGAGGCGTAAATCGTCGAAACAGTGAATTGGCGTTCTGACTTTCTGACTCCTACATCACAGACTGCGGAGTGTGGAAGTTGGAAGAGGAAATCTGCGAAGTTGGATTATTGGCACTCCAAATTTCCAAGTCTCACATTGCAGATTATAGAACTCCAGTAGTTGAAGAGGTTTTTTCAACGCCGTGTAATTGGCGCTCCGACTTTTCGAGTCCCACATTGCAAATTGCGGAATTGCAATAGTTGGAGAGGTATTTTCGACGCCATGTAATTAGCACTCCGAATTTCTGAGTCCCACATTGCAGATTGCAGAACTGCGGAAGTCGGATAGGTGTTTTCAACGCTGTGTTATTGGTGTTCTGTCTCCCGACTTCCAACTTGCGGCTGTTGATTGTTGCCTGCGGAATTGCGTATCAAAGACAATTGTTGTTGTGCAAAAGATTAGAGTTGTGGATCAGTTTCGAAGAAAAAAAAAGTAGCAAGTTATTCAAGGTTGTTCCCCCATCACTCTAAAGGGAACCGAGGGGATCGGGGACGTGACAGAATGGTATCAGAGCCTAAGGTTGCAACACTGGGGTTGCTTGGGCCAAGTATGAGTTACAGGCAGGTAATCAGAATTTGAATGAGATGCAAGGGCATACAATGTGCGTTGAAGGACTCCATATGGATTTGGAATTGAACATACTGCAATGTTGATAAAGGGAAATTTCTCACCTTAAACCATTTTTGTTTATAGCATCAGAATTGCATGCCTAGAAAGTAGCAAGTATAAAGGTTATACATATGTGAATTCATAGTAGGCATATTAAGAAGATAAGGCATAGTGCATGTGAACTTTCTTGTGCTTGCATGTGGTATTGCATATTGGAAAAGGTTGTTAATAAGCACATTGCATTTCAATTTGAATGCACACCTAACAAGGATACACATCCACTAAAGGGATTACGGGAAAAGCTTATGTTGCATGCCTATGCCAATTCTTGCAATGTTGCACAATGTTATGGAAGAAATATTTTTGAGATGCCTTTCTTACACTTTTCTTGAGAAATGATTAAAATGATGTTTATAGGGTTCTTCATTTTAGCAAGAGGATATCCTTATACCATGGTCAACATATATATATCCAAGTTTGTTGGAAACCACCACAAAAAGACCAAGATAATAGAAGCATGGCTGAAGATGTTAATGATGATCTTGCATATGACCAGCAGCCTTGTGAAGAAAGGCTAGAGCACAAATCCATGATCAAGAAGTTGGTGGAAGGACTGTGTAGTCCTTGGTAAGAGGCCAATTGATAAGGTAACATCATATGGTATGTTGATGGCATCCATGCAGGTAATGTTTATTTATGTTGATTGCATAAATGTTGAGAAAGGATGGGTAAGAATCCTTTTAACCATGATTTAATCATCATAAAATGGTATACATGTAATAGTGAATGCATTTATGTCAATGACATCCCACAGGGTATGGTGGGGTATGTGTTAGTAAAGGAAATGAGCATTATACCATGTTATTGTTTAAAATTTGAATGCATCACAAAGAAATAAGAGCATGCCATGTGTGAAACCATGAGGATGTTGGGTTGTGAAGCCACAGTGCTCAACAAGTATCCCATGAACTCCCTATTGGTGTTAATTTGGGATGAAATATCTTTGCCAACAAATAAGGAGTGAGAGAACTCCTGATGTGTTGTGTTTGGATGAAGAAGAATGCACCCAAATAGTTCACCAAGTAATTAGGGAGATGGTTGGGTATTGTGTTGAAGCATTGACTAAATTGCCCAACTTACCATGGTAAGAAACCTGTGTAGGTGCAAAAATGTTTTAGATCAATGTTGTAGTGCATTGGGTGCATTAAGTAAATGTACATTGAAAGATATTATGTAAATATTGTTGATTATGCATGCATATGGGTGGTCACATATATGTTAATATGCATTGTGGGGATGCATGGCTATGGTGTGCATTTCATTGAAACTAGATAATAGATGAAATAGTCGAATGGTTAAAAATTCTAAGATCCTCTCATGAGATGCTATGGGGAAATAATTGCATGAAGAAGGTAGTTGTGTTTGATGGGCTACTAGAGTGCTCTATTGGGAGGATAGAGTTGCATGAATGGATATGATTGTGTAATCATAAGTGTTTGAAAATTTTGTTTAATTGCATAGACAATCTGACTGTTGTAGCAATGAAATGATTATGTGCATGGATACTCACCAAGTGCTTGGCTGATTGAAATTTCAGATTTACATGTAGAGATGTCTTAGGTGTGGCAATGTGGGTAAGTCCATAATAAGACCGGAACCTACCATGTACAAAATCCAAATATTGTAAGGAGGATCTCATGGAGATGAAATCTGATTTTTGTGTAAAACATATTTGTAAAATTCTGATTTATGTTTATAAGAAGGATCTTATGGTTGCAAAATCTAATTTCTATAGGAGAACAAATTTGTAAATTTCAGGTTTGAATATTTTGCTAATAATTACCAATGGTTGTTTGGTTCTTAGAATTGTGTCAAGAGAGCATGTTGTAGGTGGATGTCCAGGTTATGGTAGCAAGTGTAATACCATAATGGACAGAGTGATACCACTTACAAGAGCCAAACAATATGAGGATCGCCTCATGGTTCAATAAACCAAAATTCGGTAGTGAACAGAATTCTAAATCAATATTCGAGCTTGATTGAGGAGGACACATTGTAGGAAGAGAAAATACATCTGCAAAACAGATAATTATTTGTAACCCTTGTTAAAACCATGCATGTATGATTATTAGAATTAATGTCCAGGGCATGTTTATATTTCAGAATGCTTGAGTATGATTGTGTGTTTTTATTTCAGACTGCTTGAGTGTGCATGTTTTATCTCAGACTACTTGAGTGTGATTAGGTCCTACATGACTCACATCGGAAAGGGGTGCACACCTTTCGGGTGATGTGTTGTGTTATGGTTTTCAACATTGACTACACTCTAAAGGAATGGATGCATTCCTATTGTTTCAATATTAGAGAGTGGATTTGTATGGAGTATGTTACAATTTTATATCAGCAATACTGACGAAATCACCTACCCATCTTGTGTTTTCAAGTATTACACCTGCAATTGGTAATGTGTGATAAGGAGCGAATTGAAGTGGGTTCTGAGGCTGGCGAGAGCGTGTGGATATGCCTATGGCTCCGTAGTAGAGCCCTTGACCTAGAAATGGTCATGGTGCAGTTCCTTCCATTGGCATGTTAACCCATACGGAAGTGTTGGCTTGGAAATGGAGAGGGAAAACCAGGTATGGGACTGTTTTGGCCCCATAAATGCTTGGTAAATCTAGTCAGTGCACTGGCTGAGCATTGAATTTCATGGTCCAGTTTCCTTCCATTGGTTATGTTAACCCAGATGGAAGTGTTGGATTGGAAATGGAGAGGTAAAACCAGGTATGGGACTGGTTTGGCACCATAAACGCTTGGTAAATCCAGTCGGTGCACTGGTTGGGCATTGAATTTTGTGGAGCATCCTGTGTGTTGACTAAAAATTCGTTATTGTATGCATCAGTGATCTGAGGCTTACATAAACTTGGTTATCTTTTGATGCACACCTGAAGAGCACTGGAAGGGGTGGAGCAGGTCTTGTGGGTGCCATAGTTGTCTGAAGTCAATGCGGGATACCCGTGGAGCTAAAGGAAGATGCTCATAAAGATAAGTATTTGGTTTATCTTGCATCTTATTGCTTATTTAATAGGAATATACATGTGTATATGATTGGGTTATGATTTTTAAACCCTTGTTTAGAGATAAATCCTATGAAAGTAAACTTGACATGTGAATTGATTCAATGTTTGAGTGTAGGTATTGTTGAATGCAAGGACCTTGAGGGCACCCTAAGGGTGCATTTGGACATGTGATTGTTGTAGGAAGCTCAGTATGAGTAACAATGGAAGTGATGCTAGTGGAATTGTGTGGGTCCTAACAGCCAAAGGTTCTGTAGGAAACAATGGGGAAGGGTTCCCTAGTTGAGAAGCCTTAGATAGACATTAGACACCAAGTGTCATCGCCAAAACAAGGAAAAGGCGAGTCAAGCATTCACATTTGAAGTGAAAGAGACCAAGGAGCATGGAACCACAGTTGTGGTGGGGCTCCGGATTGGAATAGGGCTAAGAGGGGAAAAGTCTTACTCATCTCTTTCCTTTTTGATTGATGCATTTTAGAAACAGAAAATTGTTGAATGCATGTTATGGCTGAAACTCGATTGTGTTTATTTTTATTGAAATAAATGGTGAATTCTAAATTAGTTAATTCCCTATGAAAGGATGAACATGAATGAGTTCATTTGTATGTGGGACAAGCATGAAATGTGTGGAAGTCTCATGGATAAAGCATGAACTTTCCATGTCAATTGGGAAAGTAATTGACTGATCTTAATGCTTATGTTATGCCTCGCCTAACAAGAATTTCAATGATGAATTTCACAGGTGAAAAGTAAATCAATTGGTTGCAGTTGTTACAAGACAAGTGTTTCTAGTAAGAAAAGTGTGTACAGTTATGCACATTGATCATGGCAGCAGACCAAAATCTATTGGACTTGGCTGAACATATTCTTCAAACCATTTCCAAGACCTAAGAAAATCTTGGGGAGATGCTCAAGTTGCAAAAGAAACAAAAGGAGATGAACCACAAGGTTTTGCAGGACTCTATTTGTCTACAAAATGAGGTAAAAGGAATTATGGAATCTATCAACAGTGGAAGGGACAGCATGTTAATGAAGAGGCAGTCACCCAATCAGCCCATTAAGAAACGCTCAAGGCTGGAAGACTCAAGGGAAATGAAGCAGGTAAAGAAAAAGCAGCCACTGAAATGTTGGAAATGTGGAGGAAATCATTACCTCTATAACTTCCCAACAAAGGACAGCAAGAAGAATTGTAGCCACAAAGTTTACATACTAGTGGATCAGCTGGAAGATAAGGAACTGGAAGGGACTTTAGTGGAGATGGAAGGTCAATGCTAGTAGCAACAGCCTATAGAATCCAAAGGGATTGGTTCTGGAAGCTCAAAGTAGAATATTAAACGCAGGGCAGACCTACCCATTTTTTGGACAGGTGTAAATTGTGTATGTATTCCTAAGTATTGGAACACCGAGGACAATGTTATTCTAAGGGGGAGGGAATTGCAATGTCCCCATTTTGAACCTTAGGATATATTAAATTTTATGTAAACATTGTATGTATATGATGTATAATTCCTAGCGTGGAGCTCAAGGCCAAGGCCCCGCTAGTGAATGCTCAGCTTTAAGAGGAAAGTATTTGACATTGTGTGATCCATGTGCTATTAAGCCATGGAAATTGTAAAATAACGTAAATATCTTCTAATAAGAATACTAAGGGTTGGCTATGGATGCAACTAAATGAGTGGGGACTATGTATCCACTAGGGATAGGGGAGGGGGTTAGGGGATTAAGCCATAGAATTCCATATGTCATCTTTAGAACCCCTTTGACCTGTCCTGGCTGTCATTTATTTATGTTGTAAGGAAGTACTTCAAAAATATGATTCATGAGGTTGACGAAGTATGGGAAGCCCTATATTTCATAAGGCAAGGTATGGGCTATGTCTGACTTGTCCCATAAGTCACTCCACCTCATGGGAGGATGTTTTGCTCATCCCCGTCCCTTGGTGATTCATTCTGGGGCAGTTAGGAAAAATACGTAGACCGAGCAGGGGGATAGAATCAGAAGTCATGATTTGGGAAAAACCACGATTTGCAGAGCTAAGATCGCTTAGAAATCGGCGTGGGAAGGGAAATTCGTTGGGGGGATCCATAGGAATGAACCCTAGTGCAATTTGGAGAGTGTGAGATGCTCAGAAACTGGTGAGAAACCCATATTTGTTAGCTAAAATCATAGACGCGGGACAGATCCTTTCGGTCGTAACCCTAAGGAGATCCAAGTGCGGATGATACAGTGCGGAAGAGAGAGCAGAGGTTGGAACCGCTTGATAAACCCGGTGAATACTGTTGGTTGAGTCTGTAGCTCTATGGATGATCTCACTAGCTTAGCTTCCTCCTCCCTTGTCTCTTGACATGCTTGATAAACCCAACTGTGGGTTGGATTAGCATGATTGTTGGTGTGAAACTCAAGCTGTGAGAAAACCTAGGTAGCTCCTCCTTACTGGATACATAGCCCTAGCTCGAGAGTGGTGTTTGAGTGCTGAAATACTAAAGGCTTAGTAGAGACCTATGGTTGGGTTAGAACATTGCAGTCCATAGCGATTTTTCTTGGTGACTTCATCTCAAAGATAAGTGTTCTTTGTGCTTTGAATCTTGCTCGTTCTGCGTTCTACAATGTTTAATTATTGACTGTATTTTGGAAGCTAAATGATGTGTGCTAGATGATAAAGTCTGTGTATTACATGAGAAGGGGATTAATCCTTGTATGATGTTTTATTCCCCTGTGTTTATTGGTGTATAAATATGCATACATAAGTTACTTATCGTGCCCCTGCACATCTACATTCTTATGTTTGTACTTATATGGATTTGTGCCTTGATGAATAGGACTAGGTTATGTAAATTCCAAGATGCTCAGAAGGTTCAGTTAGGGATTTAGGGAGTAAATATACACCTCCTGTGGTGTTCATGCTTCTCCCTGTGGATCAAATGAAGGAAAGGACCATGATTTTTGTCATGTCCCAAATTTGGAATTGGGTCACAATGGCCTAATCACATTAGCCATATTCATTAGAGTTTGTAAAATTGATGTTAAGGGTCAAATAATTGCCAAGGAGGAAAATTACTAGTTTCCTAGGTTTGGGGTGGAAGCTTTGGGATTTGGAATAAGGGGGGATAATAAATGATGTTTAGACATTAGAAGGGTTCAAGTATTTAATAAATAGAGTGAATAAATAAATTCAAGAGAAATCCTAGGTGACAAAAGGTTTTGGAGACATATGGAGGATGTGGGACCCACACTAGCTTGATTTTTCATAATACATGGTATCTCTCTTTTGCAAATTCGAATTAATGGGAATGTGAACACTCTTGGGTGAGTTGGTAAGTCATAACACATGTCATTGATCATATTAGGTCGAATTTGGAAGGATTGGTAACCTCCATGGAAGATAAAGAGTCAAAGTGGAAGTTTGTGGACACTTGGGCTAGATTCCCTAGCCCCTATGACACCAATGATGGAGCATCTATGACAACTATAACAAATTGCAGACCTGACCTCTGACATCTGACCACTATGACATGTCAGCCCCAAAAATAGGCTCAAGGAAGGTGAATTTGGGAGTTGGAGAAGCCAAAGAGACTCAAAATCAAATTTGGGAGAAGATGGAAGATTGGAACTAGGAGACAAGTGGCGAATGTGGAATATTTCCTAAATGGAAATCTATTGAATATATTGAGAGGATTTCGACCCTTAGAAGGATAATGTTGGTTATAAAATGTAGAAATGAAGTATGAGAAGGGATTTTGATCATTTGTAGAATTTGCAATTGCATTTGTGAAGAGGGAGAGCTAGTGGATGACTAGTTTCTTGCCTTAGCCAATTTCGAGGGTCAAAGATTCCCATCCAAGTTGGTAATTGGAAAGGCCATTCAGACCTTTCATTTGGAGATTTAATGGAGTATTTATTTGCAGGTGTAAGCTACAGGGAAGCTCATGGTTTCTTCTATTGCAACTCACTCCTTCAACCATTTCCAATTTTGATGGCATATTCTTGATCCTTGAGGGAGGGCGTTTTTGGTGAGATATTGTACTCTTTGGGGAAGCTTTTAATGCCCCATTTATTTTTTAATATGAATAAAATACTCTGTTCTTCATCTCCAAAAAATTTCAGGTCGAAATTCCAAGTAGAAATGTATAAATCTCATTTTTAATGGAAGAACAATGCCATTTCCCCACTACCTTGTTGTGAGCCAATGTATTGATGATGATTTCGAATGAATGGATGATTATCTGATATATTTGTGATCAATATAATTCCATGGATGTCTTCTACAATTTTCATGTACTGTACTTGAGCATTTGAAGCATTTTTACTCAGTTTAGTTGTATTGGGAGGTGAAATAGTGCCATTTCCCCAAGGGTCAAATTGGGGATTTTTGCAGTTGAATGGGAGAGGGTGAGAACAGTTGTAATAATCCATTAATGGTGCATATGAGACTTTAATAAAATACTTAACACATTACATACCTCTGTTCATAAATTTGAGTGGGTTTGGAGGCATTTGGGAAGCCATTTTCAGTACTTACCCAAGGGGGATTTGAACCCCAAATTACTAGTAAAATTGCATAATTGGTCCAGAATCTTAAGAGAGTTTGCAGAGGCATTTTTGTGGACATATGTCATCCATAAACATCATATTCAAGTTATAATATTATCCATACACCTTCCTTGAATATTTGAAGGCATTTGGAGTCAATTTGAGACCTAGAGACCAGTACTAGTCAAAGGAAAATCACTAGTAAAGTTACCTACATTGATAAGAATTTAAAGAGGATTTGCAGAAGTATTTTAAAGGTCCAAAGGAATCCCTGAAACACATATTTATGTTCTAATATCATTCATATACCTTCTCAGAATATTTGGGATCATTTGGGGCAAATTTGGGACCTAGAGATCAAAACTAGTCAAAGGTCGAACTAGGGAAAAAAAGTGGAAAATTGCAATTTTAATAAAATTCCTAATAAGGGACATTACAATTGTGTTGCATACAAGCCCTTAAAGTGTGGTAAAGAGGCATGGATGAGTTTAGGACCGCATTTTAGGCTGGATTAAGGATAGTATCAAAGTCATCGGATGTGGCATAGGATCATGCAAATTCATATAGCTCGTCAAGAGCTTTCCAACGCTACCTTATTTTCCAAAAACGGACTAAGGATGAAGAAGTTATCAGGCTTAGAAGTTGGTGGTCACAGGGGTATGGCCAGCTTCCGACTTTATGAATCCACAGTGCGGAATGTGGAAGTCGGGGGCGCATTTTCTTCAACGCTGGGAATTTTGGCGTTCCGATCTCCCGACTCCCGTACTGCAGAATGCAGAAGTTGGGGCCATGTTTTCTCGGCGCAGTGTGTTTGGCGTCCCGACCTTCCGACTCCCACATCGCGGATATGAAGTGCGGAAGTCGGAGGCGCATAATTGTCGAGATAGTGAAGTTGGAGTTCCAACTTTCCGACTCCTGCATCACGGATGCGGAGTGCGGAAGTCGGAGGCGTAAATTGTCGAAACGGTTAATTAGCGCTCTTACTTTCCAACTCCCGCATCGCGGACTGCGGAGTGCAAAATCTGAAGAGGAAATATGCGAAGTTGGATTTTTGGTGCCCCGAATTTTTGAGTCCTGCATCACGCATTGCGGAACTGCATAAGTCAGAGAGGTGTTTTCGATGCCATGTAATTGGCGCTTCCGACTTTTCAAGTCCCACATCGCGAATTGCGAAAGTTGGAGAGGTTTTTTCGATGCCATGTAATTGGTGCTCCATCTTTCCGAGTCTCGCATCACAGATTACAAAACTACGAAATTCAGAGAGATGTTTTCAACATTGTGTTATTGGTGATCTATCTCCCAACTTCCAACTTATGACTGCGGATTGTTTCCTGTGGAATTGCAGATCAAAGACAATTGCGGTTGTGCAAAAGATTAGAGTTGCGGATCAGTTTTGGAAGAAAAAAAAAGTAGCAGGATCTTCAAGGTTGTTCCCCCCATGGATGGAATTTGACAGACATATGCCCGTCATGAGGCATTTTACCTATCAAAATACGGTTAAAAGTTTTAACAAACCGTATCAAAGAATGGGTAAACAATTTGCTAGAACGTATTTTTGAAGGTTAATTATTTTTCCAAACCGTTATTAATTTTTATTAATAAGCTTCTTATGATATGTGTATGACTATATAATTTTCCTGCATCATGTGGCATGTTATTATATATGTAATAATGGAGATTGAAACTTTCCCACTTAAGTGAAACTTTCACATTTGATTGAAGAGTAGGTGGGTGAGTTTGCCTTCAATGGGGATGGATTTTATTGCATTCCATTTGTTCTTTCTTTCTTATATTGTCTTAGCATTGTACCAATATGAGGTCATTCCCTTCCACCAAGCATCAATGATTTTTTTAGCTACTGAATTTACCAAGCATCATCAATTTATCATAGTAACGAATCTACCAAGCATCACCTACGGAATTTCAGACACACTTGCTTTTTGGTTATGGGCCTCGGAAGCTAGAAGCACCTGCAGAATTTAGATACCCATTTCTCTAGACAGTGTGAAAGTGCTCTCCTCTGGCTACCACATTCTTGGAGATACTAATTTTGGTAAGATGTTATTTTCATTTTTTTTTTAATTTGATAATAATCTAAAAACAAATTTTAATGAAACTATTATGTGTTTTTTCTTAAACATGAAATTGTTTTTGTTATTTTTCTCTTGAGTTGGGCTAACACTTGTGACTAGACAAAGGCATGGAAACAGGGTTTTGTTGTGGGAGGATCCCAATCCCAATTTGTACACTTTCAATACTTCCAAGTTACAATTTATAGGTCTTGCTGCTAAAAGCTTTTCACTTATCTATTCACATTTTTTTAAATTATTTATTTGATATATGTTAAAACTTAATAACATTTTATTATTCTTGTAGTCTTAGTAATTGGTTGAAACAATTACTTTTACTCATGGGTAAAAAAGCTTCTAACCAAGTTTGAAGTTGAGAGTGGTTTATTCTTATCCATTTATAGTCGAGGGAAAGTGAATGTCCCAAAGAAGAAAGAAGGAACCATGAACTGGTTGGTACAAATTTTGACCCCCCCCCACAAAAACACATTGAAAATTAAATTCAATCCCATGGTTGTCAATTTGAATGGAAAAAATGTATCACAACACTGGCTCTATATTAGCAAAACTTGTGCCCAAAAAATAGTTTTTACCATAAGATTTGCATCATGGATAATACATAGACAAATCCACTTCCCTGAAATATTTGTTGTAGCTTGGTATGTACAAGTTCACGTGCAATAATAGTTGAGGAATCCAAAATAATCCATACCTTGGAAAAATAGCCTTATTAAAATTCTTCTGACAAAGGAAGGAGAGAACATCATAGTACAATCTCAATTTCGATGTGTTTTTTAATGAATTGCCTCTAGAAAGGGCATATTATATATATATCACCTTTAACTCAAGTCCTGTGGAATAAAATGTCACAATTTCAATTACATCATTGATGCAACATGTTAACCTTGAAAATTTTGGTATGTTGCATTACATGTGGCCTAACATTAACCTCTAGAAAGGATTCTAGGTTCCACCTTTTGTTTGTTTCCTGACTTTATCAGTTTATGTACTTCAGATGCATAATGCCGACACATGTTACATTTGAGTTATTTGTGTCACTGTTAGTAGGTTTTTTTGTTCCACCCCTCCACCCTTTTTTTTGTAAGCTGCATGGAAAATTATATTATGGTACAAAAAAGGTTACAACCATCAGAAGAGTATGAATATAGCTTTCTAAAGCTTCTCTTGATACTGCTATTACAAAAAAAGGCACTGTAGACAGGCCTGGTGGTATAAACTTTAAGATTGTCGATCAGGAAATGCAAGAACAGAGCATAACTCTAGACAAGATAGAAAGAATATAGACCAAAAACAGAGTGTAAAAACCAGGCGTATAGCACTTGTGACGAGCAGCTTCAAGTGTTGGCTTCCGCATCCTTGGAGCCATGAAATTCCTTGGAGATAGGACAGGGTTTGAAGAAGTCATCCGTCCATTGTTGGGTCGGGAGCTTGATTGGAAGAGGCTCTTCTTTATGAGGGAGAACCACAATGTCCTCACCCTTACGAGTGTGCTTGTAATGCATTACATCGATAGTGGAGGGGACCGAAAAGGAGATTCCAAGGGGGGTGGCACCTTTTACCACAACGGCTACCAGAGAGACAGAATCAGCATTGTGTCCGGGTGTAGGAATAGCGCCATCAGAGGCTGTAATGCCCATGGAATCCTGGAGAGAGCTGCCAGTGGCCTGCGCAGCTGCCATAGTAGCTGCATCTTTGGTTTGAGTGGCGAGCTCCTCCCCAGCGCCACCAAACGGACCCGTCGGGCCAAAGCCTATCGGAGGAACCGGATGCGGAAACAAAGAATAGCAGCGACCCGTGAGGTTTCCTTCCAATGCAACGAGAACCCTGTCCAGGTGAGCCATGTTGGCCCTGGTATCCATGATGGCCACCTTCACCATATTCCAGTTGTGAGCATTTCTTCCACAAGGGTACCTATCATATTCTTCAGAAGCCAATAGTAATTCACTTAAATTCCTTGGCTGCCAAAGGCAAGCGTTTCTACAACGCTGCACGACTCCCAGTCATCTACTAGACGACAAACGGGCATTAAGACATTATCCTTGTACCCGATGTTGGTTGCGTGTTCCTTCTCAGCAGCAGAAACCACTTTTGCAAAGCCAGAGCCGTGCTTGGAGGTGCCTCACATGCGCTTCATGGTGGTATCAGAGACTTCGCGGGGAGAATTAACAGGGTTGAGCTTTTAGCTATGGAGGAAGACAAGGAATGGCGAAGGCGGGTAATGACCGCAGGAGCCTAGATGGGGAATTTCATAGCCCTGAGGAGGAGTCTAGGGGGGGAGACTTCGCATGAGAGGGATTAATGGTGAGGGGATGATTGGGAGGGGGAAGGGATGTAGGGATCTGGGGTGAAATTAATGCCACCCACCAAGCCATGTGGGTGATGAGACCAAGAGTGTGCGAGGAGGGCAGGTGGAGGAAGGTCGTATCCGTCATTAAAGCAATCGTCTAGGGAATTGTCTAGCATGGAAGCTGGCGTTGGGAGGAGGCATCGTGGTGCCAGGAGGGCAGGTGGCTCCACCATCGGTCATGTTGGCATGCACGGTGTCACCCGCATCCGGGGTCCACCCCTCCACCCTTGATTTTCAGATTGCATGATCAATGGAAAACATGGGTAAATGGGTCAATTGTTATCTTTTAATAGGAAATTAAAGTCCTTAATAAAAACATATTTTTTAATTGAAAATTAAAATTTCACAATTTCAATTACACCATTGATTCAACATGTTAACCTTGCAAAATTTTATATGTTGCATTACATGTGGCCTGACATTAACCTTCGGAAAGGATTCTAGGTTCCACGCTTTCTTTGTTTCTTAAGTTTATCACTTAATTATCTCACTCTCAGTAGGTTGTTTTTTTCCAACCTTAATTTTCAAAGCACGTGATCAATGAAAACATGGGTAAACTTAGTATGTTGTTATCTTTTAATTGGGAATTAAAGCATATCTTTTAATTGAAAATTAAATTCTTTAATAAAAACATTATTATTAAAGGGTATTTTTTTAATAAAACTTCATTGTTGAAGGGTTATTATTCACTAAAACGTTGTGTGGGGGGCAAGATAAAAGTTCAAAATGTCAAAAAAAAATAGTTAGAAGAGCAGAGTTGAAATGAAATTCCAACCCTGGTTCCCCCATCACTCTAAAGGGCACAGAGGGGATCGGGGACGTGACAAATATGATCTTAAAAATTACTATAAAGGTCCAAGACTATATAAGAGCACTATAGGGGTTGTGATTCCACTACAGGAGAATAGGAAAAGGGATTGAAGGGGAAGTTCACCTTCCATAGTTATGAGAGCATGGGGGTTGAGTATAAGCCTTAAGTAGTGTAAGAGATCGCATCCCCATTCATTCCATTGATTGGTCCCTTCACTCATTGGATTATATGTGTTTCCATGCAGGAGACTACAATTCAAGCGTGTAGATTGCTATTGATTGAATGCTCAAAAGCCAATATATGATTGTGTTGGGGTGATCCAAAAGGCATATTTGTGGTGGCCATTAAATGTAAAGTGAACTAGGTGCTCTATGATTTTTATTATTAAATAATATCAATAGGTCGTTATGGTAAATAAATGCAATGACGCCTAATTAAAGAAAATCCACTAGGTACTTAGGAGGTGGTTATGATTAGTATCTCCAACTAGTTACAAATAAAGATAAAGTCCTCCTTATGGAGAATGTATTGGATTATATTTATTGGAGTATAAGTGTCACTTTTCCCTTTTTGCAAAATTTTCAAGGGAAAAATAGTTCCATGTCACTTATATCCATTCATGGCTTTTTATGCAAAAACTTAAAAAAAATAGTTCAAATTTGTAAGGATTTGATACATTTCTTTAAAAATTCGCCAATGTTAGAGTAAAATTTGTTCATCCTATAGAATTTAGGTGAATCATTATAGAAAAAATGGAAATTGGTGATTTTTTTTTTAAATGGAAAAATAGTCCATAAGTGAAATTTAACCCAAAAAAATTTCCATTAAGAAACCAACTTTATAAATTTCATAAAACAAATTATTCAAATAAAAGTTTAGGAAGTAAATATATCCTTATTTAAAATAAGTAGCTATTATAAGGTTTTTTTATGATGATCATAAATATTAGAGAGCATATATATTTTAACATATCACCATATTAAAATTAGACCAATATAATGAGATAGAGGGTTTTCGAGTTTCGATTTGGTATACAATCTTACACTAACATAACTAAACAATGAAAACATTGAGCAACATGAAATGGGACAATCTAATATTCAAATTAAAAATCTTGCAGGTTATGAAATCCATCAAACCCCATCAACAGACCATCATATCCTTAACATAATGATTTCTATTTATTTAAATCCACATAACAATAGTAAAAATTTTGGAGAATAATATTAAGCATTCATCAAGCTCAGAAGTAATGAGGGAGTTGTATGTTAGTCTGAGCATAATGAGTAAGTTGGGCATGGAATCTCTTTAATAGAGACATTACCTAGGCAACATTTTATTGATAACTTTATTTTGTTGAGCACTACCTAGCTCAATTTTAGTGATAGTTTTATTTTCAATAAGAAAACCAAAATCTCTTTTAGATACATGCAAAAAATCATACATAGTTTTCAATTTAAAATTTCACGTGTAAAGGAGTTTATTTATTTTTGTGAATTTTGGAAAATAACACTTTGAGAAAACGGATTGACTTTTATTATTTTATATCTTTCAACAAATATCTTATCATGATTGTGCCCCATATATCATAAGTATCTTTTATATGAATAGTAGTGAAAGTTACCTATTATTTTTATTAATTTGGTATATATTAAGTTATAATTTTGGATAAAAACAAATTTTGGGATGCTATATATAAATTTGTATTTATATATATATATATATATATAAATGGTGGTAAAGTTTTTTTTATTAATTTAATATATATTAAATTACAAATTTGAATAAAAACAAATTTTCATATTTTTTAATATTGATTACAAGTATTATTAATCAAAACATTCAAAATATATATGAATTTGCATTTTATTTTGTATTATATAAATAAATATATAAATTTTATGAAAAAATCAACATGTTAAGAGATGAACTTTTGCACTATCCATGAAAGGATATATAGTTTCAATAAATTAAATAAAAATATTTTAGATGAAAATATCTAAATAGAAGAAATATTTCTAGTTATATCAAATTGTTTCATATATTGATTTTAAGAGAAATTTGTTACATCGATATGTGTTTATATCTTAGAATTTGGAGTGGACTATCATTTGTGTTTTTCCTAAATTGAAGGGAGGTTGGACAAGTGTATTGATTCAAAATTCAAAATAAACAATTATAAAAAAAGAAACATAAAAAATAAAATAATTGATAGTTGAACATGGATAACAAGTAGATCATGCATGGATAACATGTAGTGAGAATCAATCCATTTGACTAAAGAAACTGAAACATAAACAAGATTAACAGATAAGATAACTTGTTCATAGTACTTATTTGTAAGTATTTATATTATATATATTTATTTTAATTTTAATTTAAAAAATATATATATATCTTTAAAGATGAAAAATTATTTGTAAGTATTTATATCATATGAGGGTTGGATTTTTTTGGTCCCATGCCATAGGTTTACAAAATATTTTTTTATAAATATAATTGAAGTGAGGCATATTGTATATATAACTTTTAAATGGTTTCTGCTGGAATAAAACTTTTAAATGGTTAATATATATTATTTAAAAAAATTTATATTAAATGATAAAAAATATAAGAACAGAATAAATTTGATTTTTCTCAGATACCTCGCATAAATATATCGGAGCAGTGGAAGATACCTCTGAAGTTTAAATGCTTTATTTGGTTTTCTTTCTAGAATCGGTTGAAAACTTGGGACAATCTACTCTTGAAAGGTTGGTCGGGACCTAGTCTATGTATCTTATGCAAAACAAATTCTGAAAGTGCATATCATCTTTTTGTTGAATGTGACTTTACAAAAAAGTTATTGGGTATGGTTTGTAATGCATTTAAGATTGAGTAGAACTGGGGAGATTTTAATGTTATCAGTAGCCTTTATAATTGGATTAATACTATGCTACCCTTCCGGTTTTTATCTTTTGGTCTATTTGGCACATCAGGAACTGTCTATAGTTGAAGATCATTCTCCATGTGTTTCCTTGGATTTCAATATGATTTTGAAATTATATGCTACTTACCAGAGGGAGCACATTCATGATAAATATTAGAAGGTGTGTTTGACAAATTTCCATTTTAATGGACCTTTACTCTTCTTTGATGGGGCTGCCTCACTTGGCCAATGTGCAGCAGGCAAGGTTATCTACCTAAATCAGGAACACTACTTTACCTTTCATCTCAGATGTGGCAGAGGTACAAATATGAAGGCTGAAATCCTTGCACTGTGGGTTGTTATTAGAGTTGTCAATATATTTGGTCTGGCTGATAAACTTTCTAAAGAAGCACTTGAAGGCGAAGATGGATTTCTAAAATGGGAGGAAATTCTTGATTCAAAGATCCAGAGTCAAGGCTCTAATATATATTGTATTTTATTCTTTATTTAAAAGATTAAAAAAATGTAAACCTCAAAATCATAGTCAGAGTGTAATGTGAAATATATAGATATATTTTGATTTTTAAAATTTATACAAAATTAAAAATTAAACCAATATAAATTTATTTTTTTGTCATCACTCTACACTAATAAAATATAACTCAGTGAATCTGTTACATGCGAATACATATATCGTTGAGTTGGTACTGAAGAGAAGAGTAAAGCGTGGTTATTCAAGCAGGAGGCCGCATGGAAAATCGGCAGACGGGACATGTAGCGTTCCTGTCCAGCCATTCGAATAAGCATTTCTGGAAAAAGATGTGACCGCATTTCATCTGGCGGGCCTCTTCTCCCACTCGGAACCAGGGATCAAGATTGAAGGGCTGGTCTTAATTTCATATTGAAGGTTATATATCCATGCAGCCCTTCATTGATGAAGGGCTTTCAAAAAAACTCACATTTCAAATGACAGTAATAGATTAATTGCACACTTCATTAAAAAAATGTGCTAAAAAGATAATGCATTTCAATTAAATTTATAACACAAATTTTTTTTAAAATAAAACTTTTTTTTTTCACAGGAAAAAATACTAGTCTTTCTGAGTGAAATTGATCGTCATAAAGTTATGATGGTAAATCCTGAGCTGCCAAATATAACATTGTGCTAGCTTTATGATGGTAAATCAAGATGGGAGTCCACTTGTGATCCCTTTTTTTCTTTTCTTAAATGCAACATAAATTTCATTAAATTAAGTAGACATGTACATCAAGATCAGGATATATGGGAACCAAAGAGTCGGCACAGCGAGGCCACTGGCCTACATGGGACAGGAGCGCTAATTAGTGATCCATTTTCTTTTTGAAATAAAAGGAGTAAACAGTGTAGAATTATTCCTGTGATACTTTTTCATTTTCCAATGGAAGGAATAACACCTGCATTGTAATTTTTTCTCTTTTGAAATGAAATAAATAAAACAGGACTACCTACCTTTTGTTCTCCTTTTCGAAAGAAATGATGAAGAATTGCAAGACATCTAATTCAAAAAGAATGTCTTGGTGTAGGTTGAAGACTAGGGATTGTAGATTAATATGGTGTTTTAATACCAAAATTTTCACAACATTCTAGACTGGTAGAACACGAGACTGTTGATGCTTTTATTAAGGCGAGGGAACAGACTTTGAGCCCAATTTCTGTCTGAGGTGGAAAAACCCTATTAGGCATGCATTGTGAGCAGGGGAAGTGTAAAAAACATGCCGGTCTTATAGATGATAGGCGAATGAGAGATTCTTATATTGTAGCCATGCGTGACCCCTGTTACCCCGTATCTAGCAGGGGTTTGGAGGATAGTTCTCTTGTGATTTTTATCACAACAGGTAGGTTTACAGTTTGGTAGGCTATGGATGGACTAGGTTCCTGAATGCTGGTTCATACTTCATATGTTGATGATAGCCTGGTGATCAGGGTTCAAAATTGAGGCCGTCAGGGCCCGTCAAAGGCCTGCCTTCAGATATTAGACTCAGCTTTAATAACGACTTATAAAATATAATAACAAGTTGGATCAAAAACTTTCTCAATGCAATAGGCCTACAAAAACGTGAGAAAGCAAAAGTATCAGGGAACTTACATTCACGCCTACAAAGCCTGCTAAACAAATAAGCCTTAGAAACCTGCATTGCCCGTTGAATTTGTAGAAAACTATGTAACAACCAAAATGCCCTGAAATTTTAGGTAGCCAAAGCTGGAGTTCGGCGACCATAAGTTTCTGCATTGTGTTATTTATATTGCAATTCTGACTGGATGGATTCACAAACCATGAATTATGTTAATACGGCGAGTCAGAGCCATTATTCACATGGTGCGATGGAAATTAGCCCAATCGCATACTCACAGAGCTTCGAGCAGAGCACATATTTTTTTGCTATAGACGAGTACGCCTACTGCGTTCAGCCACAACACCAAGTCCAGAATTGCGTGCCAATTTCTTTATTAACTCTCAGCACATGCTGCCATATGAATTTCTTTCATTTCAACCAGTGGTAAGTAACGGCAGTTTAGAAATGCCCAAATGGGACAGATTTAGGATTGGAGTAAAATCCCACCCGAAAACATAGTCCTAAATTAAACTAAAAATAAGACCTTTTAGGTAGATATTAGTCCACTCTGTTGAATTTTACCAATGAATATGTTTATGCCCAGGTGAGCAGAAACACAGAATTAAGCCTGGTGCAGATGGATCCTATTATGCCCAAATGGTAGATAGGGCAAAGATGGATTCTAATATGCCCATAAAATAACTTTGTAAACAAAGAGGGTGGTGGAGTTGATGCGAATCTTATTGAGTAAAGAATCTGCAAATCTAGCAAAGTAGCTCGAATACATGAAGAAATGCCAGGAGGATTAAAAGTATCCGGAATTGTTCAGTAAATGAACCAACATAGCTCGAATGCATATAAAAAAATGACAAGAGGAATAAGAGTATCAGAATTGACTGCTGCTTTGGGAACAAATGTATGGGAAACAAAAAAGGGAGGGAAATTCGGGACCCCAGGTCTTACCAGGGTCCAAAGCAACGCTGGTAACGCTAGGGTAGATGCCCCCTTCCAGGTAGATGTCCTCCAACTGCTGCTATGAGTTCCCTCCTATTACACCACCACAAAACGAGTTCCCTCCTGTTACACAACCACAAAACGCAGTATGTTATTATCATAAATGGCTACAAAATTACAACCAGAGAAAATAGTATTGGCTTTTAGACACAGAAAAGAATGTATTACCTCAACGAAGCATTTTAATGGACAGCTTCTGCGACTGGAGTAATGTATAGGCTGGTAGCAGGACCAGAGCGCCAAGATTAGTGTCACTGTGTCAGCACTCTATGGTGCTCTCCAAAAACCACAGCAGCAAACAACGCAGAGCCAAGGTTGAATCGAGGGTTTGTATGACGGCCACGGGCCCTCCCTTCCATGCTGCTACGTGGATTCCACCACCGGCTGGTTCACATGGAGGTTTGATTGCTAACAACACAAAAAAGCAACACTGCAGAACTTGGCACAAATATGTTTTGTCTACATGTTGCATCAGGTTTCAATGCGCATGGTACTGCCGTCATGACTCATACCGACTTGCATTTACTCCAGGTATTGGATCGATAATCAAGAACCAGCTAGCTCCATACACGAAGCAGTTCATCCCTAATTTCATCTATTAAGTATTAAGTCGAAGAGCCAAGGCAGTTAATGCGCATGAGCATCCCCTCTTCCAGGCAAGAGCCCATTACCGAGTCACCGACTCCACGATTCTGTCTCGATTCTGTCGAGTCTCGATTCTGTCCACTGTCCAGACTCCAGAGTAAAGACTGGCAGACTGGCAGCCTGGTCCTGTCACCACTCACCCATAAAAAAAAATTAATGACGGGCGATTTTAATGACAGCCCTTCAAATGTCATTTATATTTAAATAAATAATTTTTTTTTTAAATGTCAAAAATTCCGAACCAAATTTTATATGACGGGGAAAATTGAGGCCCCCTTCACTGACGGGCTGAGAGGCCTTTGACGGGCCCTGACGGCCTCAATTTTGAACCCGCAAACTGGGCATTTATTATATTTTCTCACATGCTGCTCCGATATATTTATGCGAGGTATCTGCTCAATGGCGATTCTATTTGCAGGGATGCTTGCACCTGAAGACAATTCCTCGTCATCCTGCATGTTACGAATGATGGCCATCCGTGTCTGTGTAGGATCCCTAGAAACGGGAGTGGCTGAACGATAACGTGCAACATTTTCGGTTTCCTCATCTCCATATTCAGAAACAGGGTGCTCTAATTGTTGGTTGGACGCTCTATCTTCTGTTGGGCTTGCAGCGGCGGTGCCGGGAGAAGTAAATGAATACTGTGCATGCTCCTCATGGTAACTTCTTTCTTCTCTTCCTCTTCTTCTTGATCTTGGTGGTGTTCTTGATCTCATCCTTCGGCTGTTATTTTCATTTTCGTCATCATTGTCTACAAAAGCAACAACAGCTGATGAATCCCAGGCACGCCCAATAATGGCAGAACTAGCAGAAGCAACAACAGGTGATGAATCCCAGCCCCGACCAATAATGGCAGAACTAGCAGAAGCAACAACAGGTGATGAATCCCAGGCCCGCCCAATAATGGCAGAACTAACAGAAGCAACAGAAGCTAATGAATCCCAGGCCCGCCCAATAATGGCAGAACTAGCAGAAGCAACAGAAGCTGATGAATCCCAGGTCCGCCCAATAATGGCAGAACTAGCAGAAGTAACAGAAGGAGAGGCGGGAATGGCAATGCGAAGTCTTTTGATTCTGTGCCCATAGCTTTCATTGTTATTGTTATTGTGTCCATAACTACTATAGTCATTGCTGTTGCTACTGCTTATGCTTCTACTTCTACTCCTTCGTCCTGTTTCTCCTTCCATCTCTATATATTGTATAATATACACCTCCAAATTTTAAAGATGAAAAAAAAAAGAGCAAGCCTTCTCATTTATATCAGGAGGCCAAACGGAGAGAGGCGACGCTTCTTATCGGCCTTCTTGTTACCTAATGCTTACTGTAACTTAATTAATGTAAGTCTAATTGAAATAATCTCGAGAGAACCAGAATTAGTTATGTTATTTTACAGTAAAAATAAATTAGTATATTTACTACAGGGTGAATATGGATAGGTCATAAGTGAACTGTCATGTCTTAGTTATCATTTACATATGTAAATGGGTTGTCTTCCATTGCTCATCTAGGGAAGGATCAGTTACCACTTATGTTTTATATTTTTCTTTTATAATTGTTAATTTTTAATTTGGAATGACACCCATAAAATCAATCTAGAGAGTACACTTGTCTCATCCTCATGCAATCGAGGAAAAATAAATTTACTAGTCCACCTCATATAACCTCATTCTAAACTAGCACAACCACTTAGCTTGTGGCCAGTGAACAACCAATAGGTCACAAGTTAAGTGCCACAAATCAGTTCTCCATGCTAGTTGTAATAACCCATTTGCTAGTTGTAATAACCCATTGTCTATTATTTTTTATATTCTTTTTCTTTTATAATTGTTTATTTTGAATTTGGAACTATTGCTATAAAATCAATGGATAGTACACTTGTCTCATCCGCCTGCAATCTAGAAAAAGCATAGGTGCTAGTCCACTCTAAATTTTAAATATAAATATATATAAGTATAAAAATATAAACATTTATCAAACTAGCACATCTGCATGATGTTAAGTTTAAACCAAATAGACTAGCAAGATCACTGAAAGAAACATAATCACAAGATAGACACAGAATATACCCTGGGAAACCCTCATGGGGTAGAAAACCCAGCAAAGCTTTCCTCAATAAGATGATCAACCAAAATACAAGATGTGCTCCCTCCTTCTCTACCTCCTTAGCAGATCTCCCAGACAAGTGCGCTACCTTTCTGTTTTGTACAAGTGTGTCTAACGAGGAGTTCACCTCCTCTATTTATACTAACTCCCGACTGACCAAAATACCTAATGGGGCCGACCTCTCCTGGAGAAGTCTAATAACCCCAAAAATATAAGAACAGGGCCGACCCCCACATGGTGGGTCTAATAACCCTAGTTCCCACAAACCCCCGGATGAATAATCATCTCTGGATACATGATAGGGTTACCTCGGAGGGATGAAACATCTCCGGAATAATAATGTACAAATTATAATATTCTTACAAGTTACAATATTCAACACTCCCCCTTAACGAGAAGGATATTATAACAACATCTGCAGGAGCAAGGAGTCATCGACTACATCATACATGATACATCTATAAATCATCGGAAGCTTTCTTCAATTCATCATCATCAGTAACTCAACCAGTTACTGGAACATTAACATCATCAGCATTATCGTCACACGATCATCAGCATCGTCACACGATCATCAACATCGTCATCACACGATCATCAGCATCGTCATCATACGATCATCAGCATCATCACACGATCATCAGCATCGTCATCAGCATCGTCACACGATCATCAACATCGTCATCACACGATCATCAGCATCGTCATCATACGATCATCAGCATCGTCACACGATCATCAGTATCGTCATCAGCATCGTCACACGATCATCAGCATCGTCACACGATCATCAGCATACGATCATACGATCATCAGCATTGTCACACGATCATCAATATCGTCATCAGCATCGTCACACGATCATCAACATCAGCATCGTCATCATACGATCATATTACAGGATGATCAATCCTGCTCTCTTTAGGACATAGGTCCATGGATGATACAATCCTATCTTTAGTTTTCGGAGACATCAGTCTACAGATCAATTTTGGGACTAAAGTCCGGGGAAGATACAATCCCCTACCTGTTCATTCAAGACTTTATTATCGGAGACCCAGTCTACGGCTCAATTCTGGGACCTCAGTCCGGGGAAGATACAATCCCCTGCCTGTTCATTCAGGACTTAATTATTGGAGACCCAGTCTACGACTCAATTCTAGGACCTCATTCCGGGGAAGATACAATCCCCTACCTGTTCATTCAAGACTTAATTATTAGAGACCCAATCTACGGCTCAATTCTGGGACCTCAGTCCGGGGAAGATACAATCCCCTACCAGTTCATTCAGGACTTAATTATCGGAGACCCAGTCTACGGCTCAATTCTGGGACCTCAGTCCGAGGAAGATACAATCCCCTACCTGTTCATTCAGGACTTCATTATCGGAGACATCATGTCTACGGCTCAATTCTAGGACCTCAGTCCGGGGAAGATACAATCCCATACATGTTCATTCAGGACTTCATTATCGGAAACATCATGTCTATGGCTCAATTCTAGGACCTTAGTCCGGGGAAGATACAATCCCCTACCTGTTCATTCAGTACTTCATTATCGGAGACATCATGTCTACGGCTCAATTCTGGGACCTCAGTCCGGGGAAGATACAATCCCCTACCTGTTCATTCAGGACTTCATTATCGGAGACATCATGTCTACGGCTCACTTTAGAACATGTGTTCAAGGATGATACAATCCCTCTTCTTTCTTGGAGACACTTGTCTACGGCTCACTTTAGAACATGTGTTCAAGGATGATACAATCCCTCTTCTTTCTCGGAGACACCTGTCTACGGCTCACTTTAGAACATATGTTCAAGGATGATGCAATCCCTCTTCTTTCTCGGAGACACCTGTCTACGGCTCACTTTAGAACATGTGTTCAAGGATGATACAATCCCTCTTCTTTCTCGAAGACACCTGTCTACGGCTCACTTTAGAACATATGTTCAAGGATGATGCAATCCCTACATGTATTCTTATCAATACAAGTACAGGTATCCTTCATTATACAAGTACACACATGTATCATCAAAGGCATGTATTCTCACCAATACATCTATCATCAAAGGCATGTATTCTCACCAATACATCTAACATCAAAAGCATGTATTCTCACCAATACATCTATCATCAAAAAGCATGTATTATCACCAATACATCTAATATCAAAAGCATGTATTCTCACTAATACATCTAACATCAAAAGCATGTATTCTCACCAATACATCTATCATCAAAAAGCATGTATTCTCACCAATACATCTATCATCAAAAGCATGTATTCTCACCAATACATCTAACATCAAAAGCATGTATTCTCACTAGTACATCTAACATCAAAAGCATGTATAAGTAAAACTGAGTATTCTAAGTATAAGAGTCCTAAATCTAAATGTTTCTAAGTAACTAGGTGTAGTAATTAGGTAACCTCATCATTGATGAGACAAACTTGCCATCAGAGATCATACTACTTGTCAAAACCCAGAAATTTCCGAAAAATTTAAAAATTTTTAAAAATGCATGTGATATTAATAAATGCATTCATTGATCTGTTTAATTAGTTAAAGTGATCATAAATATGTCTGAATGATCTGTTGTTATACTTATATTTTGATATGAGTTTCTTTATTGTTGCTGATTGTTTTCTGATTTTCAACCACAAGGGGGAGTTGCCATAGCAGACTGGGCTTACTTAGCTTCCGAGCTAATGCATCAAATTGTCTTTCTCTTACAAATTTACAGGTAATGTGCGGGTCGCTACATTTAAATCTTTAAAGTATTATAAATCAGTTAGTTGTACCATATCATTCAGTAAAAAGTCTAAGCATGCTAGCCAGTTATCAAGTGATTAAAGGTAGAACCTTTCCTGTGACCTCCTCAAGATCTTACTGTTAGAAAATTAGAATTTACTAGAACATATGGTAGTTATGTTCCTTGAGAACAAATGAGTTAACTAACTCTATGGAGTAATTGTTCTTTGATGTTATTACTGTATTGCAATATACTTTATCATTGGCACTGTAGAATACAACTAGGTACCATTCTTAGACCAAATGTTTACTCATCCAGTGTTATTGCATCAGGTCATATTTAACAAAATAGACTTTATTTTGATTTGCAGCTTCATTTGTAAAAGACCTGCAGTTACCAATTTTTACTTTTCTTATTTCTAACAGTTATAAGGTGTGCTGTCAGATACCAGTCTCCTCTTAACAAATTTTAAGGGTTTACCTTGATTGGAAGAACTACTCCTATTCCCATGACTGACAATGGAATAGAGACCTATAAGCTATCATGATAAAATCTGTTAAGTCTAAAGGATAACCAAAGTATACTTGTCCTTACGAAAAGTCTAAGTCTATTAATAGATTGTTATTGAATTATAACAACAATTAAAAAGGGCTAGAATAACCCTATTCCAAAACTTCGAGTTATGTAACTTAGATCTTACAAGTTTAAGTCATCAAAAAGGAGGAAATGGCAAATCCTGTACATCTGTGCAAGCCATAGCAATTGGTAATATTGTAATAGAATTGAAAATTACTACGCCCAACACCACTACACTATCTTAGAGACTTAAAAGAGATGCAATAGCTGTTGTCTCTTCCCATGAGGCTAGTGCATATGGAAAATTAGTAATAAGGTATTGTGAACCATTTATGGCTTAATATTACACCCTTGCTCTTATAATTTTTATAATGCAAATCAATTTCCTCTATGTATAGAGTGCTTCAAGACTGAATTTGGACAATATCAATATTGCATGGTTTAAAAGAATGTATGGCAACATTTTCGTTATATAATAAGCAAGGTTCAAGGTATTATCCTAATGTTTTGATTGTTAAAAGGATAACAAGTGAACTATGGTATTGCAACCATTATGAAAAACCATGAAATATTTCTGTTACTCATGCCTTGGTTTTATTTGGCAAACAATAATGAGAACCTCATCGTAATCTTAAACATTATTGACAAGGTATGTTTTATTTGATTGTAGGGCAATGTATTATGCTTCATATATGCGAGTTCGAAGGCATTGTTTTTAATATGGATTAGGGCAAGTTAAAACTATGGTGCCACGACCATAAAAGAATATCCATGTTATGATTATGGTTTATCCTCGCTATGATTTTAATTGATAACAAAATAATTTGGAAACTCGTCATGGACTATGGAACGTCGACCCACTGCATGTGAAAAATTAAAATGCTACGTGGTTGATTCAGCGCCAAGTGTTGATGATATAAAAACGTTTACCTAACCCTACCTTGTCATTTTTCCCTTGCCTTCGGGCTTGGTCGCTCTGTGGAACCTCCTGGTCTGAGTTTTGCTGTTATAGTGTGCTAGCAGCTTCTACGCTTTCACAAACCTTCGTATTTGTCCACTGTATCGTCTGGAACTTGTTGTATCTTTGCTATCGGCAGATATAATTTTATTAAACACCTAGGGTTTTATCTGTGCTGCTGTTACTGTGTGCTAGCAGCTTCTATGCTACTCCCAACCTTCGTACTTGTCCAATGTATCGTTTGGGAGCCATTTGTTTTTGCTGTTAGCAGTTGGAGGTTGTATGACCTAGAATTTACCCTTTTTGTTACCCATATTAACCCTGTTACAGCTTCCATCGTCTGCATCTTTTGACTTGTTCTATCATGGCTCCCATTGTGGAAGGTATTCCCTTGCTCTGTCAGTTCGTTCCTTTGGTGACAAAGATGGGGTTTATACTTATCTTGCTCGTGCTGCCCGTGGTTTAGCAGTCTGTTATAATAATCGATCTCTTGGAAAAATTCACTGGTAAGTTAATACTCCCACGCTCTGATAGTTAAAGGAAATGGTTTTTAACAAAATTTAGTGTTTTAACGAATACCACTCTATCGTTGCAGGTCTTGGCCCTTCTTCAAAGCGTGGAGAACACCAGCTTCGACGATAGGCTTACCGGGTAAGCCTGGTTTTCTCCATGGCATTTTCCTCCTTGTTGGTTGATTAAGGCGGTTAGAGTTTGGGATTTGAAAGAATCAACCCTGTGATTATCACCGTTCTATTGGGTCTTTTTACTGCTTGATACCACAAACTCCTTGTCAAATTCACCCTTTGATGTGAAGGAAATGTCACGGCTTCGGTCAAGATTGTACTTTTATTCTTCTTGTTTTTAGTAGATAGGGTTTTGCTACAATAGATTTAATGTATAAAAAGAAGAGAAGACAAGGCTGTGATTCTGTCTGTAGATGAGGTTACGGCCTCTAGGTTTTAATACTGTACTCGTAAATTTTGCTCAGGGTGTTAGCCAGGGTTTTGTAATTTAACTTAATATAAAGTTCTGCCTGTACAACAGGCTTGTTTATTGCATGCGTTTTCTCTTTGTTCTAAGCTATGTACAGTAGTAAGTAAATCTTTAGTTTTTAAACCACCTGAACAGTGAACCTGAGCTACGGTCGTATGTGAAATCGTGGTCTTAAGTTTTTAGTATTTATTTTATTTCACAAACTGGAATGATAGTGTTTAAATCGAGCTCCACAATCGTGATTTTGTTTAGTTGCTTACTCTGTTGTTACAATTATGACTTTGTCGGAATAGAAAGACAAGGGAAAGATATTACATGATGTTTAAGCTCGATATCGAGCTGGATATTGTTCTGTTAACTCTTCTGTTTTTAAAACAATGACTAGTTTATTTAACTGTGGATTAGTTCTTTGTGATGATCTTCTGTTAGGGTTTCTGTACAGTTGATTTGTTTAAAAGCTTTTATGTCATTATAAATATGACTCTGTCGGTACTGTGAGGAATTTAACCATAAAGTTTTGAGCTCGATAATGAGCTAATACTATTCTGTTGTTTCCTTGTTTTTAATACGGTGACTAGGTTATTTAGCATGATAGGTTCTTTGTGATAAATTCCTACTAGGGTTTGGCACATTAATTAAATTTTCATGCAAAGGCTTGTTAAGAATTAAATTAGGGTTTGTACCCTTATATAAAAATCCTAAACTATGACTACAGAACTCCTGCAAAGACTGTCAAACATGATATAAATATGGTAAAATAACTGGTTGTATTTTATTACTGTTTCCTATAGCTGTTTATTAAATTTTTGTATACACAGAGAAATAGTTATTTTATATGTAACCCTTACTTATCTTATTCAACTATTATAATTAAACTAGGTTTATAATTGAAATAATAAACTGTGGCTTAAAGCATTACCATTGTATGGAATACATTAAAGATACCTTAACAGTAAAATAATAACGATATTAAGGGATGCTGAAACACAATAACTCTACCAAATCTATCTACTGCTACTCTGATATACTACTTTACTAACTAATTACTCTTCAGACATATAGAAATAAACTCATCATACATTTATTCCTACTTAACAAACATAAGGAAATAAATGGCAGAACCTGTTTCTGTGGACAACAACAGCAATGGGAGGCTGTTCCTCCCTACCAACTCCTGGAGAGTGCCCAGACAGCACTTCTCAGGACCCCCGAGCTTGCTCTAGTCTCCCTGGCTGGAACTAGGTGCATCAAAATAATTCACTCATCCCAAACAACTATAATGGAACCAAGTTTCTGCAACATTCCTCTCAAACAAATTCCTTACTGTAATTCCCTCTTCCTCAATTGGATTCCTGAATAACATTCACCTGAATGCCTTCTCCCTCTAGAACAAATTCTAACCCTCAGCTTAGTTCATTGAGTACTATTTAAAAGATTGCCTAGGTCTTTGTTGGGTTAACTGTCATTAATGAGCCACCTGCTTTGATTCCACTTCCTTGGGGAATCATGACCCCAAATATAGGGAAGTTGCCACCTGCAACTTAGGAAGTGTTTGAGGATGCTGCCACTTGTCTTTTTCCTTTCCACCTAGTTCCATCCACCAGTTTGACCAGTAACCTCTTTTTAACAGCTCTCCCATGCTGTTGTCTCCATAATTTATTTATTAATAATAAAATATTCTGAATTACATTCCATTTCTAGTGACTCTGCTGAGTCATCAATTCCTACTTAGCATTAATTTTAACATAATGTCTCATGAATATAATGAAATAATTACATAATTTTTACAAAATTGGGGTATGTGACACTACTCCCCCTTTCGACGAGGGTCCTTTTGAACTACACCAAGCTTGTCTCGGAAGTATTCAAATTTCACTCGAGACAGAGGTTTGGTCAAGATATCAGCAATTTGATCCTCAGTGTTCACATACTCGAGCTTGATAGCTCCTCTCTACACCATATCTCGTATGTAAAAGTATCGGATCTCTATGTGTTTTGACTTATCATGGAACACAGGATTTTCTGTCATCTTGATGCAGCTTTGATTGTCACACATAATCACAGTGGGATCCATTTCTAAGTCAAACACTTCAGATAATAGTTTTCAAAGCCATACTGCTTCACAGCTGGTAGAGTAGGCAGCTATATATTCTGCTTCAGCAGTACTGAGAGCCACACTGGTTTGTTGCTTGCTGAACCATGAGATCATGGCAGATCCAAGACCATAACATCCACCTGATGTACTCTTTCTGTCTCAGACACTTCCTGCCTAATCAGAATCTGAGTAACCATGTAATCTGAGTTCATGATCTCCAAGATAATATAGACCAAAATCTAATGTACCTTTTAGGTACCTCATTACATGCTTTGCGGCTATTAAATGAACCTTTCTGGGTTCTACAAGATACTGACTTAAGGTATTTACAGCAAAGCATATATCTGGCCTAGTATTTGTCAAATACATCAATGACCCAATGATTTGTCTATATAGAGTTAGGTCCACTAGTTCCGATGAATCATTAACCAATAACTTTAAGTTGGAGTCCATGGGAGTGACCATGGATTTACACTCCAACATATCAAACCTTTTTAAAATTTCCACAGCATACTTTCCTTGATTTAAAAAGATTCCTTTTGGTTCTTGCCATACTTCTAGACCTAAGAAGCAGTGCATTAATCTGAGATCTTTCATCTCGAATTCTGAAGAAAGCTTCTTCTTGCTTTCAAGAATCTGTTTCTCATTTCCGGTTAGAAATAGATCGTCTACATATAACAACAGTATAACTGGTTCATCATTCATTACTTTGAGATAAATATTTGGATCAGCTTTACTCTTGGTAAAACCCATGCTAGTTAAGAATTTGTCAATCCTTCCGTACCAAGCCCTGGGGGCTTGCTTCAACCCATATAATGCCTTTTTCAGTTTGCATACATGATTTCTTCCATCTTTAACCTCAAACCCTTGTGGTTGTTCTATGTATACTTCTTCTTCAATTACACCATTTAGAAAAGTTGTTTTAACATCCATTTGGTGTAGTTTCCACTTCATCATAGATGCAAGTGCCATGATAGTTCTTATTGAAGTATATCTAGCAACTGGTGCAAATGTTTCTTCATAGTCAATTCCCTCCTTCTGAGAGAATCCTCTGGCTACAAATCTTGCCTTATATTTTTCAATGCTACCATCTGCAGCATGTTTTATCTTGCAAATCCATTTGGAAGAAACCACACTTTTATCTTTTGGTTTGGGAACTATATCCCAAACATCATTTTTCATTATTGACTGATATTCTTCTGTCATTGCTTCTACCCATTCTTTCTTCTGAGATGCCTCTTCATAGCTAGTAGGTTGTTGATCCACAAGATCACACATCAAGGCCATATAGTTGGACACTAGCTTTGGTTTCTTTCTTTCTCTAGTGGAACCTTCAGGAGCTCCATATCTTTCAGCTCCTTGAATAATATCTCTAGCCCATGCTGGACTTCTTTTCTTAGATAAATCTGTGATAGAAAGTTCTTGTGGTTCCAACATGTCATGATCCTCTGGTGAATCATCTTCAGGGATGTGCACAGCCTCTGTGGTCCTAGGAGATGTATCTTCTTCATAGATTTCTTCAAGTTGGCACTTCCTGGATTTCTTAAGAGATGATTCTTCATCAAATGATACATCTCTACTTATTTCTATATGATGAAAACCTGGTATGTAGATTCTGAAGGCTTTGGATGATTCACAATAACCAACAAATATCCCCTTCTTACCAGAAGGATCCAACTTGGTTCTCTTTTCTTTTGGAATGTGGATGTACACAGGACACCCAAATATTTTAAGATGACTTACCTCAGGCTTCTTTCCCGTAAACACCTCTTCTGGAGTTTTGAAATCAAGAGCACTATGAGATAGTCTATTTTGCACATATACTGTTGTTTTAGCTGCTTCAGCCCATAGATACATGGGAAGATCTTGGTCATGTATCATAGTCTTCACAGCTTCCATGATAGTCCTATTTTTCCTCTCAGCCACCCCATTTTGTTGGGGATTGTAGGGATTGGTTAGTTCTCTCTTAATTCCAGCTTCTTTACAAAAATATTCAAAGTCCTTTGAATTGTATTCTCCACCATTATCTATTCTGAGAATCTTGATTCTCTTTTCTGAGAGATTTTCTATTAGAGCCTTGAACTCTTTGAATTTTCCAAAGACTTCATTCTTACCTTTTAGGAAGTATATCCAAGTTTTCCTTGAATAGTCATCAATGAATGAAAGATAGTATTCAAACCCACTTAGAGAAGTGGTGGGCATTGGTCCACATACATCTGAGTGTATTAGCTCCAAAATATTCTTAGTCTTTGTTTCACTCTTTGGAAAGGGGTTCTTGACATTCTTCCCTTTCTTACATCCTTTACATGAGCCATCATGATCAGCCTTCAAAATTGGTATTCCTATGACCACCTTGCTTACATAGGGTAAGGCTTTGTAGTTAATGTGAGCTAATCTTCTATGCCATAACTCACTGGGGCTAGAAACTTCATGAGAAAGGGCAGCTTCTGGATGACCCTTGAGTTTATAGAGACCTCCTTATTCTTCACCAATGATAACTGCATCTTTAATTGATTTTCCTTTGGACCACATGAGTACTTATCCATCTATGAAAGCCACTCTAAAACCTTTCTTATCTAGTGCTGAGATAGAGAGTAGGTTCTTCTTTAAACCTAGTACATATAAAATTTCTTTCATTTTCAAGGGTGTTCCAGAATCAAGCTTGTAGCTTGCTTCACCAATTCCCTTAATGGGATATTGATAATCATCTCCTAGAGATACCTTTTGAGGTGAAGACTTTTCTTCGATCCTGGAGAGAGTTTCCTTATGACCTGTCATGTGCTTTGAAGCACCACTGTCAATGAGCCATGTGCCTTCACCAGGAGACACAGATCCAGAGAGTGCAGAAAATAGGACATATTCTTCTAGATCTTCTTTCTTTACTTTAGATCTTTTCTTTTGAGGCCTTTCCTCTACTTCTTCTTCTTCTTCTTCTCCTTCTTCTTCTTCACTATCATCTTCTGCCACATGTGCATGATGTCTTTTGTGGACAAACCTTTTCTTCTTCTTTTCTGGTAGAGTATAGTCTCTAGCATAGTGTCCTAGCTTAAGATAATTAAAACATTGGACTGTGGAAATGTCTCTTTCTGAGTTTGATCCTCCTTTCCTTTTGAATCTATGAGAGGGTTGAGGCCTTTTGTGGTTCACTTTCCTGAAGTGACCCCTTTTTCCTCTTTTGGTGTGGGTGGCCAAAGCTTGGTCATCCTCTTTGAGAAGAGATTCTCTGTTGGCTACCCTAGCTTCTTCTTGAACACAATCCTCCCATACTATATCAAACTTCATGCTTTCTTTTCTAGCACACATGGTTTGTATGAAATATTCCCAAGGTCTAGTGAGACCATTTAGAGCAGTCATCACAAGTTCATCTTCATCAAGAGTATCACCAATGGCATCTAGTTGCTCCTTGATTAGATAGACCCTTGAGAAGTAGTCTTGAATGGACTCTCCTTTGTGCATCTTGGTGTTCTTCAACTGAGTCCTTATATTCATCTTCCTATTGATGTTCTTTCCTTCATACATTCTTCCTAGGGCATCATACATTTCCTTTGGAGTCTTCTTGGAGGCCACTTGGGGAATCAGGTGGTCTTTAATAGAATCAGCTATGATTCTCTTTGCCCTAATAAAATCCTTTCTATGCTTCTCTTTGGCTTCATCTCCTTCCGGTTCTGCAACTTCATCCTTGATATAATGAGCAAGATCATTCTCTTCAAGTATGAGACCAATTTTGTATTTCCATGCCCGGAAATTCTCTATACCTTCTAGCTTGTCTTCAAGATTAGTATTTGGAGCCATATTCTCTTGGGGGAGTCCAAGAGATAGAGTAGTACTTACCTGGAAATATTACCTTTTTCTTTTCCGGATCCTGGGACAGAAATTCTGGTTTATTGCACTTTTGGTAGAATTAGGGTTTGACTTTTCCGGAGTTCTACCCAACCAAAAAGTTTGATCTAGGGATCAAAAGAATGGTCTTGAGAAGGGCTATCCAGCCATGTAATCAGATTTCAACAATTCCAACTTTTTGTTGAAACCAATTTCTGACTTATCGCACTTTTGGTAGAATTAGGGTTTGACTTTCCCGGAGTTCTACCCAACCAAAAAGTTCGATCTAGGGCTCAAAAGAATGGTCTTGAGAAGGGCTATCTAGCAATGTAATCAAATTTCAACAATACCAACTTTTTGCTGAAACCCTAAACTTCACCGGAGAGAGAGAGAGAGATTCTTACCTTGTGAAAGATGTCCTATTCATTCTAGCTCTGATACCATGTTAAGTTTAAACCAAATAGACTAGCAATATCACTGAAAGAAACATAATCACAAGATAGACACAAAATATACCCTGGGAAACCCTCATGTGGTAGAAAACCCAGCAAAGCTTTCCTCAATAAGATGATCAACCAAAATACAAGATGTGCTCCCTCCTTCTCTACCTCCTTAGCAGATCTCCCAGACAAGTGCGCTACCTTTCTGTTTTGTACAAGTGTGTCTAATGAGGAGTTCACCTCCTCTATTTATACTAACTCCCGACTGACCAAAATACCTAATGGGGCCGACCTCTCCTGGAGAAGTCTAATAACCCCAAAAATATAAGAACAGGGCCGACCCCCACATGGTGGGTCTAATAACCCTAGTTCCCACAAACCCCCAGAGGAATAATCATCTCCGGATACATGATAGGGTTACCTCGGAGGGATGAAACATCTCTGGAATAATAATGTACAAATTATAATATTCTTAGAAGTTACAATATTCAACACATGACTTGCAGAGGACAAAGGTCGATAGGATCACCTTGTAAGGGCATGGTAAGAGTTGATACACGTGGCAAAATGGCTTAGTGGTGGATTAGATAGAAGGAATATGCCAGGTTGGAGCTAGATGGTTACAATGGTTGAAATTAAGTGTAAATTGTCATCTCATTAATTAGTTAATGATATGATTATTTAATTAGTTCCATTTATTTGTTTCTTAATACTTGCAAACAAGTTAACAGATTTATTTGTTGCCCTCGAATCACTGAAGAGGACAATGAATATTCTCCACCGTATCTTGTCCATAGAATACATAATCTTAATTAAAATCATGCAATGCAAGGCCTTGTATCAAAATAATTACAACTAGTATCGGCATATATATATATATATATATATATATATATATATATATATATATATATATATATATATATATATATATATGTCCATAGAATACATAATCTTAACTAAAATCATGCAATGCAAGGCCTTGTATCAAAATAAGTACGACTAGTATCGGCGTATATATATATATATATGTAATGATGATGCAAATGATGACGGTGGTCTTTAACGTCCATTGAGACCAATCTTGGTCTATCGGACCTTAAAAAGATAGAGATTATTTGGTTTTGTTTAAAATATTATGTATATGCTCAAAAAGCTTACAAATGAGTATCCCTAGCTGGCTATATTTTGGGAGATCTAGAAGGTTAAAGAGGTTAGTGACGGAGAAAATTTTTTGAAACTGAGATCTAATGTGAGTGAAAGTCGAGCATTCTAACAGAAACTGGTTTTCATCTTCCATGCTCGTAAAATCACACAAATAGCAAATTCTTACAAACCAAGGCGTTTTAATATTGCACCACATTTTCTCTTTGAAGGTAGAAGTAATAATGTGTAATATCCCAAGAAAATACTGCTTTTGTTTTATGTTTATTTTTCTAAAAATGTTAATTCATTTTTTACAATTGTTGAGCAAATGAACTCTCGAGCACCTAGACTATTTTTTTGGGTGTTGAGCAAGTGAGCTTTGAATAGCACCTAAACTATTTTAATATTTTTTTATTAAAATATGTTGAGCAAATGAGCTCTGGAACATCTGGACTAATTGTACTAGTTAACTGGTGTTGAGCATAAGCTCTGGAGCACAAGGACTATTGATTTAATAATGTTGAGCAAGTGAGCTCTGGAGCACTATTAATTAAGTGAGTGTTGAGCAGTAATGCTCTGGAACATTTAGACTCATGGTGATTAACTGATGTTGAGTTGAGAGCTTTGGAGCATCAATAATCCATGAAATTATTATTAAAAGTAAATTATTATTTTGTACTTTATTCTTTTTAAACTGACTAGGACTGCCAATCAAAGTGGGATCGAGCATGCAAGAGATTAGAATGGTCGAGTAGTTGATATAAGATAAAATGGATGTTAGGATGAGTAAAAATTCTATTTTTATTAAATAAATGGTGAGAGTTAAAAACAAACTAAATTATTAATTAAAGATAAAAACAAAACAGTCAGTGTGTCTAACAACTAACTGAGTGATTTAAACCTAAATCCTAGAAGTTTTTTTCCTCATAAAATATTATAAGTAGCAGAGAGAGAACCTTGCAAGGGGCAAGTGATTCCAAGTTCACTGAAGGGTTCGGTCATGGGTCTTTGAGCGCTCAGGTTACCAAATTGTGTGATATTTGGTGTGTCCAAGAAAGAGCACTATGGGAATATTAGGGGAAATTATTTTATAAGATCCACACAAATGGATGGTAAACGGACCTTGTGACTACTCTGTTGTTAGTATTTAGAAGATAGCAAATTTACCCAAGGCCTTCTAGTTCTTGTCATGCTCAGTTCAGCTCGGGGGTGACCTGTTGAACAATTTAGGAACGTTTTGAGATCCACGGTTGGGTGGAACGTGGTAGTTTCCAATTCAGTCGGAAAGCAAATAAAAGACTTATAAGTATTTTCATGTTATTATTGTTAATTTAAAGATTATTTTTATAGATATGAATCGAACTTCTTTATATTCTAAATATGTCCATGCAATATTCTTATTAAAAGGGAAATCTACATGTTGTGATTTATTTATAAATATGTTAAATTTGCTCATAAAAAGCAGATTGAGTAAATCAGTAGATTAATCTATTCTTGTTGAAATAATTTTGGTAATTGTTATATTTTCAAATGTTAGATATGCAGATCTATTGGACGGGCTACAATAATTTTTTTTAGAATTTAAGTACAGTCATTGGCAGAATTAGTTAGCCATGATGCATGTATTCTCTTTTAATTCCTAATATTGTTTATAATCTCATACCATAGTTACCTATCATATTCCAAGAGAAACCTCCCATCCTTCCTATATAGAGAGAGAATCCTAGAACCGGATTCTGGGACCAGGTCCCTAAATTCTAATAGGATATTGTCACATACCCAAATTATGAAAATTTTATTTCATGAGAAAAAAATTATTTTATATGTTATTGTAAAGTTTTTATGATTATTGACCAAGTGGGGTCAAGGATGGTTGTAATTAATTTCTCAGATATTTTATTATTAATAAATAAAAGAGGAGACAAATATCCCAAGGAGACTATTGAAAGAGTGTTCACTAACCCACTAGGAGAAAAGAATTGGGATGGAGAGAAAATTGACACTTGGAAGCATCATCAATGCACCTCTAGCTGTTGCAGGTGGAAACTTCCCTACATTTATGGTCATGTTCCCCAAGGAAGTGGAACAGAGCAAGTGGCTCAATAATTGTAAACTGACCAAAAGACCTAGGCAAGCTATTATCATCCCATCGAATTGGGCAGGAGGCCATCTAGTTTTTCTCTACCTTGTGATAATTCTAAACTGAGAAAGAGGAGGATACACAAGAGATTCGATGAGAGGAAATCTAGAGGGGTTGATTGAGATAAGACTGTTAATCTGAGTTAGTACTTCTCTATGTAGAACTCAATATTGTTGAAAAGAAGAACTCTCATTTTAGAGTATTGTCAACATCACTGCTAAGTTGCAGAGGATAACATTTGCCTCCACATAGCATCTTCGTCCTAGTGGTTCAGTGAACAGGCTCGGGGGTCCTAATACAAGTGACTTGGTTGTCTTTGGGAGTAGGTTGGAAGGAACGGGCTCCCTTGGGTGTTTGTCTCTTCTACAGCTAACAGGTTTTATTTGTGTTATCCTATTTATTTACTGTTCATAAATAATTATTAATCAATGTATGTAAATGTGTTATGAGTTTCCATTAAAAACTTAGATACTATTTAGTTGTTCTAAATGTTCCAATTTCTGTAATGTTATCTATTTTTTTTATTCCATACTACTTAGCTGCATATTGAAATGCTAAAATTGATAGTATAAATCTGGTTAAATGATGAATCGAAATACTTCTCTGTATTTTTCCACACATAGGAAGTGTCGTACTCTAGTACAGAGAAGTTAAGTTAAGTATAGATGAGAATGATTGAATAATCATACATTAAATCTGTTTCATTTCAGTAAAACCATACTATATTAAAAACAGTAAAATGTTACTCATCTAGTAAATAGAACCCCAACTGATAAAACTTTACGAGGTAGGTTAAATTCAGGAATTATTTCTTACACAGACCATTATCATATAGCATTGCATTACTTTATACATAAGTGATATTATTCGAAACAAGCTTACTCACAATAAATCTAGGATATATTCATAGCATTAATATTTTTTAATGAGTAAAATTTAAATACCATAAATCAAAATACTTTTAAATGGATACACAAAATCTTTTCAAATCTAAACCCTTAGTATTATAGACAACGTATATAATAAAACCCTAACAGTATTATATTTCCATAAGTACATGATAGTTTAAGAACAAAACCAAATCGAAAACCATAATTCTGAAAATATTAATATACATTAACAATTGCAGCATTTAAATATATTCGATGCCCTGTACTCTTAAATCATTTTTAAGACAGAATACACATTCGCACAAATTCTAGAATTTAAATAAAACATTATATAACACAGTATCAAGTAAACAGTATGGGATCAAGCCATATTAGAAGGCATCACCCAGGTTTAAAAATATTACACATATAAAAATACAACGCAGATAATTACAAGACCCGGGTTCAATACCCGTAAGGGCTCACCCAAATGGGTCAACGTAAACCTAAAATTTCACAACCCAATTGGTAGAAGAATCAAGGAACTAGTACAGGAATTAAGTAATCGGTACAGGTATCCTGTATCACAAATTTTAATAAGCAAACAAAATTGTAAAGCCAGTAAGAGAGCACGCTATCCAATACGCAGAGGTTTAGGGTTCGAGTCTCGACTCACCCAAACCTACTGTTTAGTATTACAATTTTCTCAAAATAGAACTTAAGTATGTAAATAAGATTTGGGTTCGAAACCCATAGCAACGTAACAACTGAACCACCAAACATTCACATCTTGTAGGGTTAGAGTTTCAACCCAGTAACTCATTCATAGCCTGAAAGGCATTTACTAATCAAAACATAACTACATTGGATATTCATACAAAGGCCACAAGAAGGCCGTGAGCACAATTCCAAACTTTTAAACAATTTATACGTTAAGAATAGAAGTCGCCTTTTATTAATCCATAAATTCAATTTCAAAACAGTATTTAAAAGAAGCATTGAGGAACCAACATGAGACAAAGGCTCTAGGGTAAAACCCTCTCAGTTACAAAATTTGTCATACGGCTTACAAGGTGTTAAAAAAAAAACAACAGTAAAATCAAGTGCAAGACTGAAACTGCATCTCGTCGAAGGGACATAGACTAGCATCAATGCCTTTATCGCCATCCTTTTTCACAACAACATAGGTTGCCCAAAAGGAACCACCGAGGCTTACCAATGTTTTTCGCATCATAGCCATAACCAGTGAGTGCCACACCTCTCAAGGGTAAGCTTCGGCGGGAAGCAACCTGTCACTCAATAAACAAATCAATAAACAGCTTGTGGTTAGTAATTGGAAGCAATAATGCTTAAATAATAAATGGTTTAACACTGTAAAAATTAGTAGGTTAAAATTACCTTCATAAGGTGACCGTAAGCTCAGCCTGAAAACCTCCATTGAAAACCTGAGGTGCGCGTAACAGTCCTCCAAACCCTAACATTTCGGGAGGTTGTCGGCCTCTAACACCATCCTTTCCAAAGAAAAAATGAATTGAGTTACAAGGCGTCGTAGACATTCAAGGCACAGTTAGGGTTTATCCCAAAACCCAAAGTATTCACGTGAAGGCATGCCACTGTGGTTGCCACTGTGCAATCCACTTTGGTCTCATTTAATTACCATAAAAGTTCCAACCTGTCACCTACCATCGCATAGATGCACTAAGTACCAAACTTATGGACCATATGATATGCAGAGCATATAGTATGTCATATTACAACCTAAGAACTTATGTTTTGTTGTTACAAGGTTTAGGATCATGGTCGTGGGCTTAAGACCCCGCCATGTTGATCCTTTAATAAGTGAAAAACTATGGTATAAGGGAACGAAAACATTAACATGTACTATAAACCAAATACAATGCAAATAAAACATTAAAAGGTGAATAACTTAGAATATGGAGTGCTAATCCATATTAAGTTATATATAAAAATGTACATCTATGTTATGATATCAAGACTTTACAAATACATTCTAAATATGCACCTATACTAACATAAGGAGGAGATATTATTGTCATGGAAAGTAAACATTATCTCACATAAATGGTGCATAATTCTATTATGAATTCTCATAGCATATCTAGGACCAACGCTAAAGCTACAAGACAATAATTTCCAATGCAGGCTAGTGACGTAAATTTCAACATAATAAGTTTACACAGAATTAGCGTACACCATGTAAATCTTCAGTCGCCAACTCTTACTTACTGAAAAGGTATAATTCTTACCTGCAATACTGAAAAAGAATAGTTTATGCGTTAGCTAGATAATAGCTAAGTAAGCCATGGGGTATCTTCAGGACCCCTTCAATCAATAAAGAAAAGTGTTAGAAATCACATACATAAATCCAGATATAGATTACGACATTTAAATAATAAATGTAACGTTTAAGCAAACGTTTAAATACAAAGATAAATGCTTAGAAAACAAAAGCAGTTAACACATAACCCAGATTTCAGTGCGATTCTTTAAACAAACTAACGAGTGCGGATGACAAAGTAAGTGTCATCATTTGCATGACACAAATGTTATTAAAAAGATTAATTCATCACGATCATACTTTCCACATAACAAATACTAGCATTTATTGCTGCATAGAAAAAAATTTAATTTTGGTAAATTTTAGGGTTGTTACAAATATTTAACATATATTTATAAATTATATATATTAAATAAACCAAATAGTAATCATAAAATTAAACCAAATTTCATTAGTTGAACCATAGCATATCATAAACATCAAATAAAGATCCAGCACTCCTTTTACCCTATGCAAAAGTCAGACCAAGAATAACCTTTTAATATTCAAACTTGAAACACAAGGGGGTCTCACACTGAGTCACACATACCCAAGAACTTACGGTAATCGCAACAGACTCTTCTAACGTAGATTTAATATCTGCAAGGCCATGTTACATGTCATGCATGTCATTTCTCAGGACCCCGGTCATCAATCGAAAGATTGATGCTCTCGGCATGAGAGCTAGGCGTCATACGACTTATGAAATTCGCAGATAGAAAACCAAACTTACGTTATAACTAGACTGAAACCCATAGGGTTCATGTCTTTCCTTCAACAAATAGACAGGGTCACACTTAAGCATTCGACGAGGGATCAAACCCCGTGAGACCAACTCATGAGCTGAGCAAGAAGCGAATCCATATCTACAAACATAGTACACTTAGACAGAGAGGAAGAGGTATGGGATCGAATCCCATATACGCTACAACTCCCACGATCATCAAAACATCAAACCCAAATCCTTCCCACCCAATTACACACATTGAGATCAAAAGAAAAAAAAGAGATACATCAATCAGAGTAGCTATTACACAGAAATTCTTTAAAACAGAGGATAGACACCTAGGGAAAAAAGGTCCATGATTATATTGCAAAATAAATACGATTTGCAGAGAAACCCAAAAACAGAGTTAAAACCCTTTTTAATCTACAAAACAAAAGCATGAGCAATTCTTCTCTCACAACATAGTACACAGACCCAGAATACTTGTACGCCATGAAAGGATTAATACATTTATTTAAAACCATAGGTAATAGTTTGAACTAGTAAAATCACTATTATATCTCAAATATCTTAGTTACACAGTAAAAACCCAGTAGGGATGAGTTACAAACATAAATTGAAAAATCGAGTAAACCCTGCCAAGAAAAACCATGGCTCGCTAAAAAAACCCTGTCTCTCCACTGAAAGCACATCCCAACCGGAATTATGAACACGAGACCACAAACAAGAACTAAAAAACCTTTAAGTTGTTTCCCCATAGAGGAAAGTAAATCCATAAGAATCCATGAGCTTACCTGGAGCCTTGCATCCAACCTTCAAATACAAGCGTGGCATCCCCAAGAGATAACATGCCTATGCAAATACCTCGCACACAGAAAACGGGACAAGAGGTCAGCTTCGATAAATATATATAAACATTTATACAATAATGCCAAAAAGAAAGAGAACCAACAGAACCTACAGAACAATACCTGAGTACGAGTGAGTATTTCACTATCACGAAGATGCCTCCTTTAAAACCCACAATTTTAATCCCCATACCAAGAGCGCAGCTCTAGTCCTATGAAAGATTCTTCCAAAAATGGAGCAGAGAGGAAGCCCTCGGCTTCCCTCGCCTACAGTGAAAATTGCAAGGACCAAATGAACCATTCCAACAGGACACGAAAAGAGAAACACCCTACCTCCTGTGTAAACTTAAATGATATGCCAGCATGGGACTTTCCCATTTGATTCACATATGCCCATCACATGGGTTGCATTGAACATGAACCTACTTCCTCTACTATTGTTTGGATACATTCAAGTGTTCAATTAAATCAACGTTAATACTAAGGCGCATGGGTTCATGGTATCCAGCTCACATAAGTCCCATATGTAAAACCCTTACAAAACCTTCGCTATGTATGACCATGGCATGGTCTTACTATAGTACCTTGCACCTTTAATTTGTATTTTGGAAAATCTTAAACCTTAAATCGTTGGTGGACTTAGTACATATATTAAGTCAGCCTTATACCTCAAGGCATAGCATAGGTTAAAACAAATACCTCCAAAGATTAAAAAAAAAAGACAGTGTTAGCTCATAAAAGCTAAGTAAACTCAGGAGGCTATGAATTAGAAATTCATCTATAGAAAATACGACCATTAACATTTTCCAACATAAGACAAACAAAGTAAAACAAAGCATTTGAACACTTACAGTAAACATACTCTTATCATCATTATGACTTAGAACAAGATCAAGTCAAGTTATGACGGATAATTATTACAGTTAGTTAGACAATCTCTTTTAGAACATATGTCAGAATATTAGTGAGAACAATCATATGCAGATTAGCCAAAGTCAAGCAAAAGACAACAGTTCAAGCGTGAGTTCAAGACACTACAGTGGAAATAACATAGTAGCAAACCACTAGAGAAGCAAACAAGTGAAAACACCAATAATTATTCAGTGTTGAAGTTAATTTTTATACTCATGTATTTTACGACCGATTAGACCCTTCTAAAAAAAATAGGGTGTATTTCGAGGGACATTACAAGTGGTATCAGAGCCCAAATTGAAATACTCGAGGCCTATGAGCTTAATTACTTAACCGCTGCAAAATTTCAAATTAGTAAACTAATAAATCTTGTTTGCTGGTGACATTGAATAAAAAAAAATCAGAAATAGACGAGCATCATGAATGATCAAAGAGACAACAGTCAGCATGGAAAATTGAACTCACCACCTCGGGAAGAGGAGCTGAATGACAGTCTCAGGACAGTTAAAGCTTCTAAACTACTGAAAACAGTACAGAGCATGCAAGTAGAATTTCGAAGCTTCAAAGATGATAACATGAATGAGAGACGAGAACAGCATGAGGTGAATGAAGCACTACTGCAAACCTTAACCGGAAATAGAACCCATAGACGAACAACAGACTTGGTAAATAGATCTATGGGTAAACACCATAGAAAGAGAACCAACAATCCATAACTTAAGAGACATGAGGATTTTCCAAAACATTCTGACTCATCTAATACCTTGGACTATGACTATGGGGATTCTTCCGATTCTTATTTATCATCCCCTCATAAGAAGAAACACAAGAGAGATGAAAGTTTGCAAGGAGATTTCAGGAAAATCAAGGCTCCAACTTTTGAAGGAGACTTAGATTCAGGAGAGAAACCTGAAGAATGGATTTTAGTGATGAACAAATACTATCAAGTAAATAAGTATTCTAGCCAAATGAAGTATCATTTGGCCATCTACAATCCAAATGGAAAAGCTACCCGGTGGTGGAAAGATTTGCGACACACTAAGAAACTGAGGAAGACAAAGACTCGAGTGGAGAACCTTTAGAAAAGTGTTTCAAGAGAAAAAAAATGTCAAAAAGATTTTTCGATAAGAAAATAAAGGAATTCCACGAACTACAAATGAACTCCCTTACCCTGGATGCTTTGATCAACATATTCCTTGAACTATTACACTATGTACCCTACGTAAAGGATGAGAAGGTAAAAATACAACAATTCTTAGGATGCCTTCCTACTTTCTACAGAGATAAAATTGAATTTGATACACCCAAGACATTGGAGATAGCCTTACACAAGGCTATACTTTGCTATGAAGATAGATAGCACCGGAATGAGAACATAAACAAGAAGAAAGAGAATATTAGAGCCTCTTTCGACAACCGAAGACGAGGATTTAGACCATATCCTTATTGAAAGAAAAACAATAGTTTTCTGACTAACCAGAATTTCAACAAGTTCGGGACGCAATCAAATATGCCAGCACGGAGTGTTAATAAGCCAACAATGGATAGAGGAGCTAGAGCATCCCCGATACCAGGAAGATGTTGGGGATGTCAAGGAGCCCATTAATATAAATATTGCTCGAATAAAACCACTAGAGTTCTAAATAACTTACAAGAGGAAGCAACCATGGAAGACATGGCCAGGACACCTAGGATTTGTGCTGCCCTAAAAGGAAGACAGGAAGACCATCAATATACCATGGTCGAAATAGAAGGTAAAATCTCAACTACACCTATTTCCATTTTAATTGATCGAGGAGCTTATCATAGTTATGTTTCCCCTAAAGTTGTTGAAAATTGCAATTTAAACATAGAGAAACATAGTAAGCCATGGCTAGTACAATTAGCCACGAGTACGAAGAGAAAGATTTCAGAACTTATTAAAAGTTGCAAGATTGACATGAACGGTTTCCAAACTAAGGCAAATTTAAAAAATTTACCCTTAGGTGCATACAACATATTGATAGGCATGGATTGTCTAGAACAGCACCATGTCATGCTTGATTGTCTAAACAAAACTTTCATATGCACGGATAAACAAGGAAATCAAAGAAAGGTATAAGGTATACCTAAGAAGATCTTTGTCAGACAGATATCAACCTTACAAGTTAAAAAGTGTGTAAGGAAGGGATACAAACTTTATGTAGTCAACATTCACAACTTGGAAGATGAGAAGGAACATAAAATTGAAGACTTTCCTGTCCTAGTGGAGTTTAGAGATGTATTTCCATAAGAGATACTAGGGTTACCGCCAAAAAGAGATCTAGAGTTCTCCATAGAACTAGTACCCGGTTCAGTACCAATTTCGAAATCCCCCTTTTGGTCACCCTATATGCAAATTCATTACAACCAACACACAAGATGCTTAATATGAATTGTCAACCTAGGGAATTCTTTTATTTCAATGGCAATAAGCACATTCTATGCATAAACATTTCAAGTAGTTGATTAAGTAAATGGAGGTCAATGTTCCTACCTATCTGCTCATCCAAACTCTTCTCATTATAACTAAAACTAATCTGACTTATCCATCTAGGAATTCAAAGTACAATTACCTTCCTACAAATATCAAATCCAGTAGTTACTGATCTAGGAATAAAATAAACTAGACTTACTTTTGCAAGAAGTTAAATCCTATAATTATCAAACTACAGTATCCAATCCCTATTGATCTAACTCATCTAGCAGCTACTATAACTCAATCATAATCTATCTAATCTAATGAATTCAGGAAAGATAAAACAACAACCACAACTAGAAGTAAGTTTGAACTCTAATTTGAATAATATTGGAAATCTTAGAAAGAATAAATGACTGAAAGGAATTAGAGCTGAGCTTGGATATAACAGCTGATCTAACACACCATGCATCAATAAACTAACCTACACAGTCGACTATCACACCACACAGTTTCATCTATTCAGGATGCAATCATAAACTACCAGAAAGGAATGCAAGTATCAATCCACTGTTGCAGCTTGCAATAACACATCTAATGCAATTCCACACCACACAACATAAAGGAAATTAACTACCTACTTAACTTGGCTATCCCTGTGAGAATTCAGGCCCTAGCCTTCTAACAGAGATGTCGTAGACTAACACGAATTAGAACTCAGATATAAGAAACTCTGCTCCTTGTATTAAGAATGATGGAATTATAGTCACAGCTCTTTGTCTCAGCTTATACAATTAGAAATTATCCAACCCCAAGCTTAGAACACCTCTTTACATGTATACCCCATGACTTGAAATCGTTACACCAAAATATCGAGCATCCATGAAGATCTACGATCTTCAGGCTACCGATTTACAATGGAACTGTTACAGCCATAAGTGATCTTGAATGAAATCGTTGCATTCAGGCCTGAGCTGTTGCATGTTGTCACAACCCAGAATAGATTCGATCTGAGTGGACTGGCTAGTACTCGGATGCTCTATTATGACTCAGTCGCAGCTGGCCAAGTGGAGGAATGCTCGAACTGTTGCAGTCAATTGTGGAACTGAACTCAAGAAGGAACAGCTGGCGCCACATATGCCTCTTCTCCAAGGTCAGTAAGCTGCTACACCTGCGGTCTTGTAAAGGCTTCTGGGATATCTTTATCAAATCAGACAATATTAGCACAACCTTAAAATATAGAGTACAAAACCATAAACAAATCAGGCATTAATTGAATAAAACAATAATAGAGTATACTTGTAGCAATCCATACTTTGTTTGGGAAAGTATTTGCTTAGATCAAGAAATAGTAAGGAAAAATAGGGAAAAAGGTGTAGATAGGTGTAGGAAAAAAGGGGCTATTTTGGGGCCCAACACCCCCCATTGCATGAGTACCCCCAAGTTAGTAGAACTAAAACTACAATTGCAAGAACTGATTAAGAAAGGATACATCAGGCCTAGTGTGTCCCCGTGGGGAGCACCTATACTTTTTGTGAAAAATAAATATGGTACAATGCGGATGTTCATTGACTACCGACAACTAAACAAATTAACTATAAAGAACAGGTATCCACTCCCCAGGATAAATGATCTATTTGACCAGGTTAGAGGAGAAAGAATCTTCTCCAAAATTAACTTACAATCCGGATACCATCAAGTAAGGATCTAAGATGATGACATAAACAAGACCACTTTTACGACCCGGTATGGTCACTACAAGTTTGTCATAATGCCCTTCGGGTTAACTAATGCACCATCAAATTGCATGTGCATGATGAACAACATTTTTAGTAAATACTTGGATAAATTTGTACTAGTATTAATAGACGACATACTAATATATTATAAAAGTGAGGAATAACATGAAGAACATCTCAGGATTGTATTGCAAGTCCTACAAGAACATTAGCTATATGCTAAATTCAGTAAGTGTGACTTCTATAAACCCCAAATACAGTATCTAGGCCATATCATCTCTAATGAAGGTATTTTCGTAGATCCAAAAAAGATCAAGGCTATTGAAGAATGGCCTACACCTACTTGTGTCATAGACATCAGATCATTCTGGGGATTAGCGAGATACTATAGGAAGTTCGTTGAGAACTTCTCCCGGATTGCATGCCTCATGACCTCCCTATAGAAAAAGGAAACCCAACTCTTATGGACAGCTAAATGCAAAGAAAGCTTTCAGAAATTAAAACAATTATTAACTACTGCACCAATACTGAGGATTGTAGATCTCAATGGGGATTTTGTTGTTTGCACAAACGCAAGCAAGGAAGGACTTGGGGGATTTCTTATGCATAATGACTTTGTGATCTGTTACGAATCATGAAATTTGAAGGAACACGAGAAAAAATATCCAACACATAATCTTGAGTTAGCTGCCATCATCCACGTCTTGAAAATGTGGAGGCACAATCTCATGGGGAAGAAATATCTCCTAAATACTGACAATATGAGCTTGAAATATATTTTTGATCAAGCAGACCTAAACGTTAGGCAAGCTAGGTGGATGGCTTTCCTCAGCGAATATAATTTTGAACTAAAACACATCAAAGGAAAAGAGAATAAAATTGTGGATTCCTTAAGTCGCAAAATCCATCTACTTTATAAAGTAACCGTAAGTCAAACAAGTTCTGACTTACATGACAAAATAAGGATGGCATTTAAGGATGATCGTTTCTATGTCGAAATTCTCCAAAAAATACGAGAAAATGGGTTATTTACACAACAGAAAGAATATGAAATCGACGAATCAGGGCTACTTCGGTCTAAAGATAGACTTTATGTTCCATTAGGGAAATTTTGAGGTCTAAAATGGGCCTCCTAAAAGATATAACAAAATATTATGAATTACACATTTTATGAAGAAGGTATATTTACAACTCACCTTTTGCCCTAGAATCTATATAACTATGGTTAAATTAAATTGAAAAGATATCTACAAATAAAATTAATAAAAAAACATACTTGATATGACTAGAAATAAAAGTACTTTTGAGTAAATAAATGTACCATAATAAATACTCATCAAATAAAATAAAACAAAATATTTTAGTTTTGAATTATAAATGTAGATTGAATTTATATAAATAAAATAACATTATTAATTATTTATTCTAAAATATATTTAATTGTTTATTTTAAAATATATTTAGATATTCACTATATAATTCTAGTTTATATTTGTTAAACATCAAATTAATTCATATACATTTACGACATATATTTTACCAATCATGTATTTAAATAAATCTCTCATTATAATATATTATATTATATTAAATTTATTATAATCATATTTTAAATATTTTATCTTCCACATATTTTATTATAATAAATTTATCCTAATTCCTAATTTAATCTATCATCTACATATTTTATTATGATAAATTTACCCCACGTATTTTATATTACAACTATTATATATAATATGAATTTAAAGTTTTTTTTGCTACATAATAACCACACATATTCTACATTATAAACCATATATTTAATTTAATATAACATGTAATCCATGTATTCTACATTATAAATAATATATTTAACATTATTTAAAATTATATTAATTTGTTTTTCGTTAAGTATACATACAAACTATAAACAATATAAATTGAATTGACACTTCATGACATATATAAAGAAAGGTACATGTATTAGATATGTACTACTCGTAAGATCCTTAATATAGTAAACAAGGGAGATAGAAGCGGAGCTTCAAGTCCTTGCCAAAACTAAAATCAAAACATGAGACTTTCTCGTCGTTGCATGCTTGGTAGCTATGGCATTTAACTCAACAAAGAGTACACGTATGGGCTTGCGTTATTATTTGGCCACTTGCTTAATTCTTAGCCCATATTGGGCGTTATCGCTTTCTGATACCAAGGCGTAAATAGTCCACATAAATATATGAGCGTCATGATTCAAGTTACAGTTGCACGTATCTCTAATATGTATTATACTAACCAGGTGCTAGTAATCTATGTGTGGCCTAAGAATTAATGGTTTCTAACTAATATTGAGTTGTTGAGGATAGATAGTAAGCCACGTTTATTATAGTATTAAACAATAGACTATGTTCGTTACAATGTCCAACCACATGTACTTCCTTAGAGATATTGGTTGTACTTCCTTAGAGATATTGGTCAGTAACACTACCTTGTGTGCTAAGAATTAATGGTTTCTAACTAGTATTGAGTCGTTGAGGATAGATAGTAAGGCACGTTTATTATAGTATTAAACAACATACTATGTTCGTTACAATGTCCAACCACCTTACAATGTCCAACCACCTGTTTCATGCTTCTAGCTTTAGACCTTATGGATTTAATACAATAAGAAAGAAAATCAAAACTATAACAACTGTAGAAAAGAAACCACCGGAGAGCATATTTTGAAATAATCAACTCAAAAGCTTAAGCTATAAGAAAGAGTTGTTACACTTGAGCTATTGCAACAAACTTGGAAAGCTTGGAATTTGTCTTTTAATTCAAACAAAGAATTTTTCCTGTAAGAAAGAGTTGTTACACTTGAGCTATTGCAACAAACTTGGAAAGCTTGGGATTTGTCTCTTAATGCAAACAAAGAATTTTTTATTTAGCTTTTCATGCCAAGAAAGAGTTGTGTTACACTTGAGCTATTGCAACAAACTTGGAAAGCTTGGAATTTGTCTTTTAATACAAACAAAGAATTTTTTATTTAGCTTTTCATGCAAACTAGAAATGTTAAAAACATTGACTTTTAGTTCTCATGAGCACATGTACATATCATTCTCGTGAAGAATTTTTTGGCATTGTTATGCACTTATGTTCAAAGAAAACAAACTTGCTTCTAAAATGTGTTTTTCAAAAATTGTCCTCACATTTAAAAACTATTCCATGGTAAGCAAAGTAATTTCCATCTATGCACTTGCTTATAGGATTCATGTTCAAGTGTAGATACCAACTTATTTCTTTACCTAAAAATTAGGTTGCGACATACATAAAGAACATTATACAATGAGAGTGTACCCACGGGAAAAAAAAAATGTTTGGCAGAAACGTAAAGGATATGTGGTAACAGCTTGCCCTCCCATAAATTAGAGTCTACAGTCGTATTATCACAAGGTAAAGCCATTAAAAAACTTACCCATACAAAACAAATATTGATGGCATGGACTTGCTGCTATGCAGCCTACCTTGTTGAAAAATATTTTGTAGTGCATATTGTTGTGGCTTCAGAAATGTTAAAAATTATGGCATGATACGAGCTTTGTTCTTTCTCCCTTGTTGCTAAGGAGAAATAGTGATAACTAAGCAATCTACCACTAGAATTAGATACATCATCAAGCCTTTTCTTTCTCTTACAAATTATCGGTCACGGTTCAAACGAATCTACCTATATCACTAGATGCTGCCAAGCAATGCTCTTCAGCTCAAAACTGCCCTATTTCAAATACCTGTTCATAAAGATGAGAAGTCCCGATATTTTTTTTAATCAGGAGTGTTATGAAAGGCTTAATAGTGAATAGTAACTAGCGACTTTTAGAAAATATGACACCAACTTCATGCTCGTGCAACAAAATGTGAATAAAACACCGTTGTCAATTAACTGTGACAAAAAAAGAAGTCACAAAAATAAATAAGTTACATAACAAGAAAAACTGACTTTGCCCTTTCAAAAGTTCACAACTATACACTAGTTACATCCATTACCCATTGGTTGTAGCTAGAAGCAGCTATGGATTCTAATAACCAAGTATGAGCTGCATATTGTGCTCCTGTAGCATTTGCAAGAGACCTAGCTTCCTTTAACCTGTTCTAAACTATCTTGTCTTTGCCACTGAGTTTGCTGATTTCGGGAAGTTCTACATTGTAAAGCACAATAGTACTCTGGCACTCTGGTTCGCCCATTATAGGATTTCGGTGTAGGACTAATCCTCCTGCAGTTGAAGCCAAATATTGTAAGTATCATTTTGAAGAGGAAACAAAGTCACCACTAAGATAAAAGCTTAGCCCTTCAAACAACTTTGGTGCCTGTAATAGCGAAGTATGGGAGTCTTCCTATTCTAGGAAATAGAAAAATATCTTTTGAGCATGAATATTATAGGAAATATTATAATGTAATAGAAGATTTCTAACGTTGTGGAGAATAATAATATTATACAGTAGTTTTATACATAAAATTTGAACTGCCATCAATAGTTTGGCAAGGGGTCAATTTGTCAAAACATTGCCAATTTACCAACTAGAAATTCTAAAATATTTTTCCTTGGTATATTGCCACACCTTTTTCTCAACTCGAGCTCGACCACACTTTGGTCCCTCAAAGGTGCCATGGATATCGTGAGTTATTTCAAATAGCTCTTCATTTACTTGATGCCTGCTTCCATACATGCAACAATCCCCGAAATCATACTTTTTTCTGTAAATGAGTATGACCTGTGAATGAGTATGACCTTTAGATGAAGATGAATTTTTAGTAATGCGAAGGAATTCTTAGAATGAATATACACCAGAAGCATTTAAGAAAAGGAAGTATATATAAGGACATTTGAAGACATCGTCCAAGACTATCAGATAAACTTACAATCTATCTTCAGAACCCACTTCCCTTCCAATATTGACATCAAAAATTTCAGTGTTCTTCTACAAGCACCATCTGCATCGGTAGAGGCAACCACATGGGTCACAGCAAGACTCCATTTTTTTGATATCGTTGAACCAGTGAGTCTTGCAAAATTATTAAGTTGCTCCTGCATTACAAATGAGACTTGCTGAGAACAAATATCACATAGTTTAAATAGGCAAGTAGACTTGAAGTTAACACACACGTAAAGAGAAAATGTATGCAATACCTTCTGAGCAGAATCCAATGTAGAACCACACAGAACCCATTTACATTGCCATTCCAGCGGCCATGTCCAAGCATGACTTGCCTGGAAACCTTAATCAGCTTGTCGTCTACTCGGGCTTTTGTCTCCTCTGAAAATGTTGAATGGGTAAAAGAGATAGATAAGTGAAATCCAATAAAGTATTAAGATTTAAAAATCAAATACTCCCACAACTTAAAGCAGATTTACGATATGACCTAAGTGGTGTTCTCTTATTAGGAAATCGTTGCCCCCTTCTTGATAGGGAACTATTGTGCTTTGAACTTGTACATTATCTCCTTTCATTTGGAAACTTGCGTGATGAATGAGTAGGACAGAGCATTACATAATTATCCTGCAGAAAACATGGGAAACAAAAAGGCACAATCCCCTCTTAATTTTTATGTCTGTAAACCCTCTTAATTTTTATGTCTATAAACCTGAAGAATGTTCTTCAGAAGACTTAAGAGACAAGGTTTCAAATTCTTACAACATCCCATCTGCATTCTGGAGTAGAAATGGAACATGGGACATGAAAGCTCTTACGACACTTTGTGAAACAACAACCCAGAGCAGCCCCCTTGACTCCACATATAGTGTATTTGATTATGTTGCCTCTTGCAGCCTCAGCTTCCAAATTCATCACACAATCATCGTTGAAATAGACATCTGGTGCCCTAAATTTGTCCAAATTTTAATTGAATTAAAATCCATGCTAAATTTCAAAGCAGGTATTAGAAATAAACAGCATAGACTATGTGAACAATAATCATTCTTAAGGATATGCTGGAATGGACTTCCTCTGTTAAAATTTTAACAGTACGAGTAATTTTATTGTTTCATAGAAGTGCTAAAAAATGTAAAGAAAAATTTGAAAATGTGAACAAGTACTACAAGAGGACCAAGGTTGGAAGGTATAAGAGGGGAAAACCTACAAGTTCTTCAACCAGTTGGAGGCTTTATATGGAAACACCGAGGACATCGCCATTGTGGACAACAACCCAAGCATAAACAACACTATCATGGCTGCTTCCAATCGTGAGTTACAGGCCACGCCCAGTCCTCCTCCTGCGGTTGCTGCTACAAATAGATCGGAAGAGATGCAAATTCCAGAAGAGATAAAACCTCCTGCTGCTGTAGAGCTGAGTCCCATGAGTTTTTTGACTGAGTCGTCGGATGGAACGCATGATGATAATAATATTTCAGCCACTCGGAGCAGCAAAAAAAGAAAGTGGATTACCACCAAGAAAAAAGTGATGCTGCAGAGCCGAGTCCCATGAGTTTTTCGACTGAGTCATCGGATGAAACGCGTGATGATAATAATATTTCAGCCACTCAGAGCAACAGAAAAAGAAAGCGGATTACCACCAAGAAAATGATGAGATTAGTAAAGAAACTGATGGAAAGAGTCATGGAGAAGCAAGAAATGATGCAGTAGAGATTTCTTGAAGTGATTGATAAGAACCTAGGGAAGGAGATATGTTTATGCATCATCCTCCGTCATCCTCCCTCCTTGTTGGCCTCCCTCCCTGCCTCCCTACTCTCCACACTCTGGTCTCATGCAGTGGTTGTCCCTCCCTCCTTGCCACGACCTCCCTCCCTGCTTTCCACGCTCTGGTATCATGCTATGGTTGTCCCGCCCTGCTTACCACGCTCCCTGCAGCCTTGGCCTCTAAGTGAAGCCAAATAAGGCTCTCAAGCACTTGATTAGTTCCTTTGTCCATTGCACTTGCACCTGCAACAACTTATGAGATATGTAGCAGTCCTTGAATGGTGTTCCATGATGAGGTGGATCATCATAATCACATTTGAAGAGTGCACAAGAGTTATGTTCTTTTGGTGTTGTAGTAATTGTGTGCAGGAGATTGTCTTTATGTTGATTTGTGTGTTGTATGCTTATGTGGCTTAATTATCCATCTCCATTTTATCTTTCTTACAAATTATGTTCAAAAGTCTTCACTCATAGTTCTTATGTTTATATATGTTTATACATATTTTATACATATAAATGAGAAACCCAAAACAGAAAAGCTACATTTAATTCTTTTTTACATGTTTATTTGCTTTTAATTTATATATATGAATAAGAGGCTCAAAACAAAAAAGCTACATTTAAAAAAAATACATATTTCTTTGCTTTTGATTTATATATATGAATGAGAAGCCAAAAACAGAAAAACTACATTAAAATAAATTACATATTTCTTGGCTTTTGATTTTGGTTTTATTAAGATTAATTTTAATAATATCTTTGAAACTTTCCATAAGACTAACAACTTTAATGAAATATTGTAAATCGTGCACTGAGTGTTTATAATCATAAATTTGTGAATAAATTATTAAGTAGCCACCTTGAGCGTGAGTGTGAATGAGGAAGAATTGGTTAGGATATGGAGTGAAACAATAATCCCGCTAAACTTTTATGATTACATAATAATTTTTTTGAGGTTGTCATGTTTTCGGATATTCTTTTGCACTGTTGTTTAAGCAAAAAGTTGGAAGCAATGTTATTAAGCTACTTGTACAACATGAATTAATCCTCAAGAAATTAATCCCCAAGAAAATAATATGATGCCAACACATTAAAAGACTCATGGTTTAATTCAAAACAACCACATATTTTCAATGGGATTGCATGTCAGGATAATCACACAAACTTGCAAAAGGAAAAAATGTCAAAGGAAATTTTAAAAGAGAGAAATTCTCGAATACATTATAAGATAATAATTCTTTTAACATTGATTATCAACATAATTTTAAGCCCAAATCCTAAAGAATGAAATATTATATCTCATGTTCTTGAAAATAATAAAAGCAGTTGCTAAATTTCTGTGGTTGTTTGTTACAAGTGGTCTCGGAGCATCCATGGTGTCAAAGTTTCGGAGTCGACGTTTCGAATCCATATCAAATTCATCATCAAGACGCCTAAAATATGGGTGATAGGGGGATCCCATGGCTACCCCTATGGTTTGTTCATAAAATTCACCTTGGAAACTAAAAAAGGTTGATCTAAGGCAAACCTCTACTAACCTAGCCGTGTGAGGGTCTGTGGCTTCTTGAATGACTTGGATGGCTTCATCCAAAGGTATCTTAGTGAAAAGTGAAACCACATCAAAGCTAATGATCATGTCCTTAGGTCCAATCTTCTCATCTTTGATTAGCTTCACAAAATCACTGGAGTCTTTGATGAAGGAATTTGTGTTGCCTACTAGGGGATTCGGGATTTTAGATACATATTTAGCGAGTTCATAGGTAGGGGATCCTATAGTGTTGACAATAGGACGAAGAGGAACTCCTTTATGGATTTTGGGAAGGCCATATATTCTAGGTACGATCTCTCGGTTAAGGATTAAGCGTTTCTTTAGTCTTTCATCTAAATTAGAATGCATGATGGCTTTCTTAACCTCTCTAATAACCTTGGGAATAGGGTTTTTACCTAATTTTCTGTAGCTACCACTATTAACGAGATGATCAATCATTTTATGTTGTAATCTGCCCTATCCAATATTACTATGGCTCCCCCTTTGTCCGCTTTCAGGATAACGATGTCATTGTTTGCTCTAATATTTTTTAAAGCTAACTCCTCTTCTTTGCTAATATTACGTTTAGGTGGTTTAGCTTTTCTTAATACTAAAGCGCAGTCTTGTTGAATGGTTTCCTTATGAACTTCGTTTAGGTTTTGGATGCTATCTTCGATATTACAGATGATAGACTCGGTGGGGATGGTCCTAGGGGCTACGGCGAAGTTGAGGCCCTTCTTCAGGATGGTAGACTCGGCATTGACACAGTGGATACTCCGAGACCAACTATAATAATAAAAGCAACCTAATAAATGCAAGCAAAGTTTTTTTGTTTTTATTTATTAGAAAATATATGATTATTCTATTAAATTTAAATGATTCTCATCTCTTTTGCAAGAATTTTGATTATTTATTTGGCTTTCATCATAAGAGGGGATTTAAGTGAAACACCGAACCATAGAGATTTCGGTTACGATTTTAAATTACGTGGAAGTAAAGAAGACTTGCTACGAAGTTGTTGAATATCTTGTTGAAGGCATCAATACTTAAAAAAAAAAAAATTAATAGTGACTGGTCTTCCAAGCCACTCCAAACTATTAGACTATCCAACACGTGAGCATATCACTGCCACAAGGAAGCACACTAGCTCTCGATGAAGATTGGATAACATCAAATCACCGTTAAAGAATGTTCTCAAGATCCTTGTTTAGTAATAAAATATTTTACAATAAATAAACTTTCATCAGAAGACTCAACATAATTTATTGTATTATGCCCTAAAGTAATTCTCACCTCCTCTAAATATCATTGCAAGGTAGTAGTCTCCACTGACACGTTGCTCATCAGTTTCCCTATATAAAAATATGCTAGCACATGCAACCAGCAAGACGCCAAGTCCACAACACGTATAATTGTTTGGAGTTCTCCCGCCGTGTGTCACTTACCAACGAAAGTTGAAACTGCATGCCTTACATCCGGCATACAAATCATAGCTCTCGTAAATGCAAAGCATTTATTCTTGGTGTAATAATGACATTGTTCCAAAGGAAAATGCATGAATTGCAAAACAATGTGCTTTTGAGGTGGAAAGAGAGATACGTGATGCAAGGGGACAGCAGTGAAGCTCCTAGTTCCTACATAGACACCTACTTGCCTGTTAGTTACTGACTGAGACATCTATGGGCACCAGGCCTACTGAAGGTAACCCCACCGACCATGATCCCACCAAGGAACTCATGCACATGCACTTCCACATATAGAAATGTTGTCGCATCGTGACAGACAAAGGTGGTACCAGTACTCCTGCATGTTTACAATTGGCCTCTGAGAAATAGGAAGTATAACATTGTCCGGATGGACCAATTAGATCATCAACATGAAGCCGTAAGCAGCAGCTCTAAGATTAGTATAGAAGCTTTGCTTGTGGGAGGATAATGCAGGATAACTGGTATTTCTGGGAAGCATACATATAACGAGAGTCGATTCTGATTAGGGTTTCAATAAGAAACAATACTAGCATGAATGGAATTTAGTACACGTACCTTCTATGCAACTTAACTGCATACCAACTGGGGAAAATGTCTCTCCTCTTGCTGTGCTCACATATCACTAGATTCTCCAACCAGGGCTTAAATTTGACTGATATTTACCCGTTTTATTGTTAATTATAAAATCTGCATCTCATGATATTTATTTAATTTTCAAAAACGCGGTGAAAATTTGTTGGTATTGGAGATGACAGCCCCCACATATATATAGGTATTGGAGATGGAATCTTGACAACCATATATAGATATTGGTATTGGAGATTGAATCTTGATGGCCATATATCACTTAAATGGAAATGGGGAATCTTGGTATTTTGTTGTTTGTATACTTTAGGAAAGCCTTTGATTCAGAAACATTGGTATGCCAGAGATTCTTATAGCTGCTATTATGCATCTTATAGCTGCTATTATGCAACTTTATAAGGCAGTTATGGGTTGCCTTCGCATAAAGGGTGAATTCAGAAAGGGTGACAACCAGTCTGGTTTGGGTTGAGTTACCAGGTCCGAGGATGAGTTTCAGTCATTTGGGAAGTTGTAAAAATTATTAGGGATGCGCTTGTGACCTTTTATGAAGCAGACATGTTGTTTAAGGAGCTGCATCCTATTATGAAGAAGACATGTCGTTTAACGAGTTGGGTCACAAAAGTTACAGCTCACTATTATTGAAGCACTTTTTATTTCTTCTTGCGAGGATTGTATATTTTATATTGGAACACGCTTGTGACCAGAAGAGACTCCTTTGGTATGTTGTCCATGATCTTGAGGCACTTGCAAGCAATATTTGTTGGAGGTTTCAATGCACTTCTATAAAATGCTAGTTCTGTTGCAAATCCATATAAATACCAACAACTACGTCCATTTATAGAAAATGAAAATGCTTTTACAGCCTAAACCACCAAGCCTTGAGCCATGAATGAGGAGCCTTGAACCTTGAACCTTTTGACCTTTAGGCATTCAACCTCCAGCCATGAGCCAGGAGCCTTTAGACAGAAGCCATAGCCAGTTTCATCATCTCCAGCAAGGGCATAGGTGGCATCCCTTTAACCAGCGAAAGACCAAGCAGCATAGCCCCCGTAGCAAAAAAGGTGCTTTCGGTTGTTGTTCCAGTTCCAATTGAATCAATTGCAATTATTATATTAAGTCTTTGTTCTTTATTCAGTTCCAGTTACCCGAGTAACAGATTCTCCAGTTGCTTCACCCGTTCCTTCACTGTCCATTTATAGAAAATGAAAATGCTTTTATAGAAAATGAATGGTTGTGAATGAGGTGAGAAAGTAGGAAAATTCTGTTGTTTCTTTGCATTTTCTGCTGAATTTTGTGATGAAGTTGAAGGTCCTGAAAAGGAAAACAAATACCTGAAAAGGAAACCAAATATTTGTTGTTGCTGTAATACATACATAGATAAACAAGTCGATTAGCTTAGACTTGGATGATTCCTAGACTTATTACAGGTAACTTGATTTCACAGAAATCACAAAATATAAAAAGCGGTACTGATCTAAATCCTCCAATAGACGCCATTAATAAACTGTTGAGCATGCACAACATAAGCCTGGGCCTCACTAACAGGTATTTTCTCCTTGCCCTCTGATATCACTTATGTTTCTAAGTTTAACTCAAAGCTTGTTAATCGATTATTAGACATTTTTCTTCTCCAATAAAATAAGAGTGGGATAACAATGAAGATAGAAAGATGACTCTTTTGTCCAAGATGATTTCACATGTTAATAATTTGTTTAAATCTTTCAAGCCTCACGACCCATCATACACCTATTAACAAGCATATGTGATAGTGAGCCATTACTTTTATCTTAGGATACAAAGAAACCACAATTGCCATTTGAATGTATGCATTTGTCTGTAGGTGCAAATTAAAAATTATCATTTAGAATAATGAAATTCATTTCAACAGACCCTGTTCACTCATCTGAGTGGAATTAGGATGACAATGAAGATAGAAAGATGACCCTTTTGTTCAAGTCTCACCACCTATCATACACCTATTAACAAGCATATGTGATAGTGAGCCATTACTTTTATCCTAGGGATAAAAAGAAACAGAAAACAAAGAAACCACAATTGCCATATGAATGTATGCATTTGTCTGTAGGTGAAAATTTAAATTATCATTTGGAATAATGAAATTCATTTCAACCATAAAAAGCAAATGCACATATACAGACCCTGTTCACTCATCTGAGTGGAATTTATTCAAGTCCTTGAAAGAGATCTAACAAGTCATTTCAGCCTAAAAACATTTAACCTACAAAAACATATATATTTGCTTCAAATAGGAAACTCACATTTAATAAAAGTAAAAGAAATAAAAACTACACTTGCATTGTATAAAATAAGACGCAAAGAGCTAAAATTACACCTGAATTGTATAGAAGTACATGACAAGAAATTACACCTGAATTGTATAAAACTCAAATTTAATAAAAGTATAAGAAATAAAAACTACACCTGCATTGTATAAAAGAAGACGCAAAGAGCTCGAATTACACCTGAATTGTATAGAAGTACATAACAAAAAATTACGCCTGAATTGTATAGAAATACATAACAAGAAATATAACTAAGTCTGTTTTTTGCCAAATCCTTCAATCTTCTTCTCTTTCTGGGGGTAAGCCACATGGCAGCAACATTTTCTGTGAGGACAATCAATCATAAATCAGTTTCATGCAAATGTTAAAAGTAAGTTTGACATAAAAGATGTACAGATTGATGATACCTGCAGAGAATAACTGGATAAAGCATAGACCTACTCTCTCTACATAAATTCAAACCCTCCAACCAAGCTATTATGCAATTATTAGGTTAAAACACAGGGGTTCTGCTTATGCTGATACAGGGTACCATTCCTGAAAGGTATGGAGTAAAATAAGTGTATGACAGTGAAGTGTGGATCAGATTAGATTTAGTTTTAGAAAGAATCTTTCAATCTTATCTTTTAAGAAAGCACTATCAGAAGGTCCATCATTTTCAACTTCTACAATGCATGAGAAGGCACCAGCACAGATCCATTTTAAACCCGGTTCTATCCTCTCTATGCTTGATAAGCACTGGGTTTAAGTTGGATCTATGATGGTTTTAATTTTTGCATCGAGAGTAGGGAGGTGCTTACAATCCAGTATGGGGGAGATGTTGTCACGTTTGTCACGTTATGTAACGTTCCCATGTCGACTCATAACTTATCAGAAATAAAAAGTAATTAAAAAAATTCATCCCAATCATAAAATTAAAAAAATAAAACTTACACCTCAAGAAATTGGATCCCTCTCAGAGCTTGATAGATCTGGGTTTAAGATGGATCTATGCTGGTTTATTTTATAGGCCAACATAGATTTTTTTAATTAATTTTCCTTCAGTTTTAATTTTTTATTTTGTGAGCCTACATGAATTCTTTAATTACTTTTTTATTTTTGGTAGTGTCACGTTACATAACGTTACGTGACAACATCTCCCTCGTACTCGGCTGTAAGCACCTCACTCCTCTCAATGCAATGATATATCTGTTGGAAAAACCACACTAGCCAAGAAACCATCATTTTTCTTATATATATAGACATTGTAACAACACATAATTTGTCCCCATTCTTGATTGGTACAAACCCATAGCAAGGGCCAGTCTTAACATCGATTCAAGTGTTATGTTTGTGCCAAAAGGGCCTTCTAATCTACTATTACATATGCCTCACGTTTATGCATATCACATACAAAAGAGAATTCCAGAATCAAGTTGATGAAAACGTTTCTACATTTTTTATGGTTGTAACTTGTGAAAAATATATATTATAGACCAACTCATATATCCATAGCAGATGAAATCCATTTTTATGATTTTATTATTCAGTGTTTTACAAGAAAAAATGAGTCCAAATACCAAGTGAAAAAAGCAAGAATGTATAAATTTTATTATAACAATAAAAAGGCTATGCCAATATGGTTGATAGCATTTGTCCCATATTCCGCACGTCTCTCTCACTTATTAGGAAAATGGCTTATACACTTTCTACAATATGTTGACCACTTCCAAACTCTTCTGTGTACTGTAGAATTTAATTAGTCAGATATGAAGACCGATTATGGGAAGGCACACTGTGTGATTGGGTAACCTGTGAATTTATTTTGAATCGTCATATATGCTCATTAACCTGTGAATGTTTCCATGTATCTCCAACATGCCAACTTGTCTAGGCTGTTTTTTAAATTTCAGATCATCATTTCAGAAAGGCTTAGCTCTTTGAGAATATAAAATATATGAGGTCGCCCCTAATGTGTGTGCATTATTTTTGAATTGGCATCTTCTATGAAAAACATCATAATTGGACTATACGCACAAATGTTTTAAAAGTCAGACTTGGACTCAGAACCTGCTGAGGGTCCACAGTCCACTTGGACTCAGCTCGGAATTGGACTGGTTTCAAGTTTATGCCTCGGTTTACTAAAAAAATACTTCAAATATTAAAAAAATAATAAAAATTATATTTTAAAGATTCCAAATAATTAGAGACAAAATATGCAAAGTCTACTCATGTAAATACCTTGTATGGGAGAATATATCAAAATGACACTAAGTGCAATTTATATCCAAAACAGAATATCAACAAGGCTCTAAATGGTCTCTAGAGTCCAAAAAACATGCTACAAGCTACTAGCCTACTACATATCAGTGATTAACAAGATCAACCATCAAACTTCTCACCACAGATGGAATTGGGATCCTCGGCATAAGCTATAGGCACATCCTATGGCTTGGACACATTAGACTCCTCAGAGACATCTGCAACTGCAGTAGTACTACTAATAGAAGCACACAGCTAGTTCCTGCCATTCCTGGTGCTATTCCTACTAGTAGATTTTAGGGTTTAGGGGGGATGGAAACTCTAGTTTAGATTTATTTTTATTAAAAAACACTTTTTCCCCCAAACAACGCCACAGCCTGTAGGAGACCGAGTAGGTACAAAATAGGATGGTTTGGACCAATTTGGTACCGAACCTGTCCCCCATGCCGGTTTGAAGGCCAAGTCAATACCCTTAGGCATCAAACCCTTAGGCATCAAACCTGTGAAACGATCAACTCTGAGTTTGGGTTGACCTATTTTTAAAACACTGATAAACACCTTGTAGTGTATTTAGAGAAGAGACCAATTTCAATAACTACAAATCATAACCTTAAGCGTGTTTTCACAATTTGTTACTTCAAAGTTTAGGCTAGCATTATCTTGTACTACCAGAACGCCTTCTTAAAACTAATCATAATACAATCCCATATCAAAATTCCTACATCTCATTGTCTTCAAGACAACTGCCTCATACAGAAGGCACCCATTCTAGGACTGTTTTTCAAGTATTGTATTACTACTAGAAATGTTTCTCTCGCTTGCCTAAGTTGATTGCAGTGCTGTTAGAATTATAGCTTGAGATTTAGCATCATTTTTCACCTTGGTTTCTGTGCACTGAATGATGGCGAGTTGATGCGGTGCAGCACTGTCTTCTTTGGAGGTGCATAGTTCTTTGGAGCACTGTCTTCTTCGGAGAGATAGCAAGTTGATGACGCACAGCACTGTCTTCTTTGGAGGTGCATAGAATTTTACCTTGATTGCTCAGTCACTCTTCTTCCTGTAGCAGAGTCGGCACACTCCAGCAGAGTATCATCCTTTTCAACCTCAGTTTCTGTGGACGGAGTGATGTGAGTTAATGAGGTACAGCACTGTCTTCTTTGGGGTGCACTGTCCTCATACATATGGCACCCATTCTAGAACTGTTCTTCAAGTATTTTATTACAAACTAGAGATGTTTCTCTCACTTGGCTAAGTTAATAGCAGCGGTGTTGAATTTTACCTTGATAGCTCCATCAACGTTTTTCCTGTAGCAGAGTTCGCACACTCCAGCAGAGTAGCATCCTTTTTCACCTCAGTTTCTGTGCATGGAGTGCTGGCGAGTTGATGAGGTGCATCACTGTCTTCTTTGGAGATGGATAGGGATTAAGAGACAGCTTAGGTGACGACACATGCATGCTGTACACATGCTTGTGCCAGCTAGGAGTCCTATTATTATACTTCTATTAATGGACTGTTCCAGCTTTTGTATTTGCTTAATAGCAGTGTGCACTGTTCTGTTTTTAGACTGTTCCAGAATTAGAGATAGAACCAGCCTTAGGGAGACTTGCTTCTTTTAGAAGTTGCATAAACAAGTGTTCTATTCTAGCAGGGTGGACTTCACTTACTGATTTAGCTTTTCTTATTTTGTTTCCCACAGAGATGGTCTGTTTTTATCTTCTCCCCTAACCTTCTTAGTTTATAAAGAAAGGCAAATGGAAGGTGTTATTCAATTCAGTTTTGAGTGAGCTTTTGTACTGTTCTCTTTTCTGAGTTGATAAAAAATTACTGCTGCAGAGTATACTGTTTGCTGTTTTTATTTACAGTAAGCTACGTGTTTATAGATCTAGCATATAAACAAGCAGTTTGTGAGTTTTCAAGTTCACTGCTCCTTGTGGTTTTAGGTCAGAGGTCGGCTTACTATGTACTGAAATTTAACATGGTATCAAAGCTGTCCCTCTGAGATCCTCCCAGAATCCGTGTATGGATAGGTCCACTGTTCGACAGGATCTGCTGGAGAGTTCGAGTGGGTGTGATGCCCAAGAGTCTTCAGTGACTGTAGAGATCTGGACCTGTGGGAAGTTGTAGGGTGTGCTAGCCTAATAGCTCCAGTGATAGGAGTGTTGAATCTGATTTTGCTTCCGGCTGATCCGTTTGAACTTTGGGTTAGGTGTGTTCCTGCACTGCAGAGATGAGTAGTCTCTATCTCCAAGAGTGTTACATGTTGGAGGGTGCTTCCAATTTTGAACCATGGAAGTGCAGGTTGCAAAATCCATTGAAGGAGTTTGATCTTTGGGGTTTCATGGAAACTAAGGTTGCAGAGCCTACAGATCCCACACATTTGACTGAACACAATAAGAAGGCAGCAGCGAATAAATTGGAGGACATGTTTGACGCCTTAGTCATTCTGTATCGGAGCAAGACTATTAACAGGAAAATGCTACTACAGAATAAGCTCACCGGCACACACGTTGACAGAGACACAATGGCCAGCTACCTGATGAATATCACTGAGTTGAGAGATCAGCTTGTTATTATTGAGATAAAGGTGGAGAATGAGGAGTGGGTGCCTATAGCACTAAATGGGTTCCATTCATCGTGGGACATGTTTGCTCGAGGTGTCTATGCTCAAGAGAAGCTTCCTACCTTTCAGAAGCTTTGGGATATTATCATCTAGGAGGAAACTAGACTAGAGAGTATTTCAGCCAAAGAGGAGATCTATAACCAAGCCCTCATCGGCATGGTGAGGAGAGGAGGTAGGAATGGACTCAGGAAGGGTTAGAAGGTGAAGAACAGATATTCAAGTTCTTAGAACTAGATCTTGAGGGGCACAACTATATAACAAGCTTTCACTGGTGAGAAACCATAGGCATCACTCTTGCACGTTTCTGGTTGTCCAAAGTAAATTCATATTCGTAATGAGAAGAGATCTAAAGCTTAAACCTCCTAGCATGAAGGGTATTTTTGTGGGTTACCATGACACCTCAAATGCTCTTACAAAATTCACCTTCCAGCACAATGAAAGACAGTGATTTATAAAGATGTGAAGTTGATTAGGATGCTCGGTCCTCTAAGTCTTAAGAACTTCCTACAGAAGCACAGGAGAGTGAGCAAAGATTGTCCCTAGTGTTGATATGCAGAGTACAGAAAAACCAGGTGTAGGTCATTCAGGTTCCACTGCAGGAGCAGATACGTCAATACCCCCCAGAACAGCAAGAAATCCAAGGTGGCCTACTCAGACATTGAAAGAGCACAGATGTCAGGAGCAAGTTGGAGCTCCAAAGACTTCTTTTCAAGTGAGTAATCCTCCTAAGAAGTTTCATGGTTATGTTGCATTGATGTCTTCCATCATTGGTTCACAACCTTCCAACTTTGAAGGGCAAATCCAGAGCAAGTGTGGCAAGATATAATGGTTGAGTATAACTCTATTATGAAGAATGATGTATGGGTGATTGTGTTGAGGCCCGAGACTAGTGGGTAAGTCAATGATTGGTTCCAGGCGGTTGTGCAAGGTGAAGCATCCAACTGATGGCAGCATAGATAAGGCCAGACTCATTGCACGAGATTCTCCCGGGGAGAGTTGATTACTGATACCTTTTCTCCAGTTGCCAAGTATACCTTTATCAAAGTTATTATGTTTTTAGCATAAACGTTTGGTTGGCCTTTATATCAGATGGATGTTAAGGATTTTTTCTTAATAGTCTGATTGAAGATGAGGTTTACATTAATCAACCTAGGGAGATTGAGTTGCATGGGTGAGATATCCATGTGGGCAGGTTGAAGGTCCTTTATGGGCTGAAACAGGCACCACATGGTTGATACTCTAGGATTGATAAGTACCTGATGAAATTGGGCTTCACCAAGACTTCCAGATCCTAATCTATATTATCTGTTTGATCAATCCAATTTGCCTGTTTTGGTCCTGTATGTTGATAAGTTGGTCATTACATTATTTGTGAGAAGCTCATTGCATCAATCAAGACAAAGATGGCTCACAAGTTTGACATGAAGAACGTTGGCCTTATGCATTATTTTCTTCATCCAGAGATTTCATAGGGCACAGATGAGGTCTTCCTTGGACAAGGGAAGCACATAATAGAAATTCTGAAGATTTTCAGATCACGGATTGTAAATCCTTGGCCACTCCTATTGTTCCAAATCTGAATTTGCGTGCTGACTTAGAATCAGATTTGCTAGAGCCTCCATTTACAAGCAGTTGATTGGTTCCTGTATGTATGTAATAAATACCAGGCCCAATATTTGTTTTGCAGTGGATACTTTGAGCCAGTACAAGGGTGATACACGGTAGAATCACTGGGTTGCTGCAAAACATGTGCTCTAATACTTAAGGGCACAATTCATTATGCTCTGAGGTATGTGGGAGATGGTGAGTTGGTGCTGCATAGTTTTGTGGATTCTGACTTGGTAGGAGATGCAAGTGCAGGAAGAGTACTTCAGGGTTCTATTTCAGTTTGGTGTCAGGTATGATATCGTGGTTCAGCAAGAAGCAAGCAGGAATGGCACCCAATTCAACAGAGGCAAGTACTAGACAACCAGCTCTGCTTGTTGTGAAGTTATGGTTTTGAGTATTGTTAGCAGAGTTGACCAATCAGAGTTTGGAGTGCACTGTGGTATACTGTGACGATCAAAGTTGTATGAAACACTTTAAGAACCCAATGTTTCATGATCACTCCAAGCACATTGAGATCCAATAAAATTTCATCAAAGGCAGAGCTTGAAAGGGGGCAATGGTTCTTGAGTATGTTCCTTTTGACTCGCAGGCTGCAAATATTTTTATGAAGACCCTGGCAAAGGGGAAGTTCATGATGTTCAGGGAGAGACTGGGCTTGGTGGAGAACACTTTCCCCACAAAGAGGGAATGCTAGAATTTTACCTTCGTTACTCAATCCTACTCTTCCTGTAGCAGAGATGGCATCATACTTTTTCATCTTGGTTGCTGTGCATAGAAAGGTGGTGAGATGATAAGGCAGAGCACTGTATTCTTGGAAGGTTCATAGGGGTTAAGTAGAAAGTAGTGATTTGGTGACAGTGCTTGAGTCCTATTATCAGCCTTGTTATCAGTGGACTTTCCAGCTTTTAATTTGCTTAATTTATCAGTATGTTATTCTGTTTTTAGACTGTTCCAGAATTATAGTGCCACCCTTAGGGAAGACTTGCTTATTTTAGAAATCGCATTAGTAGTACTTACTCATAACATGCAATGGCTAGACATTTCAAAGCATCATATATGTTCATTAGCCTGTTAATGTCTCAAAATATATCCACCAAGCCAACTACTTTTGTTGAGTTGCATATGATCAATGAATTATTTATGATGATGCATGATGCCAAAGACCAAAATATACTTTGGATCATTTGAATTCTAGTCAATATGATTTATGTTCATTTGCGTGCTAATTGTTACAAGGGATCTCCTAGTAACCAGGCTCCATTTGTCTTTAAATTCCGGATCATCTTTAAAAACAAGCTCAAACTAAGTATGCATTCAGAAAAATTATGACATAGAAATTTAAATGTCGCAACATATCTCATTTTATACTAATTTCTCCCCCACTCCCCACCACACCACTTCCCTACCAATCCCCCTCAAACCACTATCATTTTTTTGGATGGGGACCCACATGCTTACTCATTCTGCCTTCACCAACTACACCCTGCTCTTTCCAATTTCTCATCCCCTTGAGTTGGCCTCCTCCAACTACACTCATTTTTGGGAGGCAACCTTAGCCCCTATATCCATATCACTTAGTCACCCTCACACTTCCCGAAATCAAGATCATGTCCTCTAAGCTAGCTAATGGTATGACAAGAATTGCAAAGCCCACCACAAGGAGCTCCAGCATGCATTCTTCCACGATCCCACCTCATAGCTCCATATCCAAAAATCCTCTCATTACCTCCTTTGTCACAAGAAATGTCCCTTCATCTTGCAGAGGAGACATGCATTGTGCGTTAAAGACAATGCAGCTGCGAGTGGCATTCTCTGGGGGGATGGCACCCTAGTCAATTAACTAGGGATCTTGGTCAATTAACCAGGCAGTGTAAATCCCTAGCAGATATCTAGAGCCCCCAGCAATCTATTGGGGTTCTTGGTCCAGGACCAAGCAGGTCGGAGCCATGGCAAAGTCCCTAGCATGTGGCTAAGGCCCCTATCTGTCTCTAGGGTATTCTAGTCAAGGACCACACAGTTTCTTGGTCATAAGGACCAAGTAGATCCTGCAGGCTGAGACAGAGACATCCTGGTTTGGGTCCAGGCAGATTCTTGGTCTGGGACCAAGCAGGTCCTACAGGTGTATACTTGGTCAGCTAACTAGGTGGGTCTTGGTCAGTTAACCAAGATGATGATGTGTGATGCCCTCCTCTCCTAGGTCTTCAAGATGGTTGAGCTAGGTTGTCTCCTCAAGGGGTTGGCCACCCCTTGCTGGAGTCACTGGCATTTGACCTTAGGAGCAATCAGGAGGACCAAAGGATCACATCATCCAGTTTGGACCTTCCTTATATGGTGATGATAGACCTTTACTTTGTGTATGGAACACTTGCACATTTGGGAGAGAGATAAATGGGTTGTCTTCCCACCTTGTTATTACACCCTTGGTCTCATGGTTAGAAGGTTTATCTCCCCACCTTGTTGTTTTTGGTCTTGTGGGTAAAAGGGTTGTCTTCCCACTTTGTTATTATACCTTTGGTCTTGTGGTTAGAAGGGTTGTTTAACCTCCTTGATTTATGGATTGCCTTGTGTTTGGTTTGGTCTTTTGACCCCTCCCTTGTTGGTCCTATGTGGTAGTACCCCGCTTGAGTGTGGTAACTTACCTATAGTCTTATCTCATGTGTAACCGTCACCTTAAGACGTCCTAACATTAACTTATATTTTATGTGGGATACCTTCCTAAAAGATAGGACGTTTTGACCTAGTTAAAGTAACCCTAAGTCAAAGAAGGTTTAGAAGGAAGAACCTTCTAGAAAACATTAAAGGTTATACATACAAGTCTAATACTTCATTGTGAGATCATCTTGAAGACATAACTCAGCTCTGATTTTTTTGTGTGACTGATCTAGGGTTTTCAGCATTCCTGAATCCTATTTGGGTGACGTCCAGGGTTTCAAGGTGCTCTTTGCTTGGACCCTCTCTTGTTTTCTGCTCTACTACTCCTGGCTGTCCCACTTGAAGACTGATTTCTCCTCCTCTCCCTCACACGTGTAAGCTGTAGACTGTTATTGGACTGTTAAAGAAGGCTGCTGCCTATGTGGACCGTCTTAGGGGCTGCCTGCTGCCTGCTGCCTGTGTGGACTATTTTGATTCATTGGCCATCTTGGGACTGCCTCTGCCTATGTTGACTGTCTTGACTCTTGAGGGGGGTCGAGGCTTGTGTGATTGCTGCTTCTCACTGTTTGACTGATTGTGGGAGGGCCAAGGTCTGTTCTGAGACTGCTGCACCTTGTTGTGAGTAGGCCACTGCTGTTGTGAGGGTTCCACAGCCTGTTAAGGCTGCCGTCCACCTTGCTGTCCCCTTCTTAGGGATTCCGTCACCCTTGTTGAAGCTGCTGCCCCCTTTGTTAAGAGAGCCACTGCCTGCTAGCTGCCACTCCACCTCTTGAGGCTGCTACTGTTTGGTTGAAGTCTGTTTTTGAGGGTTTTAAGGCTGCCATAGCTTGTTGTGAAGGTGCTGTCCTTTGTTTGGGGGTTACAGTCCACTGCCGAGACTTATGTGAAGGCTCATGTCCGTTATGAGGGCTGTTGACTGTCCTAATTAATGTTTTGGGGGTGATCTTGGTTGTTGTACCTATTACTGTACTTGTCTAACCCTATCCTACAGCACTTTATCTCTCTCTCTAAGGTATGTGCATACCCTCAGGTAAGGGTCAGTTATTTGTTCCATTTGTTGACTTGCCTCTGAGAGGCAAAGTCTGATCTGAAAGTTAAATTCTGAGTATAAGGAGGTCCAACTCATCAAGTTGGTCATCAAGCTTGTTGCTTTTGTGATTGTTAGTTAGATCTCTCACTGCTGACTTATTTCAGTTTAATTGTAATTTTGTTTTGTTGATTAGCCTACTTTATTACTGCTGCTGTCCTACTGGTTATAATATAATTTCTGCAGTACTTTTATTGTGTTGTTAATTTTCTGTTTCAAACCCTAACACAGTCAATTTTGTTTTAATTTTTGCTAAAGTTGAAAGAGATGAAACATTGTGGGCATCCTTTTGACATCCTCCCAAAACCTTTTGGTACACCCTTCATCTCAATGTCCCTACAAACCTTAACACCCAATCCATGTTCACCCATACCACCACCCTTTATGATGTACCTGAGCACCCACATGTTCTAGTCACACCCCCCCCCATCCTCCTGACCTTTATTCTTTTGTATTGATATCTATTGAGCAATTTGGGAGATGAATACCAAAAGAGTTATAGAAGAGGGATTCCACAATGAGTTTTTCAAACTTGGTATACAATCTCTTGTTGATTACATTGTCGATTTATTTAACCATGTTGCATGCTCAAGGTTCCCTCAAGCATGGTCCGACCACACTATCCACCCAATTCACAAATAAGGTTCCATCATTGATCCAGATTCCAAACAACTACAGAACTATCATGGTAGGCCACACATTTTCAATCTCCATCAGCCGTGAGTGACCTCATCCAGGCAGCAACACAATGCATAGTCCAAGGTATCCTCTAAAGCCTCTTCCAGACAATTGTCTATCTGGAGTTTCCTCCATTCGACCTCAAATGTTGAGAAAGCAAGTGCTACTGAATCTTGATATGCTTGCATTCTCTGTATTCCAAATTATGGGCCCATTTCACCCCAATCTATTGTATGCTATCAGTGCTAAGGTTTTAGGTCTTAGCTTAAAATCAATACTTCACTTTATTTTACATTTTGCATCTTGCTTTATTTGGGAGCTGCTTTTCACATTCCCACTATAAGGTTTTGGGTCTTAGCTTAAAAGCAATATTTCACTTTATTTTACACTTTGCATCTTGCTTTATTTGGGAGCTGCTTTTCACACTCCCACTATGTATCGGCACTAATGTACTTTTGACATTATTTGTTGGACATTAAAAATTATTATTATTAATTTATTATTATTATTATTTTATTATTATGCTACCACCACCATCTTGTCTTATTTGAGGAGCATCAGAGAAGGCACCTTTGGGTCAAAGGGTAGGTAGGTTTCCAACCAAAGCACCAAATCATTGATCACATTCTCACCCTCCAAGCCATCATTGAGGAGGCAAGACATCACTCTTCAAAAGTCTTTTGCTACTATCTTGACTTTTGAAAGGCATTTGACTTGGTCCAAAGGGAGGCCCTATCCCAAAGGCTGAGACATTGACATCTCAAAGACCCTTATCAACGTTATCATGTACCTCTACGAGTCTATTCTTGGAAACCTCTACACAACACATGGTTTGCCAAACTTTATCAGGAGCACCATTGGGGTAAAACAAAGATGCCCTCTCCCCCCCACCCAGTTTGGGATCTATATTAATGAACCTAAGCCCTTCCTACAAGACCATGATATTCTCTTGCTTTTGTAGGAGTGGCTCTTGCACTCCCTCTTTGTATCGACACTGTTGTGCTTAGCAGTCAATCCTATTAACCTACTTTTGTGGTCATTTGTTGGACACAAATAAAATTATATTATCTTATATTATCTCCAAAAATAAATAGCATGCATAGGACCTTGACTCTTCATTATCAACCATTTTTCTTGTCATTCCATTTCACTATTACAATAGTTTCAAGTCTTCCTGTAAGAAATATTTCCAAAGGATCATTGTTTTCATAGTTGTCCATACCAGCAAATCCCATACACACTCTTTTCCTATCTCATGACAATTGACATATAGGTTGGCCAACTCTTGAACTTCATGGTGACTTATTCATAACATGCAATGGCTAGTCATTAATCTATATCTCAACACACCCGCTAGCATTTACAATCCCATGAAGCATCGGCAACAAGTAATACAAGGCCATTATTTCAAACCAGGAAACAAAAATATAAAGAGATAGCAAATTGAACAGAAAGTCATAACCTAATATATGAGGAACTAAGTTTCACGAGACGTGGAAATGTATACTAGATTAGGAAACAAGAACACCTAGAAATGTGACCCTCCCCAAATATGACCCTCCCCAAACAGGTACGTCAAGGGAAATGCATGATATAAATAATAAATATAAATATACCTCTAATTCGTTTCTAAACCCATATAGAAATTAACCAATCATATATATATCATATATATATATATATATAGAGAGAGAGAGAGAGAGAGAGAGTTTTCAATAACACATTATCTTGCAAGAAAATAATTTTCCATAGATTAGGGTTTTTTAACTTTCTATGGATCCCACACCCCTCATGGGCACTTGTGTGTTCCTGTGTTTTCATGAGTTTCCAGTACTGGTACATGGGCAGTTTAGGGGTTTAGTGCAAAAGAGATGAGGATCTCCATTAGCACTATTCATGGCAAAAGAAGACCAAATTCATTGACCAGGATACTCAGCAAAGTGATCTGCTAGTTCCAGCAATCCTTGGGCTACCTTCATTCTTTTAATGTTGCAAGCTTTAGGATTTGGGCCCTTTTTCCTAAATAGCTTTGAAACACTATATGTTAACGGCTCATCCTATCAGCAAATCTTGTTTGGTTGGAAAGAGATCCTAATGCCCTGAAACAGATCCTGAAATTTGGAAATGGATTCTGTGCTGGTTAGGGCCCCAACACATGCAAATACCAGGAAAGACAATATTTTTAAGGATTTTGCAATATTTTAAAACCATAAGGGCTAAGTTACCTATGAGTGTGAACCCTCCCCTCCTTCCAAAACAAACAGTGTGCATTATGTTTTGAGCAGTGAAGCTTCTAAGCTTTTGAACAAAGAATCAAAGCTATATCAACTCTTGAGGATTCAAGGGGCAGTCACTTCAACAAACTTCAAGTCTGTAGTCTACTTAAAAGCTACAAGACCCAGTTATGCTGCTGTTCTTGAAATTCAAGCTTCACTGTTTATCACTGTTCATTGTTTCTCTATTCACTGTTAGTATACTATTACAGTTAAGTAGTTTACTATTCTCATAGGAATTGATAAGTTTTTCAATGAACTGTGGAACCGTTCATGTTGTAATCTGCCCCAACTGTATTCTGCATTTACCTGTTAGTAGTTAACTCCACCTGATTAACTGATTGCAGTCTGGTGAATGGTTCTGCATGCCCATTGCCACCATCATCTACCTAGCTGCACAGCTGTATCCTAAGTCACACGGTTCAGGTTAGAGTTCGGGTTTGGCAATGATTAGGTTCAGTTCAAATTCAAATTGGCCGATGAAATTTGTCGATATACATTTTTCAAATATATATATATATGTGTGTGTGTGTGTGTGTGAAATATAACATAAAATAGTAAGAAATCAACATCAATAATCATAAAAAATGTTATGATGGACATGGAAACTGTAAAGATAGATTATGAGCCTGAGGTGTGACATGATGTGACATGATGTTTATAAAGGACATGGAAACTGTAAAGATAGATTATGAGCCTGAGGTGTGACATGATGTTTATAAAGGACAGGGAAAAGAAATTGTTGCACAAACTATAGAACCTGCAAAGCTACAGATGCCAGTCAATGGAAGTGAATAAAAAAATGCAGATTTCATGAATAGCAATGAGGTTCGACGAACCTCATAAATTTTTTCAGGTTCTCCAAATTTCAAACCTCAAGGTTGAAGTTCAGCAAACCTTGTAATCACCATTTTACAACTTTCTGAATGCTTAAAACTTCCCTTTTGCTAAGGGCTTCATCAGAATATTAGCAACATGTTGAGCTATAGGTACATACTAGAGTTTTACAGTTTCCTTTTGAATCCTGTCTCAAACGAAGTGATATCTGATCATGATGTGCTTGCACTTCTCATGAAATACTGGATCCTCATGGAGTTTAATACAACTCCATGAGAATCTCTGAATCTGAAGTTGTTACCTTCTTTGGATTAGTGCCCAAAGGCGTGGCCATAGCTTTGCAGTACTCCACCTGAAACCTCTTTAAAATCTTGACTGCGTACTTACCCTACCCATGAAAAATCTCCCTTGGTCGTTGCCAAACCTCCAACCCCAAGAAGTAATTCATCATTCCAATGTCCTTCATCTCGAACTCAGCTACCATATCTGCCTTGCACCCTACAATGAGCTTCTTTGAACCTTAAGAATCAAGACATCTACATACAACACCAAAACAAGCAAATCAGCCCCAACAAATAAAAAATATAAGTTAGTATATGCTTCACTTTTGGTAAAGCCCATACTTAGCAAATACCCATCGATCTTGGAATTCCATACTCTCAATGCTTGCTTGAGTCCATACAAGTCATTTTCAGCCTGCAAACATGGTACTCCTTCCCACTAATCTCAAATCCCTAAGACTACTTTGTGTACACTACCTCTAAAACCCTCTAACTATTGGTTTTGGTTCCCGACAGTTTCTTCCAACAGTTGATCTACTATCGTAAGCTCTTCAGATCCTCTCAATCAGAGAAGCTCTAATACCATGTGAAGATTCCTAAGCCTAGCTTACCACTGACCTTATGTTCTCAAACATCTCTGTTATTTAATTGCAGAAATATAATTTCTTCGCATATCAGCAATCACAGAATATTTGGAAAGTAAATAGCAGAAGCATAAAACAATTACACACATAAAGAATTTCTCCTTCAAACCAACTTATCATTAACTTAGTCAAAGCTTCCAAGGTAACCTCCATAATCTACTTGAAACCAACAACCACACGGTAAACAAATCTACCTTGAACTAAGTCGCATGGCCCACTAAGAAGGTACAACCTACACAAGAAAAGGTACAGTAGTTGTATGAATTGTTGTACGTCTACTGTATGGATCTATATCATATAGATTGTACTTTGACCTACTTAATGTTGGTTGACCCTCTTCCTTCCACAGCTACTTTCTTTCCTCCAATTGCTACCTTGGAGAGGAGAAACAAATGACAAACAAAGACCTAGGATACTTTAGACCTCAAATCAGTGAGGCCTCCCAATGTCCCCTTCAACTAGTGTACTACTCACTAGGTTTAGCGAAATACCTATGTTTCTATAAGAGTTACTTCTCATCCACCTCAAATGTTAGGAGAGTTAGGACCCCCATTCTTGCATCCCAGAAGATCATCAAGCAGGGCCCCTCAATCCTAGTTACTCCTAAAAGGCTATCTTGGTTAGTCCCTTTGACCTCCTTTTGTAGTATTTTGTTAGACATTAATAAGAATATCTTATCTTATCTATGTCATGCTCTATAACTGAGCCTTTTTTGCAAAGTTACAAATATCATGTCGGCGAATATATCATCAAGGGTCAAAAAAACAATGTATCAGATTTATCAGGGGAAATGTCAACAAACATTGCCAATATATTGGTGAACTTAAAAAATTCAAAAATAGTCATTTTTTGACTCAACCAATATTTTGCCAATATTTTCTGATTTTTGGCGATATTTTCCTGTGTTACCGGATCCACCACCCCAGTGTCTAGGATCCGCGGATCCGCCTAGGATCCATCATGGAAACGTATCCCCTACAGAAGAAATGTATCCTGGTCCTATGAAACGGATCTTATGAAAAATCAAACATTTCTTGAAATTTTCAAACGGATCCTGAAACTTCCAATGCTTCTATGACCCATTGATCGCCCCAAAAAAATGTTTTTTAATGAAAAACTTAAAAAACCCTACAACTAATGGCTAAAAGTGTAAAACCCATTCCTGCTCAAGGTCTGATCTATACTTATGTGAACATCTGCTCTTGAACTCTGATATATCAATATCAAGTTTTGCTCTCGATGTTTTTATTTGATTTATCTTTATGGTCAAGGTCTGCTGTCAAGGGATGATCTATCTTTACGTGCTATGTTGTTGCTCACTTCACCTACACTATTATGTAGTCTTTCCATAGTCTTCAAGAAAACACTTTATTCCCTGCTAATAGGGGCATGTGGATGTGGCTCACAAAAACACTATTATGGCATACTTCAAGTTCATGCTGAAATGGTTTTTAAAATGATCAATATCAATCATGGTTACAACCTAAGTCACCTGACACAAGGACACGAGACACGAAGGACACGAAAATACAAGTGTCAGACACGGACACGGTGCCCCCAGAATCAAGACACGAAGGACATGTTTTATTTGCATATATATATATATTTTTAAATAATATAAAATTTAAAAATATAGACAATTTTTTTTAGAAACTAGAACATTTACAAATATTCAATAGAAATTATAATCAATACACATTAATGATTACACATGTATCATTCACAAATCACAATGAAACACATAGATGCATTGAAATTTGATAGGCATTGGGCAACAGCTCAAGATGTCGGAACCATATTTCTCATTAAGTCATCAAAATCAAAATGTATTACATAGATGTCAAAATGCCACTGGCAAATAGTAAATACAAAAAGGGGAGATCAAGATGGAAGAATCTCATCTATCAATAGTCCTCCATGCCTGAATCAACAAACTCATCACTATTCTCTTCTTCGTCATCCTCCTCCTCCTCTCTGCCCATCTGACGATTTGCATATATTGGTGTGGAGGATGACCCCTCTAGAGGATCACCATCATCAAAAGTGACTGGCTCTAGCACTGGATCATTAATATCCATGTCGGCTAATTCCAACTCAACATTGTTATCCAAACCCATATCATCAAGAAACGAATCCCACATCTTTGTCTTTCCCTTCACCCACTCCTCCCTCTTCCTATAAATAAGAAGGTTGGAGTGCACCGGATGGAAATGTATAAGGCAAAGGTTGGAGTGCACCTAGGCTTGGAGGAGGAAGAGAAAGGGAGACACCAGATGGGGCATTTGTCCCTTTCTTTTTCCCTTTAGCAACTGCCCTAGCTGATTGAGACATTTTTCTTGTTGCTTGATGGTGAGCTTGCAATCCTCCCAATGAATACACCCTCAAAGGCACTTGGAAACCCTTGCAAATCCTCCAAATGCTCTTTACCTGCAAGAAAACACATTCTCACACCTCTCTCCACACTTGCAAATGACCAAGTGAAAGTGAAAAAAAAAATTAACCCCTGTAGGCCCTCGTTTCCACGCTATTCATGTCCTGGAATTGGGACACGCTCTGCATAGTGTGGGACACGATGCAAACACGTGTCCGACACGATGACACAGGACACGGAGGGGGTTTTGGACAAATCCGGTTTCTTAGGTTACAACTCATCAAATTATCAGTTATGGCACATGGACTCTCTTTTTTGGCAATAACTTATAGTTCTACTCTTGAGTTTCATGAATAGTTTGATTCTTCACTCTATATTTTTATTTATTATATAAATATTTTTATATTTTTTTGTACTTGTCGTTTCCCCGCCGTATCCGGATCCTGGGTTTTAAAAAATCTAGCGAATCCGCATCCGGATCTGGATCCGTATCTTGGTAACTTAGATATTTTTTTACTTTTGTCGATATTTTCAAAATATCGAGATATTTTCAAACTGGAGATTTTTTCCAACAATAATATTGCTAAGCTGAGAGCATCACAATGTCAACAATATATCACCAATGTTTGCAACACTGCCTTTTTGCCATCTAAACTCGTTGCTTTGACTAGTGAGAGCCCTACTAAGGGACCTCTTGAAGCAACAATCAATAACCAGGGCAAAGAAAGTGTTGGATGAGTTTGTAGCTCGTTGCATCTATATAAGTGGGCTAGCACTTAATTTGGTGCACTCCACTTATTGGCAACAAATGATTAAGGCGAACAATGATGCACCCAAAGGGTGAAAGAGACCCGATTAAAATTCTACACCATATTGTTAACATCAAAAAGACAATCCATAGACAAAAAGTTACAATCAATCTCAAATACATGAGCAAAAATAGGGGTGCTCACTATTTCTGATGGATGGAGAGACCAAAGAACTTGCCCTTTAATTAATGTCATTGCAATGTGCCCCCAAGGGGCAATGCTTTTGAAGGTTGTTGATTGCCATGGAGTGGAGAAAGATGCAACATTCATCTCCACAAATCTCATTGATGCAATAGAAAACAAAGAGCCACAAAATGTTGTCAAAGTCATGACAAAAAATGCATAGGTTTGTCAAGTTGCAAGTTTAATTGTGGGGGGTTGATATGATCACACTTTCTGGACTCCATTCATTCACTGAACCTTATGCTTTTCGAGGTTGGCAAGATTGACTAGAACAACAAGATACATGTAAAAACAAAGAAGATCCAAATATTCATCACCATCCATTTAATGTCCCAAGACATATATCAAGGTTTTGCGAAGTTGAAGCTATTGAAGGTACTCCTTTTTTATCAATATTGATTTCCATTTTGATTTCTTAAGTTTGAATTGAACAACCATTATAGGGGATGGCCATCAACTCTCTTTGGGAATCGTGGTGGCCTTCCACATTTGACAGAGGATTAAAAAACCAAGTCTATCATTCTCAATGATGTGTAGAGGGCCAAGGTACAATACCTTCTACAATTAATAGAGTATAGAACAAATCCTTACACAACAAACCCTAACCATGATCAAGAGATTTGACACAAATAGTCCTTGCTTAGGGCAATCCTATAAATACATATAGTATGCTAGAGAGGATATGGTAAGGTATCAAGGCAAACAATTGTGAACCCTTGGAAATATTATCAAATCTTGTGAAGGGCATTGTTACCAAAAGTTAAAATAAAATGGCCACATGATTAGATACGTTAGCCTATGCATTGCACCCCAAATATTATCATTCTACAAATTTATCAGTACATAGAAGAACAACACCAAACAAGGATTCTGAAGTGGTACAAAAATATAAGACAACATTGACGAAAATCTATCGAGATGTGAGAATTGCAATGAAAGTGTGTGAGGAATTTGGAGTAGCCATGGATGATAAGGGAAGTTTTGATCCCCTTACTTAGTGGGGCTTCCATGGTGGGGACAGCATTCATCTCTCGTCTCTAGCAACCAATTTTTTATCACAGGTTTATTAGTTCCTCATATGCTAAGAGGAATTGAGTACATATGGCTGCAGCCATTTAGTGGAGCAAAACATATTGGAAACAACAAAGGCTAAGGATCTTGTGTATGTTCATTCCAACCTCCGGCTTCTATCACATTCTAATCCAAAGTAGATGAAGGATCCTACTCATGTACATTCATTCCAACCTTTGCCATTTATCACATTCCAATCCAAAGTATAAGAAAAGTATTACCAAGGCATGGAATGTGGAGCCTAAGATCTTTGACTTAAACATGCCACTGTATGTCATGACTCACCTCAACCTCCTTGAGGATGTTACACCACCAATCTAACCTCTTGTTGAAACCTCCAACATTCATCTCCCCTAGTGTCTATTCATAACGAATACATAGATGATGCAGACGTAGACACATTTTAGGATATGTAGGTAGCAACTACTCTACATTATCATATTAATAGAGTGACAATTGATGAAACACTAATTTTTGTATTATTCTTTTTGTATGAGACGTCATGATTTCAATCTTCAAATTTATAAATTATCAATTATAGTTATCAAATTATCAATGAGACTTCAACCCACTATAATGCTTATACTATATTCTACAATGCTTATACATATCCTATGAGACTTCAAGCTACAACAGTCAATGGGCTTAGACCCACTACCATAGGCAAGGCTAGCATGAGTTGCCCGATTGGCTACAAAACCTTGGATAGACATGATTTATGTGCAAACCCTTCACTTTCCAGGCATCTCTTGCAAAGCTTTGACAACAAGTTGTGCAAAGAGTAGAGAACGAGGCCAATCACTAGATGGCCCACTAAATTAATTTCCCTAGTAGCCCATTCCCAAAAATGTGCAAAGGTGTTGGAAGCCACACATGTATATTGTTCTTCAAGTTGGATCCCTTCAGCTAGCACCTATGGTAGTTGTCATGATTTATTCTCTTTTCTGTGTCAAGATTTGATGGTAAGAAAGGATTCCATTGCAATCCAAGAGGTAAGGGAGATTTGAGTTTCTGTATCGATTTGATGGGGTAAGAAAGGCATCAACAAGATAGCCTGGAACATTTGTTCCAGTGCAACGGATAAAAGAAGTCTGAAATTAATGACATTTATACCCACAAAGATGCTCTCTACACCAATTGGATTATTAGAGATATTGATGACAAACAGGCTTGGAGAGTCGTCCTGCACAACTATTTGCAGGCAGGAATGGCAAATGGAAAAGAATGCTCTCAACATCTCAGCTTTTAGGACTTGATCCCGTTGACAACACCCATGAAAATTAGGGGGTTCCTTTTGTGGTTCAAAGAATTTGGAAAGCCTTCAAGTTGGTTGAATAGTATTTGAGATGGCAGCGAGATCAATTCAAAGCAACGATTTATTTCAAAGATTAATCTCTCTGGAGATCATCAGTTTTGACAAAAAATAGGATGCCAGTAACACACAGACCTTGTTTCTTAGGGATTCACCTCTTCAAAAGAGGTATTAAGACATTCCAGAAATTTACTCCCAGCAACAGAGAGGCTAGGTTCCCTGGAATGATCTCCAAGCCAATTAATTTTTAAGTAATGCATCCATGACTTTCATCCCAGACTTTCATCCATGATTTCCCATCCCAGACTTTCATTTAATCTTGGCATCCATGCTCTTGCTAAATTTTGGAAGGATGGGAAATGGAATTGCTCCGACCTCCAAGCTCTTCGTAAAAATTAAGCTCGGTGATGCTTACCAATGGTTGAAACACGCCTTGCTGATTGATTTCAAACTCAGCAAAGCCATGTCAGACATGTGAGTTTAAGTAAGCTCAATTTTCAACACAAACAACAATAGAAGATCTTTCCCATAAATGACTTCCTAGATTTTTATCCACGCTTATGCAGCCTTTCAAAGACAATTGCTTGTTGGGGATTTCGTCAGTTTGGTGGTTTTCATTTAATTTTCATATATGTAGTTAAATGGCTCGTTAAGAATTGAACTAAAACATTACAAAAGAAAAACACAAATATAGACGTCAAGTTGACAGTTATACAATAGAAGAACGAGACACTTATACAAAGGAAGAACGATGGACTAACCTGCATGAAGTTGTAGCGTTCTCTGCCGATGGACTCATTCTCTGCAACTGCGAAATAGGCCAAGAGGGGGTAGTGACCCACATACGCTGCATAACTGTCTCGCTGGATGTTCACTGCCCACTCACTTCACAAAAAAATCAAAACTCTTATCACTTACCGGGGTTTGAAGTTTGAACACATAGCACACTAACATAATTACTTAGAGGGAACATAATTACTTGAGGGGTTTGAACACGTAACACAAAACCCTAATAAATTATCAGGGTTTGAACACGTAATACAAAACTCCAATTGAATCAAGGGGTTTGAACATGTAAGACAAAACCCTACTTACTTACTGGGATTTGAACATGTAGTGCAAAATCCTAATTAAATACAGGGGATTGAACACGTAACAGAAAACCGTAATTACGTACCAGGGTTTGAACGTGTAACACGGCAAAATATGAAAACAAAATAAAACACGGGGTTTACATGTTGAAACACTAACTGTACAGGAAGTAAAACCTGTAGAGAATCGGTTGTATTGATGAAGAGAATTCGAATGGCATCACAAACAAAACACTTACAATCTGTTGAGATCGGCATGTCCCGTGCCGACATATTTGGCTTGCAGATGCTCGAGCTGTGAGTTGATGTTAAACCTATCGCTCGCCTGCCGATCAAATTTTTTCAAAGGAAACGAAAGTTTTCAGTTGCCTACCCCGAATCAAATGAGAAAGAAAAACAGCGACATGAACAATCAAAATGTTCAAAATTGATATGATATGGAAGAACTTGAAACGTCTGTGAAGAAGAGAGAATACTGGCCTGCATTGTGATAGGCAGTAAACACTTGAGACTTCAGAAATGTAATCCTTCGTTTTCGAGGAAGCTAAAATCCCGACACTGAATAGATTCGTTTAAATGGAGACCTCTGGCTGTTTGAACATAAATTTATACAAAACTAATTTAAGTGATAATGACCATGCGGTTCACCGGCAAACCAAATCCATCAACTAAAAGGCATTCTTATTTCCGTTATAATGGATGGAGGACCGACAACATATAGGCCATCAAAATTAAAGTAACTTAGGTTGAAGAGTGGCAATTTCACGGTTCCATTCAGGTTTAAGTCTCTCCAATACTAGCATACCTCCAAAAAGGGGGAAATGAAATGCCGAGAAGAACTTGAATATGTTGTAAAATGAGAGAAAGTTGTGTGTACATAGACAAGGGGTAAGTTTGCAACATATGGTAAGTTTATTGAGGAGTGATGTCTCGGTAAACAATTGCTTATGAGTTCGAACGGTGATAGGTATATGAGGTCGAGTCACGTGGAAATGATGTAACTGTGATTTTAGTCACCATATGATGGTAGGTATTTGATTTTCCCTCTGCTTTGGAAGCATATTTGGATGTGTATTTCAAGACAACATATTTGGTGATGTACATTTGCTCACCATGTTTGAAGTATGCTTGTTCAAACAACGGTCAATGCGTGTTGGGCAATATGTTTTTTTCCATAAATGTACATAATGATGATTCATATTGTACCTTCCAAGGATATTTATATATGCATACAAGTGTATTCATATGTATCGAGTTCAATATTTCAAAGTATTTTTCACCAGCTATATTGTATATTACATAGCAAAACAAGCAACTAACCAAAATCCCATTTCTCAAAAAATGCAACTGAACAAAATTCCAATTCGCTATATCCAGTCATGCTAGTCTAAGTGCAAATTTCAATTTCCAGAAGATATTTTGGTTTTAAAAATCAAGGCATTAGAGTCACGAAAAATCCAGGTGACTCGATCAAGTGTAGTTTGCTAATGGTTCATGATTTCTGCAACCATGTAGTGAGCTGTCAATGTATCAAATGCGCTTTGACATATTCTTCGGGGATGGAATTCAGTTAAAGAGATGCTTTTGTTGGAGTCTTCATAAGAAATTGTTGTGATCTTTGGACAACTTCTCTACTCCTGGGGCATGTGCAATGTGCAATGTGCAACCATACCGTAACTGTAATTTTTCAAGCGAAATCAACCACGACTAAACAATATAAAACTTAGGGTTTTCCAGAAGAGAGACATATACAATTTAAACTTTATTTGTGAATAATAATATTACTAGTGACAACATCATAAAACCAGAGAAGTTTCAAAATTATAAATGATGGCAATCCGTAGATCCTAAAATGGACCACCCTTAAGACTGTAAATGAAATTTGCCACAAGTAATAAAACCTATGCTCAACTCCAAACCCAAACAATCACATCCTCTTATTATCTACCAAGAATAGTTGTGTATATTTGTGGAGGGGTGAATCCATGAAGCCCGGTCACACTTTTTGGCAAGGTAGTGCACAAGAATAGTCCTCACACACCTCAGTTGAAATATATATATTTTTAAGTGCTCAATCAAGCTTCCAAGACCTTGATCGAGTGCTTAAACAAGACCTTGATCAAGGATTTTTGTTGGAATCAACAACTCCTTCATTAAGGTCCCAATGAGTGTCAACTAAGCCCTTGATCAAGGACTATTACTTAATCAAGAGTGAGGACTCCAGTCAAGATTAATAGCTCGATTGAGGTCCCTTCTTTTGTTTAAAAAAATTAAATAGGTTGTGAGCCTTTTTTTCATTTTATTTCATTTTGACAATGATTGCATGCATTAAACTTGATCCAACATTGAACGTTAATCTAACCTTTCCAAAAACAACCCCGACACCTCGATTTAGTATCTACTTTGACCACACCCACCACACAATGGCATTTGTGTCGAGGGGTAGGTGGTTTCTAATTTTATATTAAAATAAATTGTAAATATTTTGTTTATAGTTTATCATGCGATAATAGTTATGATGTTGAAATTTTATTTTTTTGTTTAAATTTTATCATTCAACAAAATTTATGGTGTCAATTTTATTTCCAACCATGAATAAACAATCATAAATGTTATTAGATTTTTTTCAATCCTCCATAAATGCATGAAGAATTGGAAACTATCCATTGATACATGGTTGAAAATAAATTTGGCAACATAAATGTTGCCCTTTTTTTTCAATTTGTCAGTTATCAACCAACAATGTAAATGCTCCCAATCTTATTTCCAACTATGTATTGACAAGTAGAAGTGTTGCCAATTTTTTCAATCCTTTGGTAGCACATGGAGGATTGAATATTATTGAGTGATACATGGTTGAAAACTAGCATGATCAAACACTACAACTCATGTGTTATTGAGAAGAGACAAAATCAAATTGAAAAGAAAACCACCCTACAAATGGCCATCTGTTAAATGCCATGCAAATAGTACAATTAATTCCTTTGTCATCATTGTTCACAAATAAATCACAAGGATAATAATACATTGTAGCCATTGAAAAAATACAATAACGTCATAACCCATTTCTGATGCAAATTTGGTAAGAGATCATAAAAGACAAACCCTCTTAGAGAGCCAAGCAAGCCTTGAACCTCCCAAGTAGAATGACAAAAGGTTCATGTCAAAACGCTAAAGTGATGACAAAAAATTCTCTTTATTGGCAATTTTCTTTTCTTTAAGTTTACCATGCAGTCCTTTATGTTGACCATTCCTTCACCCTATTTGTTCCTTTGTTCTTTGCCTTGTTGTTTTGCTTGGTATTTCCTTTGTGTTTCATTCATATCTTTTTCTTATTTCCTTGCAAGTTATCTTTGCAAACCCATTTTTTGCTATGGAAAAATGGCAACTCGTTTTCTCCATGCCACTCGTCTCAAGTAAGTGGGATACCCCAAATCTATTTTAAGTTGTCTCTTCTTCCGTGTCCACAGGAGGGCTTGCAAAATTTGCATGTCGAAGTCATCCCCAAAAGGTAACATGGTGACCAAAATATCTCCTTGTTAGAAACTTTTCCTATTTTTTCACCATACTCCCTTGTGTTGTCACTTCCCACACCTTGTTGGTTACCTTTGATCTTTGCTTTGTTATTTCCCTTGGCATTCACTTTGTGTTTTGTTTAGACCTTTTTCTTCTTGGCTTGCAGCTTATCTCAACAAATTGAACTTTTTGGCATGTGGATGGATGATGGTTCATTTTCTCATGCCACTCATCTCAAGGAAGCCAAAAAACCCTTTTTTTTTGTCTCCTCACTTGTTCCTTGTGCATGGGCATTCTTGCAAGTTTGGGGTTTCAAGTCATCTCAAAAAATTAAAGTGGTGACGAAGATCTCTCTTTATTTGATAATTTTCCCGTCTTTTTACCAAGAACTCCTTGTGTTTTCATTATCTCTCCCTCATTAGGTGGTTTTGTCTTTGTCTTGACATTTTGCTTGATCTTCCCCTTGTGTTTCATTTAGCCCTTTGTCTTCTTGGCTTGCGACATATCTTGGAAACCCAAACATTTTTTTATATGGAAGGATGGTGGCTCATTTTCTGCATGCCACTCATCTCAAGTAAGCGGGAAACCGGAATTCATTTGTTCTCCTAACTTATTCCTTGTGTACAAGAATGCTTCCAAATTTGGGCTTCTAATTCATGTAAAAAATTAAACTGGTCCTTATTTGGAAATTTTCATGTTTTTTTAATCAAATGCTTCCTTGTGTTGGCCTCCCTTGTTTCCCATTGGTCACTTTGGTATTTGCCTTGTCATTATGCTCGGTCTTTCCTTTTTGTTTCATTTAGTCCTATGTCTTCTTTCCATGCAAGTTATCTTTGCAAGCCCAACTTTATGGGGAAGGATGGGGGCTCATTTTCTCTATGCCATTTGTCTTAAAAAAGTGGGAGACCCGAATTCATTTAGTCTCTTCTTCTTGTGCATGTGTGGGATTGCAAATTTGGGTGTTGAATTCATCTTAAAAAATAAAGTGGTGACCACAATTTCTACTTAGTGTTTGTACCAAATCCTCGCTTGTGTTGTTTCTTCCTACATCTTGCTGGTCACCTTGAACTTTGCTTTTCTATTTTCTCGGTCTTCCCGTTGTGTTTCATTTAGCCTTTGTATTCTTGGATTGCAACTAGTGGCTCATGTTTTCCATGCCACTTGTCTCAAGGAGGTGGGGAACCTAATTCGTTAGGTCTCTAACTTCTTCCTTATGCAGAAGTGTGCATGAATTTTGGCTTCCAAGTCATCTTCTCTCCAGGGATCTACATGGAGGACGCTGCCAAACTTGCTCAGTTGCGACGGTCATTGTCAATTTGAATGGACGGTTTCCAAACTTGCTCAGGGAATTGCAGAATCAGGCATCAAAGTCCAGGATTTGGGTTTGTTCAATACTTTCACACATTGTATCTCAAACTGTACTGCGAAGCTAGGACTTTCATTGTAACTCGTAACGAAAACCTGCTAATAAGTGCATGCGCAATCCTTTTGTCTCGGAGCATTCATTGGTTTTGCAATCCCTGTCATCACGGTATCACGTTTTCTAAACTATATATTACAAGATTTCAAGCAGTTCAATTTATTTTCACAACAAAACCCTTACTTATCCTACCCAAAATGTTCCGGGACGTTGTAAATCCGCTACCATTTTCCCCAACCCATTTATAAACGAAACATCCTGGAAAGACTCTAGCTGGAGACATCAGTCATGACAACAAAAAGAAACCATTTTCAATTGAGCTAGCTGAATAACTGGATCTCCACTTCTTCCAGTCTCCAACCCAAGGTTTAAACTCATGACAACCAGTTTCACAAATTTACAAACTAATGTGAGATTGCAAAAGTGTAGAACATTTTGTATTTATAGTCCTGGGAACCTTTCACTCAACAGAGGCATTGCAGTAAATTGATTTCAATTACAGATAAATAGAATTTGTTTCGAAAAGCCATAACTGTAATTTTCTGTTTTTTTCTTCCCAAAATTTATTCAAATTACATAAGCGGCGTACTTACTCGACTAACTTAACAAACCACCTGCGCGTCTCGTCGAAGAGGTCACCGGTCGTCTGCACATAATTTTGTGCTCTCAATGATGGCGACAATTTCATAAAATTGTGGATGCTTCATTGCTTCTCCATGATATATCATGTAACTGTGTGTAATATCTTTTATACCTGCAGCTTCAAAGTATAATGATCAAAAAACGTGTAAAAGATGAAAATATGAATGCAATAATAAAAGAAAATATCTTAATCTACCATTTCACAAGTTAAAACATATTTGAATATAGTTGTTTTCTTTTTCGATTATGGATATTGATATTTAATAATTTGAGCTCTTTTATACATCCTGGTGTTTTCATTTTCCATTAATTTGATGGACTAATTTCAACCCCTCACGCGATCTGATACAGTAACACTGCTTCCATGACTTGATTAGTTAATCTTTTCTTCACACCTTTGCATTTTACTCTTCCACAAAGTGACTTCAATTGTAATCACTGCGATCTTTTTTACATCTACATCCCATAATATATAGGTTACCTTTTAGCCTCTGTGGTAAAATTCTTTGATAAGATATTACCATTTTAAGAAACTAATATACAATTTGCATAGAAGATCTCATGGCAACACGCTGTCTCCCTTTTCTCGGAAGTAATGTTCTTCTTTATAGGCATGATCATAGCGATCCAATTTTGGGGAGCTGGAAATAACTTCATCAAACAATCAAGCAATGAATGGAGATCATGGCAGCGATCGCAAGCAGTGAATGGAGATCATGGCAGCGATCGCACAGAGATCTTGGTCCTCTATCAATAGTTTATACGCGAAGGATTTAAAGCGAGAAAGAGGCGGGCGGTTACATGTGGATGTAAATTCGTCTGCGCATTCAATTAACGTGTGGATGTAAATTCGACAAGGGGCGGTTCCTGATTGGCCATCGACAGACGACGATGGCCTGAGGGGAGCCGGCCCCTTAATATACGCCTTCGGCGTAAATATCATTGTGTTTGTAGCCAAATAAGTTTTTTGTAATATCTCATCTAACTCTGCTTAAGCCAAAGAAGTTTGTATTGTGAAATGAAACCCTTTTTAAAGCTTGAATTATGAAATGAAACCTTTTCTAAGTTGAATAATTATTTATTATGTGGTGCAGCGCCTTCTTAATGGAAGATGTCTATATTAAGAATATGTGTTTCCTTCTGGGAGGTCACATGTGCAAATCCTAAGGGGTAGTGTATGTACACCTCTATAGATTTAAGCAATCAAATCATTGTGAGGATGGGGTCCCTTGTCCAACAAACAGGGGCTCCCATACATTCAATTTGGTGTTTGGCTAGTTTGTGGCTTTAAAATTAGATTATTATTATAATTACATGGTGGAGCCCTTTTTTGAGCCAAAAAAAGGTTGGTAAATTGATAAAAGTTTAACATATTATGGAGTATGTAACAAAAGGAGAAGTTGGAGTTAACGAGTACTTATATACACATCTTGATAACCAAAAAAGAAGAAGAACTAGTGGACTTTACATGGGATCCTTAGGACTTTGAGGGTGGAACCATAATCTTCTCGTCTCGAGAGGAAGTTATTGGGACCTGGAAGGAAAAGGATCGAGTTGGAGCTAAAAAATATGAGGATTAAAATGCAACATGGGGGGGAGTTCTCCAGATTTCCCTAACATGTCTTCCCTAGCAATGAGCCATGGTGGAGCTCAAAAGGGACTAAGAGAAAACTTTGATGGAAACCTACACTCCACTAGACTTGTCCAACTTAACCCTCAATCATCTCATAGTCTAAAGAAAATATATGTTGATATGACAAAGATCCCTTTCAAATCAAAATGGACCAACATGTGGTCAAATCTCCATATCACTAACCTGGACGGTTAGGTGGGAATCCTGGAGAGTTTTTCCTGCTCAACCTTGCTACAAGCCATCACTCTAAATGACCTAGCTATGATAGGGATTCGTAAGATTGATGGAGGAATTATGCAAGAAAATATGAGAAAAGAAAGGTAGATGCATTAAAGATTGGCAATGCAATTTGACAGGGAGAACCCCGCAACTCTCCCCTACTTTAATCATTAACTTTACTGTATGGCAAAAAGAGTTGGACCAATCTAGGAAATCTTCTTGATGGATCTATTTACAATATTACAGAAGGTGTGGAAGGTGTGGAAGGTGTTGGAGAGTTTGTGAGTGCCAAAGCGGAGGTCATTCATTAGGTAGGCAAGAATCCTCCTCCATTAAGTGATGAACAAAAGGTGTCTAAGTATCTCCTAGAACCAATCATATGCCTTGGTAAGTCAGCCCCTCTCACATCTCCTTTGACACTTAAGTTCTCTAGGGCAAGAGAGGATCCTTCTATTTTCAATTAGTATGTTGAGGTCTTCTAGAACACTTACCTTTCTATAAAGTTAGGGCAGCCATAAGTTGATAAGGAAACCACTAGGGGCATCAAGGTTGAAAAGAGGGATATCAACTCTCAAGGTGATAAACTCTAAGAAAGTGGGAGAAAAAAGAGGGCAAGGATAGCAAAGCTATGGTAGGAGAGGGAAATAGATACAAAAGTTATAACTTGTATAAAAAACAAACAAACAAACAAACTTACCCTTTTGTATGCGAAAATAGCCTTGATCGCAAAGAAAATGGGAGAATAAACCTTAAAACAATGGGTGTACAAGCACTGGAAGACAAATCTTAATTTGGATTATTTACAGAATGAAATGAAGGAAAAAAATTAAAATGGAAAGACACAAACAAATAGGTTGCAAAGAGCACATTAGTACAGTAAAACGCAAATTATATTAATGAATGAAATGGAAAAAGACTATAAACTACAAAGCAATACAAACTAGCTATAATGGTGGTAGTTTATCTTAAAGAGAGAGGTGTTGGTTACATTCATTTGCAAGAAGACCATTACAAGAGGCCAAAAATGGTCTTTTAACATAAAGCATTAAACCCTAAGAGACAAAAATCTTGTGGATCCAAAGCCCTACACTGGGAGATGAAGTGGCAAAAGGGAATGTCGGCCCTAGTTGATACATCAACTTCCTGGGGTCGCAATTTCCAAATACAAACTCTGTTTGCGGCTCATGATAGCATGTTGGAAATATATTAAAGAAAAGAACAATTTTAGTCAAGACTTAGGATATCCTTTAGCAACCTTTAGTCTTCGTAGGTCCAAAAAACATTATTTAGGACCTAAAAAATGCCCCAACAATTCAAGACCTAAAAATTTGTAGAAATACTGCCAAGATGGAGAACCGTTTTGATTCAATGGAATGGGTGGGTGGTCACTAGTATCCACTTGGGTCAATCACCCCCCCTTATGAAACAATGGTCCCCATTGTGTCAAGTTCTTCCATCAGATGGGGAAACTCCTATTGAATCTTATTTTGGTGAGACACTTGCCTTGGTGAAGAAGTTGTCATACTTTGACCACCATATAGAGTTGTATGTTTTGTTGTCTAGTGCACCTTATTCGGATGTCCATGATCTAGTCCCGTGTAAATTTCTTAATGTATTCATGAGTCAGTTTTGTAGGGGCTCTGCTACCTTCAAGGTGTTCAATAGAGGTGGAAAATATGGTCGAAGCAGCTCCACATTAAATAGTGGGTGCAAGCTAAGGAAAGGGGGAATACTCAATTCAAAAGCATTCTTACCCATAGCCTTTGCAATGATGTAAGGCCCATATCAAAGTGGTTTAAGCTTCTTATGGTGCCCCATAAGGTGCTCTTGCTACAAATGCAACCATACCTTATCACCAGCTTGAAACTTGTGTGGAACCCGATGCTAGTCATGTCATTGCTTGACCTTGGCAATGGATTTTGTAAGATATCATGAACTTGTTGTTGGATGTGTTAGATACATTCAGCAAATTTGGTTGCTCTATCTTCCTTGGTCTAAGCATGGGAATACTCTTCTAGTGTATATGCAATAGGAACAACTTCATCAATGGGGGGCGACGGTTGGAACCATTAAAAACAAACCTAAAAACGGTTGTGGCCACTAGTGTTGTGGAGGGCTCTATTGTAGCTAGGTTGAACATATGGAAAGCTCCCATCTCACATATGTTGATGCCTAGAGTTGTAACTTCCTAGAATATGCATAATCATCTTATTGACCACCTATGTTTGTCCATCTATTTGGCAATGGGAAGCAGTAAATTTGGTTAGCTTGGTGTCCATCGTAGACCATGGGCTAGACCATAAGGTACTAAGGAACCTATTATCCCTATCTGAAATAATGATCCTTTGTAGCCCACAATGAATCCAACACGCTCAAAGAAGAGCTTAGTAATGGCTTCTACTATGATACTCTTCTTGCAAGGTGCCATAATGGCCATCTTAGAGAACCAATCGCCAGCCACTGACACACAATCATTATCATTCTTGGTAGAGGGCAGACCTTACATATAATCCATAGAGACTAATTCCCAAGGTTTGTTTGGGGTGGGTAGATGAGTGAACAACCCATGCTTCTTAATGGTCGATTTGGAAATAACACAGGCAATGCATGATCTAACATACTTATAGACGTCCTGTTGGAGCTTTGGCCAATAGAAATACTTCTACAATACTGTTATTCTCTTCTCCATGCCAAAGTGCCCTGCAACCTGACTGTAATGTGCCTCCCAAATTAACTTCTCATGCTTGCTTGAAGGAACACAAAGATGGTCTAGATGGCACAGAAGTGCACCTTGGAGGTGAAAGTTTGGAACTTGTTCATTTATGCCTAGTGTCTAATACGTAGCAATGAAGTCAAGCTCGTTGGCATACAATTAAGGCCATCTAGAGGTCTCGTGACCATAGGAATTAAGAACTACATTTAGCACCATAACTGGAGGCTAGTTGAGGCATGTATAATGTGAATATCTCTATATGGACCGCATGGTTGGTTTGTCATGCTAACTTGAAAACTATGTACATATTATGTTGAAATATAATAAAATGGTCCAAGTTAGCTGTGTGGAGAGCACTAGAGAGGGGCTATGACTCCAGTAGAGGAGAAGAGGAAAGGGGGGGAATGGTAGATTAAATTATTTATTGCCAAGTGTCAACCTTAAAACACATCCATTTGCTACCATGTGCCTTAATGAGCCAATTTCTCCCTTTTGGCTACTAAAATCTAATCTTGAATGCATGTGGGAGGTTGGTGGGGAATGTCTTCTCGCGCAATTATGGAAGCATGGGATGGACATACTTCTATGACTATTGTAAGAGTCCTCTCTTCTATGGTTAGAAGTTATGTAAGTTGTCTTTTAAACCATCCTCTCACCTTCTTTGAGAGCCTACCATCCATTTTATCAATAATCTTTGAAAGTAGATTTTACAACAGAGGAAACTACGCATAGTTCTAGCTCTTGTTGTTATTGTTACTGCCATACCATATAACCAAATTGTTAGACAACCATAATTTGAATTGTGAACAAGGGAATGGTAGATATTAGATCGAAGAGATGAATGTAGGTGAGCAAAAAGGTTGGGCAAAATGAGAACCTTTAGCCACTAAGTTTTATTGCTCATGAGATGCTTGAGAAGCCACAATTGATTTCTACCTGGAATGCTTGAAAAGCATATTGTAGTAGCTTGGACTCCTTCTATGCACACACTGGTAAGCACTCAACAAGATGGATCCCCCGAGGGAACTATATAGCAATGAAGGGGATGTCAGAGCCAATAAGGGTGTTGTGTGGGGTAGGTATTGTTGGTGTCAAGCTGGTATGGCTACGATGGTTGAGTGAGGTTCCTGTATAAGCTTTGAGTGAGCATTTTTCTAAGCAATGAGAGAAAAAAGGGCTTTGGGATGGGAGAGAAAAGCTTGTGAGTGCTCTTTGCCCTAGTGGCCTCATAACCTAGCTCAGGGGTGGCCTCTCAAAAGAAAGATTATATGCTAGACAGAGTACCTACGGTTGGGAGGGACATTGCTCCCACGCAGTTAGTTGCTTAGACCAATCTCCATTAAAGATAAGTATTTCTTGTATATTGTGTTTATGCAAAAAAAATTATTTCTCTGTCTGTTAATGAATATGTCTATTATGCTTATGAATGAATATACTTGATTATGTTGGTGTGTATGTATGGAAAGAGTTTATTTCCATAGCATTTTCCCTCTATGCATTTGCACTCACATTCTTGTTTATGAATCCATAATATGACCATGGAGGAAATCATGAACCCATAGATTTGTAAACACCTCTTCCTTTGTTTGGATTGATGGATGGAGGAAGGACGGAGTGGATTCAGGACCCTTGGGTGCAAATCGGGGCCATATGGGCTAAAATCCACAATTATTGGTAGATCTAGAATTACCCAATGAGGTAGGAATTCATTCGTTGGTTTCATAAGGAAAAAGGAATCATAGTCGTCCGATGGGATTTTGAATGAGATCACGGTCGTTCGATGGGGAGAACCCCATCGATGATCAATCATTGAGAGAGTTATCCAAGGGGTTTGGAGAGAGGCCCGACAAAGTACATTATTGATGGGAAGAGTGTTGGCATGGGATAAGTACACAGGAAGCGGAAGTCGATAGGTGCGAAAGGGTCAATCTGTGAAAGAAGGACCATTCGCGGAGTTCGCAGAAGCGCAAGAATAGTTAAATTAGTTATAATTGGTCATGTGGACCGTTTTGTAATCGAATAGAAGCATATAAATAGAGTAGGATTGTAAGCCTAAGGGCATCCAGTTTTTGATGATTGATCCTATCTTTTGGTCTGTTTTGTATCCACGACATGGTTTATTGACTGTTTCTGCGAGGTTCATTTCGCAGGGTTTAATGAATGAATGAAGATGTTCGATTATGGTGCAATCTCTGTCTCTATTTTTATGCGATGATGAATGTGAATGTTTTAGAGTACCTTTGATGCGAATATGTTATGGGTTTAAGGAGTATTGTTGATATGAATAAGTAAATTGAATATGTTGTTCTGAATGTTTGTTATCTGTTGAAATCTGTGAATGACTTAGTATTGGTTCATATGTGAAGTAGTCTAGACTGTAAAGCAGGTCCAGGACGAAGCCATAAAGATGGGACATATATCGACGACCCTTAGGGGCTGGGCGTTAGACCGGTACATGAAGTTTCTAAAGGTTCCGACAGGAACACTAGCCAAGACGTTGGCGTAGGTTTGAACGACGATGATTGATGAATTTAAAAAGCTAAAGTCTGAGTCGTAGTATGTTACTGAGCTCAAGGAGATTAAGCAATTCCCGAATGAGCCGGTGTGGGAATTCGATCAGCTGTATAAGACGTTGATAGCAAAAGTGAGTTTTCTGATAAATGAGCTGCAACACAAAGAGTGGTTCATCGCAGGACTGGTACCGCATATCCGCGGACCACTGATGTAGCAAAAAGTAGCGACACAGGCGGAAGCATTAGAGATTGCAATGAAGCTGGAGGCTTCACCAATCAACGAAGAAGGGATAGGAATGGATAGAGTCCAGGCGCAATTGGCCAATCTAACACTTCAATTGGAGGAAATCAAGAAGGTAAAGGAAACCCGCAGAGACATATGGTGCACCAGGTGCAAAGTTGAGGGACACCATAAGAACAATTGCCTAGAGTTCTGTGAGTATTTGTAGTCGGGGGCACCAAACCCCCTTCGTCAAGGAGGCATGCCGTGGTGTCCTATTTGTCATTGATGTAATTGGTCAAGTAAGAGTCATTGAAAGAGTCAATGTAAACCCTAGAAGTTATGTCGGCCTAGAAGAATCCATAAAGATTATTTTATTATGCAATTGACAAGTTGGCCCTGTTGGGAAAAATTCACCCCAACTGAAGAATATAAATAGAGTTGTCAAGTTGCTCATTTGATCCATCCACTCAGTCACTCAAGCTCGCATAAGAGAGAGAGAGAAGTTCGCTGGTGAAGGAGAAGTAGTCGTTTCATCTTGGGGTTTTATCTTGTTTTGGTGAATTCTATATTGAGGAAGTTTTGTCGGGGTTTTCTCCCTTGTGGTTTCCCCGAGAGAAATTTTGTGTTCTTTGTCTTGCTATGATTTTCTTTCTTTAAGTGATCCTATTGTTTAATGTTATTATGCTAAACAAGTAAAAAATTAACATGGTTTCAGAGTAGACTTGAAAGAAAACATTGTGTAGATGCTGCAACTGCAGAAGCTAGGGTTTTTGTTTTCGGGAGATCTCTCCACAAATCAGCTGAAAAAGAGGGTAGAGTCAACTCGCCTCACTAGGGCGCATCTTTGTTAAGATCCTAGTGGGCGACCTTCACTAACATCTCGAGGTTTTGGTGTAACGGCTCATATCATTTGGTATCAGAACCTCCACCCAGGTTCAAGTCACAGAGCGGGTGGCAACGTCGGCATTGCAGTGTTCGCCCGGGGCTCATACGGCTCAAAGGGGACACCACCGTATGAGCGCACATACAGCCCAAAGCCTGGACTGCAGAGCGTGGTGGGATGTTAAGATCCTAGTGGCGACCTTCACTAACATCTCGAGGTTTTGGTGTAACGGCTCGTATCAATCTTTTTGTCGAATCATAATTCAATTCCGAGAATTTTCATTTATGGGCCCACCTCTATAGCTCAGAGAACTAGGGCATCAAGCTTTTGGAGGATCTGCTCACAGATTTGGGGAAATGAGTACTTTTCCTAACTAGCCTTGGGGAGGCACATCTTTTCCTCCAATTAGTTTCTCAAGATCCCAAAGTTGAGAAATTAGGGTTTCTCTGTCAAACCCTAGGTCAAGCCAAAAATAGTTTTTGAAGAGGCAACATTATTGGTAAGTGCTATCTCTCTTATAATTCCATTTGAGGTTCTCATATTATCAAAATGACAAACAATACTAAGAATGATGAGAATCTTGAAGGACCTAAGAATTTCAGAGCATGAAAATATAGAGTCATGCTCATTCTTGAAGAACATGACCTAGAAGGCTTCATAAAGGAGGAAATTGCAGAACCAGAAGGAGATGAGGCCAAATCAAAACACAAGAAGAATATGATCAAGGCCAAGTGGATCATAGCGGACTCTATTGAAGATCACTTGATTCCTCAAATGTCTTCAAAGAAGACTCCAAAGGAAATGTTTGATGCATTGTCCAATCTATTTGAAGGAAATAACATCAACATAAAGATGACCTTGAGAAATCAACTCAAGAGTGTGAAGATTCAGAAGTCAGAGACCATGCAGTCATACTCCACTAGGGTATCCTAGATTAAAGAACAATTATAAGCTATTGGAGATATGATAGAAGAAGCAGAAGTTGTGATGACCATCTTGAATGGTCTCCCAAGGGATTGGGAACCTTTCGTTCGTGGCATATGCTCTAGAGAGAAATTTATCAAGTTCAGACAATTGTGGGAAGAGTGTGTACAAGAAGAAGAAAGAATAGCGGTTAGAGAAGACAAGTTAAATTCCAATGAAGACCAAGCCTTGGAATCCCACAACAAAGGAAAGAACAAAAGGAAGGACCATGAACATTCTCCTAGAAGAACTCAAAGATTTCAAAAGAACGAAAGGACTAAAAAATACTTCTCATCCTTTGAATGTTTTTCTTGTCATAAGATGGGACACATTGTAATAAATTGTCCCCTTAAAGTTGAACAACTCAAGAAGAGAAACAAAACATTTCATGCCCATGCAGTCGAAGACGATGAACATGATGATGAAAATAAGACCAAAGAAGATTCCTCCAATGATGAGGAATATGTACTTTAATCCAAACTAGAATATGAAAAATACCTCTTATCCGTTTCAACATTGGATAAGAAGGGATGCAATTATGATTAGTGATGAAGAAGAAGGGACACTCAGATTCAACACCAGTATATAGTTCCATGTGATCTATGGTATAGAAGACTTGTTGATCGTAAGCAAGAAAGGCACAAGTCCTTAGAAATATATGATGGAGTAGAGCACACTATCAAAGACTCCAGTGATTCTTGCAAGAAGACAAGGATCAAGAAGAATCCCACCAAACAAACAAAGATAAGTATCTGAATTGTTATTTCCTATATATCTAAATTGCTCAGTTGTAACATATTTAGGAAGTGTATTATGCATGTTATAGTTTTTGAATTGATGAACAATATACTACTATTATGCATGTGATGGGTAAGTGGCCTATGGTGCTATACAAAATTCCATTGCTACTTATCTGGATGAAACCTCCTTGCTAACATATTGAGAGTAGTGCATGATCTTAATCATGTTCCGGTAGAGATGGAAGGCATCTAGAAAGTTACCGTATGAATACGGGATATGGATGAATGTTGTGATTGAAGCATTGGCTAAAATAGTTGCATGACTGTGTGACCTATATGCATAAGAATTTGTTTTATTATGAGTCTTGTTCTGAAGAATAAGTGACGACGGTTCAACTATGACATTCAAGAAGATTTACGAAATCAAACATACTACATAAGTACAAAGCGAGGGTTCTCTCAAAAAGAGGGATTTGACTATGATGAGAAATTTCTCTAGTGGCCAGACACACTTCCTCAGTGGTGGATATTACGCTAGATAGATGGTGCAACCTCCAGGATTCAAGACTCTCTACAGAGAACCACATGTGCGCAGATTGAAGAAGGCTTTGTGCAGGCTCAGAAGACACCCGTGATGAGCTTCAAGATGACTTAGAGAGATGACATAGATGGACACATAGAAGATCATCAAAAGAGAAGGCTACCAGTCACTCCAGCGAAAATGTCCCGATGCAGAGAGTACAAGATGCAGAGGGAGGATAGTGACCAACTACAAAGGGAGCAGGAAAGCTCCGCGTCAGAGGGAGTGAATACATCATAGATGGAGAGACATTATCACTTAGCCTCTATCTGTGACAAATATTTCTTTCCCCAATACCTCAGGGATATGCTCAGAGTGATATCGTATGTCTCCCCTCACGAAGATAAAGTACGTGTGGTACAATTTAAAACAAGAAACAAGGACATGGTACGAAAGGATTGATGAGTTTCTGACAAGATTGGGCTTTACCAAAGAGTAAAGTAGATTCCAACCTTTATTATAAGGTTGTAGATGATGAACCCATGATATTACTATTATATGTGGATTATCTATTCCTGATAGGAGAAGACAAGCCCATCAGTGAATGTAAGAAGAAGCTTGATGCATAATTTGAGATGAAAGACCTTTGTATGATGCATTAATTTTTAGGTCTTGAGGTGTGGTAATATCCAGACGAGATTTTCCTAAGTTAAGGAAAGTATACTGTTGATATCCTAAAGAGATTTGGGATGATGGATTGTAAGGCTATGACTACGTCGACGACGATGATGCTTCATCAAAGGCAGTGGATGTTACATTGTATAGACAGGTCATTGGCTCATTGATGTATTTAACAAATACAAGACTAGATATATGTTTTGCTGTGAACACCTTGAGTCAGTATATGGGGAAGCTTAGAGATGTTCACTTGGTTGCAGCAAAACATGTGATGAGGCACGTAAAGGGTACATTGGATTATGGACTCAGATATGTATCAGATAGTGAGTTCAGATTGTACAGGTTATACAGACTCATATTGGGCAGGAAGTGCTAAAGACAGAAATAACACTTCAAGATGTTGTTTCAGTTTGGGATCAGGTATGATATTAGGGCTCAGTAGAAAGCAAAGCAGTGTTTCTCTCAGTACGGTGAAAGATGAATACATTGCAACATGTTCATCTTGTAGCGAAGCAGTTTGGCTTCGCAAGATGTTGGCATGGTTGTTTGATGCAGAGATAGATGTGACTGATATCCTATGAAATAATCAGAGTTGTATCAAGATGTTAGAAAACCCGGTGTTCCATGATAAATCAAAGCATATCAAAATTAAGTATCACTACATCCGGGATATGGTACAGAAGGGAGCTGTAAAACTCAAGTATCTTCCTATAGAGGAACAAGTTGCTGATGTGTTGACTATGCCTCTGTCTCATGAAAAGTTTCAATACTTTCGAGACAAGTTTGGTGTGGTCTGAAAGGACCTCCATCGAAAGAGGGAGTGATGATGATGTGGTCCGAAAGGACCTCCCTCGAAAGAGGGAGTGATGATGATGTGGTCCGAAAGGACCTTCCTCGAAAGAGGAAGATGTGGTTTCCTGGAGCCTTGGTGTGGCAACTCAGTCTAGGATTGGTATGTGAGTCTGCCAAGGCCTGGTTGATACCGAAAGGGATTGGTATGTCAACCTGACAAGGCCTGTTTGATCCTAGGGGGATTGGTATGTCTGACTAGGCTTGATTGGTCCGAAAGGATTAGCAAGTTAGAAAAGGTCTGTTTGGTCCCTAGGTTGATTGGTATGCCTGATTAGGATTGGTTGGTTCGAAAGGATTAGTAAGTCAGAATCATCTACCAGAGTTCCCACCATAGTGCAAATTCCAGATGTATGATGATGATGATGTTGTTCCAACATTTACATGCTACTGATGATGATGGTGTTCCAACACTTACATGCTGCTGCTGATGATGTTGTTCCAACACTTACATGTTGCTGATGATGATGTTGTTCCAACATTTACATGCTGATGATGACAATGTTGTTCTAGTATTTATATACTGATGTTGATGATGTTGTTGATTCCAGTATTTGTATGCTAATGTACTGATGATTGATGATGTTGTTGTTCCAGTATTCACATACTGATGATGATGATGATGTTGTTCCAGTATTCACATACTGACGATGATGTTGATGATGTTCGAACAGTTCCTTGCTAACGATGATGATGATGATGTTGATAATGTTCTAGTAGCTCCTTGTTGATGATGATGTTTATGATGTTTTAACAATTCCTTGTTGTTGATGATGACGATGATGTTGATGATGATCCAACAGTTCCATGCTGATGACAACCATGATGATGATGTTGATAATGATGATCTAGCAGTTCTATTTTGATGATGATGATGATGCCCTAGACATATGATGATGTTCCGAAACTTCCCATGACATACAAAGTTCCACTGGTTAGTTGTAAAGTTGTTGATGTCTGTAGAATACCTTCCTAGTTAAGAGGGAGTGTTAAAGAAATGTAACTGCGGAAGATATTCTAATTGTATTTGTTTATTATATTATTATTATTCCTCCGCTGGGAGATGTCATTGATGTAATTGGTCAAGTAAGAGTCATTGAAAGAGTCAATGTATACCCTAGAAGTTATGTCGGCCTAGAAGAATTTAGAAAAGATTATTTTATTATGTAATTGACAAGTCAGCCCAGTCAGTTAGGAGAAGTCGACCCTGTTGGGAAAAAGTCACCCCAACTGAAGAATATAAATAGAGTGGTCAAGTTGCTCATTTGATCCATCCACTCACTCACTCAAGCTCACATGAGAGAGTGAGAGAGAGAGAGAGAGAGAGAGAGAGAGAGAGAGAGAGAGAGAAGTTCACTGGTGAAGGAGAAGTAGCTGTTTTGTCTTGGGGCTTTACCTTGTTTTGGTGAATTCTATATTGAGGAAGTTTTATTGGGGTTTTCTCCCTTTTTGTTTCCCCAAAAGAAATTTTGTGTTCTTTGTGTTGTTGTGCTTGTCTTTCTTTCAGTGATCCTATTGTTTAATTTTATTATGCTAAACAAGTAAAAAATTAACAGATGTAACGTGCCTAATCCCAATTGCCTAATCCTCGATATAAGAGAAAGTCTTTTGCCTCATTATTTCTTGCAATCTCTACACCCATGCATAATTGAGCTCTTTATTTTCTTCAGAATCATTGAGGACATCTGACATGCCACCCCTTACATGCATGGAAGATTAAGAAATGCTTTATAATATTAATGTTTAGAAATAGTAACTTTAAAAACTTAAGTTTTCAAATTAAAACTAATTAAGTAATTAACATAAACAATTTTATATATTACTGTATACTATTTTAGTTGGTTATTATTTAATTTAACTTGAAAGAATTACAAGGTAATTAAACTTAGAGATACTTCTCCACATTTGCAAGATAATTACAAACCTATTTTATAATAATAATATACTGAAAAGTAATAAAGATTGAAATTATGAAATTAAACCAACTAAATGCCTAACTAAATATAAACAATTTTAGTTCCAAATCTGCAATGTTTTAGTTGGTTACTAATTGTAAAGTGATTGTTGTGTCATGGGTACTTGATATGTGAGATTGCAAGAGAAGTATGGTTGGTCACTTATTTACCAACTCGTGTGGTTTCTTCCTAGTTAAATTTTTCTGAACACTAAGGGGGTCGGTTGAAAGAAATTTTATTTTATATATTTACTAGTAATTGCGCCAAAAGGTGTAATAGAACACCGAAGGGATCTATGGTTGTTCATGATATTAAATAGTAAAAATAGTCTTCAAGAAACAAAACAAGGGAGTGAAAAAAGTCTTCAAGAAACATAACAAGGGATTAAAGAGGTGCAGAGCATAAAAACACTATTCATAAAGTCGTGGGAGGAAATGGAGTCCAACTGGGAGCAATTTGACAAAAAACAATGTTCACCTGTAGCAAATCAAAACAGAGAAAACACTAAACTGATTTAGTATTTAAAGATTTATAGTAGTTTTTAGAAGTAATCTTAATTTTTAAAGTTTCTGAAACAAAATTATTAAGTAGCTGTCAGCAAGAATAGGTTGATCTCATTCAAAACTCCATATTTTAGATAGAGCCCTTTCGTACTAGAATCTTACTAGAAAGGTTCACATGTGAAAAGAGTCCAACATAAATGTAAATTAGCTCCGATATAATTTTTAAAGCTGTCAGCAAGAATAGGTTGATCTCATTCAAAACTCCATATTTTAGATAGAGCCCTTTCGTACCTAGAATCTTACTAGAAAGGTTTACATGTGAAAAGAGTCCAACATAAATGTAAATTAGCTCCGATATAATTTTTAAAAAAATCTTGATTTTATTCTTTTAAGTCTTAAATGTAAGCCATATTGCACAGATATCCTAAAAACATTAAATTAACGTGCACATATATCTTGAAGCTTAACACACAATGGTTCTTAACTATGAAATTATGTTTTGAGATAGAATAGAAATAAAAAAATACAATTATCTAAGAAATTTGTAATTATTATACTCCAAGGAGTTAAGAACTCACAAAAGAAACTAGAAGCTTCATCAGTCATCACAAAAAAGTATCCTGAGTCTTAACTATAATGTTCTTTTGAATTTAATTGGTGTTAATGCCAAACATTTTGAACATAGGTTCATTAACATCGTTAAAAACTCACTCAAGCTTTGGATCCTCAAGAATATACCTGTAAACATCAAACCAACCCATTTTTAGTACCAAGAAAACATATGAAATTCCTTGTCCAAATGATCTAACACTTAATACAAGTGAACACACATACCCATTAACACATATGTTAATTAAATTATTGGAGAAATATTTGTAAAAGTAATATGAATATTTAGGAGGAAACTATATGTGTAGAATTTATGAAAAAAAATAATATGAATATTTAACAAGAAACTTTTAAATCAAGTGTACATGAAATTATTATACATCTAGTTATTCTTTGATGTAAGCTAAAACCTCCCTAAGAGGTAGAGGGTTAGAGCCACAACACTCTAGCTTCCTTCAATAAAGCTCATTTATATGAGAAATTATGCAAAAATGAGTTGAAACACATGGAAACAATGCAGATTCAGGAACAGTTGCAATTGACAACACAATTGGAAAGAAAATAATATATGGCATATGGCATTGTACTTGATAAAGTCCATTAAATTGTAATAAGCTCTTATAAGAAACTAGATTGTCATAAACTTAAGCTTTAATAAGAAAATTTGAAATTCCTTTTATAATCAATGTTTTCTAGATTTCAATGATTTCTTCTTGTTCTTGAAAGATTAGATTTATCAATATCATGCTAAAATTTTAGATACAATCACTTTACATTTTAAATAGACTTATTTCACATACATATGTCTTCTACCTTCCAAAGAAATGTCTAATATGTCAACAAAATGTTTTTGGTATGCCATCTTATATGTTTTTTGCTCAATTTCTATTATAAATATAACTACCCGTCAACAAAAGATGTCTAAATAGTATATATACAAATCATAATCATAAAAATATTAGGATATTCCTTTATTTTAACATTATATTCCAATTAAAAACTTGTTTTTATTTATTTATTGTTTTTTTAAGAAACAAATAAATTTATATTAAAAGGGGCTGCAAAATTGTAGAAGAATACAAAAAGAGAGAGTCTTGATCCGATTACAATAGTATTCTGTTTCAGAAGAGCAAGAACAGGATATAATAAATGGATAGCTTAGAGTTCCATTAATTCTTAGAAAAGGATCAGATGCACTCTTCGAGTTCAATCTCCAACACCTTCCTTGTTTGCTAATTGATCTGCTCCCACGTTATTGGTTCCGCGGATATAATAAATGGATACCTTAGAAAAGGACTGCACTTTCATGAAAGTTCTCCTCAAGATGGAGAGGAGTCTCATATTTTTAGGATGAATGTTTTTTCTAAGGAGATTAATGACTAAATTTGAGTCCCCTAGGATGATCAAGGTGCCAATTCCTTCTAATATTTCCATACATAGCCCCTTTAGCAGAGCCAGGCCTCCGCTTGATTAATGGAAGCAAGGCCTAAAATCCATGAGAAGCAAATTCTATTATGTTTTCCTGGGAAAGAATCTCCACTCCCTTTTTTAGGACCCTGTATTATTTATTTATTTATCATTAGACATTACAAAAGAATCTTATATATTATTGTGAACGAATTATTTTACTATAGTTATAATCATAGTAGTATAATTCGGCTATATTGGACTTTATTGGAAGGAAAATCGCGTTGAGTATTTGGACATAGTACAAATATATTTTTAGCATATAAATTTATTTAAATTTTATTGTATTATTTGCAATTTGGTCTCATTGCATGATCGAGTTAGTGTTAATATTAATTTTACATTTAAAAAGTTTAAAGCTTTAAACTTTATCATATATATTTTGTTTTAGAATTTAGTTAATATATTTTGTTTTAGAGTTTTGTTATAAATATTAGATTAGTTTTTATATTAGATTTATTTAATAATATAAATAAATGGTAAGGTGTCCCTTTGAATGGCAAGGTGTCTCTTTGATTTCGATAAACAATTAAGAATTCTCAAAGTTTTTTGCTCTAACATGAGTATGACTGTTAACAATGACAAGACAAAAGTTATGATTATAAAATCTAAGAAAGACACCTACTTAAATTTTATTTATGATAACAGTAAACTGGAGGAAGTGACTTACAAATATCTTGGAATTGATATTCATCACGAGATCAATTGGAACCGTAGCATTGAGAAAATGATTAATGGAGGATGGAAAGCCTTATTTTGGTCTTGAAAATAATTGTAAATCAACCAACCTGGTCATGTGGGATAAAAATAATTTCATCTTTGAAACTCTTGTCATCCCTGTTATCTTATACGGTTGTGAAGTATGGGAGTGCAATATTTATAGAGAATCTTGGAGAAAGATTGAGCAAATCCAGAAGCGGTTTATAACTTATAACCTCAAAATTAAAAGCAATACGCCTTATCCTATTCTCCTTATAGAAGTGGGTCTTTCCCCCATCGAGAGCATGGCTATGACTAGGTACCTGATGTACAAGCACAAGATAAATAACATGGGAAATGAGAGACTTCCTAAAATTGCTTTAAATTCAAGTCAAAACCAACTACGCCTTAGACAGAGTTGGTGTAAAGATACGATGGCTTGGTTAGACCATTGGGGCATTGATGAAAATGACACTTTACAGAATATCGATAATGCCAAAAATATTATTACCTTTAAGCTTAAAGAGAAATTGTGGTGCGAAGAAAACTTAGCGGTTAAGAGAAAACTAAGATACTTTAAGGAGGTCATTAACCATAATTTGGAAGATCAGAAATATCTCTCGATAGTAACTAGTTCAAAGAAGAAAATTAATATAGCCAAGATTAGAATGAACTCCCATAAGCTTCATAGCCAAAAAGGGTGTTGGTCTATTTCCAAAACTCTGTGGACAGAAAGGGTTTGCCATCTTTGTGAGTCTATGAGGGTTGATGATGAAAATCACTTTCTCTTAGAGTGCCCTGCTTACACCCACATTAGATATGAGTTACATAGTATTTGCTACAATACAAACCTTGCTAACCTCCTAACTTGCTAAAACTATAGTGAGCTTGGAAAGCTTCTTACCAAGCTTTTTGAGCACATGAACAAAAGTTTAAAGCAAACCAAGTAATAACCTTCTTAAGGTTCGATAGACCAAATTTGGTCTTAGTGGACGTTAATCATCATCATCATCATAAAGTTTAGTCACTAGTTATAATATTATATATTAAATTTTAGTTAGGATAATATTAGAAATTTGTTTTATTGTTTTATAATTTATTTTTTGTATTTTAATTATCTAATATTTTTATAATTAAGTTTATAAATACATTATTAGTTTTGGTTTTAAGATTTATATTTCAAGTTGCTTTAATGAACATTAAAAACAAATGTTACATGTATTATCTATATTTTAAAATTTCTAAATTTTTAAAAATATTTATTTTAATATATAAGAAACTTATTCCCGTATTTTTTTAGTACTAGATTTATTTTTTACGTATTTTTCCGTATTGAATCATATTCATACTAGAATTATGCTACTATAATTATAACTAACTATTACCACAACTTAACATCAAATGGAAATAAAATAACACATCACTTAGAATAATTATATTGAGTTGAAGCATAATAACTCTCTCTCAAACCTATGCATACATAACACCTATCGACAAGATTTTCACCAAAATGCTTTCCATTAAAAATTATAACACAGATAGACAAGGCACTTCTCATTAAACACTTATTTTATCTATATATATATATACATAAAACCATATATTTTTAAATAAAAACAATGTATTTAAAATAATATATTTTATAAACGAATGTATTTCAAGTTTAACATTGTTTTTTCTTTCCAAAACTCCTTGTTTTCCTTTTATAAAAAGAGACCCATATATGATAATGCAAAGACCCATATACGATAATGCACATCCCTAGAAAAATAAATCTAAATTGTATTACTAGTTCCACTCGTTGAACCCATAAATTTCTGTTGACTTCTTCATGACGTTTTTTTAAAGTAGAATGGCTAGTTACTTACTTCATATTAACAAGACACATTCAATTTTTTTTAATATTTCTAAAACATTTTTTATTTTTCTTCTATTTTGAAATTTGTTTTCATATCATGAACATAAATCTTCAAAAAAAAATTTGATCCGCATCTTGAGCGGTGAATGTACTTGAGCCTGGGTTTTTGGACCATACCAATTGATCCGCATCTTCAGCTCGTCTAAACCAAGGGTTTTTGCTTGCCTCCAGGCTCCAGCTCATAACACCATTTACTTATGAGCACACATCCCTTAAATAGAAGATTCCATGGGAGTGGGGAATTTCAATTAATGGCTTAGGGAGTACATGGCCATTTTCTTCCCCAAGCCACGAATCTTCCCCAGTGTGAACACTTCTTCCATCCCCGATCCTACACCGTGTCCATCTTCCAACCAGCTGAAAGGCATCGATAAAGGCCTTCCACACAATATAGTAGGAGGAATCATATATATATATTGCTTTATATATATATATATATAAAAGCATGAGGATATTAATAAATAGTCACACACGTAGGTCAATGAGACTATTTCCGCGGGGAAAAAAAGGTCAATGAGACTAAAAGGGTACATTAGTCAAAAGATACAAAGTAGGAGTGCAAAAACACTTCCTATAACAATAATAAATATAGCTAAGCTCTCTAAAAAAACATATGAAGTAAAATACAGTGCATCACAATAAGATAGGATAAGATATAAGAGACATGATGCAAGTTGAGAAAAACTACCCCCAAAGTGAGTAAATCCAACATAGATCCAAGGGAGATGTCAAAGTGTTTTAGAGCTCTTGGCCAAAGATGATGAGGAGGGCCGAGGAATCGTCTCCTTGTTGAAAGAACCAATAACAAAGAAATGGTCAATGCACATATGGTTTGGTTGATGTCCTCTAGTGTATGTCATGTCCCCTCTCGTCGATCCGATGCAAGTAAGGAAACATGACTAACATTCTGGGCTTATTTGGAAAACTCAACCCCATTCATGAATAAATAAAAACTCATGTGTGTAGATTCATACTCAAATAAACACAGTGGAATGAAAACATTATCCACACTGTAGCTAGGGTTTTCACCCTAGCTCGTGCTAAAGAGCACCTACTAAGGATTCAAGAATCCTTAGTAGCAATTCAATAATGGGTAAAAGACGATATGTAAAACAAGTAAAAACAAAGCATTCAAATGTAACATGTGCATGAAAACAAATCTAAACTACAATAGTAAAAACTAAATAACCATGAGAAACGCAGTAAATAAAATTTGATATTTTTTGCTTTAATGAGCAAACAAGGGTTTGCAATGGTTTTACCTCAAATGGTGAGGTTGTTGGAGTCCTTGCAGCAGTACAGGAGTAGTGCACTAGTGCTCCAGAGTCCCTTTCTCTTCTCCAAATGCTCAATGGTAGCTAAAACTCAACTAGAATGATGAATTCAATGTTGATGTATTTGTAACTTCGGAATGTATTTCATATATGTATATTGTATTCCTATAGAGATGTTATTATTCCTCTATACGGGAGTGTCGTCATTTATATTGTAAGTGTCGTAACTTATACTTGATGGGTTATTAGACCACCTTGATGGGTCGGCTACGGCAGAAAAAATAGGACGCGAGATCCATATTGAATAAGATATATATTATTGAATTGATCAGATGCTTAACGCTTTACAAGAGCTCGCCTTTTATAAGGTTTGAGCATTTCTTAAGAAGGGTTACGTCCCTTCAGGTAAACTAATTAATAATTTACTGATTAATTTAATACAATATTTAATATTCATAGCATTGCCACTCCCTTTTAAAGAGCTTTGTCCTCAAAGCAATGGTAATGAGGAATGTAATTGTCGAAATTGTTCTGATTCCCATGTTGCATCTTCTTCGGGAAGATTTTTCCATTTTATGAGGTATTCTTTAATGAATCGTGTTCTTAATCTCTTCTCTCTAGTAGCAATGATAGATTCTGGTTCGAATATGATTATTCCTTCTTCATCTAACAAGGGAAGTATTGTTTGTGCCTTCTGGTGGTGACCTATCATCTTTTTCAAACATGAAACATGAAAGACATTGTGGATGCGACTTGTAGTTGGCAATTCCAATGCATATGCCACCTGACTAATCTTCTTATTGATTTGATATGGGCCATAAAAACGTGGAGCCAATTTATTTTTTCCACCTTGTTTAAGTGATAATTGTTTATAGGGTTGTAGTCTTACATATACCCAATCTCCAACTTCAAATTCTCGTTTTGTTCGGTGTCGATCTTCTTGTTGTCTCATTCTATTCCTGGCAGTATTCAAATTCTCTTTAAGTACTTGGACAACCTTTTGGTTTTCTTCTAAATGGTCATTTACTGATGCGACCCTTGCTTGGTTGGTAATGAAATCCTTCCATTTTGGGGGTTCATATCCATATAGGGCTTGAAATGGTGTCATTCTTGCAGATGTATGATAAGTAGAATTATACCACCATTCCGCAAGATGTAGCCATTGGAACCATTTATTTTGCTTATCAGTTACAAAACAACGGAGGTAGGTTTCTAAGCATTTATTGACAACTTCTGTCTGTCCATCTGTTTGGGGATGATAAGCTGAGCTCATGTTAAGAGACGTTCCAATTTGCTTGCAAAACTCTCTCAAAAAGTTCCCTTTAAACTTGGCATCCCTATCACTTACTATAATCTTCGGAAAACCATGTAATTTGTAGACATTTTTACAAAAAGCTTCGGCTGTTTCTTTTGCTGAATCAGTTTTCTTCACTCCAACAAAATGTGCATATTTGGTTAGCCTATCTACCACAACTAGTATTTTGTCTTTTCCATCTGATATGGGTAGACCTTCAATGAAATCCATTGAAATTTCCTCCCATTTTTTATTTGGAATATGTAACAGATGGAGTAACCCCGGACTTGAGATATTCTCAGTTTTATTCCGCTGACAAATGTCACAATCTGCAACATACTTGTGAATGTCGGCATACATACCCTTCCAAAAGAATGATTGCCTTGCATTATAGTAGGTTTTAAAAATTCCTACATGACCAGCGGCTGGGCAGTCATGTGACTCTTTAAGCGCCTTGGTCTTAAAACTGGAATTGGAACTTAAGTAAATATATCCTTTGTACCATAAGAGATCATTCTTCCATTCAAACTTTGGATACTGATTTATGTTGTTAATTATGGAGCAAACCTCTGAATTCTTGGCATATTCCTTACGAATTTCATCCAAAAATTCTGGAATCACCATGGATACGGCGTAGACTTGTATCTCTTCATCTTTCCTTGATAAAGCATCAGCTACTACATTGTCCTTCCCCTTTTTATGTAGGATCTCCATATCAAAGGTAGAGATTTTCTCTATCCACTTTTGTTGTTCGGTTGTTAATGTCTTCTGTTGTAACAAATGTTGTAGACTATTATGATCTGTTCGGATTAGGAATTTACTTCCCAAAAGGTATTGTCGCCATTTAGTTAATGCATGCATGATGGCAAGCATTTCCTTGTTGTATGTAGACTATAGGTATTCTCTTTTGTTCAACTTCCTACTTTCAAAAGCGATTGGATGACCTTCTTGTATTAGCACAGCTCCTATCCCAAACCCTGAAGCATCACATTCGATTACGAATGGTTTTGCAAAATCAGGTGTTGCCAAAATGGGAGTTGAAGACATAATTTGTTTCAACGTTTCAAAGCATCTTCTTGCTTCATCATCCCATTGAAAAGAATTTATTTTTAGGAGTTTGTTAGTGGGGCAGTGACATGTGCATAGTTCCTGATGAACCTTCGATAGTAACCTGTTAATCCCAAAAATCCTCGCAATTTTGAAACATTCTTTGGTTCGGGCCACTCCTTCATCGCCTGGATCTTCTTTGGGTCCACCTTAACTCCTTCCTTTGAGATTATATGACCAAGATACTCCACTTCTTGCTTCCCAAATGTGCATTTTGACTTTTTTTGCATAGAACTGGTTTTCCTTCAGAAGAGATAGAACCTCTTCTAGATGTGTCAAATGTTCTTTTCATGTCTTGCTATATATAAGGATGTCATCGAAGAATACTAACACAAATTTCCTTAGGTATGGCTGAAATAGTTCATTCATAGTTGCCTGGAATGTGGCAGGGGCATTAGTTAACCCAAAAGGCATTACTTTGAATTCATAATGTCCTTCATGAGTTTGGAAAGCAGTCTTTGCGATATCCTCTAATCTGACCCTGATTTGATAGTACCCTGACCTTAAATCGAGTTTCGAAAAATATTTTGGGTCATGAAGTTCATCCAGCATGTCATCGATGAAAGGGATTGGAAACTTGTTCTTAATTGTTATTTTGTTTAATCCTCTATAATCTATACATAATCTAAACGATCCATCCTTCTTTCGTACTAGTACGACTGGAGCTGCATAAGGGCTTCTACTCTTGGTGATGACACCACAATTCAACAAATCTTGAACCAATCTTTCTATTTCTGTTTTGTGGTGGTGGGGATACCTATATGGTTTAACCTTGACAGGATTTGACCCCGGTTTAATATCGATTATGTGTTCTATACTCCTTTCTGGTGGTAGCTGCATGGGTAAGTCTTGAAATATGTGTTCATGTTTCTGGAGTAATTGTTGGATTTACTTCTTGAACTCATTTGGTTCCTCCTCTTTTCCTTCCAGTTGATGACATTGTATTACATATGCTGATGCCCCTTTTCGAATGAGTTTTTCCATATGCTGAGATGAAACTACTTGTGTGTTTGGTGGTTGAAAACCATATAGCTTAAAATTTTGCCCTTGCCACTTAAACTTGATGAAATGTTTTTGATGATTGGCAGAATATGTTCCCAATGTTTGTAACCATTGGACTCCCAAAACGATGTCTACTCCTCCCAATGGTAAGGTGTAGAGTTCTGATTCCAGTTCGAAGTCTTGTATTTGAAGTCTCACCTTGTGGCACTTTCCAACTTTTTCGATCTTCTTGCCATCTGCAACCATCACCTTCATGTCTGGAACTGGATGTACGAACAACTTGAGTTTTCGTGCCACTCTTATATCAAGAAAGTTGTGAGTGCTTCCAGTGTCTACGAGCACTGTAACATTCTCATTTTTTATATGCCCTTTTAACTTGAGAGTCTGTGGTTGACTAATGCCTGTCATCGCTGCTAGGGAGATTTTGGGGTTCTCGGCGTTCCCGGCTGCCATATTTGCGTTTTCCTCCTCTTCATCTTCTGGCTCTTCTTCTTCTTCTTCTTCTGATTCACTATTCTCCTCTGCTTCACAAGTATATAATTTCTTTGAGCTGTCATCGGGGCGACACCTATGTTTAGGATTCCATTTATCTCCACATCGTCGACATTTTCCTTCCCTCATATGTTGATTCTCGAGGCTCTTCCTATTGTCCCTTCTAGGCGGAGGGATGTATTTGTTTGTATCATCCTCTGGAGTCAACTGGATGTTTCTTTGTGAGTATGACTTCCCTTTATTTGATTGGAAATTGTCAAATTTGGCCTCGGCTGCTTTTGCTTTTCGTCTTGCTGCCTCGACATTCGTTATGTCATGCATTTTTAACTCTTTTTGTATGTATGGTTTTAGTCCTCCCAAGTAGGTTTCCAACCGTTGTTTGTCGGATAGCCCAAATACTCTGGTAGCGAGGGATTCCCATTGATGCGTGAATTCTTCGACGCTTCCCTTTTGTTGTAATCTGGTAAGTTTTGAGAAGAATTCATCTTCTGTGATTCCTTGAAACCTTTTTAAGAAATCATTCTTGAATAAGTTCCAAGTGTATGCGAAGTTGTCTCCCTTCCACCACATATACCAGTTGTAGGCATATCCTTCAAGGTGCATTGAAGCATACTTGACTTTTTCTTTGTCCATTGTAACGTTATATATGTCGAAATACTCTTCTGCTTTATTCAACCAAGCGACGCATTGGTCTTCTCCTCCATTATATTTCGTCATTTCTATTTTTGCTCTTGGCGGGTACATTACGAATGGTTGGTATTGAGTACCTTTCATCTTGTTGCGTTCTGGTGACTCAGAATTGGAAGATGGGGTAACTGACATATCCGAGCCATGTTGTTTATGATTTTTTTCCTCATCATTCATTTTTTGTAATATCGCCTCGATACCTTTTTGGCTCTCAGTCACTTTTTGATCTAATATTTTTTGTTCCTTGCTCATAATGTCGAACTTGTCGTCTATTTTCTGCTCCATTACCTGAATGAATTCATCCTTAATTTCTTTCTTAAGTGCTTCTTGGCTCTTGGTGATCATTTCCTTGAAGGTTCGGAAATCCTTCTCTATTTTCTCCATTTGGGATTTTAACTCTGTCGTCATGCTTCTTAGGTGTGGTGGTGAATAATTGGACGCAATTTTGGCTTATGGGCTATTGAGAACAATTAAAAGGTCTTTGGAAAAATGGTGATCAATAATAATTATTATAGCAATAATAATTACTATAATAAAAATAATAAATATTATATTTAAATATTTATTATAAAGTGGAAAATTTTAATAAAATAAAAATATTATTTAATAATATTATATTATTATAATAATATTTATTTTATTAATTTGGGTTTGTTTTTGTAGGGCGGACGTGGATAATTGGAGGGAGGCCGAAATGGAAAGGAGGTAGAGTAGAGGTCGCTGGGCGGGGAAGCGGCGAGGAGCTAGCAGGTGGAAAGACGTGGAGCTGGTGTGTGCAGGTGACTGTGGAGAAGGGAAAATGGCGGCGGGTGAGGGCGTGGTGAAGAGGATGGCGAGGGCGCTGCGAGGGTTAGGGAGAGGAGTGTAGCAGGCGGGCAGACGTGGAGTGTGGGGGATTGCGCAGAGGGCGTGTAGTGGAGGATGGAGGGTGGCGTGCTGGAGCGACCAGCGTGAGATGGCAGAAGGGAGGTGTGAGCGTGAGAGGAGAGGTGGGATAGGAGTGCAGGGGGAAGGATGTGGATGTGGGAAAAAAAGATGGGCATGGAAGGAAGGAGTGAGGAATGAAGACCATGTAGAGGGCGAATGGACTGGATGGAGCTGCTCAATGAAGAACACCGAGAAGATCGCCGAGCTCTGATACCAAATGCAGCAGAAAAACTAGGACGCAAGATCCATATTGAATAAGATATATATTATTGAATTGATCAGATGCTTAACGCTTTACAAGAGCTCGCCTTTTATAAGGTTTGAGCATTTCTTAAGAAGGGTTACGTCCCTTCAGGTAAACTAATTAATAATTTACTGATTAATTTAATACAATATTTAATATTCATAGCATCGGCCCTATATGAGTCATGTGGGTAAAAGGGTTATTAGACCACCCTATTGGGGGTCGGCCCTGTCAGCATTATGTTATGTGGTTAAGTTAAGGCTGACCTAGTAAAGGTTGTTAGGCAAGTCAAGTCAAGTATAAATAGAGTGCGGGAGGCACTCTATTTGATGATTCACTTTCTCACTCACACACTCATTGGAGAGTGGCGCACTAGTGGAGGAGGAGAAGCTGCTGCTAGGAGGACTATCTCTTGTACTTGGGTTGTATCATTGCTCTATCTATCTCTAAGGAAGTTGCGGGGTTTTTAACCTTCTTGGTTTTCCCCGGTGAAACTCTGTGTTTCTTGTGTGCTTGCAATATTGTGTCCATGATTGATATGCTATAGATATGCCGTACATGTTATTCTCTTAGTTAAGATCCTAGATCAGATTGAAGTAAATTCTGAAAAACTAACATGGTATCAGAGATATCCTGAAAGAAGGCATGGTATGGCATGTATGACACTTGTTGCACTTGCGAAGCTAGGGCTTGATATAGCAAAAACCAGTCATCGTAGCACTTTCGCTATAAATCCATTTTGGCAAAGGTTCAGGATCTGAAACCTTTATAGGTCGTAGATAACATCCCCATGTACCTTGTGTCATAAGCAAAAATTCTAATTCGCTATACTTTGTGAGTTATGATCTGGGGAATATAATAAGCAAAACTTCATGTGAAGGGGAATATAATACCCAAGCTGTGGAGGCGAGGTTTGGAGACCAACGACTTGAACCGTCGGCAAAACCGACATAATATGGTGGAATATGATCCATCTGTGGTCATGCAGGGAAGCAAAGTGTAAGGTTCTAGATGTGAAAAGTAAAAAACAAAAATAAATGAAACTGTACAACATGGACTAGTGGGTCCAAAAAGTGCCAAGGGTAAAAGCGTTTGAGATACAACGCATTACGGGGGTTGCACAAAGGGTTTCCTTTGGAACTGGTGAGGATATATGCCCCATGTCCTAGGCAGGTGTGGACGATGTATGGGCCTTGCCACATGGATTCAACCTTGCCTTTCCCAGTATTGCCATGTGCTTGGTCATAAACAAGGACTAAATCTCCTTCTCGAAAATTGCGGAGGTGGGCATGCTTATTGTTAACACCCAAAAAGTGCTCACTAGCTCATTTCCTTATTCACATGACCCATTTGTCCACTTTTACACCATTTGAGCCTCTAAATCCATCAAAAGGTCACCAAAAGACCATAATACACCCTTTTTCATCTCAAAAGATTATTTTTCCTCAAAAAACATAAAAAACCCTAAAAAAGGGTCCAGAATTCCCAAAAATATTAAAAGGGAATAAAAATATTAAAAATATTCAAAAAATGAAAAAAGAGGAAAAAATGTACCTAAACCATGTTGGTCAATACCATTGGTTTTCTCAAAACCATAATGGTATTCCCCACCACCAAAAACTATAAAAAGGTGGTAGGGGCTCCTCACTTTCCATCCATCCATCATCCTATCCTCATGCTGTCAAAATCTCTCTTGAGTTCTTGACCATTGTAGCAATCTTGGAGAAGAGACCATTGGAGCTTGGAGTGTCTCAACCTTGGAGCTGCTCAACACCACAAATCCTCACCATTTGAGGTATTATAATACAAAACATTCTTTCATTTCTTGTTCTTTCCATGACTCGTTTTAGATTTATTTGTTATATGCACATGTTAGTTTAGATTTAGATTTAATTCATAATCGTTTTTGCTTTCTATATTGAAACTGCTATCACATTGTTGATAGGTGCCCATTGCACAAGCTTGGTTGCAAAACCAAGCAACAGTTTTTGGCGACTCCGCTGGCTTCGAATTCTTGGATCTTGGTTTTTGCTTTAGATCTTAGTTTTTGTTAGTTTTTAATCATTTTAATTTACAGATCTGCCATCCTAGGCAGCAGATCCATTGCTGCACTAGTTTTTGGCCCTTTCTGTGCCCTTTAAACAGCCTGAAACTTCATTTTTCGGCAACTTTTTTTTCATTTTTGCCTCGCGGCTTTTCTCCTGACAGTCACGCGGTTCATTGTGACCTTGCTTCCTTTTTCTGCGTGGCGCGCCGCAGCTTCGCGACCTTTTTCCGCGCTACACATTGCGGCTTCGCGGCCATTTTCCGCGCTGCACATCGCGGCCTTTTTCCGCACTGATCATCGTGGCGTCGCGGTCATTTTCCGTGCTGCACATCGCGACTTCGCAGCCGAAACCTGCGATGCACATCGCGTCTTTTTCCCTAAAACCCGCGATGCTGTTTTACTGAATTCGGCTCAATTTTTATAAAAATTTTTGCTGTATTTTTTGCCCATTTAGCTTATTTTCCAGCATTATTTTTTCTGCATTATTACAGTCATACTGAATTATTTTCTATTTACATATGCTCCATTAAAAAGTCTTTTTAACAATTTTCAGTAAGTGAAAGAAAGATTTTCAGCATTATTTTTAGATCATAGGTTTCACTTTTAATTTGCTCAATAGTTTGTCCAAGCAATTTTTTTTTTTAAGAAATCCATTTATTTCTTGAATTTTTTTATGTATTTTGCTTTCCTTTAAAAAAGTATCTCAAAAAGTCGATTATTTTTTGAATCTTTTTTATTAAAGCATTTACATTTCGAAAACGCCTTTATTTTTTGCAAACTGGAAACGTCTTATTTTTTCATTTGTAATCAATCGCCCAAGCGAGGCAAATCAATTTCAGTTAAATAATCACACTTGCACCCACTCTGCCACATTATTTAAACTGAGGCTTAAAATCTACCTTAACTCAACAAACCTTTTAACCCCACTTGGGGAGCACTTAAAAGAATCTTGTAGTTAGGTAGGATTGAGGGGATAGGTGTGCCAATAACACCCCTCAATTTTTTACATCTAAGACATAGTGGTTGTCTTTTAGGGTCCCAAAAATCCCTTATAATTTTGACACGGTTATCAACCAATTTATTGGGAAGGCCTCTCCCTTAAGAGGGTTGAAGGAGCCAGACTGGTTCCGGAAGCCTGAGTGGAATACCGTAATCCATTCAGTAAACGAAGGATACCTTTCGAAGTTCTCGGTGTACACTCGTATGGGGGTATAGCGACGATAGAACCAAACTGCAGATTCACCCAACCGAACGTGTCATGAACGAGGTATCCTAGTTGCCATTCTTTATGATTGTCTACCCGGTGTCCCTCCCGGTAGGGGGATATCTAGCCATTGATTCAACACTCTATATTGTCTGACTTGGATTTCATCACCTTGCAGAGAATATCATTTGTTAACTCACAATACTTCTAGTTAGGTGTTTGCATGATACAATACCCACCTTTGGTCTAGTGAGCACAACTTTTTTCTAGGAACTGTTTGAATTTTGGTATTCTGACCACCTTTTTGGATCCCTCCACTTATTATAGCACATCTGTTATAATAAGTGCTTTTGAGGTTGGTTGTTGGCCTGAGAGCCATTATTTTTTCACTCCCCTCTTGCACTCATTGTTGCACTAGGGTTTCAAGTTTTTTACATCACCACCTTCCACTGGAATTTTTATACATTTCTCACCATTGAGAATTTAAGATGATCCCGCCGTTTTTAGGGTGAACCCCCTAAGTTCGGTACACTTGACTCTACACGTCATAGACGTAGAGCCTTATCCCTTGACTCGACACATCATCGACATAGAACATAGTCATCCGATTCTGACGCGCCTCACTTCACATCTGATTCTGAGGCTGAATCCGAACACCGTATTGAAACATCACCAACCAATCCCATGGCTGGATCACAATACGACCCCATTTTCACCAGTGCTATTGGAGATACATCGACAAACCCTACTACTACTGTGCCACCTATGGTAACAACAACCCCTTTAGGCATGCCTAATATAGGGGCCATTCCCCCTTTAGGTATGCCCAACATAGGACCACCACCTATTATGGGTATGCCCAACATAGGGGTCACACCCCCTCTCATTACCACAACCCAGATACCAGGAATTCCTGGCACTATTCCTAACCCCTCTGCAACCCATGTTGCACTTGGGAGCGCTGGCCCTTCCCACACCACAACAGTTGGAGGACACATACCTTCCATACCTAGCATACCCTTAGGGGCCACTGGACTACTACATAATGCCACTATTAACAGTTATATCCCAGTCTCTATGCCAAACCCATCTGCTAGTTTACCATACATGGCTAGTCTGAACTTACTAGACCTAGCCAGGTTAACCAACGTTCCTATCAGGCACAACCCTACATGGCCACCCATGCCTACAAAGCTTCCCTCAGACATCCCAAAGTTTGAAGGAAAAGCTGGGGAAGATCCCCAAAACCACATAATGTCATTTCACCTATGGTGTTCCTCTAACTACATAGTCGACGACTCCATTAGACTTAGACTATTGCAACGAACGTTCACTGGCTTTGCAGCCAAGTGGTACATTGAGAAACCACATGGGACCCACCATACATTTACACCCCTCACCTCCACTTTCCTCCAGTTTTTTCAGCTACCTGTACGCTATGATGCAGGAGTTGAAATACTGTTGTCTTGTAGACAAAACATGGCTACCCATATCGCCGACCATATCCATGAGTGGCGTAAGCGCCGTAGACACTGCAAGATAAAACTGGATGATCGTATATTTTTGGATTGGTTTCTCAAATCACTCCTACCCCTCATAACCAAAGATGTAGCTTCTGAACGACCCCGGTCAAAAGAAGAAGCTATCTTAAAAGATCAGCAATTCAACTTGATTTATGCCCAGTCAGGATATCTCTACACTATCATACCCGACGCCCCACGAGGTGATTCTTCACGAGGTGACGCTCCGGGGGCATCCCATGCCGCTGATGGTATTATCGACCAAGTCACGACACAAAATAAACCTTTTACCATAATGAGTACAAACAACACCCCAGACCTTTCTAGTGCTTCATCCAATTTTGGGGCTACAACTTCGTATGCTCTCGTAACACACAACCATCACATCCATGGACTTCGTGTCCACCACAATGTTATGGGCATGCACCACCAGCTTATGCGCCAGCTCCATATTATAACCAACCGTCCCACCAGACTCAGGTTCAGCCACAAGCCCAAGTGGATTATTATCCTTCGCAAGCAGCACCTCTTGCTCCAACACTTCCAACAGCTCAAAGTTATCCACAACAGCAACCAACAGGGCCACCTCCGAACCCTCCTGTTTACTACCCACCGCAACCTGCTCCAGAGCCGACACGACCCCAAAAACCACCTACTGCCCAAGGGCATGTTTACACACAACATAAACAACCCCCAAACCAGAACCATCAGTGTAACCAAGGAGGTCAACCAAACCGCGGAAATAACCAACAACATAACCAAGATGCACCACCACCTAATCCTCCAAATAACAATAATGCTGCTCCCCCCAACCAAAATCCCGATCGCCCACCAAAATAGGCCAAAAATAATAACTTAAGAACGAACCATCCGTGTTCCATATGCAGAGTCTACAGCCATTACACACACAATTGTCCCCATTTAGATCGTGCGTGCCAACTCTGGACCGACGACGCCCAACGACAAGGACATGCTGCACAGCCAACACCTCCTCCTCAGCAACAACCCATGATATTGCAAAACCCCTTACCAAACCAAGGCGCCGTAAACACTCGTCCTAATGATCCCCCTCAAGGATCCGCTGCACCATAGCAACAAATTAACTATGCAGCCACCGATTACCAGCACGCTGAGTCCAACACTCACCATTTGCTCATGATGTCATCCAATGATTGATGCCAATCTTCAAACCCGTCGCAATCAATATGGACCCACCCTGGAGACCACACCTATCGACCCATCGTTGAGTACTCTCCCAACTGATCAACCACTTCGCATACCCACTATGCCCATGGATGGAGGCCCCAAAGCACCTTGTTTCCGTTTGAGATGGATTAGCAATAAACCGAACGCTCGTGCAGCTTCCAACTACAACATCTTAGAGGATTTAGCTCAGTCCCCCGCTGCTATGTCCGCTCTCGAAATCTTAAAGAATTGTCCTGCACATAGAAAATTGTTGTTATCTGCCATCGGTGCCATAGATCCTAACAACTCTAACATGATGGTTTTCGACTTAGAACAAGCTGAACCTTGCATGCCTGCATCTCTAGTTTTTCATGTTTCTGTCTCCATTCGCAACCTCGTCGTTCATCGATGCATAATCGATGAAGGGGCCTCTACCTGCGTTATGTCAACTTTTGTATGGCAAAAACTTGGATCCCCAACACTACAACCATCCACTACCGCATTACGAGCGTATGATGGCCGTGCAGCTCAACCTCAAGGTTTGCTAGTGAACGTACCCATACAACTTGGGGGAAAATTGGTTCTCATAGATATAGAGGTCATTAACGCCCAACTTGATTACAATCTCCTTCTGGGACGAAGCTACATGTATAAGATGAAAGCTATCGCTTCTTTAGTTTTCCGCATCATGATGATCCCCCTTGAAGGACATGTAATCAAAATAGACCAGATTACATACTATGATCCCAATACCCCCGCAGCACTAGAGAATGTTCTTCCCATGATCGAACAACTCATTCTTAGTGCACCAACATCCTTTGTCTCATCAGTCGGACTCGGGATATATTCGGATACCCCCATGACTGCCACTTTCCCTTCTATTCCACCTCCTCCCCAGGTAGCTAAAGTATCCGATTTGTGCACCTTATCGCACAATGAACAACAACATCCCCAACAACCTCAACCACCGCCACTAGCACCCATCGTGCCTAGTCATATCGGAACAACACCAATTCACACAATCCCATTCTTGTTTCCGTTTTCAGGAGTTGTCAGCTCGCAAGTAATGGCTACACTCAACCTCCCAGGTTTAATAATAGGGTTACCAGTATGGTACTTTCCTACACCAAACCCCCCGCCGACTCCGACCGTTGTTTTACAACCGGTACAACCCATGAATATATCCAACCATCCACCACCTAGCATACCAAACCACCAAAATCGTCCACCACCTGGTGCTTCGAACCCACAAAACCGATCAATTCCAACAGGGGGCACTACATCAACATCTACTTATGTCCCCCCTCAATCTCGCCACACTGGGGTTAGAGGTCCTCAAACCTACAACACTGCACCCACAACTCGCACCCCCCCAGTGACACCTAAATTGGCCAAGAATCCCCCAACCCGTGTACTCCCTAAGTGCTCCTTGTGCGACGATATTGGGCACGCCACACATCTATGTCCACAACTACCAGCACTTCAAGAACACATGAATATGTTGGACGATAACGTCAACATTCCAGTTGTCAAATTAGAATTACCATCTCAAGCTCGTGATAAATAATTGAGCACAAACCACCCTTGTGCAATATGCAAAATCTACGGTCATTATTCACATCACTGCCCGGATCTCCCAGATTACAGAGCAGCCCTATACGAGATGAATAATGCCGACCTAGAGATATCCCCCCCACTGGTTGAGGAAATTTTCCCTCCAGAATCGTGCCATTAAGAAGAAATTAATACCATTTACATGATTTCAACTACTTATAAACCCGAACCACTGAATTTATGGACCGACTACTTTCGCACTGATGAGGAGATTCTAGAAACACTCACCGCACCGGATTACCCTTGGGATGATATGCACCATCGATCATACTTCCTCCCTGAGGTGTCTACATCCACCACGGTGAACCAACTATCTGTTGAGTCCAAAGAATTCTTACCAACTAAGGTCGATTAGTTCAAAGATCCAATACCATCCCCAGAAGCCTTCGAGGAAGGTAACATGGCTAACATTTCACCCATTATAAAAATCGATATCTCCACCACCCCTGGAAAGCCCGAGCTTATCTCTTTGGGTGCATCTTGCACTGAGAAAGAAACCCAAGCTTATAAGAAACTCTTCCAAGAGTTTCGAGATGTCTTCTCCTGGTATTATACAGAGATGCCTGGTCTTGATCCTACCATTGTGGAACATCACATAGACACTTGGCCCAATGTATCACCGGTTCGCTAGAAACAACGTCCCATTCACCCATCCAAGCTTCCAGCTGTCAAAGCAGAAATCGAGAAGCTACGAGCAGCAGGTTTCATATACCTGATTTCATATACCACCTGGGTTTCAAATCCAGTACCTGTTAATAAGAAAGTTAGCACCATCCGCGTCTGTACTGACTTTCGAGACATTAACCTATCTTGTCCCAAAGACAACTTCCCCACACCATGTATCGACCAACTAATCAATGAGTGTGCGGGACATGAGGTACTCTCTTTTATGGACGGTTTCTCTGGATATAACCAAATCAAAATCCGTAAAGAAGATCAATACAAGACTGCTTTTACCACCCCATGGGGCATCTTCGCCTATCGCGTCATGCCTTTCGGTCTCAAGAATGCAGGAGCCACTTTCCAACGAGCCATGACTTATTGATTTCATGATATGCATAAGATCATTAAAGTTTATCTTGACGACCTCACCGCCCGATCTAAGAAACGATCTGACCACTTAGAAGATCTTCGACAGGTTTCCTTGCATTGTCACAAATACAAAATCCGCTTGAACCCGATTAAATGCATATTTTGCGTTACATCAAGTCGCCTACTGGGATTTGTCATTTCAGAAAAGAGGGATCATCGTTGACCCTCTAAAAGTTCAAGCCATAGTCGACCTCCCCTCACCACGTACATTAAGACAACTCCAAATCCTCCAAGGGAAATCTAACTTCCTTCGTCATTTTGTACCAGACTATGCAACCACAGTACATGGTTTCCTTCGATTGCTATGTCTTCACACTCACTTCGTATGGGACAACCAAGCAGAAGGAGCCTTCACATACCTAAAGAAATCACTTACAAGTGCCCCTTCGATTTCTCCACCAGATTTCAAAAAAGACTTTACCCTTTACATTTTGGCATCAGATTACGCCGTTTCCAGAGTACTCGTCCAAGAAGACTCCGCTCGCCAAGAGCACGTCATTAATTAGGTGAGCCAGACCTTGTCAGGCCCACCACTCCACTACCCACATGAAGAGAAGATGGCCCTCATTGTCATCTTTTTAGTACAAAAGCTGTGACATTACATCCTTCTCAGCCACACCACGGTTGTGGCCAATTCCAACCCAATGGTATATCTCTTGAATCGTCGCCTTCTACAAGGCCGTGTTGCCAAATGGGTGATCATCTTACAAGAATATGACCTAACTTTCAAAACACCGAAAAGAACCAAAGCATTAGCACTCGCTCAGCTCATTACGGATTTACCATCATCGTCATCATCACCAATTATCCAGACAGATCTAATCGACGAACATTTGTTCATTATCTCGTCGGACGACCCTTGGTATGGCGACATTTTGGTATACCTCCGCACACAGAAATTTTGACCCAACATCGATCGTGACGGACGCCGTCGCATCCATCACCATGCCCCCCGTTATCTCCTCTTGGGTGATGTCCTCTATCGACGTGGCGTCGACACAATCTTACGACGATGCCTTTCCCAAGATGAAGCAGAACAAGTCCTTAACGACTGTCATAGCGGTGCCTGTGGCGGTCATTTTTCAGGAATGCCCACCACCCAAAAGGTAATCCGCGCCGGTTATTTTTGGCCATCATTATTCACTGATTGTATCACAGCAGTCAAACACTTCCAAAACTGCCAGCTCTTTGCCCCAAATTCAAGAACCCCCCTCGCCCCCCTTCATCCGGTCGTCACCGCTGGACCATTTTGCAAATGGGCCATCGAATTCATGGATTGCAATCCCACATCAGCTGGCGGCCACAAACACATTATTGTGGTTGTTGATTACTTTACCAAATGGGCGGAGACCATGCCTACTTGCAATTGCACAACCGATACTGCAGCCCACTTTTTCCTCAACCATGTTATTGCTCATTTCGGAGTACCAAAACAACTCGTCTCAGACCACGGCTCTAATTTTCAAGACTCTGTTTGGAGAGAATTGTCCACACTCCTTAAGTTTGAACACCATTTCTCCTCCGCCTTCTACCCCCAAGGGAATGGCCAAGTCGAAGCCATTAATCAAATTTTGAAAACCATCCTCCAATGAACCGTCAACAAACATAGATCCAATTGGCATCACATGATTTTTCCCACATTATGGGCTTACCGCACGTCGACCAAGACCGACACTGGCTTTACTCCATTCCATTTAGTTCATGGCGTGGAATCTGTCCTCCCCATTGAATTCCAAATACCCACATTACAAATGTCTGTAGAACTTCTCCCCGATACATCAATGATTGAAGAACGCTTGCTTCTTTTAGAGCAAGCCGACGAAGATCGTCGTGCAGCTCTCCAAACAATCCAAGCGGCCAAGAACAGATCTAAACTTCACTACGATAAATATGTTCACCCACGAGTATTTAGTGAAGGTGACCTCATACTTGCCTATGATCAAGCTCATGACAAAACGGGAAAAGGAAAATTCGTGTCCATGTGGCAAGGCCCATATATCATACACACCTGCCTCGGACACGGGGCATATATTCTGACTGACTCAGAAGGCAACCCCCTACGCAACCCCTATAATGGGTTGTACCTCAAACTATTTTACCCATAGAAAATCTGATGGACACCACAATCCACAATTGTATAGTCTTATTCCTGTTTTTTCACAAAAAAGTACAAAAACCTAAAAATTTGTTTTTCCTGCATGACCACATATGGATCCTGTTCCACTTTGCTACGTTGGCTTCGCTGATGATGCAAGCCGCTGGTCTCCCAATCTCGCCTCCGTAGCTTGGGTAATATATTCCCCTTCACATGAGTTGATCCACATCGACGGAGTGTGCATAGGTGCTGCCACAAACAACCAAGCTGAGTACGATGCCGTGATCGGTTTCCTGGCCACTGCTCTCCAAATGAACATAAGTCACCTTAGCGTTTTCTTGGATTCCCAGCTTCTTGTTTCCCAGCTCAACAATGATTACCAGGTATGCGATAACTGTCTATTCATAAAATTCCTGCGCACTAAACAAATGATTCGACAGTTTGAGTCCATTTCATTCACACATGTCCCAAGGAATCTTAACAGTGTAGCAGACCATATGGCGAACAACATTCTTGATTGGCACACTAATCAAACCATGTAGTAAATACAATATGTGCATCCATGTGCATAATATGTGCCTCCACAGGCATATACAAAAATTAAAATGTTGCATCTACGTGCATAACATGTGCCTCCACGGGCATACAGAAAATCAGACATGCCTCCACGGGCAAACAAATAGACAATAAATGCATCCATGTGCATACACGACTATATACAAAACATATATATATATATATATAATCATATAGTCAACATGTCATAGGTGCCCTCAGCACCCAATATACAAAAATACATAAAGCCGTACAAAAAGATACGTCCCATATGCTCATCAGCATTTGAGGGAAAATATACAATCAACTAGTCATCATGATCCCCAGGATCCTCTGGCTCCTCCGGATCCTCCTGATCCCGAGCCCTCCTCTCGGCCATCAACAGTGCTTTCCTAAGCAGGATAGAACGCCACTCCCGAGGAGCATAGAAACAATGCTCGATGATGTTCCGGTCCAAGTTCCTCCACCCCTCCTTGGGCGCTCCCGCTAGGATCATGTCCAGAGTCTCCTGGACACCCTCAACTGCATCATCTCGAGGGCACACAACCCCTCGAGCACGTGGCGGCGGTACCACTACAGGTGGAGGAACCACCACCATCGCCCGTCCTTTGCGGCCCACATGATCGGCCGGTGGTACCGGACCAACATCTGCACAATCACACAATTGAACCAAGTCAATATCATATAAATATCTCTAACTATACTCATAACCAAACACATGATGTAGTAGAGAACCAAAAATAAAGACATACCATCCAAACCCTAGGCCTACCCCTGAGCTCGAGGCATCTCCAGATCTCCTCGATAATCTATACCAGCATCCGCGGATACCACCACCACCGCGGGGCATCATCTGCCCCCACCGCACCATGTGCAGCTCACTCACCAACCCGTCTCAAACGGCACACGCGGCCACAAGGTCAGTACCCGCTCAAAGAAAAAACAACAAAGGAAGGAGGCATAGCAGAACTCTCCCCCCTCCCGACTGACCTTGTCTAGATCTCTCCGGACATCGGCCAAAAACATTTGACCCCAGGCATAGTAGGTCCCTCTCAGCACAGAATCTACCATCATTGTTTGTCCCCCAGACAAACAATGTGGCGCCGCGGCACCCAACACGCGCAGAACATAGGCCCCAACAACTCACATATCCCACTCCCTTAGAGATCTCAGGCTCAATGCGCTATTCTGCGTAATAGCCCCCGGCACACAGAATCTCTCCAAGAGATCCTCAATATCTAAACCTGCCGGGATCCTCGACAGAAGATCCCCTACCTCCCCTAAGCGAGGCAACCCAGTAAGAAAGTAAACATCAGAAAGGGTGATATCTAACCTCTCACCCCCCACCATGAAAGCACCCTCTGTCAGAACCCAGAAACCCAACAATTTGTTTAGCAGCGGTCTGACTGAATGGATGGGTAGAATCTGAGCGAACTTCAGGAGCCCGCCTGTTGCCAAAGTCTGTCGGACACCCTGATCGGTCCGAATCCGCACCGTTAGGTCCTCATCTATCTCCCACTCCCGCCATGATATCAGCGGTCTCCTCAACATCCTACCAAAAACAAAGAAATTTTTTTAGAAACAGATTTTTTTTTTCAAAAATTGCATCGTGGCTTTTAGGCTTTTAGCTGCGATGATCATCGCGACTTTTCCATCAAAAGCCGCGATGATCATCGTGGGTATTAGCCGCGAACCCGCGATGAACATCGCAGGTATGGGCCCCACAGTCGCGATGAACATCGTGACTATCAGCGCGACAGTCGCGATGAACATTGCGACTGTTGACCCCAAACCCGCGATGATCATCGCGAAAAATGATGCGAAACCCGTGATATTCCACGTTGGAATGCCAACGTGGGATTTCACGGCCTTCGGGGGCCCGCCACTAACCAAAAAAGACATAATTGACAAGGCTAAGGCGAATAGGATTACCTGAAACTCGCGGAATCAAAAACCAACGGTCGAATCTCCCACAAATCGAGAAAGAGCTCTGACCTAACTCAATTGCTTTGCCAAACTCGCTCGTAACAATGACATGTCATATTGGGCCCACACCCTATTTATAGAGATTTGACAATTTTTCCAACAACCATTATGGTATGATACGACGTCCGTTTTTCAAACCATTGGTACCACTGGAACCAACACAACAAGAAATTCATGATAGTCCTTTCCTTTTCTTGATTCCACCAGATCCATTTTTTGGGCATTTTTTCATGCCCCTCGTCGCCTCGATTTGTGTGCCACATCGGCCGTCATCCATTTTTTATGAGTCTTATATCGCCGGATTCAGTTTTCCACGCTCGTGATAATGCTTGAGATAATTTCTCGCTCTCACCTCCATATTTTTTGGGCATTTTTTCCCTTGCCCCTCGTCGCCTCGATTTGCGTGCCACATCGGTCGTCGTCCATTTTTTACGAGTCTTATATAGCCGGATTCAGTTTTCTGCACCCGTGATGATGCTTGAGATCATTTCTCATGCTCACCTCCATATTTTTTGGGCATTTTTCCCATGCCCCTCGTTGCCTCGGTTTGCGTGCCACATCGGCCGTCGTATGTTTTTGACGAATCTTATACCGTCAGAATCATTTTTCCGTGCTTGTGATGTTGCTTGAGATCATTTCTTGCTCTCACCCCTATTTTTGGGCTTTTTTCAAAATGCCACTCATCACCTCGGTTTGCGTGCCACATTGGCCATTGCCCGTTTTAGACAATCTTTATATCACCGAATTCAGTTTTCCGCACTCATGACGACGCTCGAGACCATTTCTCACTCTCATCAATACCTTTTTGTTCAGTATAGTTTTACCCCTTTTTCGGGCCGAGCAATTCCTTTTACAAAAAAGGCACTTACGGAGTTTCTGTTAAGCTCTTTTCTGACTCTTAGAACAATGAAAAGATCGCCGAGCAACCTTGCTTCCTTTCATGCTCACTAAACGTATCTGAAAGGGCATCTACCTGGTATAAGTTTACCCCTTTTCTGGACCTTGTAGACTAATTACGAAAAAGGAATACTCTAGTCACATCGGCTAGAAGAGTTCTCCATTTGCATCATTTTATGCTTTTTCGGGTCTTGGAGACTAACTTACAAAAAAGAACACCAATGGAGTCCACTTACTACTTTCAGACTCTCTAAACATGAAAGCGGCCACGAACAAACACCATCCTGGGCTTGTATAAATCCACAGGACGGTACTCCACCACCACTGCAAAGTCTCCTTATTGTTTTCAGACTCCTTAAAAATGAAAGCACTCATGAGCACGAACAGTCCTGGGCTCACAAAATCCACAGGATAGTACCATTTCAGAGCACACTTTTATCCCTTCTTGGAGCTCATTAAAACTACGAAGAAGGACCCAATGGTGCTTCTTGGCACCACAACAGATCACGTCTACTCATATGGCAGCTTCCCCATTTTGGTCGCCTTTGTTCAGAGTATTCTGTAGTTTGTCCCCCCCCAGAGTCACTCCAATCTACAATACATACCTTTCAGTCTTCAAAGCTATGATCCCCAAAAAGTCAGTTTCCTACGCTGCCAGGTCAACCATGTCATCATGCTATGAACAAAGGAAGTTTGAGTCCACCCACCCTGTGACCTCAGTTATTTCCCACCCCCACAGTATGTCAGTCCTACCATTAGTACTACCGAACTTCAGTTCTACACCTCGCGCTCCTATCAAGGAAACATCATTTCCTTGTTAGTTGCTGGTCTCCCTCTGTTGACGCCAACCAAATTTATTCCAGAGGATAGACCTAGAGGTCCCTGTGTCTTGGACTCATCACCATTTATGATGAGTTCCTACGAATCATTTCGAAAAGAGTCCTCAGTGCCTCTCCAAATGGTTGTTTCTCACATGCTCGAATTCAACACCTTGATCGCATCGTTGAGACTCGCATAGGTTATTGGTCGTTTCATTTATTTGTCGAAGACCCCGGATACCGCCTGACTCTTCCACATTTGAGAGTCTACTTATGGAAACAACTAGTTACATTTTCCTATAGATATCCAGGTTGCGCATGGCGACAGTATTTAGATGTACCCCGGTTTTATACTCCCTCGAGTATACAGTTACATGTACTTCTCAGAGATGACTCACAGTAATTGAGTCCCTACAAATGTTGGACACCTTCAGTTTCAACAGTTCATCAACCCTTCTGAGACCTTGTTCAGAACGATTGTCGCTTTATTCCAGTGTATCAGTTATTGAGATCAGTCATGTTATGATCACGAGTACATCCCAAAATAGTGTCCCCTTTGGACCATTATGATGTACCAGCAGATTTTTTATGCATTATTTAGGTCCCCCTTCTTGGGACTAATTGTTATGTATATGTCTTGATACGAGCATGGGTATGCCCGCCTCGTCCATTATCAGAGATTTTCCTCATTCATATTGAGGCAATGTAATATTTTTTGTTTTTACAGCTTCCAAGGGGCCGTTGATCGAGTCTCCAATCGGTCTCTTCTCTTCCCCAAACCCCAGGAAAAAGACAAAAGAACTATGATGTCTATCGGCCATACGATGAGCTCCTGCCCTCACACATCAGGGGGCAATCTGTTAACACCCAAAAAGTGTTCACTAGCTCATTTCCTTATTCACATGACCCATTTGTCCACTTTTCCACCATTTGACCCTCTAAAGCCATCAAAAGGTTACCAAAAGACCATAATACACCCTTTTTCCTCTCAAAAGATATATTTTTCCTCAAAAAACATAAAAAACCCTAAAAAAGGGTCAAGAATTCCCAAAAATATTAAAAGGGAATAAAAATATTAAAAATATTCAAAAAATGAAAAAAGAGGGAAAAAGGTACCTAAACCATGTTGGTCAATACCATTGGTTTTTTCAAAACCATAATGGTATTCCCCACCACCAAAAACTATAAAAAGGTGGTAGGGGCTCCTCACTTTCCATCCATCCATCATCCTATCCTCATGCTGTCAAAATCTCTCTTGAGTTCTTGACCATTGTAGTAATCTTGGAGAAGAGACCATTGGAGCCTGGAGCGTCTCAACCTTGGAGCTGCTCAACACCACAAATCCTCACCATTTGAGGTATTATAATGCAAAACATTCTTTCATTTCTTGTTCTTTCCATGAATTGTTTTAGATTTATTTGTTATATGCACATGTTAGTTTAGATTTATATTTAATTCATAATCATTTTTGCTTTCTATATTGAAACTGCTATCACATTGTTGATAGGTGCCCATTGCACAAGCTTGGTTGCAAAACCAAGCAACACTTATCATAACTATCTTTGGAGCGGTTCTTTGTGGCCTCAATGGTTTGTAAGGCTGTGCAGCGATCTTCGTTGGCTTGCTCCAAAAGGATTAAGCGTTTCTCAAGCGGTGAGGTGTCCTGGAGGAGTTCAATAGAAATATGTAATGCGGGAATATGACATTCGATGGGAAGTACAAACTCGACACCATGAACCAAATGAAAAGGGGTAAAACCTGTGGCGGTCTCAGTGGATGTACGGTAAGCCCAAAGTGCAGGAAATAGCATATGGTGCTAGTTGGACTGGTGGTGGTTCACAATGGGTTGAAGGATGGTCTTCAAAATTTTATTAATGGCCTTTACTTGGCCATTACCTTGAGGGTAATAGGCGGAGGCGTATTGGTGTTCAAATTTGAGAAAAGTTGACAACTCCTTCCATACAGAGTCTTCAAAATGTTTTCCATGGTTGGAGATGAGTTTCTTTGGGACCCTGAATTGAGTGATGACATGGTTGAAAAAGAAACGGGCTGCAGTCTCAGCTTTGCAATTAAAAGTAGGCATGGCCTCGACACATTTGGTGAAATAGTCGACAGCCACAATGATGTATTTATGGCCATTCATCGAGGGGGGGTTACACTCCATAAAATCAATGGCCCATTTACATAAAGGGACAATAGTGATAATTGGATGGAGGGGGGTGGGAGGGGTCCTTGCCTTGGGGGAAAAGAGATGGAAATTTTGACAATGTTTGGATACTGTGATGCAATCAGTAAATAGGGTGGGCCAAAAATATCCAGTGCAGATAACCTTTTGAGCAGTGGCCATCCCAGAGAAATGACCGCCGCAGACTCCACTATGACAATCGTTGAGAACTTGTTTAGCCTCGTCTCGAGTTAGGCATCGACGTAAAATGGTGTCGACACCGTGCTGGTACAGGACATCGCCAAGGAGGAGATAATGTGAGGCATGATGGCGTATGCGACGGTGATCATCGCATCTGATATTAGATCGAAACTTTTGTGTGCGTAGGTACACTAGGATGTCGCCGTACCAGGGGTCATCCGATGAAATGATAAACAAGTGGTTGTCAGGTAAGTTGGTATTGATTGGTGGTGACGTAGATGAAGATGGTAAATCCGTCATGAGTTGGGCCAAGGCAAGGGCTTTGGTACTCTTGGGTGTAGTGAACATGAGGTCGTACTCTTGAAGTATGATGACCCATTGAGCCACGTGACCTTGGAGAAGGCGACGACTAAAGATATAGACCATGGGGTTGGAGTTTTCCACAACTGTAGTTCGACTTAATAAGATATAGTGACGAACCTTTTGGACTGAGAAGATGACGACAAGGGCCAACTTCTCCTCATGGGGTAACATAGTTGTGGGTCCGATAAGGTTTGTCTCACATAATATATGACGTGTTCTTGTCGTGCACTATCTTTTTGAACAGGCACCCCCGAAACAGCATAGTCGGATGCCGAAACGTCAAGGATAAAATCCTTTGAGAAATCAAGAGGTGAAATCAACGGGGCATTAGTCAAGGATTTTTTGAGGGCGTTAAAATCTGCCTATGCTTGTTCATCCCAAACGAAAGGGATGTGGGTACGAAGCAAGCGAAGGAAACCATGAACTGTCGTAGCATAGTCTGGAACGAAGCTACGGAGAAAGTTGGATTTCCCTTGAAGAATCTGTAATTGGCATAATGTACATGGAGATGGGAGGTCCAGGATGGCTTGAACCTTCAAAGGGTCTACGACAATTCCTTTCCGGGAAACGATGAAACCTGACAACTGACATGCAGGAACGCAAATACACACTCGAGGGGGTTCAAGTGTACTCTATACTTGCAACAACGCATAAAAATTTGCCGTAGGTTGTTTAGATGGTTGGACCGTTTCTTGGATTGAGCTGCGAGGTCATCTAGGTAGACCAGAATGATATGAGCCAAATCATGAAAGCAATATGTCATGGCCCGCTGGAATATGGCACCAGCATTTTTAAGACTGAAAGGCATGACGCGATAGGCAAAGGTGCCCCATGGGGTAGTGAAAGAAGTCTTGTATTGATCTTCCTTGCGAATGTGAATTTGATTATACTTAGAGAAATCATCCATGAAGGATAGAATCTCATGTCCCGCACATGCATCGATAAGTTGGTCAATGAAAAGTGTGGGGAAGTTGTCTTTGGGTTAGGCTCGGTTTAAATCACGAAAATCAATACAGACGCGAATGGTGCCCTGTTTTTTGTTAACAATCACAGGATTGGAAACCCAGGTGGTGTAAGCGATGGGATAAATGAACCCGACTTTAAGTAGTTTCTCAATCTCAACTTTGACAACGGGGAGCTTAGGTGGGTGGATGGGTCATTGCTTCTGGCGAACTGGTGGGACATCCGTCCAAGCATCAATATGGTGTTAAAAAATGGCAGGGTCAAAACCAGTCATCCCGGTATAGGACCAAGAAAAGACATCGCGAAACTCTTGGAAGAGCTTCTTATAGGCATGAATCTCATCTTCGGTACAAGAAGCGCCTAATGTAATGATCTTAGGTGGTTTAGGGGGATGGTAAATATTGATGTGATAGGTGGGTGATATTTTGTCCATGTTACCTTCCTCGATGTCATCAGGTGTTCGGATGGGGTTCTTAAACCAGTCTACCTTGTCGGGGAGGAAGTCCTTCATCTCAACCGAAAGCTGGTTGGCCGCGGTAGTGGTAGACTCCTCAAGAATGAAATAGGATCGATGGTGCATATCATCCCAAGGGTAGTCAGGTGCAGTTAGTGCTTCGAGGATTTCTTCATCACTACGAAAGCACTGTGTGGACAAATCGAAAGAGGGGAGGCTAGATGTTGGAGGCGAAATGGGTTCACTCTCTGTGGAAATCATGTAAATAGTGTTAATTTCTCCCAAGGAGGAGGATTCAGGAGGATGAATCTCCTCGATAGTGGTGATGGACGACTCTAAAAAAGACTGATTCAACTCATGGAGAACCAATATGTACTCGGGTAGATCTGGGCAGTGATGTGAGTAATGACCGTAGACTCCACATATGGCGTAGGAATGGTTGGTGCACAGTGATTTGTTGTGCTATTTCGGGGTGGGATCCAGTTCGACAACTGGGATAGTGGGATCATCATCCAACGTTTTCATGTGCTCTTGAAGGTTTAGCAGTTGTGGATAGTTATGGGTAGCGTGGCCCAAGTCATCACATAAAGAGCACTTAGGAGGTGTGTGGAGTGGAGGTTGAGGTTTTATGGGTTTCGTTGCCTGTGGGGCAGTGTAAGTTTGTGGGCCTCTGCCCCCAGTGGTTTTGGGTGGTGGAGGGGCAAGGTTGGATGTAGATGTGGTTGCCACACTGGGAGGTGGGAGGTTAGTGGTGTTAATCGGTTGGACAGGTTGGAGAACGACATGTGGTGTCGGGGGAGGAGTAGGAGCAGGTAGGTACCACACAGGTAGTCCTAGTGTTAACCCATGGAGATTCAACGTAGCCATAACTGGAGCACTTACTACTCCTGAAGGTGGGAACAAGAATGAGATAGTGTGGATAGGTGTTGCTCCAACATGAATAGGTACCGATTGTGGTTGTGGTAGCAAATGTGGTTGTGGGTTAGGCACCGTTTGTTTGAAAGAAATGGTGCACAGGTCAGATATCTCCATTGCTGGCGGAAGGGGGGGAACAAACCAAAAAGTAGAGGTCATGGGAGTCTCCGAGTAAATTCCAGGTCCAACGGTTGAAACCAAGGAGGTGGGTGTACCGAGAACAGGTTGTTCAACCATGGGGAGAACGTTTTCTGGTGCAGCGGAGGCATTCGGTTCATAATATGTAAGTTGATCGATCTTAACAACCTGTCCCTCGTGGGGGAACATCATATTGCGAAAGACTGAGGAAGCAACAACCTTCATGGCGTACATGTAATTGTGTCCGAGCAGGAGGTTATAATCAAGCTGTGCGTTGATGACCTCAATGTCAATAAGGATAGCTTTACCAGCTAATTAGACTGGAACGTTGGCCAAGAGGCCTTGGGGTTGAGCCGAGCGACCATCATAAGCTCGCAAGCGGTCCTGGATGGCTGTAGTGTAGGGGATCCAAGCTTCTGCCACACGAATGTATACATAACGCATGTGGAGGCACCCTCATCAATGATGCATCGATGGATAACAAGGTTCCAGATTGACACAAAAACTTGGAATTCTAATGTGGAAGGCATGCATGGTTCAGATTGGTCCAAATCGAATGCCATCATCTATGAGTCGGAAGGGTCTATTGCACCAATGGCAGATACCAATGTTTTGCGCTGTGCAGGACAATTTTTCAAAACCTCGAGGGCTAACATAGCAGCGGGGAATTGGGCTAAGTCATCCACGATATTATAATTGGGGGCAGCATGCGCATTGGGGTTGTCATTAATGTGTCGTAATGGGAAGCATAGAGATTTAGGGGCCCCATCACACAGTGCCTTGGGTATACGTAACGATTGATAGGTTGGAAGAGCGTTAATAGCCTTGTCAGCGAGGATGGTTTCAGTGGTGGAACCATACTGATTTCGGCGTGTTTGAAGGTTGACGCCAACCGATGACATCATTAGAAGGTGATGGGTACTTGATTCCATGGGTTGACTGGCGGGTGCAACATAAGTGATTTGATGTTGTGGTGGTGCAACCCCTTGAGGGGGAACCAACGATTGGGTGTTCACTACTCCTTGTGTGGGTAAGGGGTTCTGCAACACCATCAACTATGCATGAGGTTGTGGGGGGTTGGGGTGTGCCAGGAGAGAAGCATGTCCTTGGTGTTGGGTATGGTCATTCCAAAGTTGGAGAGCTTGCTCTAAGTGGGGACAATTGTGCGTATAATGGAAGTATACCCCACATATTGAACATGGGCAGTTCGTTCGTAAATTAGGGTTCTTGCCTTGACGAGGTGGTCTATCGGGGTTTAGATTAGCTAGGGCGACATCGTTATTGGTTGGGGGATTGGGTGGTTGGTCGCCATGATCCTGGGGTTGGTTGTTCCCTCGGTTACGTCCTCTTCCCCTGTTTTGTTGGCCTTGTTGGTTTCTTTAGGCAGGCTGGTTCTGTCACTGGTTTTGTTGGGCATAAACTTTCCCTTGGGGGAGGATTCTGTGGTTGAGCAGGTGCTGGTGCTGCCTGCAGTGGATAGTAGGCTGGAGGGGCTGTAGGTTGTGCGGGTGATGCCGGCATGGGATAGTAAGCAAGAGGGGCATGCGGTTGTGCTGGTGCAGGTGCAACTTGTTGGTGGTAATAGGAAGGAGGTGCCATCAGGGGAGTGTATACCGGCAGTGTGTGACCGTAGCAATGTGTTGGACATGAAGGTCCATGGACATGAGTGGATTGGGCCATGGGAATATATAAAGGTGTTTCTCCGGAATGGGTTGTGGTACATGAAAGGTCGGGGCCACTAACAGGGGGCATAGCAGTATAAGGTTGACTATGAGATGCAATGTGTCCAATAATGCCGTTGGCAGCATGGGATTCCCCTGATGCATCTCTCTGGGAGGAGTCACTGCGGGGAGCATCAGGTAAAATGGAATATAAGTAGCTGGACTGAGCATAGATGAGGTCAAATTGATGGGCTTTTAGAATGGATTCTTCTTCGGTTTGAGGCCGTTGAGATGCCACATCCTTGGCAATAAATGAGATAAGAGATTTCAGAAACCAATCTAGGAATATGCGATTGTCTAACTTGATCTTACAAAAACTTCGACATTTACTCCACTCATGAATATGGTTAGTGTTATGGGTAGCTGTGTTCTATCTGCAAGACAATAGGATCTCTACACCAACGTCATAACAGACGAGTAACTGAAAGAACTGCAGGAAAGTCAAAGCAAGGGATGTGAAGGTGGAATGTGTCCCATGAGGTTGTTTGATGTACCACTTAGCTGGGTCCATTGTAAAAGGAAAAAACAGATGGAGTTGGAGGAACACCATAAATGGAAGGATATGATGTGGTTTTGGGGGTCCTCACCCGCCTTTCCTTCAAACTTAGGGATGCCCAAAGGGATTTTGGTAGGAATGTGAGGCCAAGTGGGGTCATGTCGAATCAGGTCGCTGGTCAATCTGGCCAGATCAGGCAGGTTGAGGCTAGCCATGAATGACAAACTGACAGAAGGATGTGACATGGTTGCAGGGGCGTATGTGTTAGTCGTAGCGGAAATGGTGGTGCCACTGCCCCCAATGTGTGGGGCAATGGTATGAGTCATGATGGGGATCGTGGGACCTCCAGTCAAAGGTGGGGGAATCGTGTAGGAAGGGACCGCGCCCCCAAGTGTGCTACTAGTCACCAATGGGACTGTAGTTGTAACCAATCCACTAACCACAGGGATGGATGTAGTGACAGGAATACTAGGTGTAGGTCCTACAGATGGTATGACAGGGATATATGCTAAAGTGGTAGCTGGGCTAGTGGTGGATCCACCACCAATGACCCTGCCATAAAAGGGGTTGGAAGTCATGCTAGCCATGGGGCTAGACGGAGCTGTGAATATGGGTATCTCTGATTCATAATCAAATGTAAAATAAGGGGTGTTAGGATCTGGTGACGAGGCTCTATGCCTGTGATGAGTGGTGTTGATTCAACCGTGCTGCGGTGACTAGCCCCGTAGGTGATGAGAATGTCTTGGTGAATCAATGGTGACAGGTGTAAAAATACTAATGGGTTGTGGCGAGTGAAACGCTAAAAAATCCTACTGTAACCGTGTGTGAAAAAGGAGAGCTCAAAAATATGGCACTCAGGCCAACAACAAGCTCAAAACACTTGCTGCAACAACTGTGCTATAACAAGCTGAGCGTCAAAAAATGGTCAGAATACCAACAGGTAGCACTCCTAAAAAATGAAAAAAGGTAGACTCACTAATCCAATGGGGGTATAGGAGCAAGCAAATGCCTATCTAAGAGATATGAGAGCTCACAAAATCATAATCCCTACAGGGTGATGAAATCCGTAGTCAAGCAATACGAAATGGAGAACTAAATGGCTAAGGATATCCCTCTATCGAGAGGGACTCCGGGTAAAAGAGCCCTAGAAAAATGGCAACTAAGATACCCCGTTCATGGCACGTCCGGAAAGGTGTCCCACAACTTTTGTTATTTGGCTGTCACACACCTAATATGGAATGTATGACGAGAACAACGAGTAGGTGTCCTTCAGTACAGAGTGGAGTGCGACATTCAACTCATACTTCCAGAACCATTCTTGTTACTTTCCCTCCTAAGGGAGAGGACCTCTGACAAATTGGTTTTAACCGTACCAACAAGTAACAGGGGATTTTGGATCCCTAGATGACAACAACTATGTCTCAAGTGTAAGTGACAAAGGGGTATTATTTGGATGAATATTCCCAATGTCCTACCTAACTACAAATTCTTTTGTTTTCCCCAAGTGGGGTTAAAAGTTGGTTGAGTTAAGTAGATTTTAAGGCTCACTTGAATTATGGTGACAAAGTGTGTGCACAAGTGGTGTATACCACAAATTGCCCAGTCGTGGCAATAAAATAACTAAAACATGAAATGGAAGTATTAACTGCTATGTAAACTGAATGAACTTGCTAAAATGTAAATACTAAACTAAAATATTTTAAAATGGAACAACAAGCAAATAATAGAAAAGTACAGCTTAGCAAAAAAGGATGCAAGCAAACAAATGGCTGTTAGGGAATAAAAACTGGAAAAATGCCTGTAGGGTGCTGGAAAATGTAGAAAAAAGTGTGATGGAAATGATTGACAGGAATAGAAAACAAAATGTAGGTTTGGGGATGGACAGCGCGCTGCAGGGCGCAGCTATCAGGATGTTTTCCGCACTGCAGAGCGCGGCTAAAGGGTCGGAACCCACAGTTCAGTGCACGACTGTGGGCCTGGAACCTGCACTACAGGGCGCGGCTTCAGGTCTAGAACCAGCGTTGCGGGACGCGACTTCGGGTCTGGAACCCACGCTGCAGGGTGAGGGTCTGGGTCTAAAACCCACGCCACAAGGCGTGGTTCTAGTTCTGGAACCCGCACTGCAGGGCACGGTTTTGGGTCTGGAATCCGCGGCGCGAAAAACGACTGCAAAAAGTGCGAACCGAAAAATGGAAATTTTGAGGCTTAAGTTGAGGGAAAGGGCCAGATTTGCAAATATTGGGGTCCAAGGGTGAACCCGAGCTGCAAAAACAAGTAAAAGACAAGTACAAACTAAAAAAAACAAAATATTCTAAGGGAATCGAGCCAACGGAGTCGCCAAAACTGTAGCTAGGGTTTTCACCTTAGCTCATGCTAAAGAGCACCTACTACGATTCAAGAATCCTTAGTGACAATTCAATAATGGGTAAAAATGAGATGTAAAACAAGTAAAAACTAAGCATTCAAATGTAACATGTGCATGAAAACAAATCTAAACTACAACAATAAGAACTAAATAACCCTGAGAAACTCAGTAAATAAAATTTGATATTTTTTGTATTAATGAGCAAACAAGGGTTTGTAATGGTTTTACCTCAAATGATGAGGTTGTTGGAGTCCTTGCAGTAGTACAGGAGTAGTGCACTAGTGCTCTAGAGTCCCTTTCTCTTCTCCAAATGCTCAATGGTAGCTAAAACTCAACTAGAATGATGAACTCAAGCTCAAGATGGTAGGCTAGGGTTCAGTAGGAATTTCGGTAGCATAAGGTTGGAGTGATTGATGGCTTTCAAATGGGGGGCCTCCATCACCCTTTTATAGATATTTTGGGTGGTGGAGTATTGACGCATGGTTTTAGGCAACCAATGGTTTTGGTAAATGGTTTAGGGTTTTTCTCTCTTTTTTGAAAATATTTTTGACTTTTTCCCATTTTATTTTATTTTTTGGGAATTTTGGACCATTTTTTAAGGGTTTTTGACCCTTTTGAAAGAATTTTATTAATTTGAGGAGGGAAATAATGATTTTTTTCCTATTTGATAACCATTCGAGGGTTTTTAAGGGTTTTGGAGGGAAAAATGGTAGGAAAAGTGGACAAATGGGTCATGTGACCAGAGAGATGAGCTAGTGAACAATTTTTGGGTGTTAACCCACACACAATTGCATCATACATTCAACATATCAATAACAGTCATTAAATTAAAACATTGCAGAACACATAATGGACATAATTTAAACCACATAGAATACTTATCTTTAAGATGAATCTGTCCAAGCAATTGACTATGTGAGAGAAACGTTCCACCCAACCATAGGTCTTTGTCCAGCCTATATTCTTTCAGCTGAGAGACCACCCCTGAGTTGGGATGTGTACCCACTAAGGAGGAATTAAACAGGCTCACTCACAACCATGGTTTTACACAAACAATCATGCTTAGCCAACACACAGTTGGGTTTATCAAGCATGCAAGAGATAAAGGAGGAGGATGCTAAGCCAATGAGCTCAACCACAGAGCTACATGCATCTCAATTAAATCCAAACAAACTTGGCACCCACAATACCTACCACACCCAACACAAAGAAGGTCCCCTTCTCTGCTACACAGTCCCCCAGGTGCCCCTTTCCTCCCGTGCTCTTCAGGGTGGGCATAGAAAGGTCCAAGCTGCTAAATCCTTGAGATTCTATCCTTCATTGGGTTTGTCAAGAAATTCCAACCTTTGTTCTATCTTCTTCTCTGTCTTCATGCTTGGATTTTCTCAATTATATGACCAAATGGCTCTGTCCCATAATTGGATTTCCGGGCTATCAAATTGGGGTGTTCCTATGGATTTATGGGCATCTAACACACTCAAATTCGCCCCAAGGTTTAGGTCTATGGATCCCCCATTGGATTTTATTGTCCACACAAACTTTTGGGCATTTTTGGCACTTCAAAACGTGGCTTAATTCAGAGTTGGGATTTTTGTTTTTTCTCACCGCTAGGCATGTGAAATGGATGAAAAATGATGCTCTGATCCTCAATAATGGAATAAGAATGAGGAAAAATGAATTCCCATGAGGTAGAGTGACTTGTGGGTCAAGTAAACAGATCCCATACCCCGCCATACGAATTTCTGGGTTGCCCATGCTCCATTGAAGCCATGGACTGATTTCTTCAACCACTTCCTTACAACAGATTTAAATGTTAGCAAGGAAAGTCAAATGGGTTCTCAAGATGACATTTGGAAGCATATGGTTCAACCCCCACAACCCCCTCACCACTCCCTAGTGGATATACATGGCCCCCTCTTATTAGTTGCTTCCATAGCCAGTTTTTGGTATTTTTATTGCAATATTAATATTTACATCATTTTACAATGTTCCATGGCTTAATAGCACATGGATAACGTAATATCAAATACTTTCATTTTTAAATAAAATTCGAGCATCCACTAGCGGGGCCTTGGCCTTGAGCTCCATGCTAGGAAAACATGCATCGCATGTATACAATATTTACATTAAAAGCCAATATATCCTAAGGGTCAAAATGAGGGTATTACATTCCCCTCTCCCTTAGAACAACACCATACTCGGTGTTCTCAAAACTAAACAAAAATGGGAATGCCTCTCTCATGGCATCCTCCAACTCCCATGTAGCCTCATCGGGACTAAGGTGCTTCTATTGCACCTTTACCTATACTATGGCTCAATTCCGGAGCAATGTGACCTTCTTGTCAAGGATGCGCATAGGCTCCACTTGGAACTCTCCCTCGGGTTCCACCTGTATCACATTTCAATCAATTACGTGATTAGGATCATGTACATACTTCTTAAGCAAAGAAACATGTAAAATATTATGAGCTCTCATGTTAGCAGGCAATGCAATTCTATATGCAACTGGTCCTATCCTATCAAGGACTTCAAATGACTCACAATATCTTGGTGCCAGCTTGGCACAACTCCCCAAATTTAGGGAAATTTTCGTTGGTTTCACTCTCAAATAAACATGATCCCCAATATTAAATTCCTTATGCACTCTTTTCAAATCTGCATAAATTTTTTGCCTGTCCTGAGCTGCCTTTAAATTCTGCATGATCTTAACAATTTCTTGTTCCATTTCCTTGATCATCTCTGGCCCAAGCACTACCCCATTCACCGAACTATCCCAATTCACTGGAGTCCCGCATCCTTTGCCATACAATGCCTCAAATGGACTCATTCCCAATGATGCTTGATATTCATTATTGTATGCAAATTCTACCAAGTGTAGGTAATCCTCCCACTTGGATGGTTTGTCTATGACATATATTCTCAACATGTCTTCAAGAACCTGATTCACCCTCTCATTTTGACCATATTTTTGAGGATGATATGCTGTACTAAAATTTAGCTAAGTTCCCAATTCCTGTAATAATCCCTTCCAAAAATTGGATGTGAACTTTACCTCTCGATATGAAATTATTACCTTGGAAAATCCATGCAATATGAATATCTCCTTCATGAAAATATTTGCTATGTCACTGGTCTTATGAGTGGACTTGACTGGAATAAAGTGAGCTACATTTGATAGATTGTCCACCACTACCATAATTGAATCATGCTTCCTCACTATCATTAAAAAAATTGTTATAAAATCCATAGAAATTACTTCCCACTTCCATTCTAGAATGGGCAAAGGTTGCAATAATCCTGCTGGATGTTGATGTTCTGCTTTGACTTATTGGCATTTTTGACACCTAGAAATGTATTCTACTATGTCCTTCTCCATCCCATGCAAAAAGTATTGCTTTCTTGCTACTGTTATTATCTTTTGATATCCTGGATGTCCAAAGTATGGCATTTGATGTGTTTCATCCATCACTAGCTTTTTTAAATCTGCACAATTTGGAATATATAGTCTATCTTTATAGAGGAGAATATCATCTTCACCAAGCTGATACCCTGCACACTTTTCATCTACATTTATCTGCTGCAATTTTTCTTTAACTCGACAGTATGTTTCATCACCGTTTTGGGATTAAAAAACTATTGTCTTCAAATCTGATTTGCACATACTTAATGCTGCTACATGAAATTGTCTTCTAAGAGCATCTCCAACCTTATTCTCTTTCCCTTTTACATGCTTAATTTCAAAATCAATTTCACAGAGAAATTCTATCCATCTAGCTTGCTTAGCATTCAAGTTTGGCTGATCAAACAAATACTTCAAGCTCATGTGGTCTGTCATAAGATCGGATCTTCTTCCCAACAAATAATGTCTTCACATCTTGAGAGCATGTACTATGGATGCTAATTCTAAATCATGCGTGGCATAATTCTTTTCATGCTCTTTTAATTTCATTGACTCATATAAAATCACAAATCCTTCTTGCATGAGAACTCCACCTATCCCTTCAATGCAAGCATTTGTGCACACTACAAAATCCTTCACTGGATCTGCAATCTTCAAAATAGGAGCGCTGGTAAGTAACTTCTTTAGCTGCTGAAATATTTTCTCACATTTTTCAGACCATACAAACTTGACATTCTTCCTCTGCAATGATGTAATTGGATGAGCTATCTTGGAGAATCCTCCAATGAACTTTCTATAATATCTTGCAAGACCCATAAAATATCTAACATCTGTAACATTCTTTGGAGTAGGCCAATCCATTATGGCTTCAATATTTTCTGGATCCACTGCAATTCCTTCGTCTGAGATGACATGGCCCAAATACTGTACCTTCCTTTGATAGAAATCACACTTGCTCAACTTTGCATACAATTGGTGTTCTCTAAGAACTCGCAACACCATTCTTAGATGTTCATCATGCTCTTCTTCATTCTTTGAATAAACAAGAATGTCATCCAAGAATACTAACAGAAACTTATCCAAATACTTGCTAAATACACTATTCATGAGACACATGAATGTAGCAAGTGCATTGGTAAGACCAAATGGCACCACTGTGAAATCATAATGGCCATATATTGTTCGGAAAGCTGTCTTATGAGTGTCTTCTTCTTTTATTCTCACTTGATGATATCCAGACCTCAAGTAAATCTTCAAATCAAACAAATCATCAATTCTTGGCAATGGGTACTTATTATTGACTGTCACTTTATTTAGCTGCTTGTAATCAATACACAACCTTAAAGTCCCATCCTTTTCCTTGACAAATAACACTGGTGCTCCCCAAGGAGATACGCTTGGCCTGATATACTTCTTTTCCATTAATTCTTGTAGCTTCATATTTAACTCTATCAATTCTGGCGTGCTCATTCTATAAGGAGCTTTGGAAATTGGTGCTGCCCCTGGAACACGATCGATGGTAAAATCAATATCTCTCTTTGGTGGCAGTCCCGACACTTCATCCGGAAACACATCTTTGAACTATTGCAGCAACTGGAAGTCTTCCATCCTTGGTCCTTTGTCCTCTGATGAATATGATATATGAGCTGCATATACTTGGAAACCCTTCTTATAAAAATTTCTCAAATGTAAGGCTGAAATCTGCCTTATTGAAACTTGCTTGGGAATTCCTCTTACCAATCTTGGTATCCTCTCTTCATCAATGCATTCAAGTACCTTTTCATACCAATCTATCTTGGCTCTATGCCTTTCCAACCAATCCATACCAATTAGAGCATCATAAGATCCTAATGGTAGGACATTCAAATTTACTTTTGTGAGGAATCCATTCAACTCCATGGGGCACTCCATCACTACTTCACTCACTTTTCTCTTGGTCCCTATGACTAATTGAACTAGCCAAGACTTATTATGCTTCACTTTTCTAAGAGAACAACCTTCAACCACTTTTGGAGAAACATAACTATGAGTAGATCATGGATCAATCGAAATAGAAATAGATTGCTTAGCAATCTTACCTTCAACTTCCAGCACTGCTAATTGATGGTCGTCTTGATGATTATCCAACGCTGCATAAATTCGAGGCACTTCCCTTACCATATCCTCCACTGTAGTTGCTCCCTTTAAGTTGTGCAAGCTCCAGGGATTATCCCTCCGATGTGGAAACTCCTTAAGCATGTGGTTTCCTCCACATCCCCAACACTGAAGTGGCCCTTTTGATTCCTTTTCTGCTGCTACTGCTGGATTGTTCCCACTTTGTGCTTGCTGGACCTGTGGAAAATTTCTCGGCTGATTTTTGAATGGTGGCTTGAATCCATTTTTCCTTTGCTCAAAACTTCCTCTTGGATTTCCTTTCCATGCTGGGTGAGCCTCTCATTTTCCTTTACTCTGCTCATAGCAATGCATTTCCATCCTAATAATTTCATCAAGACTTGGTGGATTAACGAAATCAATCCTATCTTTGAAACTTTTAGCTGGAATCCCAAGGAAGCATTGGATATTTACCCTCTCATCTTTGATATATTCCACATACCTCAAAAATTTCAAAAATTTATGGACATGTTTTTCCATAGATTTCTGTCATAACTTGAGTTCATTGAATTCTTTCCTCTTACTTTCATACCTAGCAAAAATGTATTTTTCCTTGAAATACTTCTTAAATCGCTCCCAGCTGATCCTCCTTTCATTGATCCCTTTTACTTGCAAGAGGTGCTCCCACCAAATTGAAGCTCTTCCATTTAGACTGTAAATGAAAATTATGACCTTTTCATTCCCTGAGTAATCATGAATCCTGAAATATTTCTTCATCCCAAGAATCCATGCCTCTGCCTCTTGGCCAGTCTTATCTTCTCCATCAAATGTGGGAGGCCTTACCTTCCTGAATTCTCCCTTTGGAATTCCTTTGAATTTCTTTCTTCCTTCAAATCTGCTAGAAGTATGTCTTGGATTTCTTCGAGAACCTCTGGAGTCACATGACCTGCTGGAAGAATATCTTGAGGAGGGTGTTCTATGTTTTTTTCTCACATAACTCTTTCTTGGGCTTGGAGTCCTCCTCCTAGAACAACCTCTGGAGCGACTCTCTGCATCTCTTCCTTCTTTACCTACATTTCTTGGGTTGGACCCGAGATTTATCCTCTAATCCATATTAGTGAGACTCTGCAAAATAACAGCATTGAGCTGGTTCGTTTCCTCTTGAGCCTTCATCAACCTTTCATTGAATCTTATCATGGTTTTCACCAAATTTCGAGGAGTTATTTTCTCCCTTCTCCCATTGGATTCAGTCTCAGCATGTTCTTCTTGCACATTTTCTCCTAGCACATCATCATCATGCTCATAAGGATCTTGAGCATCATTCATGGTCACCATTTTCTCTTGGAGATCCCTTTCCCTATATAATGCCTCTGCTACAACTATTCAAATTTTGTCAGCTGCACCCACTATGCATTATAAAGGTATTTATTAGACATCTTAGGAATGCACATAGAAACATAAAACATCAATATTTAACATAATTAAACTCATGGAATAATTCACATAGCTATTATGCCTTCTTTTCTTTTGCCCCATTCATGCAATTCTAGAAATTGCCCATATTGACAACAAATTTTGTCAAAACAGTCACTGACATTTTTCTGCTCTAAATATATATGATATATGAAAACCTCATTCAAATTCTGGTTATGCACCACTGTTCCCTGCTATCCAAAAATCGAGTTTCAGGCTCTATACTTTTTTTTTTCGAATAGGACATCCCGCCTTCCATAATCTGCAATGCGGGAGTCGGAAAGTCGGAATCCCAACGCGCGACCTTGATAAAATTTACACCTCCTCAATCTGCAATCCATATCATGGGACTCGAAAATGCGGAGCACCAAATTTACAACTTCAAGAAAAATCCACTTCCGCAATCCTTAATGTGAGAGTCGGAAATGCGGAACGCCAAAGTTCCCAACTCCGGAAAATATCACTTCCACAATCTGCAATTCGGGAGTTGGAAATGTGGAACGCTAATTTTCCCAACTCCGGAAAATATCACTTCCGCAATCCGCAATGTGGGACTCTGAAATGCGGAATGCCAATTTTCCCAACTCTGTAGAATATCACTTCCGCAATCTGCAATCCGCAATGCGGGTTCGGAAATTCAGAATCCCAACTACACAACTTCTCAATCCTGTAAATTTCTCATCCCAATTCCAGTTTTGGAAAACTTGGTATCATTGGAAAGATCTCGGCGAGCCCTATGCAACTGGGTGATCCTATGCCACACCTAAGAACTCTGATTTTTTCATTCTTTGAATCAAAATGTTGCCCAAAATTCTTCAATACCTCTTTTAAACATTATGATATCTGCCTATAAACTCACAATTTGGCCCAAGCAGCTCTAGTGCTGCAACATGGGCTCTGATACCACTATATCACGTCCCCTCCTGTTGATTTGATGCAAGGAAGGGAACATGACTAACATTTTGGGCTTATTTGGAAAACTCATCCCTATTCATGAATAACAAATTCATAATAAATAAAAACTCATGTGTGCAGATTCATACTCAAATAAACACAACGGAATGAAAACATTATCCACACACAATTGCATCATACATTCAACATATCATTAACAATCATCAAATTAAAACATTGCAGAACACAAAATGGACATAATTTAAACCACAAAGAATACTTATTTTTAAGATGAAGTTGTCCAAGCAACTGGCTATGTGAGAGCAATGTTCCACCCAACCATAGGTCTCTATCCAACCTATATTTTTTCAACTGAGAGACCACCCCCGAGCTGGGCTGTGTATCAACTAAGGAGGAACTAAACAGGCTCATTCACAGCCATGGTTTTACACAAATAGTCATTCTAAGCCAACACACAGTTGGGTTTATTAAGCATGCCAGAGACAAAGGAGTAGGATGCTAAGCCAGTGAGCTCAATCACAGAGCTACAGGCATCTCAACTAAATCCAAACAACCTTGGCACCCACAATACCTACCACACCCAACACAAGGAAGGTCCCCTTCTCTGCTACATAGTCCCTCAGGAGCCCCTTCCCTCCCGTTCTCTTCAGGGGTGGCATAGAAAGGTCCAAGTTGCTAAATACTTGAGATTCTAGCCTTCACTGGGTTTGTCAAGCAATTCCAACCTCTGTTCTATCTTCTCTGTCATTCATGCTTGGATTTTCTCAATTATATGACCAAATGGCTCTGTCCCATAATTGGATTTTTGGGCTATCAAATCGGGGTTTTCCTATGGATTTATGGGCATCTAACACACTCCAATTCACCCCAAGGTTCAGGTCTATGGATCCCCCATTGGATTTTACTGTCCACACAAATTTTTGGGCGTTTTTGGCACTTCAAAACGTGGCTTAATTCAGAGTTGTGATTTTTGTTTTTTCTCACTACTGGGCATGTGTAATGGATGAAAATTGATGCTTTGATCCTAAACAATGGAATGAGAATGAGGAAAAATTAATTCCCATGAGGTAGATTGACTTGTGGACCAAGTAAATAGAGCCCATACCCCGCCATAGGAATTTCTGGGCTGCCCATGCTCCATTGAAGCCATGGACTGATTTATTCAACCACTTCCTTACAACATAATTAAATGTCAGCAAGAAAAGTAAAATGGGTTATTAAGATGAAATTTAGTAGCATATGGTTCAACCCTCACAACCCCCTAACCACTCTCTAGTGGATACACATGGCCCCCTCTTATTAGTTGCTTCCATAGCCAGTTTTTGGTATTTTTATTGCAATATTAATATTTACATCATTTTACAATGTTCCATGGATTAATAGCACATGGATAACGTAATATCAAATACTTTCCTTTTTAAATAAAATTTGAGCATCCACTAGCGGGGCCATGGCCTTGATATCTATGCTAGGAAAACATACATCGCATGTATACAATATTTACATTAAAAGCCAATATATCCTGAGGGTCAAAATGGGGGTATTACAGTGTATGTCTAGGGTTGATGGGCCTTGGTGGTTTGATCTTTTGGTGGGGGAGGGGTAATAGGAGTGAGGCAAACCATACATTTCTAATATCCAAAGTTAGTGAGAAGAAGCTATGACTAGATGACTAGTTGCTCTAGACATAGGGTGGCTGGCATTGATGTAGTCTAGATTTGATTTAGATTTGAGCCTATCTAGATCTGGATTGTATGTTGGTATATCTAGAGGGCGGGTGTTATACACCATGGGTTCTCAAGGTTTGGAGTGGTAAATAATCAAGGGACTCAAGGATGTTGGTCTTGGACCAGAGAGTTGAGGTCTCATAAAACGACTCGTGATGGATCCACATGTGGATGGTGGGTATCACCCCACCTCTTGTTGCCGTGACCCATCAAGCCAACCTGGAAATAGAAGGTGATATGTATTACAAGATCCAATTTGAATAATAAATGGATTCTTGTATATGTGGAGCCTTGTATCTATGCTAAAAAACCTCTCTTATGAAGAGGGTGAGAAAATGGTGATTGGTGTACCAGAAGAACGTGTTCAAGTAGCCACTTTTCCCCCCAAAAAGGGAATGAAACTACTTTTTGATATCATAGTAGAAGGGACATTTTAAGATACAATGTTCCTCAATATACTAATAGTGAAAAAGATGGTATAATTTGTCTAGTAGAAAGAAGTGGTGACTGTCTCAAGCTAGAGTCTATGCTAAGCAAACACAAAATTGTCCTAGAGGGATCCAGAGGGAATGTTGATAAATTCCTATGAGTATATCAAGGATGCATGATAAGGCAATCTTGGAGATATAGAAAGTGAAAACAACAAAAAATTATCTTACAAGGGATCCCCTCTAGAGGTGAGATCCACATGACCTAGATATATTGTCAATATGTCCTCTCTAATCACCATCTTCAACTCCTACTTAGTCTGTAAGAAGTGTTTGGGAGCATCCACAAAGTAACTAAAGGTGGGAGTTGGTAAGGAAATATGTCAATGTATTTGGGTAGTTATAACATTTGAGTATATAGATCTAGGCACATAAACTAAAGAGAGATACTGTGAAAATCAAATCAACAATCAACTAATCATGTAACAAATGAGATAACATAGATCATTACATTAAAACTAGAAGCAGATAAGAAGAAAACAATGATGCATTTTATTAAATTTGAATGAATGATGGTGAACAATATTTATAGCAAGGCAATTCGAATTAGGGTTGGATGCAATTCGAATTTCTCATGTAGTGCTTCAAGGTTATTCAAGCTTAACTAGAGCCAAGGATCCTTGGTTAGCCATGCTTATTCTCCTTAACTGAGCTACATTGACTCATGACTTCACAACCACTATTTTTGAATGAAAGATGCTCAATTAATTGATTGAATCAGCATGCAAAACCCTAAGAAGACTCAACAAATACAATAATGGCTAACTAGCAATTTCCCCAAGAGGGGAAAAAGGAACACCGAGAGGAAAAAAACATAAGGAAGGAAAAATAGTTTGGCCAGATTCTTGGCAGCAGGTTACACCCGCATTATCCAAATAGGAAACAAATTTCACAATTGAAGTATGAATCTTTGACTAACTAATAGAATGAAGCAAAGTAAATACCAAAACTAAATTTGTAAATACTCAACCTAGGTAGATAATTCCAATCCCTGTAACTACCAGTCCTAATGAAAAGAATGCTATGGACTTGGAGGCCCAGGCCTCCCCTGCTCCGTCTAGCCCACCAGAGACACTGGTCGATTCTCTTTTGGTTGGAGATAACAAATAGGTAGGTGAGAGGAAGCTCCAGACCCTAGGAAAACAATGGAACCTCCTATACCATTGATCTCTGACTTGAATCTTGTAATGGAGGGGGCTTATGGTAGAGGCCTCTATGGAATGGAGAAGGACACTAAACAATGGCCGACAGATCGCCCCCAATATCAGAGCGTCGACACGGTTTTCGAGGCCATTTCTCCGAAAAAGAATACCTCAAGCCGCTCGACACCGTCGTCTATTGGAGACCGTGATTTGGATATTACCAGCCAGAGTTACAGGCTAGAGTTACATTCAATGAACTGAAATGGAAACGGGATGGAGGTTTGTGTAAATTCTGGATTTATAAATTCCAATCGTTCACACAGTTCAGAATTAGCTACTTTTGTGAAGTTCCTTTGTGGGTTGCAAGGGACTTGGAATATAATAGCACAACATGCATGTCATCAATTTTATCATGGTTCTGCACAAGTATGGAGGTGTTAACGCTAAAATCTACCTATCAATTTTTTTCAGCTTTGGCTTAGTTTCAAGATTTTGCAGCATATTGTTTAAGTAGCGGTGCTACAGAATGTTCAAGGAGGCTAATGTTCACCCAAAGTCAAGTTGTTATTGTATTTGTGTCAATTTTTCTATTTTGTCGTTATCCTTATTTTTTTGGTGCCAAATTTGTCAAAATCTTTAATAACGTTGTTGTTCAAGTTTTCACAGGAAGATGTTTGAGATGAGTTCATATGGAGAACCTGTGTGTGGTTTTTGTACTCTACGTACGTTTCGGACTGCTTAGTTGAGTCCATCATCAGGAGAAATGTACTAATGCATTCCCTTATATGTGTGTGGAAAATGTTTCATTCCACTGTGTTTAACTAAATATGCATATGCACACCTGTGTTTGTATTTATATGAATCCGTTCATTGATGAATAGGGCTAAGTCTTGTGAAGGACCAGAAAGCCCATACTGTTATTCATGGCCTCGGGGGAGAAATAAATACCCCTCTGTTGTGTCCATGTTCCCTCTGTGGGTCAGATGAAGGGAGGGGCCATGACATAGTGGATCAGAGCTCTTTACAGAGTGGTAAAGAGGTATGCATGAGGTTTGGGGAAACATTTTGGTTGGATGAAGGACAAATTTAGATTTCTCAGGTGTGGTAGAGGATCACACCGTTACATAGATCTCTCTGAGAGATTTCCAACGGTACCAGGTTTTCCAAAAATGGACTTAGCATGAGGAAGTTATCAACCTGAGAAGTTGGCAGTAACAGGGGTATGTGGCCGACTTCCGACTTTGCGAACCCGCATTCCGGATTGTGGATTGTGGAAGTTGAAGGCGTAAATATTCGGAGTTTCACATTTTAGTTACGACATTTTGACTCCCGCAAGGCAGATTGCGGATTGCGGAAGTCGAATGCGTATTCATTCAAAGTTATATATTTGGAGTTTCACATTTCCAACTCCCGCAAGGTGGATTGTGGAAGTCAGAGGCATATTCCTTCGACGCTGCATATTTGGAGTTTCGACTTTTCGACTCCCGCAAGGAAGATTGAGGATTGCAGAAGTCGGAGGCGTATTTATTCGATGCTGTATATTTGGTGTTCCGACTTCCGACTCCCACAATACGGATTGCAGATTGCAGAATTCAAAGGCGTATTTCTTTGGCCCTGTGTAGTTGGAGTTCTGAATTCCGACTTGCGTCTTGCAGATTGAAGTTGTTGTAGCTGTATAAAAGTGCAGAGTTGTGGATTCTTTGAAAAAAAAATTAGTAGGTTGCTTCTAGGGAGATCCCCCATCACCTATAAAGGGTATCGAGGGGATCGGGAACGTGGCATATGGTATCAGATGAATCGAGGGGCCATGACAGAGTGGATCAGATGAAGGGAGGGGCCATGACAGAGTGGATCATAGCTATTTACAGAGTGGTAAAGAGGTATGGATGAGGTTTGGGGAAACATTTTGGTTGGATGAAGGACAAAGTCAAAGTTCTTAGGTATGGTATAGGATCACACCATTGCATAGATCTCGCAGAGATATTTCCAACGGTACCTGATTTTCCAAAAATGTACTTAGGATGATGGAGTTATCATCCTAATAATTCGGCAGTAACAGGGGTATGTGGTTGAATTCCGACTTTTTGAACCCACATTGTGGATTGCGGAAGTCGGAGGCGTAAATATTCGGAGTTGCACATTGTGGTTCCAACTTTTTGACTCCTGCAAGGAGGATTTCAGATTGTGGAAGTCGAAGGCGTATTCCTTCGATGCTGTATATTTGGAGTTCTGACTTCCCGACTCCTGCAAGGTGGATTGTGGATTGCGGAAGTCAGAGGCGTATTCCTTTGATGGTGTATATTTGGAGTTCCGAATTTACAAATCCCGCAAGGCAGATTGCGGAAGTCGGAGGCATATTTCTTCGACGTTGTATATTTGGATTCTGACTTTCCGAATCCCGCAAGGTAGATTGCGGATTGTGGAAGTTGGAGGTGTATTTCTTCTACGCTGTATATTTGGTGTTCTAACTTCTGAATCCCGCACCGCAGATTGTGGATTGCAGATGCGTATTCCTTCGACGCTGTATATTTGGTGTTCCGACTTTCAACTCCTGCACTGCAGCTTGCGGATTGTGGAAGTCAGAGGCATATTTCTTCGATGCTGTGTATTTGGAGTTCCAAGTTGCGGCTTGCGGATTGAGGATTGCAGACTGAATTTGTTGCAGCTGTGTAAAGGTGCAGATTCTTTGAAAAAAAAATAGCAGGTTGTTTCTAAGGAGCTCCCCCATCACCTCTAAAGGGCACCGAGGGGTTCGAGGACGTTACATATGGTATCAGAGTTACCTATAAGAGATTGGTCGTATCTATCATTCCCTTGAAGTATACCCAAAACTCCCACCAGTGGGATATTGTTGTAGGTCGTAGGTTCTGTCTGCTTATAGCTGTCTGTTGCATCCATGAAGTTATCATTGTTATCAGGTCCTCCAACAAGAGAACTAACTAAAACATTGGGGTCACTTCCACTGATATCGAACCATGCATCATATCCTCCTTTGCAACTAACAAAGGACGAATCCTTTTTGCATGATACAATGGAGGAAGCCGTGTGATGGACCTGACGAGAGTAGTTTTTTCCATATCCTACCATGTAACTTGTGGCCCTTGGATTGTCACATGTATGTAATGAACCTACAAGATAAAGGTTTTATCCAAAAGGCTGAAGAAGAATTAAGTATTTCTAGCTCTTAGACTAACTAATTTATCATAATGAGCAATCATGACCCATCAATTAAACATCAGTTCTCAAATAAAATTTAGGCCATCTTTGATTTATACTTGTGATTAGCTAATGCCAACAGTTCAGATGAATCTACTTCTCCCCCAGGGCATTGCGGTTTCTTTCTAGTAGAATACAAATAATCAAAGTAGATTGGGAGGAGGAGCGAGGCACTTGTCACAACATGCAAATTGTTCCATTTCTTACAATACAATAGCCCACCTAAATACAGAAAGAAGCGCCCCTTTAGTTCACTTTGTGACTTGCTAACAATATAAAATCATATATTTATAATGTATTTGTGAAGAAATATTGTTGTCAATCCAAACTTGGTATTCGTTGTACATCATTTCCATTCTTCTAAAGGAATACACACATGAAATACTTAACTTTTTCTTGGTATTGTTACAGAATTGCTTGGTTTTTCCCACCCCTACCTTGCATGAGGAACTGATCACAAACACATATAATGCCAATTGTCTGCTAAATTTAGAATGAAGCCCAAACTACCCATTTATCATCTAGCATTTTAGGCATGCATTTTATGTAAGCTGATGCCAATGACGAGTACAACAAACTACATTGAGTGCACTGAACAGATTGAAATTTCAAATCATGATCATATCAGAATGTAACATTAAAAAACTGGACATTTCATCGTTAATCCACTCACCTTTGATCCAAGCACTTGGACTCCTGCATATTTAACATCCCAATTGAATTCTCTCATAGTCCATGATGTTCCACCTACTGGTCCTGCATTTTTAATCATGTAGTTAAAGTAGTATTAAATCCAGGTCGTTGCCCACAACATTTCATCCTACACCTACCCAGACAAAAATATCAAAGCCAAGTTAAATACATACATTTTAATGAGGAACTTTATAGAGTTGCAAATAAAAAATTACATCATTTCCACTAACTGATCCATAATACTTTCTGGCCACCGTGATGTTGTTGTCGTAATTCCCTCAGTACTTGTTAGCAAACTCAAATAGCTACAAGATTCACCCCAACATTTGAATTGAATATTAATACATTAGATTGGATTAGAGTAAAGTATAAATATTTGGATCAGGAAATAATCATCATGCACTTTATTTTAAATTCTATGAAGCAAAGTAAATTACCTGCTTTGCATGGCTTAAAATCTCAGTAGAGTAAGCAGGATTAGAGACTATAAATACTATCGAGGAAACAACTGTTGCAGCAACATTTTATCTAGCAAGATCTGATCCAACATTGTTAGTGTCAATCTTGTAGGCTTGCCTAGGAATTTTCATATCTTCTGGCCTCTTCCAACACAATGATTTGAGTTGCCATCACCCACCTAAAAACAGATGAAAGTAAGGCTATGCCTTGGGATATGATTAGCAATGTATTATATTTAATTTTAAGTTTTTAAGTTTCATTGAATTTATTTGGTTGTGTACATTCATATGATTTCTTTCTTCCGGTAGATAACTCTTCATAAAGGTTGGCACTCATCCACTAGGACACAACTAGTAACAGTGTTGTGAAAGAAATCAAATGAGAAATTCATACAAAAATCAAAAAGGAAGTATCAAGATTGAAATCATCCTATCCTCCACCACACCTTTGGAACATAATGCATAACAGGACAGTGGTCTTAAATTTACCACTTTCCTGTTCAACCAAATTGAATGTCCGTGTTATGTGTAAATAAGGTGTTGATTCACCTGCACACCAACATGCTATAAAAGTGCAAGTATCGCCATCAAACAAGTACTGCTTTAGTCATATATCATTCCATTTTCATAAAACCACAAAATGTATACATAATCCTTCATCCAAAAGTTTCTTATAAAAATAAAAAAAATGTTCAACAAATAATCCAACTTGAAAATTGATTTGCAGAAACCAAATACAAGCATTTTGTAGCTCCTTTGTAAAAAATGTGGTAGACAAATATCATTCCCTAAAAAAATTTGAAGGAACCATGCAGCCTAAATACATTCATATGAGCCTGCTTCCTTCCTTCCAGTTTCCTTGACTGATAGTTCATTATATGTACTGTAATATAAATCCAAAGCTGTATTTACATCCCCTTTTGCCTTCTCCAATAAGACTAAAGCATCTTCTTTTGATACATTGCCATCTAACATCTGAAGAAACTGGAGTAATGTTTCACCATATGTATAGGCTTAGTACCTTTGAACTTGCACACAATTTCTTACCCACCAGATTGTGCTCTGGTAGAAACTTTGTTTGCACATTGAGGACTAGAAATACCCAAATCGACATTTTGTGCACCATCCTCCACAACTGCTCTCCTAAAGAAGTTAGTAATCGATGATTGTTTGGTTTTATTTGGGGTCTATTTGATAGAGAGCTTGGGATTCTTATTGGATTTATTGTCAATCGTCCAATCAATGTTTGTAGATTGAGCACTCTATGTTCAAGGCCTCTTATTTTCATTACTTTTCATAATCCTATTAGCAGATGAAGGATGGGCATTGGGTGCCCTCAATCCCATAATGTCAATAGCAACAAGTGCCAAAATTACTTTTCCACTAGTAATAGAAGCATTGGACATAGAATTTGCTTGTTTGGAAACATGATTTGCAACAAACTTCCCAATAATTGGACCATCATTCCCAGGAGAGTTAGATTGGGCATTGGTCGCAACTTGCTCCTGAAATTCATTTTCATGCTCATAGAACTTAGAAAAATAAGTATGAATTAGATACATGAAAATTGGCAGTTTGCACACATATTCCTATGTTGTTAGGAGCATTTATTACATGAGCATCTAAGTGGAATTTTTCATATCTACAAGATTGATCAGCCAAATTTAAGTCATGTTAGAACTCATAACAAAATAGATTTTCTATAAAAACCTGTATGAATAGAAAAATAAGTAATGTATACTGTGGGTAAAAGCTTTTCTTGCCTTTATATCTTCTAAAAGAACCAGCATACATTACTATGGCCTTCCATAGCAACAAACCTTAGTGAGATTTAAACCCAAATCGACAAGAGAAAAAATTCCTTTGCTTTCCTATCACACAACATGCTTGTGTGACAAATGACATTTTTTTCTTGACTGTGCTATGTATCTAGACGATGAGAAAATTTTGGTAATTTATGAACATTGTAGCTCTTGTTTCCTACCTATAAGTGTAGATGGTTTATAGTTGCAAAATATCCATGACTATTGTACCCAATATGAAAAGATGGGTTTCCAACTTCAACAACCAAATGCAGAGCTAACAGTAAGCTAACATGGTCAATGCAATGGGGCAAGTGGTCTAATACTCTTGGAACAAGAATCACATGTCTAGATTCAATTGGACTACAATCTAGGTTTCTCACCAGTCACATGGTTTCAAAATCTCACATGGGTTGAAGCTTAAGGTTGTATTGAAGTTAAATAATTGAAAAATGAGCTTCAACAACTAATAAATGAGTTGTTTGATCAGGTTTGAAATTTTAATTTTGCCAACAAATAAATGCACTAAAAATTCAAGTACCTAAAATTTGCCACATAAAAAAAAATAGCAAGAAGTTTGACAATAAAATACACATATAGTATGTACTTACACAGAAGAATGAAAGTATCATTGATTTAAATGATTTTTAGATACTAAACACACCAAAAAAATAAAGAATAAATAAAGAAATAACACTTAATTATAATACTGAAATTGGAATCCTTTAGACATTGATGCCAGTTTTTTTGGCCCAAATGAAATTTAAATCTTCACAGATAACTCTTCAAAAGAGTATATGGGCGAACAAATATAGATCAGTACTTTAACCCATGAAAACTTGGATATTTGGTAAAGCGATATGCAAACCGTGTTGTCTATATGTATGCTGGTCTTACCACTAATACAGTGTTGTCAATATTATCTTGCAGTGTTGTTGCATGTACCTAAGCACCCTCCTTCCCCGTGGACAAGTTTTAACTTTTCAATGATAGAACGTTGATAAATAATTCATATTTGGTCACAAAGTGTTGACCTTGCAAACGTCAAGATGAATCGCTAGGAGCATTTCCCTTAACCTCCTTTGTGTCCAACTTTGGAATGTATGAAATATAAATAACATGTTAGCATAAGCTAGTAAGCATTTAAATTAGCAAGCTAACACCGATGGCAGGTCAAAAAATATGGCTATATATAAATACAAGGTCAAGTGAAACAATCGTGGTTACGTAGGGAAGCCAAGGATACAAATCTTGGAAAGAATTTAAATAAAAATGTATAAGTATATTCACCACTATATAGTGGCATACAAACATAAAAGAACATATCAAGTAAGAGTTACATTATTGTTGGCTGGTAAATGGAAACGAGGAACCAACTACAATTGTGAATCGGAACGGAACTAATGCATATAGGAACACATATATAAATAACTAGATAGAGGCTAAGCCTCTAGCAAGGACCTCTTAAATTATGGAAGTTTGAGACAATACGCCTCTCATCGCAATAAATAACAGAACTTGCACCCATGGTAACAAGTATAAAAGAAATCGTCTAAGAACAAATTATCGTATAAAAGAGGATGAGCGAACCCAACCATACAACATATTGTATCATAACAAACAATATTTGATAAATCATATATCATAATCAGAAAGTGAAAAGACAAGAGGAAAATTAAGTATGTGATAGGACGATAAGTCTAACTCAAGTGTTATAATTTTTTTTTTTTTCAGATGCATATTTTGGCATGTTACATTTGACCCCCTTGATAAATGTTTCCTTACCTTCCCTGATTTGAATCCTGTAATGTCCCTTTATAATAAAATTCCCAATGTGCTCAAATTCACCAAATTTCAACCCTAGGTATATGGATACAATTGATTCCAAACTCCTCCAATTAATTTCAAACTTGGTGAGGAAGTTCATGAGGGGTGATGGGACACATTAAAACATCTATCAGACATATAATCAACTGATATACCAAACCATGGTCTGCAATTTTCAAGGGAAGAAGTTTCGGGGCAAGACTAGTAAATTTGGGAAGTGGAAATCCCCCCTGGGTCTTAGAACAAAACTCTTCCAAACACTGTACAACTGCCACTAATGGTTGGTATCAGACTTGGCTCTGTTATAATAAATTAATTAAAGTATATTTTCAGCATTAGATGTGGTTTTGTGGTCGAATAGGTATCCAAGAGAACTCAGGGAATTTACTAGTAATTTCGAGGCTCAAACCCCCAATGGTAGATGGCTCTAAATAGCTCCAAATGATCTCAAATTGTACCAGTAGGTGTATGAATGATGTTAATACATAAAAATGGTGTTTATAGGTGTCGTTTTACCGTCAAATGACTTCTTCAACTCACTTTGTCAATCTGATCAATGTAAGGAGTTTTACTAGTAAATTGTGGTTCAAATCCCCTAAGCGTAGATGATGAAAATGAATTTCCAAATGCACTCAATCCAACTCAAATTTATGAATGGAAGTATGGGAAATATAAATGAAATCAACATGAACTCATATGCATCACCATTCAACTTTTAATGTCCGCTATAACTTCTTTAAATCAGATGCAAGAAGACTAGTTTCGACCTTGAGGAAATAGCATTAAATCTTCTTCAAATGAAATAAAACTGAGCAAGATGGCTCCAAATGCTTAAGTGCTGAACATGAAACTTGTAATAATAATCAATGGAATTCCATACATCATAAATATATCAGAGAAACATTCTTCCATTCGAAATCATCATCAATACATTGGCATACATAAATCTAGTGGGGGAATGGTCATTGTTTGCTCAATAATCATCAATTTTACATACAACCACTCGATATTTCGACCTGAATTTTTTTGGATATGAAGAACAGAGTATTTAATTAATATTATAAAATAAATGGGGCATCAGACGCTCCCCCAAAGAGTTCAATAGCTCACCAAAAACGCCCTCCCTCAAGGATCAAGAATACACAATGAAAAGTGGAAATGGTTGAAGGAATGAGCTGCAATAGAAGAAACCGTGATCTGACCTATAACTTACACCTGCAAAAAATGAACCCATTTAATATCCAAATGAAAGGTCTGAATGGCCTTTCCAATTACCAACTTGGATGGGAATCTTTCACCCTTGAAATTGGCTAAGGCAAGAAACTAGTCATCCACTAGCTCTCCTTCTTCACAAATGCAATTGAAAATTCTAAAAATGATAGAAAGCTCCATTCTTCTTTGTTCATGAATTTTATAAAATTCTAATTTCTTCAATGGTTTGAATTCCTTCCAAGAGATTCATGCAGACTCAAGTTGGGAAGAGATTCCCAAGTATGCCACTTGTCCTTCCAATTCTAGCCCTATCCTTCTCCAAATTTGAATTGGTGTCTCTTTGGATGCCCTAACTCACTTGAGTGCCCTCTTGGAGGATATTTTTAGCCCTGACATGTCATAAATGTCATATTTCAGCCCTCAGGTCTGATTTGTGTCATAGGTGTCATAGCATGTTCATCATTGTTGTCATAGAGCTAGGGAATCTAGCCCAAGTGTCTCACTAGCTCCAAATTGCCTCTTCCTCTTCCATGGGAGTTATTCTTCCACTCCAATTCGACCTTACATGACTCATTCCAAGTATATTGAATTTATAACTCATCCCAAGAACATTGGGAGTCTTATGGATTCAAAATGACAAGAGTAGGATGCCATGTGGCATGGAAAATCTAGCTTGTGTGGGTCCCACATCCTCCATGTGTCTTCATGATCAATTGCCACTTTGATTTTCCATTATATTTATTTATTTAGCTCCTTTATTAAATATTTATGCCATTCTAATGTGCAAACATCATTTATTATCATCCTTATTTCAAATCCCAAAGCTTCCACCCCTAACCTAGGAAACTAGTAATTTTCCTCCTTGGCAATTATGTGACCCTTAGCATCAATTTGACAAACGCTCATGAATATGGACAATGGGCCTAGGCCATTGTGACCCAATGCAAAATTTGGGACATGACAAAGCCTTGCCATCTGTGATCTATGTGGCTAGATTTCTAGCTTCCGTTGCTTGCTGAGTGGATTTTGAATTTTGCAAAACTGTGGAAAGTTTTTGAAATTTGGTGTACATCGCTACCATGCCTCGATGAGCAAGGGACCAGGTAAAGTGTTTGTGAACTCCTAATTTAAATTTTAAGTGGACTAAAATTTGAAATTTATCTTGATTTCCCCTTAAATTTAAAAAAAATTGAAAAAACTTGCGTGGTGCATTTGAGCGGTTCAACTCATACTGCATGTCGGTGGACCCTATAAATTTATAGGGCACACCGTAGGAAATGGGATTTTATTTGTACCGCACCTCACACATGATGCACTTCATTCTACATAACACATCTGTTGGCTTGGTTTTGCAACCAAGCTTTGGTGCAATGGGCACCTATCAACAAGTGATAGCAGTTTCAAATATTGAAAGCAAAAAACAATTATAAATCTGAATCTAACATGTGCATATAACAATAAACTTGAAAAGATTTAAGAACAAGAACAATAAATAAAATAAAAAATGAATTTTGTATTACAATACCTCAAATGGTGAGGATGTTGTGGTGTTGAGAAGCTCCAAGGGTGAGATGCTCCAGGCTCCAATGGTCTCTTCTCCAAGATTGCTACAATGGTCAAGAACTCATGAGAGATTTTGATATCATGAGGATAGGATGATGGATGGATGGAAAGTGAGGAGCCCCTACCACCTTTTTATAGTTTTTGGTGGTGGGCAATACCATTATGGTTTTGAGGAAACCAATGGTATTGACCAACATGGTTTAGGTACCTTTTCCCTCCTTTTTCCTTTTTTGAATATTTTGAATATTTTTATTCCCTTTTTAATATTTTTGAGAATTTTGGACCCTTTTTGAGGAAAAATATTCATTTTGAGGGGAAAAAGGGGTGTATTATGGTCTTTTGGTGACCTTTTGGTGGCTTTAGAGGCTCAAATGGTGGAAAAGTGGACAAATGGGTCATGTAAATAAGGAAATGAGCTAGTGAGCACTTTTTCGGTGTTAATAGATTGCCCCTTGATGTGTGAGGGCAGGAGCTCATCGTATGGCCAATAAACATCATAGTTCTTTTGTCTTTTTCCTGGGGTAATGGGAAAGAGAAGAGACTGGTTGGAGACTGGATCAACAGCACTTGGAAGCTGCAAACACAAAAAATATTACATGGCCTCAATATGAATGAGGAATAATTTCTGATAATGGACGAGGCGGGCATACCCATGCTCGTATCAAGACATATACATAACAATTAGTCCCAAGGAGGGGGACCTAAATAAGACATAAAAAATCTGCTGGTACATCATAATGGTCCAAAGGGGACACTATTTTGGGATGTACTCATGATCATAACATGACTGATCTCAATAATTGATACGCTGGAATAAAGCGACAACCGTCCTGAACAAGGTTTCAGAAGGGTTGATGAACTGCTGAAACTGAAGGTGTCCAACATCTGTAGGGACTCAATGACTGTGAGTCATCTCTGAGAAGTACATGTAACTGTATACTCGAGGGAGTATAAAACTGGGGTACATCGGAATACTATCGCCATGTGCAACCCGGATATCTATAGAAAAAATGTAACTGGTTGTTTCCATAGGTAGACTCTCAAATGTGGAAGAGTCAGGTGGTATCCGGGGTCTTCAACAAATAACTGAACTGACCAATACCCTATGCGAGTCTCAACGATGCGATCAAGGTGTTGAAGTCGAGCATGTGAGAAACAACCATTTGGAGAGGAACTGAGGACTCCTCTCGAAATGATTCGTAGGCACTCATCATAAATGGCAATGAGTCCAAGACACAGGGACCTCTAGGTCTATCCTCTGGAATAAATTTGGGTGTCGTCGACAGAGGGAGACCAGCAACCAATGAGGCAATGATGTTTCCTTGATAGTAGCACGAGGTTTAGAACTGAAGTGTGGTAGTACTGATGGTAGGACTGACATACTTGTGGGGATGGGAAGTAATTGGGGTCATAGAGTGGGTAGACTCAAACTTCCTTTGTTCAGATCATGATGACATGGTTGACCTGGCAGCGTAGGGAACTGACTTGTAGGTGTGGGGATCATAGCTTTTAGGGACTGAAGGGTATGTATTGAATATGGGGGTCAAGCTGATGGGTGCTGTCGAGGGATTCTTAGGATGACATACTGCAGAATACTCTGAACAAAGGCGACCAAAATGGGAAAGCTGCCATATGAGTAGACGTGATCTGTTGTGGCGCCGAGAAGCACCATTGGGTCCTTCTTCGTAGTTTTAATGAGCTCCAAGAAGGGATAAAAGTGTGCTCTGAAATGGTACTGTCCTGTGGATTTTGTGAGCCCAGGACTGTTCGTGCTCATGGGTGCTTTCATTTTTAAGGAGTCTGAAAATGATAAGAAGACTCTGCAGTGGTTGTGAGTACAGTCCTGTGGGTTTTTACAAGCCCAGGATGGTGATTGCTCGTGGTCGCTTTCATGTTTAGAGAGTCTGAAAGCGGTAAGTGGACTCCATTGGTGTTCTTTTTCGTAAGTTAGTCTCCAAGTCCCAAAAAAGCATAAAATGATGCAAATGGAGAACTCTTCTAGCCGATGTGACTAGAGTATTCCTTTTTCGTAATTAGACTACAAGGTCCGGAAAAGGGGTAAACTGACTCCCTTTCAGATATGTTTAGCGAGCATGAAAGGAAGCAAGATTGCTCGGTGATCTTTTCATTGTTTTAGGAGTCAGAAAAGAGCTTAACAGAAACTCCCTAAGTGCCTTTTTCGTAAAAGGGATTACTTGGCCCGAAAAAGGGGTAAAACTATACCGAACAAAAAGGGATTGATGAGAGCGAGAAAAGGTCTCAAGCATCATCATGAGTGCAAAATATTGAATCTAGTGACATAAAGATTGTCAAAAAGGGGCAACGGCCAATGTGGCATGCAAATCGAGGTGATGAGTGGCATTTTGAAAAAATGCTCAAAAATTAGGGGTGAGAGCGAAAAATGATCTCAAGCATCATCACGAGCGTAGAAAACTGAATCCAAAGATATCAAACTTGTCAAAAACGGACAACGGACAATGTGGCATGCAAACCGAGGCAACGAGGGGGCATGGGAAAAATGCCCAAAAAATTTGGAGGTGAGAGCGAGAAATGATCTCAAGCATCATCACAAGCACGAAAAACTGAAACCGGCGATATAAGACTCGTAAAAAATGGATGACGGTCAATGTGGCACGCAAACCGAGGCAACGAGGGGGCATGGGAAAAATGCCCGAAAAATCTGGGTGTGAGAGCGAGAAATGATCTCAAGCGTCATCACGAGCACGGAAAACTGAATCTAGCAGTGCAAATGGTGCAAAAAACGGAGGTCATAAGGACTCCGGAATGGTCAAAGGAAATAACTAGGTTAAAAAATGGCTACAAATAAAGGTGAGCCCACCAAGCCAAGGATGCAGTGGTGGGGAGAAATGATGACCCACGGGGGGAGAATACTAGGTGTGTCAAATGAAATCGAATATACAAGTGATATGTGACCTTCAAAAAATGGTTGAGATCACGCATGTGAAAAAGTCAACAGGGTTAATGACCTGCCCCCATGCTATGTGCATGGGGTTTGTGATTGTGGATCACATATGTGTTGGTTTGAACAATGGGATCATTGGAATACTGAGATATATGTGATGGGGAAGGTTCAAAATGATTGATCATGCCCCCTATCCTAGGGTCGAGGTAATCTATTATGCCCCCTAACTCAGAGGTGTCAATGTTGTGTAGATGTTTCTCAGAGAGGGATCAACAGGGCATTGAGCAACCGCTGGTGGGGGGGTATACCATGAGGCTATAGGCCGTGGTGGCATACTGAAGTGATGATATGATGATGGGGGATTCCCCTTGTGGGGTGGATGCCCCCAGTATCTCTGATGAGAATCACGATGATGATGAGTAGGCAAGGTTTTGGGCCTGCCCCCATGTTGTGGACATGTGGTTTCCTCGTCGATTTGAAAGGGTTGAACATGTGTGTCAAAGGGATCAATGGAGGGGGCCAACTGGACAGAGGGGTATCCAGTGGAAACCGTGTAAATGGTGTTAATTTCTTCCGAGGAGGAAGATGGTGGGGGATGGAAAGTGAGGAGCCCCTACCACCTTTTTATAGTTTTTGGTGGTGGGGAATACCATTATGGTTTTGAGGAAACCAATGGTATTGACTAACATGGTTTAGGTACCTTTTCCATCCTTTTTTCTTTTTTGAATATTTTGAATATTTTTATTCCCCTTTTAATATTTTTGGGAATTCTGGACCCTTTTTGAGGGTTTTTTATGCTTTTTGAGGAAAAATATTCATTTTGAGGGGAAAAAGGGGTGTATTATGGTCTTTTGGTGACCTTTTGGTGGCTTTAGAGGATCAAATGGTGGAAAAGTGGAAAAATGGGTCATGTGAATAAGGAAATGAGCTAGTGAGCACTTTTTGGGTGTTAACAACATCACTAAACGAAATTAAAAAACATAATCTTAATTGGTGGACATTCTAAACACGAACGCACTGTAAAAACAGTGTGCTAACATATAATAGGAGCGCCGTTATTCAAAAAAAACTACAAAACTCACAAAGTGATGCACCTATTATGGGTGCTCTATTAATAATTGTGTAATGCTATCGATGAGATGCCATGTCCTAAATGCACCAATGCTTCCTATTGATGGATGCACTACCGAACTAACATAAAAAAACAACACGTTAATCGGTGCGAATTGTACAGAAGAATGCACCAGATAGATGGTGCGCTGACATGTAGTAGGTGCACGGTAATCTCAAGAAATTATAAAACTCAAAAAGACCTGCTCCTATCATGGTGTGATCTATTAATACTTGTGCACCGTGTCCGGTGTGATGATAGACTTAGAATGCACTAGTGCTTCCTAATAATAGATTTATCGCGATATTTAACCCATGAAAACACCACATTATCCAGTGCACATTGTAAACAAGAATGCACCAGGTTGATGGTGCACAACATGTAAAAGGAATACCATTATCCATCCAAAATTATAAAACTCACAAAGAGTTGCTCCTATTATGGTATGCTCTATTAATGCTTGTGCATCGTTTACAGTGCGATGTCGTGTTTAGAAGGCACCGATGCTTCTTATTGATGGAAGCATTGCCACACTTATCATAGTAAAAACACTACGTTAGCTAGTGCACTTTGTTAACATTTCCACACCAAATTTTCGGCGTCTTGATGAGTAACAGGCACACCATTATACTCAAAATAAATATAAATCCCACAAAGAGCTACACCTACTATGCTCATTCAGATTTGTGCACCATGTACGGTGCGATCATGACTCTACGCTGCACCGGTGCTTCCTATTGATGGATGCACTAGCAAGCGCAACACAGTTAAAAATATTATCACGCTCACCGGTTCACTTGTGTATTCAAGCGCACCGTATGTGTTGCTCTTTGGTTCCAAAAGCACCGAAAAAAAAATCATTTATTTTGAGAAAATAAATATTATTTCATGTTAATAAATAACATGCTCATTTAATGAAATATTTGTGTTTTTTTTATGTCTATTTATGAGACTGATCAATGCTATATGTGTATAAAATACATCAATGGCAAGAGGCGGCTCAACAGTAGCAAGCACGAGTTGACACATACAACTTCATGCATGAGTTGGAGGCAAGAGAGAGGGAGATGTATTTGTACCCTCACCCCATCACCGACGATACATGATACCTCTTGATGGTTGTAGGAATCCTGAAGCTCTATCACTAGGGGAAATTTGTTTTGTTGGCGCATTTGATCTGTGGTTGGGATAATGGGAGACATGAATTTCGCATTGGTCCTAGTCAATGGTTCCATCCCACTAATGAGGATATTTATTTCATCACTGGGATATATAGGAGAGGGGAGGATTTTCCCCACTTCCCTGATATCCTAGTAAGTGTTGTAGCAGAGAGACAACTCACTTACTCTTATATCAGTGCCCAAATCCTCAATATTTTTGATTTTCTGGTGCACGTTGGAAGGCTTCGGATCAGTTCTTTCGATGGAGAGGAGGTTAGGCGCCTCTCACTTTTTTTATGAACATCACGTACCTCACCAGTTATGGAAAAAACATTAGCTTCCCTATTTTATATTATGTATATTATTTAGTGTGCACACCTAGATCCATTAGGTGGTCCACCATTTTGTATGACAGTTTTGTTTTGCTTTGGATTGATGTTGTGTAGTGTTTGATGGGAGGGCCAACTTCTCTTTTGATTCAAAGCTTTTCTGTTTATTTTTTGAGGGGATTCCAACCGTGAGGTCATCATTTGACCAATGCCCTCATAGGTCGTTGACCGTGGTATAGATGTGCATGTGGGGACAGATGATACCCAGGAGGGGCCAGTTGGATTTCCCAACTAGGATCACAATAGAGGTGTTGGAGATGATAGATAGTGAGGAGGACCATGCATTGGACCTTCTTCCATATCTATACATGGGATTGGATTGGAGAGCATGTCCCAACATCTTTTTCACCTTGTCCGAGCCACTAGATGAGAGAGATAATATTATCACTATGTTTAAATTAATCTAGACGCATTTTATTGTCTTATTTAATGCAAATGAAAAATCTTATAACATTTTCTTTAAATTTTTTTATTAAATAGTTTAAGGAAATTGTCTAATTATATTTGTTGTGTACTATATATTTTGCAAATATTGGCATATTCGATGGGGAGGTTCCTCCTCCCGTACATCCTGATGAGGATATGCAAGAGGATGAGGCTCTTACATTACCCAAACCTAGCCTAGGATGTAGGATATATGAGAGGTATTGACAAGATGTGGCGAACATGTTGGCCACATTGTTGGGTCGACGAGGAGTCCATCTTGTACGAGCCTTATATATCATGTGATACCTTGAGCTTGCAGAGGTATGGAGTATGATTCCACGTGATATGAGATTGTTGATGTAGTATGTAGTTGGTTCATCCAAGATTTTAGATGCTTGGTGGTTGGAGGATAACTCTATGTAATTTGATGATGATAGCGATCCTCGTCCGCATACACCACCTCCTCCCCCTCCTCACCATGACATAGGAGTGTCTTAATCTCATGCTCCACCACCACCTCCTTCTCAGAATGATCATGACCTACCACTATTTACTCCTCCACACTCTGTCAAGACACCACCATATCCGATCCATCTGGTCGTCCTACTAGCCAATCCACCATCTCATACTCCACTCACCTCCCCTCTAGATAAGATGGTTGCAGCGGGTGAGATTCATCTTTATGGATATATCTATGCTACTTTCTTGTCTACTTTTTTTCTTCACAGAGGTATTGATTCCTCTACTGGTGGGGGTGCCAATGCCTCTGGCTTTGTTGGTAGAGGTAGTTATGCCTCTGGTTCCATAGGTGGACAAGATATCTTATAGCAGTTATTGGACTGAAGATGTATATTTGGCATGTATCATGAGTTTGATATTATTGTTCATATGTAACATGACTTGCGTTGGATAGTGGCATGACCCCTTGTATTCTCATCTTCTTCGTATTCTTCCCCTTTCTATTCCTTTTAGCATTCTGGTTACTAGGAGCTATACTTTCACCATATGATAAAGACAAAGGAGGAAAAGATGCCACTGGAAAAGAAGAAAAAGGGTTTTTATGATCTTGACTTTCATGGCTTATTTGAAAAGTGTTAGGATCATTCGAGACATTCAGAATGGAAAACAACCAAATTGTATCTCCATAGTGAATCTGGGAAGATTCAAGGTGGTTATCAAGGGAACACCAATGTTTCCAACAAAATGAAACTCACAAGGCCCCCTTGCATAGGGGTTCCTTGGTTGGTCTCATTAGGAAATTTATCCATATCTTCTAATTCAAAAATAAAATCTCTAAGTCCTTCTAAGGCATTGAAAAATTGCAATCAAAACACAACTATAAAAGACTCTATAGGATAGATTCAATAAAATTCACTCTCCTTAAAATAAAATTAGGGTGGTTAAGTCCTAAATTCAACCAATATAAATCCAAACATGGGACTTTTGAATGTTAGCCTAGGATGGTGAGGTCCCAAGTCCAACCAATGAATGTGTGAGAGACAATTATAATAACCCTCATGCAACATTCGCCCAAGGTGCAAGTACCCTCATGAATATGGACATTGCTTAGGGGAGATGAGGAAGATGTTATGCACTTGTATCATGTACCAAAATAAATTCCCACTAGGATTCACCTGAGAGAAACCTATGACAATCTACTATAGCCACCATTTCACAATCGAAAATTGAACATAATAGTTATAGGTCAAGTATCTGCGAATGGGCAAGGAATGTAGGACTAAGTCCTAGACCCAAAAATTTAGAGAGAAGCGGTGCCACCTCCAGGATTTTCTATGTCACCTAGATCTCCTAAAATCACATATCCCACTAAGAACTCAATGAGGATATAATCTTAGTCACTTACTTAGTTTGGCCTCATGCTCGATAAACATACGAGGCATGATTTCCCAACACATTCCTCCTCCTACTAATGGATTTATGCACTCAATTAGTGAGATCCTAGTTTTATTTTACATGTCCTTAGATAATTTACTCTCCACGCCTACAAACAAGGCCCTATAACCTAGATTATTGTTGGTTTTCTATCAAAGAAAAAAAAGTCTAGTTCATTTTAGTTACGTTGCTTTTAAAGGTTGTTGTTACTCAGAGGGATGCAGAAGTAGGACAAATATGATGTTCTCAAATGAAATAGATAATAAAGAGATTAATTGCAAATGGAAAACACCAGTACCAATTTAAACTTTGAAATAGGTGCTTGACAATAAAAGCTTACAAAAAGCGAAAGAGCCAATAAGAAAATTTCAAAACTTAGAAAAGAAGCAATCTTTTGATAAACTTTCTATTACCACAAAAATAAATTATTTAGGATTCTCATAATATCATGCTAATGAAATAAATCCAATCTTTTTCCGTTATATGAAAAAACCTACTAAGTAAACTCCTATACCAAATGCAATAGTAACCAAGGCCAAAATTGCAAAAATAAGGTAAAATACCCTCTGTTCTAGGGAACACACACCTTTTTCCAAGAAAAGTAACATGTGAAGGCCCTTTTCAAAAGGGAAAGGAGAGTTTACACCCTAATTACATGCTTTTGTGTCCTCTGGTAAGAGTGTGAACTATTGCATAAACCCAAAAGGACAAAAAACTTAAAAAAATGCAAATTTTCATGAAAAAGGGTAAAGGATTGTTCTATAGATATAAAGGTTTCTAAATACCTAGGAAAATATAGAATACTATTCATAAGGATAACCTATAGAGAATAATTCAAGGAATTATTCTCCCATGGAGATGCTATTTTTGTTGTGGGGAAAACCCGTCGAATAGCTAGGGTTGATTATCACAAAGAAAGGGATATATAACTAATTAAGTTTCCTTAGGGGAGAGAGAGAGAGAGAGAGAGAGAGAGATTGTGGGGAAAACCCCTCGAATAGCTAGGGTTGATTATCACAAAGAAAGGGAGAGATAACTAATGAATTTTCCTTAGGAGAGAGAGAGAGAGAGATGAACTAGGATCCTATAGGTTGGCCTCAAGATTCCCCCACAAACAAAATCCAAAACAGTCCAAACTCAAAGTAATGCCCCATTTTGACATTACTATGTGAATTATTATTATATGTTGTATTTACTTGATTGTGAGACTTCGTCGGTTTGGCAACACTGTGGACATATGGTTCTATTATTTTTCTGATATATGTATGTGTGTGTGTGTGTGTGATGCTATTATTATGATCTGTAGTCATGTTTAGGTATGTATCATGTGTTAATTATGTCTCATATATGAAAATTACTGAATGATGGGTACATGGATACCGTTAAGTTATTGTTGAATGAAGGAATGTTATGCCAGGTGCATGGTGAATAAATGATTTAATTATTGTTTAATTGTGATGAAATGTATGTGTACATGTCGAGGATTTATGCATGATATTCCAGATCGTATGTCAGAGACTAACTTACAGGTTAAAATGGCTAAGTGATAGCTAGATCCTACGAGGTGGGAGAGCCTCGGGGACATGAATTTCGAAAGATAAATGGTATGCAAGTGATGCATTATTTATTGTTGCATAATTATTATGTTGTTTATTATGATGTATGGGTGGGGTAGGGTTTTAGGAAACTCAACCGCCTAGATTGGTTATACGATGACAAACTGAGTACAAGTGCAATGCAGTTATTATGTCGGTGTAGACATAGTACCTTGTTCCATTAGGTGGGTGGAGGCTTTACCCACCGTTTATCCCTGAAACCTAGAGTCATTGGAGGGATGTGCTACGGCGTGCTCCCCAAGGTGTGTGATGATGACTGGTGGTTTCTTGCTGGGGAATCTTGGCCGATGTAGTCGACACTTCCGCTTACGGGTTCTAATTGGAGCCAATCATGGCTTGACACTTCAGGGTAGACTAGCAGAGGAAAGGATAGGATGTGGAATTTAGTTGTGAACTAGATAGATGGAGTAGGTAGATAGGTGTACCATGATGTTAGGAAGGAAGACAAGATTGACTCTGTATGTTGAGGACCTTGCAGATTCTTGTGTCGTAACTTAGTAACTCGTATTATTGTTCGTCAGTTAATTGTACTTAAGTAAGTGATTGATCCAACAATCAAATTATGTTAGGAATCTGTCAGTAAACAGTAACTTAATTGGTTGATTGATGTGTGTGATTTAGTACTGTTAGTGTACTTACGCGAGGTATGTAAGTAGTAGCTACTCTTACATAAATCGCCTACATATTTATAAATTGTGTGAAATAATATTGAACTATAATGTTTAGGCATTGATTACAATATTACTACTTATCTAACCAAGCGATTAAATTATTACGTCGAGTTAGTAAATTAATGAATAAAATAATGGAATAGGTCGAATGAGTAACTAAATGTTAATAATGTTGATTAATGTTAATTATTGTCGATTAATGTTAATAATGTTGATTAATGTTAATTATTGTCGATTAATGTTAGTAATGTGGATTAACGTTAATTATTGTCGATTAATGTTAATACTATTGATTAATGTTAATTATTGTTGATTAATGTTAATAATGTTTTCATGTCCCAAATTTCGAATTGGGTCACAATGGCCTAATCACATTAGCCATATTCATTAGAGTTTGTAAAATTGATGTTAAGGGCCAAATAATTGCCAAGGAGGAAAATTACTAGTTTCCTAGGTTTGGGGTGGAAGCTTTGGGATTTGGAATAAGGGGGATAATAAATGATGTTTAGACATTAGAAGGGTTCAAGTATTTAATACATAGAGTGAATAAAGAAATTCAAGAGAAATCCTAGGTGACAAATGGTTTTGGAGACATATGGAGGATGTGGGACCCACACTAGCTTGATTTTTCATAATACATGGTATCTCTCTTTTGAAAATTCGAATTAATGGGAATGTGAACACTCTTGGGTGAATTGGTAAGTCATAAAACATGTAATTGAGCATCTTAGGTCGAATTGGGAAGGATTGGTAACCTCCATGGAAGATAAAGAGTCAAAGTGGAAGTTTGTGGACACTTGGGCTAGATTCCCTAGCCCCTATGACACCAATGATGGAGCATCTATGACAACTATGACAAATTGCAGACCTGACCTCTGACATCTGACCACTATGACATGTCAGCCCCAAAAATATGCTCAAAGAAGGCGAATTTGGGAGTTGGAGAAGCCAAAGAGACTCAAAATCGAATTTGGGAGAAGATGGAAGGTTGGAACTAGGAGACAAGTGGCAAATGTGGAATATTTCCTAAATGGAAATCTATTGAATCTATTGAATCTATTGAGAGGATTTCGACCCTTAGAAGGCTAATGTTGGTTATAAAATGTATAAATGAAGTATGAGAATAGATTTTGATCATTTGTAGAATTTGCAATTGCATTTGTGAAGAGGGAGAGCTAGTGGATGACTAGTTTCTTGCCTTAGCCAATTTCGAGGGTGAAAGATTCCCATCCAAGTTGGTAATTGGAAAGGCCATTCAGACCTTTCATTTGGAGCTTTAATGGAGTCTTTATTTTTAGGTGTAATCTATAGGTCAGATCATGGTTTCTTCTATTGCAGCTCACTCCTTCAACCATTTCCAGTTTTGATGGCATATTCTTGATCCTTGAGGGAGGGCATTTTTGGTGAGCTATTGTACTCTTTGGGGAAGATTTTAATGCCCAATTGCTTTTGTAATATGAATTAAATACTCTGTAATTCATCTCCAAAAAGTTTCAGGTCGAAATTCCAAGTAGAAATGTATAAATCTCATTTTTAATGGAAGAACAATGCCATTTCCCCACTACCTTGTTGTGAGCCAATGTATTGATGATGATTTCGAATGAATGGATGATTCTATGATATATTTGTGATAAATATACTGCCATGGATGTCTTCTACAAGTTTCATGTACTGTACTTGAGCATTTGAAGCATTTTTACTCAGTTTAGTTGTATTGGGAGGTGAAATAGTGCCATTTCCCCAAGGGTCGAACTGGGGATTTTTGCAGTTGAATGGGAGAGGGTGAGAACAGTTCTAATAATCCATTAATGGTGCATATGAGACTTTAATAAAATAATTAACACATTATATACCTCTGTTAATAAATTTGAGTGGGTTTGGAGGCATTTGGGAAGCCATTTTCAGTACTTACCCCAGGGGGATTTGAACCCCAAATTACTAGTAAAATTGCATAATTGGTCCAGAATATTAAGAGAGTTTGCAGAGGTCTTTTGGTGGATAAATTTCATCCATAAAAATCATATTCAAGTTCTAATATCATTCATACACCTTCCTTGAATATTTGAAGGCATTTGGAGTCAATTTGAGACCTAGAGACCAATACTAGTCAAAGGAAAATCACTAGTAAAGTTACCTACATTGATCAGAATTGAAAGAGGATTTGTAGAATTATTTTAAAGGTCCAAAGGAATCATTGAAACACATATTTATTTTTTAATATCATTAATATACCTTCTCAGAAGATTTGGGATCATTTGGGGCAAATTTGGGACCTAGAGATCAAAACTAGTCAAAGGTCGAACTAGGGAAAAAAAGTGGAAATTGCCATTTTAATAAAATTCCTAACAAGGGACATTACAGTGGTATCAGAGCATGGTCCTTGAACATGTGTATTAGGTACATACATTCAAGAATAATTGGCATCCATGTCTTACTATTATGATGAATCCTATGGGTACAATTCTTATGAGGAATATGTAGATGCTTATGAGCAATATGAAGCAGAATGTGAATGGTACGAGGAAGAGGTGCCATCATGCAACACTTCTTACAATTTCAAGAGAAATGAAGATTATTCTTATGACTTTAAATCTGATGAATATGAGTGTGTCACACCAACCAAGGATAATTCTATGAGTGAGTTCCAAAGATGGAGAGCAAAATATAAAACCTTGCCCCAACAATATAAAAAATATCAAGAATATCTTGCTTTTAGCAAAAATACACAAAATGCCATGTCTTTTGAGTACTTTGCTGAACATGTTTTTGAAAATAGGCCCAAAAATGAAGATTTGGAGTTAGTAAAGAAAGGTTTATGCCCTTCTTGTAAAGAACCTTGGAGTGAGTATCATACATGTGTGCATGAAATTATGTCCCACTTGAGGAGAGCTTTTGGGAATTCTTCAAAAAGAGATTCCAAAGATATTGATCATAAGGAAAACAAGGGGCAAAATGCATCATCTTGCTTGAAGGATAAAAATGAAGAGACATCACAAGAGCATGCAGAAGATTCTATTGAAAATATGGAAGATCATTTCGAGACACCTTCTAGCTTAGACATGAACCAAAGAGCATCTACTGATGGATGCTTAAACTATGAAGGAGTACCTACTGATGGGTGCTCACACCTCTATGTTGGTGACATAGAGATCACTTTTGAAAGTATTGCTGCAAGCCCAAGTTCCATTAAGCATGATAATGAAGACCTTGTAACAGTTGAAGAAGAACCAAGATCAACTTCCCCATCACCACTTGAGCTTCATGAAGTTGGTCCAAGCAAAATTGAAGAAGATGAGGAGGTTCATTTGCAAGAGCCTCATTTTCTTGAAGGGTCCTTAAAGATAAATGAAAATAAGATCCAAGAGTCCCTCAACATTCTCCATGACACTCAAGCATTGGTGTCAAATTCTTGTTGGAGAGATACTTCATTGGAGGAAACATCCTTCCTTGAAGACATGGAGAAGATTCAAAAAGCAATGTGCCACATCAAAGGTAATTTCATGTCTTTGATTTTTGATAGAAACCATTTGTTTGAGCTTAATGAATTGTTACATGATGCATACTTGAAGAATAATGAGGATATTCATAAGCTCACAATTCAAAATGAGCAACTTCTTGAAAAGTTGCAAGATACTTGTTTTTCCTCCTATGTTTCAGATTGTCAAATGGTAGATTGTTTGGAGGATTCTCATGACATGGTGGATCATGAGAAATGTGGGAATTTGAATGTGCTTAATGTGTTTGAAGATGAACTTGAAGAGATCCAAACACTTGATGTGGTGGAAGAGGAACTTGAATTGTCTCTTGATGAAGCTTATGCAATTTTTAAAGAAGAGCATGATTCCTCTACATTGGAACCAATCTATGACAAAGGTTTCCCACTTTTGAAGGAGCTGCATGATACTACCCACATGGATCCTTCCCATGATGAAACTTCTGAACTTTTTTATCATTTGGGTGAGTTAGTACATTCTCCTACATCCTACAATTCCATGTTTTGCAGTATTAGTCTCAATGAAGTATGGGTGAAAGGGTTCTTTTTGATGGTGCCACTTGAGGAGTATGGAACTCCTAGATTTAACTTTTATGATGACATGGTTGGAGCACATTCTTATTCACATTTGCAGCAGCATAATTTGTCACTTTATGATGATTCACATCTACATGGATGCACCTATGATATGGATTTGACTCACTTGAAGACTCATGGTTTTTCTTGCTCAACACTGGGTTCATTTGATGTTAGAGGAACTTCATCAAACACTTGGGTGAATAGATTTATGATGGGAGAACATTTTTTTTGGCAGCCACATACTTTGTTACATCTTTATGATTCTCACATGTTCGGATATCCACATCATCTTTTTCAGGATCTTGCATGCAATTAGGGTTTGCATGCAAAATCTAGGGTTTGCATGCACCTGCATGCACTTGCATGCATCCCAGTCACCAGTTTGATGCCTCCAGCACCTTAGCCACCTCATTCTAGCACCCGGGAGCCACTTACTATAGAGTTTTAGCCCTCCTAGGCTGAAAGGCGCCCACTTCTCACCTACTGCCAGAGAAGGGTGCACTTGTTCACCTACCACTGCAGTTCCACTTCAGTTACATTCAGTTAGCTCCGATTCTCCTTGATTTGAGGCTAGTTTCACTCCCGACTGATTGTTTCACTTCCGTTGGACCTCCAGTTTGACTAGATGACTTGTTTTGACTTCATTTAGTCTCCCATGCGCCCCCCACTGAGTCTCCTTCCCTTAATCAGTGCTACACACTTCAGTTACACATGACACACTCAGTTAGACTCAGATTGACACCTGGATGACTGGTTCTTGTGCATTGATGACCACCACCGATTGATGATGAGGACTCCTAGTTGGAGTCAAGCTACTCCATTCAGTGATTCGAATGGCCTACTTAGTCAATTCGAATTGCTCATTGACAGACATTGTATTCTATTGTAATTCATTCACCCTTTCTGGGATATTGAGCACTGCTGCATGTTTTGCACAGTTTTACACCATATTTTCTATATTCATCTGTTGTGATTGATTTACTTGTTCATTAGATCTGCTGTGACTAATTTTACATGGTATCAGAGCCATTGCAGGGACAAGATCTCTTTTCTACAGGTGTTTGTACAAGAAGATTTGACTGAATTGCTCAAATTGCAAAAAGTTTTGGCATGAGATATCTCAAGGGCATTCGCTCCTGTGTATGCAAAGCTTGAAAAATACATCCAATACCACTCCAGAAGCTTGAGTTTCCACATAATTCCTGGATCTGATACATTGGACCCATTCAACATTGTTTGATCTCCAATCCCAGGTGTGATGCAACTCTAAAAGGGTGGATTGTTCGACCTTACGGTTCTTGGTTTGATTGTGATTTGCAGGTTATCAAGCTCCTCTTTTGCATTCGCTACACTATGCATGCAAACTCCTATTTTGCATTCGCTACACTCTGCATGCAAGCTCATCTACATCAGTTTGACTCGCTCCTAGCAATGGAATACTCTTCTTCAAAGCCTATCCTCACCCCATTCAATTACTTTGATTGGAAGATGATATGGAGATCATATTACGTTCAAAAGGTTACTACCGAGTCACTCTTGGTCTTGAATTGGAGCCAAACAATGTGTCAGATCGAACCAAACACTACAACAAGCTTGATGAAGCTTATGGTCTTCTTTGTCTCTCCATCTCCAAAGATCTTCACTTCCATCTCAGCGGATTGAAGACTCCAAAATCCATATGGGAGCAACTTGAAACACTATTTGGCAAGCAGGATGAGCTTAGGGCTTTTCAATTAGAGAATGAATTGATTGGCCTTAATCCTGAGAATTTCGAGACCATTAATGAATTCTTCACAAAATTCAAGAACTTGAACTTGCAATTGAAGAACAGTGGAGTTATCAAAGAGGATAAACAATTGATCCTCTCCATTCTAAGCAAGCTTGGGAAAGATTATTCGGTATTTGTCTCTACTTTCAATTCCGGCCGGCTAACTACCCCGAATTGGAAGATGCCTACCTTGAATGCCTTCATTGAGTCCGTCACAAAAGAGCATGACAAGTTCATTCAAATGGGGTCCATAAGATCCAAAGATTCAGCCCTATATGTTCAAGGACCCAAGATCTCGAATGGTAAAGGAAAGCAAAAGAAGGAGAAGCCCAAATTCGAGCCTCACAAGCAAAAAGACAAAGGCAAGCAAACGGATGCACCATCCAGTTCGAAGTTCAAGCAAAAGGGCAAAGAAGGTAACCAAAAATCTAAATGTACTTATTGCAATCGTGGCTTTCATCCCGAAAGCTCATGTATGAAGAAAACAATAGATCAAATGGCCCTCCTTTTGGAAAAGAACAACATAACTCTTCCCGACGGTACAAGGAAGAAGGATAGGAATGATGATCATGAAAGAGGACAAGCACTCATGGCAACGGTTTCGAAGCCCACTACTCTCTTGATAGATTCGGGTGCATCAAATCATATGGCTGCAAATATTGATTCTTTTTCCTCATTCAATCCAAATAGATCCATCCCCATCCATTTGGGAGATGACTCAAAAATTTCTTCAAAGGGCAAAGGTACGATTCATGTAGAACACGGAAGCTTTCAGAATGTTCTCTATGTGCCTTCCTTGGCTTCAAATCTCCTTTCTGTGTATCAAATGACACACACTGGTGAACCAAAGCAAGTTACATTCAGCCCTAATACAGTTGAAATTTTTGATATCAAAAGTGGAAGACTAGTTGCAGTCGGAAAGGCAAATCACACTGCAAAATGCTATGAGTTTTCACACTTTATTCCGCTTGCAAAGCCCACTGCTCTTCGCACACATGGTAATGAGGTTAGTAGGATTTGGCATGAAATATTTGGACATCTTAATTATAAGTATTTGCTGCTGTTATCAAACAAATCCATGGTAGATGGGCTTCCACAACTCCGTTCCTCGAAGGGAATATGCACTGGTTGCATCATTGGGAAGCACCCCGAGCACAGATTCGACCGCGGCAAAGCTAGCAGAGCTTCTACTATTTTGGGATTGATCCATTCTGATATCAGTGGTCCGCTGCCCCATATGTCATTAAATGGTTCAAGGTATGTTTTGACATTTATTGATGATTTTTCCCGCTTTACATGGGTATTCTTTCTCAAAAACAAGTCAGAAGTGCTTGGAAAATTCAAGGATTTTAAGGCTTCTGTTGAGACCGCCACTGAGAGCAAGATCAAAGCTCTTAGATCTGATAATGGTGGGGAATATATTAAATCTGAGTTGCTGCAAATTTGTGCCCAAAGCGGAATTAAGATCCAACATACAGTTCCCTACACACCCCAGCAGAACAGTGTAGTGGAAAGGAAAAATCGGTCACTGAAAGAGATGGCTACATGCATGATTGAATCAATAGGTTTGGCTGCAAATATTTGGGCTGAAGCAATCAATGTTGCTGCATATATATAGAACCGTGTTCCACATTCATCCGTGAAAGGTATGACTCCTTTCGAAGCATTCTTTGGTCACAAACCGGATGTGTCAAATTTGAGAGTTTTTGGCTCTACTGCATGGGCTAGAATTCCTTCTGAGAAGAGACGAGATTTGGATCCACAAAGTACCGAGTGCATATTGATAGGATATGGGGAAGAATCAAAAGCATATAAAATCATGGATATCAGATCTAAAAAGATATTCATAGAGCGCAGTGTGCAATTTGAAGAACCACTTCAAGAATTGCAACTAGTCGAGGAGAAGACTGCCGATTCACCGCCTTCACCAGAAGAAGATCCGAGCAGCGATAATGAAGGTATGAGTTATGATATTTTTGATATTGTAGCAGCATATGATGATCATGACATATCAGGTTTGGAATCCGACCATTATGATCCTCCTCAATTACCAAAGTGGGCCCAAAACACTCTACATTCTGCTGGTTCGAATCTTGGAAATCCTGCTGATCCGAGACGAACAAGAGGAGACTTTCAAAGAGCAGGTATGGCTCTTTCTATTGCTGATCCATTTCTTCCTGAGATTTGTTATTTGATGGCTGGTTTAGATCCTACATCATACTATTCAGCTCATCGAGATCCGAGATGGAAAAGTGCCATGGACGAAGAGTACAGTTCTCTTCAAAAGAACAACACACGGGAGCTAGTTTCTCTTCCACCTGGAAGAAAATTAGTGAAGTGTAAATGGGTCTACCGTACTAAAGTTTCTGCTGATGGCACTATCAGAAAATATAAAGCAAGGTTGGTGGCAAAAGGTTTTTCCCAAGTCCAAGGAGTGGACTACACTGAGACCTTTGCACCGGTTGCAAAGATGGATTCCATCCGCCTTGTTTTAGCTATTTCCGCATCCAAGCACTGGGAAGTGCACCACATGGATGTGAAGAGTGCATTTTTACATGGAGACCTTGCTGAAGAGGTCTATATGCAGCAGCCAGAGGGTTATACATCAGATCCATCATTGGTTTGTAGATTGAAGAAATCTTTGTACGGGTTAAAACAGGCCCCAAGAGCTTGGTACGCAAAGATGGACTCCTTCCTTCTTTCTCAGAATTTCCAAAGATGCAAATCTGATCCGAATGTGTATCTTCAGAGAGTTAAAGGTAATTTGTTGGTTATTGTACTTTATGTTGATGATATTCTCATTACTGGTAGCACACTTACTTCAATAAACAAGCTAAAATCTGCCTTAAATCTAGCTTTTGACATGAGCGATTTGGGCTTGCTGAGTCACTTTTTGGGCTTGGAGATAGCTCAAAATTTTGATGGGATCACTATATCTCAGAAAAAATATGCTTCCGACCTATTATTGAAGTTTAATATGGCTGAATGTAAGGCAGCCCCATTCCCATTCCTCTCAGGAATCAGTCTTGAGGAGGGAGATTCTACACCGCTTGCAGATTGCAGTATGTATCGACAGTTGATTGGTTCACTACTTTATTTGACACACTCACGGCCTGATATCTCATATGCCGTGAGTTCCATTTCAAGATATATGCAGCAGCCACATGAGCTTCATTGGCGAGCAGCCAAGCAGATCTTGCAGTATGTGCAAGGTACGAGACAGTTTGGCATACATTATGCTGCAGATTATCAGCTAGATTTCATTGGTTTTACTGATTCAGATTGGGTAGGTGATAGCATTGATCGGAAGTCCACTTCCGGTTATGTTTTCATGATTGGTCATGGTTCTATTTGCTGGTCCAGCAAAAAGCAAGCAGCCATTGCACTTTCTTCAGCAGAGGCAGAGTATCGAGGGGCAGTCAATGCCTGCATTCAGGCAGTTTGGTTGCAGGGTATTCTTTCCGAGTTTGGTTTTGGTGGTACTACTTCGACTGTCCTATTTTGTGACAATCAAAGTGCTATCAAGATCTCCACAGATCCAGTTCAGCGGCAGAGGACCAAACACATTGAGATTCATATGCATTACATTCGACAGTTGGTGCATGACCGCACCATCATTCTGCAATATTGCCCTACTGATGAGCAAATTGCAGACATCTTCACCAAGAGCTTCACTGAGAAGAAGTTCTCTTACCTCCGTTCACTGTTGGGGGTGATTTCCATCATGGTGGAGACAGATTGATTCATTATTATGCTTTAGCTTGAGGGGGGGCTTTCTTCCCACTGGGTTTTCCCTCTTTCCTCACTTAGTTTATTTTCAGCATTTTTTGGATTATTGTATTGGGGTGACCTTTGGTCTTAGTTACCAGGGCCCCACATTATTTTTTGCACATCATAGTCTAGCTTGAGGGGGGGTGTTCGGATATACACATCATCTTTTTCAGGATCTTGCATGCAATTAGGGTTTGCATGCACCTGCATGCACTTGCATGCATCCCAGTCACCAGTTTGATGCCTCCAGCACCTTAGCCACCTCATTCTAGCACCTGAGAGCCACTTACTACAGATTTTTAGCCCTCCTAGGCTGAAAGGCGCCCACTTCTCACCTACTGCCAGAGAAGGGCGCACTTGTTCACCTACCACTGCAGTTCCACTTCAGTTACATTCAGTTAGCTCCGATTCTCCCTGATTTGAGGCTAGTTTCACTCCTGAGTGACTGTTTCACTTCCGTTGGACCTCCAGTTTGACTAGATGACTTGTTCTGACTTCAGTTAGTCTCCCATGCGCCCCCCACTGAGTCTCCTTCCCTTAATCAGTGCTACACACTTTAGTTACACATGACACACTCAGTTAGACTCAGATTGACACCTGGATGACTAGTTCTTGTGCATTGATGACCACCACCGATTGATGATGAGGACTGCTAGTTGGAGTCAAGCTACTCCATTTAGTGATTTGAATGGCCTACTTAGTCAATTCGAATTGCTCATTGATAGACATTGTATTCTATTGTAATTCATTCACCCTTTCTGGGATATTGAGCACTGCTGCATGTTTTGCACAGTTTTACACCATATTTTCTATATTCATCTGTTGTGATTGATTTACTTGTTCATTAGATCTGCTGTGACTAATTTTACATCACATTCATGGATGTATGGGTGAGACTTCTTTGAGTCATTTGAAGTCTCCTTGTTTTTTCTGCTCATTATTTGGTTCATATTTTAGTGGAGATTCTTCATTCACTTCTTGGATGAAAGAATACATGGTTGAATATTTTGATGCATATCACATCCTTTTGGAGCAGCATTATAGGACATGGGATCCTCACCTATGTCATTGGAGCAGATTTGATTGGTCACTTGAAGCTTGTATGCACTTAGAAAATCGTGGTCTACTTGCTTGGAGGTACAAGCACTTTCATGATTCTTTGATGAAGCACCTCCTTGATGTACATTTTCATTATGTAGTTATGTACTTTGATGATATATATTTTGTACTCATGATGTTTGGAAGAATGCATACAAGAAAATGGGATCCAGGAATCATCTTATTTGATGGTATGGGTTGGAGAGCACTCTTCATTGTTGGGGCGCAATACAAGCAATGGGACCCTGGAATAATTTTTATCTCATTGGTTTCAATTTTTTGGGGGAAACAAGAAGTATGGGAGATGGATTTCCCACTTAATAAAGTGATTTTTATCAGAGTAGTGCAGCAGCAAGCATGGTGATTCATGGAAACTCAAAGACTCAAGGTTTGACAATTTAATGGAAACTTCAAATAATTATATAGAAAGCAGGTTCTTCAACACCCATGTTTGAAATTGCTTGAGGACAAGTAATATTGGGAAGGGAGGATTTGTCATGTCCCAAATTTGGAATTGGGTCACAATGGCCTAATCACATTAGCCATATTTATTAGAATTTGTAAAATTGATGTTAAGGGTCAAATAATTGCCAAGGAGGAAAATTACTAGTTTCCTAGGTTTGGGGTGGAAGCTTTGGGATTTTGAATAAGGGGGATAATAAATGATGTTTAGACATTAGAAGGGTTCAAGTATTTAATAAATAGAGTGAATAAATAAATTCAAGAGAAATCCTAGGTGACAAATGGTTTTGGAGACATATGAAGGATGTGGGACCCACACTAGCTTGATTTTCATAATACATGGTATCTCTCTTTTGCAAATTCGAATTAATGGGAATGTGAACACTCTTGGGTGAGTTGGTAAGTCATAAAACATGTAATTGAGCATCTTAGGTCGAATTGGGAAGGATTGGTAACCTCCATGGAAGATAAAGAGTCAAAGTGGAAGTTTGTGGACACTTGGGCTAGATTCCCTAGCCCCTATGACACCAATGATGGAGCATCTATGACAACTATGACAAATTGTAGACTTGACCTTTGACATTTGACCACTATGACATGTCAGCCCCAAAAATAGGCTCAAAGAAGGCGAATTTGGGAGTTGGAGAAGCCAAAGACACTCAAAATCGAATTTGGGAGAAGATGGAAGGTTGGAACTAGGAGACAAGTGGCAAATGTGGAATATTTCCTAAATGGAAATCTATTGAATGTATTGAGAGGATTTTGACCCTTAGAAGGCTAATATTGGTTATAAAATGTAGAAATTAAGTATGAGAATAGATTTTGATCATTTGTAGAATTTGCAATTGCATTTGTGAAGAGGGAGAGCTAGTGGATGACTAGTTTCTTGCCTTAGCCAATTTCGAGGGTGAAAGATTCCCATCCAAGTTGGTAATTGGAAAGGCCATTCAGACCTTTCATTTGGAGCTTTAATGGAGTCTTTATTTTCAGGTGTAAGCTACAGGGCAGATCATGGTTTCTTCTATTGCAGCTCACTCCTTCAACCATTTCCAGTTTTGATGGCATATTCTTGATCCTTGAGGGAGGGCGTTTTTGGTGAGCTATTGTACTCTTTGGGGAAGCTTTTAATGCCCCATTTATTTTGTAATATTAATTAAATACTCTGTTATTCATCTCCAAAAATTTTTAGGTCGAAATTCCAAGTAGAAATGTATAAATCTCATTTTTAATGGAAGAACAATGCCATTTCCCCACTACCTTGTTGTGAGCCAATGTATTGATGATGATTTCGAATGAATGGATGATTCTATGATATATTTGTGATCAATATACTTCCATGGATGTCTTATACAAGTTTCATGTACTGTACTTGAGCATTTGAAGCATTTTTACTCAGTTTAGTTGTATTGGGAGGTGAAATAGTGCCATTTCCCCAAGGGTCGAACTGGAGATTTTTGCAGTTGAATGGGAGAGGGTGAGAACAGTTTTAATAATCCATTAATGGTGCATATGAGACTTTAATAAAATAATTAATACATTACATACCTCTGTTCATAAATTTGAGTGGGTTTGGAGGCATTTGGGAAGCCATTTTCAGTACTTACCCCAGGGAGATTTGAACCCCAAATTACTAGTAAAATTGCATAATTGGTTCAGAATCTTAAGAGAGTTTGCAGATGTCTTTTGGTGGACATATGTCATCCATAAAAATCATATTCAAGTTCTAATATCATTCATACACCTTCCTTGAATATTTGAAGGCATTTGGAGTCAATTTGAGACCTAGAGACCAATACTAGTCAAAGGAAAATCACTAGTAAAGTTACCTACATTGATCAGAATTGAAAGAGGATTTGAAGAAGTATTTTAAAGGTCCAAAGGAATCCCCGAAACACATATTTATGTTCTAATATCATTAATATATTTTCTCAGAATATTTGGGATCATTTGGGGAAAATTTGGGACCTAGAGATCAAAACTAGTCAAAGGTCGAACTAGGGAAAAAAAGTGAAAATTGTCATTTTAATAAAATTCCTAACAAGGGACATTACAAATGTTGATTAATGTTAATCACTGTCGATTAATGTTAATTATTGTCGATTAATGTTAATAATGTTGATTAATAAACAAGTTACCGTTAACTTAGGTAGTAAATAATGCATTTGGTTAGTAATGCTTAATTGAATGTTAATGAGTTTGATTAGTAAATACTAAGGGTTAAAATGTTAAAAGGTGATGGTAATGTTAGTAAAGATAATATTAAATTGAAAGGGTAATATTACATACGTATCAAACGATATTAATTAATTAATTAAAATATGGGGATAAGGTTTAATTTATATATTACTTAATTAATTATAATTATGTTGTAGTCGTTTAAAACCATGGTGTAAATTATAAATAATACCATATGCCATTATTAAACAAGTGTTGAAATATATTTGAGTGAATTAAATAAAAATGATTTATAATTTCCCTTCTGCAAATTCTTCAACAAGAAACCCCTTCTCTTTTGCTTTGTGATTTCTATCTCTGCTAAAATTTCCAAAAATATCCAAAGGTGAATAAGCCCCCTTTCTCCTCCATCCTCTTCTCAACCTTAAACTAGAAACCAAAACAAAGACCTAAAACATAATGAAAACAAAGTGAAACAGAATGAAAACAAAGTAAAGATGTAAATTCATTTATAAACTAGGACATGGGTCCTACACTTGGGTGCTCACGGCTAGGATGAGGCCAAAGGCCAGTGGCGAGCTACAGCCATGGGCGGCCCAGCCTACAGCCCAGAGGGCTCACGAACTGGGCACAGCCTGGTCAGCAGCACTGCTGTGGCCTCGACGATCCGACCAACAGCCCAGGGTGGCTCGTAGCCTGACCAACAGTTGAGCTGTGGCCATGGGCGGTCCAGTGGGCCTGCGGCCTGGGCCCAAAAAAAAAAAACCCGTCTAATGAATAAGAGAGGGAGGTGGAGGGCGCGCAGCTCTGCGGCCACTCCACTCCAGCAAAAAAAAAATAATTACAATGGAAAACAAAAAAAATTATGTGAAGAAATTAAAAAAAAATGCATCATAGTTTTGGCGCAGCCGTGGCTGCGACCATGGGCAGTCGACCAGCATCGAGAGGGATGCGGCCTGGGCACGATCGACTGGGTGCAGAGAGAGGAGGAGTGCGTGATTTTTGCTGAGAGATGGTTGTTGTGCGGCTCTCTACAAACATGTATATATATATATATATATATATATATATATATATTTTTTTTTTTTTTTTTATACAAAAAAAAATACATATATATATGTGTAAGTAAATAAATGAATTTACGGCAGACTTGCAAGAAGCATGGACACACAGAGAGAAAGTACGCGGGGCCATGCGGCCGCCACTCCAGGTGGGGAAAGGGAGCGGGCTGCTGGAAACTCTCTATAAGCAAATTTGTTTTTTACATGTACATTTAGTTAAAAAAAATATAAAACACCAAAAAAAACTTCAACTGAAAGCAAAAGGAGGGATTAGCTATACCTTAGGAGCTTGCTTTCCATGGCAGAGTCGAGAGCTCGCTAGTGGTGGACATGGTTCCAGAGCCTCTCGGGAGGAAGAATGGTAGACAATCAAGTGCAGAGCTCGCTCAGTAAAAATGCATGGGGAGAAATGAGTCGCGCAAGGGGGGTTCGACCCTTACTTATAATTTTTTTAAAATAATTTTTATGCATGGCAGTGGACTGCATGGTGAGGCCGCATGGCTTCCATGCGGGTCACTTAGATTAGGGTTAATCCGAATTAGTAAAATTAAGTGGTAAGTATGGTTTAAGTAGGTCAAACTTTATGTTAAATTAATAATTAAGGATGATTAATTATTCTCATGGCTGATTAAATTCATAATGCTAATTATAATGTTAAATGTTGATTAAATATGGATTATTTTAAATCCTAATTATTGCGTAATCTGATTAAACTAATACATATATTAATTATTATAATGTTGGTTTAATAATTGAATAAGGTTAGGGTTAATATGATTCAAGGGTTAATTTAAATTTTTTAATTTAATTTAACTAGCTCAATTATTAGGATTTTAATCATTATTTTGAAATTAATTTAAAACAAAATTTTAATTAAATTTATTTAATATTATAAATAACATAAGTTAATTATAACATTAATATGTATAGAATTATTACAAATTAATTAAAACATTATTATAAAATTTGATAGAGCCTAATTTTGCTAAAAATAATATTCTAAGGTTAGGATTTAAGACCTTAGGCTAAGGTTAATTAATTGGAATTGTAGTTAATCCTTATAACTTAAACTAATGCGAACGGGGTTACGAGGTTGAAAGCGACCCAAGGTAACTAAGACTAGGTCATGGAAGCAAGAGTTGTTAAAGTTGTGACGAGAAGGTGTCATGACAATATGTCTTATTATTTTGTGGTCTATGATATGACATGTTGACTAGGCTTTACCCTTAGGCGAGACGATTAAGTTGGCTTGTACTTGACTATGAGTGGACGTATGGATTAATTTGTGTATGTTAGTGATCATGTTGAGGAATGATTGTAAATTTTGTAACAAGAAGAATAATGATTGTTCAGTCCTTATGAGTAGACGAACCTATGGTTAAGATAAATAGTTAATGGAATCAATCCATACATCTATTAGAGTGGTCACCTAGGGAAATTTCATTTATAATTTAGCCAAGGGAAGTCGTTTCTAATAACTAAAGTTAGGTTTAAACCTTGTGACAAGAAGGGGGCATGATCACCCCAATGTTAAATTTCTTTTGAGGAAGGAAGAATTAGTAGGGGCAGTGAATCTCAAGGGAGTTGGGGTACGTTAAAGGGGCTAGAGACCATTATGGTTAGTATGATGAAATCATATTGTATAACTAAATCATTACAAGGCATAATATCACAAGAGTGAGAGCAGGGTATTAATGAGTAATATCAGGATAACTCAAGGTGAGTAAATAACACATATAACACAATTATGAATGAGAATATGTGGTGCTGATAAGGATGGAGAATATAATAAAATTTAAAACTTAATAGAAAATAATTGTCAAGGCACACAGTTATAAGAGTATCAAGTATGATACAAACCATAAGGTATAAAAGGGGGAAATAAATAATAAGGAAGAATTTCAAGTAATTGGTGCAACCTAAAATTATGTTGTGGATGTAGCAAATGCAAGTATTAACATAGTTGGTATAGATTGATGATAATATGTGTGTATAGGAAGATGAGCACCATTATGATAGTCATTCAGATAGTACGAGGGGAATAATGATTAACTTGAGTAAAGACAAAGGAAGGGAGCAGTCAATGTAGAAGGAAGACTAAAATGAGTAGGTGCATAGGATAAAATATTCCTAATAAGGGAGTAATCCATAAACAATGTACATGTGGGCCCGGTGGTGATAAATGAAATCATTAATTAATCATTAATATAATACAAGTAGCTAGGGAGGTAGTTTTAAAACTGAGACGTGAGTCAATACAAAGTAAGATGTCTTGATGCAATAGATGGTAATGTGGTTATGAATTTAGTATGAGGAGCACCTATGAAGTGGATTGCATTGATAAATAATATTTATGAATGTACATGAAATAAATCATATTGATATATGAGAGTTTAGGGTCGTAATGAAGGTAGAAAGGGAACTATCACCACATAGGCAGATAGGGTTATGTGAATAGAGTAAACAAATGAAGAAGGCAAAAGTTAGTAATGAAATACTATAATTATGGAGTGAAAGTAAATACAGAATTTTCGTAAAAAGCATATATTTAGACCATGAAATATAAGCAGCTTTATCATAAATCATGGAATGCACTATCCATAGGGGTATCAAGCCAAGCAAAGGATTAAGGTGACATAAATGAAATTTGGACATTTAACTTAGTCCCTAATTATAAGAGTATAATGACACACGATATATTAGTGAGAGATTGCGGCAACTAAAGTAGTTGGCAGTAATAATAAGAGAAGATCGTAATAGAAGAATATGTGCATGTTTCATCAAGTCATGGTAGGACATAAAATTTATTTTGGTATGTCAATATTACATGATCTTCATCTTCACTCTATAAGGATAAATTAAAAGTTGATCGAAAATAGATGGGGGGTTGTAAAATTGAAAAATTGTATGAGGAACCTATGTAGTCATGATAGGAGGAAATTCATGAGGGTGTTATGCTACCATGTAAGGGAATGACCTTATGTAAAAAAGAAGAAGTTGTAAAGAACAAAAAGTGATATATTGCAAGATGCATAAGTCATATTTCTTGAAAGTGGTTCATAATGTAATACATTGATGAGAAAATGGTGTGTGATGTATGACTTAGAAGTAGTCATTTACTTAATGGATAATTGGGATTTTGGAATGAATTCGACTTGATTTTAACCTAATTGTTAGCTTTAAGTATGGTTACATAGCGATTTTGAAGGACATTGTTGAGTGTGCCTAGTTTGGATTACCTAAAGTGCCTCACATTAGCATATGTTGTTGATGACGTGTTAGTTTCGAGATTTCTCCTATTCATGTATGAGTAATAAAAGGTATCGCACAACAAGTGATATTGGACATTAAATGAATTTATGTATGTTTAAAAAAAACAAAAAACAAAAAACAAACAACAACAGCAACAACAACAACAACAACTACTTCTATGACTAAAACACAAGAACGACAACAACAAAATTGCAACATATCAATTATAAGCATGCCAATGACAAGTGACCATTAAGATGAGTGAGAGGGTTAATGAACATGAGAAACAACCATAGTATCTGGTAAGGTGTGACAAGAACTGATGAGCTCATTTGCATATTGTGATAAGAGTATTGTTTAATATAGTATAAGTAATGATGTGTAAGGACTATAATGTTAGTGTGCACAATTAAGTAAGAGTCATCATCTTGTGTAATTAATGGATTATAAATAAGAAGAACTAATAAGTGTAACTTAGATACTAAAAGTAATAGAGTGGATAGGATTAGTGGATCAATATAAAGATGTGAATGAAGGAAATGGGTATATCAAGGTAAGGGATAGTTAGTGAAATAGTACGAAACATAGGACAATGATGTAAAGATTACAAGATAAATGGAAATGCAGTAGAAGGTAAGTTCTAGTTGAACTCGTGAAAGTTGTTAATGATGATATGGAAATATCTCCATAATATTTAAATTGCATTCTCAAGGGTGTATCATTTAAACCAACAACCTTTAAATAAAGAGCATGTTGGCTTCATAATTTATCACATACAATAAATCTTGATATAGAGAAATGGTGTAAGTCAAGGTGAAATTAACTAAGAGGAGATCCAATTAAAGAGTCATGACAATGAATTAGAATCAAATTAAAAACTTATATAGAAGACAAGGTATTCTTATGAATCACAGTATAGAATATACCACTTTCTTTAACAAGCATATTAATTATTCTATGGATTAAGTATAATAATGAAACTTGAATAGGTCAAGACCATCAACCTATGCAAATGTAAAACAAATATAAGAACACCTCCAATAAGATTAAATGAGTAAATTTTATAGATGTTGTTATGTATAGTTAGGAGGTGGCCCAGTAAGGCAAGTATACCTTAGGTTCTGCTACTTGGTAGGACGCAGAAGTCATGCGTCATGATTATCCCACACTATTTTGACCATAACTCTGGGACGGAGTTTCATGAAGGGTGGGTGTATGTAATGCCCCATTTTGACATTACTACATGAACTATTATTATATGTTGTATTTGCTTGATTGTGAGACTTCGTTGGTTTGGCAACACTGTGGACATATGGCTCTATTATTTTGTCGATATATGTATGTGTGTGTGTGTGTGTGTGTGATGTTAGTATTATGATTTGTAGTCATGTTTAGGTATGTATCATGTGTTAATTATGTCTCATATATGAAAATTACTAAATGATGGGTACATGGATACCGTTAAGTTATTGTTGAATGAAGGAATGTTATGCCAGGTGCATGGTGAATAAATGATTTAATTATTGTTTTATTGTGATGAAATGTATGTGTACATGTCGAGGATTTATGCACAATATTCCAGATCGTATGTCAGAGACTAACTTACAGGTTAAAATGGATAAGTGATAGATGGATCCTATGATGTGGGAGAGCCTTGGGGACATGAATTCCGAAAGATAAATGGTATGCAAGTAATGCATTATTTATTGTCGCATAATTATTATGTTGTTTATTATGATGTATGGGTGGGGTAGGGTTTCAGGAAACTCAACCACCCAGATTGGTTATACGATGACAAACTGAGTACAAGTGCAGCGCAGTTATTATGTCAGTGTAGACATAGTCCCTTATTCCATTAGGGGGGTGGAGGCTTTACCCACCGTTTATCCCTGAAACCCAGAGTCATGGGGGGGATGTGCTATGATGCGCTCCCCAAGGTGTGTGATGATGACTGGTGATTTCCTGCTGGGGAAGCTTGGTCGATGTAGTTGACACTTCCGCTTATGGGTTCTACTGGAGTAGGTCATGGCTTGACACTTCAGGGTCGACTAGCAGAGGAAAGGATAGGATGTTGAAGTTAGTTGTGAACTAGATAGATGGAGTAGGTAGATAGGTGTACCATGATGTTAGGAAGGAAGACATGATTGACTGTGTATGTTGAGGACCTTGCAGATTTGTGTGTCGTAACTTAGTAACTCATATTATTGTTCATCAGTTAATTGTACTTAAGTAAGTGATTGATCCAACAGTGAAATTATGTTAGGAATGTGTCAGTAAACAATAACTTAATTGGTTTATTGATGTGTGCGATTTAGTACTGTTAGTGTACTTATGCGAGGTATGTAAGCAGTAGCTATGCTTACATAACTCACCTACATATTTATAAATTGCGTGAAATAATACTGAACTATAATTTTAGGCATTAATTACATTATTACTACTTATCTAACCAAGAGATTAAATTAATACGTCGAGTTAGTAAATTAATGATTAAAATAATGGAATAGGTCGAATGAGTAACTAAATGTTAATAATGTTGATTAATGTTAATTATTGTCGATTAATGTTAATAATGTGGATTAATGTTAATTACTGTCGATTACTGTTAATAATGTGGATTAATGTTAATTATTGTCGATTAATGTTAATAATGTTGATTAATGTTAATTATTGTCGATTAATGTTAGTAATGTGGATTACTGTTAATAATGTGGATTAATGTGGATTAATTATTGTCAATTAATGTTAATAATGTTGATTAATGTTAATTATTGTTGATTAATGTTAATAATGTTGATTAATGTTAATTATTGTCGATTAATGTTAATAATGTTGATTCATAAACAAGTTATGGTTAACTTAGGTAGTAAATAATTAATGCATTTGGTTAGTAATGCTTAATTGACTGTTAATGAGTTTGATTAGTAAATACTAAGGGTTAAGATGTTCAAAGGTGATGGTAATGTTAGTAAAGATAATATTAAATTGAAATGGTAATATTAATTACGTATCAAACGATATTAATTAATTAATTAAAATATAGGGATATGGTTTAATTTATATATTACTTAATTAATTATAATTATGTTGTAGTCGTTTAAAACCATGGTGTAAATTATAAAGAATACCATATGCCATTATTAAACAAGTGTTGAAATATATTTGAGTTATTAAATAAAAATGATTTATTAGTTACAATTGTGAAACTTGAGTTACAAAGTCCAAGAATGTAAATTAGAAATTAAATGTGGTCGAACGTGTAAAAGTGAAACACTTGTGGTGGGTAGGTGAACCCACCCAAGCATTTATTTACACAATAAAATAATGAAAGTTAATGTTTTGAGTCAAGGTTAAGGGATCGAGGAGGACTTGGGGTTTGGGGAAACATTTATGTTGGAGATAGGGTATTAAAGGGATAGGAAAAAGAGTTGACAAAGGAGGGAAATAAGGTAGAGAAGAGGATGTAGGAGAAAGGGGGCTTCTTCACCTTTGGATATTTTTGGAATTTTAGCAGAGATAGAAATCACAGAGCAGAAGAGAAGGGGGTTCTTGTTGGAGAATTTACAGAAGGGAAATATTGGTTGGCTTGTACTCGGTTTGGTCTCGGGGGTCCAAAGGGGTACCTTTGGAGTTGGGTGGTCAGCGAGACCTCGTTAGTTGGCAGGGTGGCATACCAGATTGTCTAGTCGGTTGAGTTTCAAGGGTTTGGGAAGTCTTTTGGTTGCAGGGCATACACCATGGCATACAACAGGGCATACAGTAGGGATAAAGGAGCAACAAAGGGGTCAACCAACTTACTAAGGTACTTATCCTACAGGTATACAAATCATTCTAACTCTGTTAAATTATTATGTCAAGTTATGAAAACTAGAATTTATCGTGATTTGGACTCTATTATCTATGCTGTTGCATATGCACAAAAGTAGTAAATGTTAGAATTAGATAAATAGTAAATATATTTATTTCGACCTGTAAATGTAAATGTGTTATATTATTTTACAGGCATGATATTTAAATCTAAAATAGAAACCAAAACAAAGACCTAAAACAGCATGAAAACAAAGTAAAGATGTAAATTCATTTATAAACTAGGACATGGGTCCTACACTAAAAAAGACAAATACCCTTCTAAAAGGTTATGACAATATGAAATCACGAATCAAATGATGGGTCAACATTAACATTGATCAATCCTGATTATTTCATTAGGAAAGCTAAACCTCCTACATCAATAAGAATCCACAATAATGGAGGTTGAACATTATATTGTGGGGGAGGGGGAGATCATAGATCTCTATTAATCAATAAAAGAACAACAATTATGTGTTTACCTGATCTTGTTGTCACCACCTCCATAACTTCTATCCGCGTCCCTCTACACCCGAGCCATTGATGCCTTTTCTCTTCCAAATATTTAAAAATCCCTTTTAGATAAAGTATGGAAGCCATGTAAGTTAATGGACCTCAATGATCTAGGGGAAAATGAATTCTCATAAACAAGGGTTTCTAAGAGGGTGTGGACATAATTTTTTTAGGATTCAGGACCAATTATTCCAACATAACCTGAGGATGGATTCTTGAGGCCCCTACCTCTTCCATATATGTCTCATTTATACTTTTTGGACATGGTTGAGATAGTTGGTAAGGTGGTTTCAAGGAGTTAAACCCCCAAAAATGCTTTTCCAACCATTCAGTTTCATAATTTTCAAGATTATTTAATTTATTTTTTAATCTTTCTTATGCATTTTTCAGGGCATATGCCTCTTTCCTAAAGGAAAATATCATGCACATGCACCTTTCATGAAGGAAGGGTGTGTGTGCCCTCAAAACCCTCCTTTTTGAGTGAAAAAAAAGATGGAAAGAACTAGTAGCTTGTCTTGAGGTGGAATAAACACTTATGGATGGATCCAACACTTGATTCAAGGATGGTCAAAGCAATTAGGGATTATTGACATTAAATTAGGGACATTCAAAGATTGTTTAGGGACAATTGGATATTGTTTGGAAGGATTTGATGCCACTAGGATCATTAGGGTTCCATTAGGGTCATTGAAGGACCAATTTGTCCTAGATAACACAAGGTACCATTGTGAAAATTACAACTATAATTTTTTCCATGTTATGAATACATAGATAATGATCCTCATTCCTAGACTTAAAAAAATTGTCTTGGTTACAGGTTTGAAGTACCAAAACCCATTTTTTGAGCACACAAACATGGCCCATATTTGTAAATTTATTGAAACCTATTTTATTTTCATGGGGATGAATGCACTATGATATACATAGCCCATGGCCTTATCAAAAATATCGTAAAATGGTTTCTTGATTGGTGGAATAGAGAGAAAGAAATATCCAATTGAAATTTGCATAAAAAGAGGCTAGAAAACCACTTAAAAACATGTGTCTCCTTTCTTTGCGAGTCTCATATTACTTTATCTCTTGCATACAAAGTCTAGATAACATGCTATATCATAAATTAATATTAGACACATATGTATTTCCAACGATTGTTTGCACACTAGGTTTTGATGGCCTTTTGACATACTTTTTAAATCATAACGAGAAACTTGGCATCCTAGTGGGAATTTTTGAATGCTGATTTTTATTTTTACATCTAGAGGTCAAAATTGAATGATGTAAACTCCATGATTTTTAGTTATCTTGAAGACATATTTGAGTCAATCAATGCCTTCAAATAATTCATTAATCCTATATTCATAGTTTCTCCAAAGGAAGTTCCTGTTTCATTTTCATACTTACACAACTTTGAATTAGATTGTGTTATCTCCAACATGATGAGTGACCTTAAAACCATTGTATAATTCAATTATTGGACCCAAACCCTCACCTAAATTGAAAACACAATTACACCTAAGGTGGGTCCCATTGACAAAGACCACTTTTCATAATTGTACAACTCCGAATTATGTTCTGTTAGTTCCAACATGATCAATGACCCCAATAAATATGTTCAAATTCTTGCATGGGAAAAAGGGCCAGTGGTGGGTAATGGTTTTTTTAGGTGACAACATAGTTTATTAGATGTCTCTAGAATTATATTAAGAAAGGAAATCGTGGCAACACAACATGTTCTTGAGATAATTAGGAGGATGAATTTCACATTTCTTTGTTCAGGTTCTAAGTAAGCATGGGTCAATTGGAAAAAAAAATGCAATCCCTAAAGATTGTGGTGGATGGGGACTCAAAAATTTTGATTAGTTCTCAAACAATTTGGCATTTAAATATGGTTGGAGGTTGATTATAAGGGAGGGCCTCTAGACTCAATGTGTTTCTAAAACATAAAATCGTCCTAATAACATTTATCGTTGGATTAAGAACCTTGTAAAATCATATCAAAGGGTTTGAATTATATGGAAGGTAGTTATATTAGATTTTCCTTTGATTTGCAAGCAGTTGATTTAAAAGGTGGTTAGGGAGGACATAGTTGGATTGGGTTTGCATCCTTGGGTTGATTGTGATTCCAACTTTAGGCTTCTTGAAAATTTGGTGAAATATCTACATGACAATGGATTTTACATGCTCAACTAGGTTGTTGATCTTGGTTTGACAATAATATGGAGACAAGAATGGATATCTACATATGTTATTGCTTTATAAGAAGAGTATGCCAATGCATAGGATACGCATATCTCCTCCTTGAGTCATATTCATGTTCATATTTAAGATTGTAAGGATGATTTATCTTTTTTGAAGAACTTAGCTGGAGGTTATTATACCCCCAAGTTGGGATTAGGGTTTTTGCGAGGATGAAGTTGGGGAAGACCCTGAATGGTGGCGTAAGAGAATTTGGAAGTTCAAGTGTTCCGTTAAGTCAATTATTTTCATGCGATTTTCACTTAGAGATATAGTGTTGAAATGCAATTTACAAAAGAGGAGAAGATAATTCGGTACTAAGGGGTGTTTTGTATGTAATGAAGTAGAGGAGATAACTGTGCATTTATTACGATTATGGCACTATGCAATTTAGGTTTGCAGATAGTTATAATTTTTTATATAAGGGATTATAGGGGTATGGAGAGGGAAGTCAATTTTAGAATGTCTTTAGGAACTGGTGTGAAAATTAAAACATAAAATGCTATAAAGCATTTCCACTTATCATTTCATGGGGTATTTGGTTTGCTTGGAATGAAAATTTATTTGAGAATAAACTAATATCATCTATATATTGTTATTCACAAGGTATAAATATCACTAGTATACAAAGAGAAATATACTACTACAATTTGTATATAAATGAATAATTTTAGTCACACGACTAATAATAGTTTATTCACTAGTAGTTTATTGCCAGTCATTTATACCGCGACTAAATTTATGACTAGAAAAATTAGTCATTTATTGGTTATTATAATTAGTCAACTTGGTAGTATATTTAATAGTTTTCTTAGTCATTAATTGTTGTTAGTTGGTCATTTGTTTAGTAGTTGTAGCCATTGATTACCATCAAAAAGTACTATATTTAGTCATTTTAATAATTATTTTCCGTCAAATGGTACTATATGTAATCATTTTTATTCACTAATTTCCATTAATTGGTAGCATATTTAGTCATTTTAATCATAAATTGTAATCACTTGGTAGTATATTTAGAAAATGCATTGCAATATCATTTATTAATTTATAGTAGGACACGAAGGAATCAAGCCACCAATCTCTTTCCTGTAATCCAGGTGCTCTTCCATTAAACTAGAACCCTTCAACAATTGGGGAGATGAGTAATATTAACACCCATATTTCATCATTTGTAATTCTAGCTTATAATGATTCATTATTTGTCAGCTAATCTAGTGAACTAGGTGTACCTAATTCTGTAGGAAACTAAAATGAGGTGTGCCTGGCATTTCATAATTTGGTTATGAAAAAGTGGGTTGAAAAAAGGATAATCATTATTACCTAATCGAACCATACATTAATAAGGAATAATGGATAGTCATCAAGAGATATCAATAGAATTATTGGTGAAGTTTATCATAGAATTATTAATGACATCAAAGAAGTTTTTATTTACCATGTCAAGGCCCCCTTGCATATAAATTTCTAACAATTTTTTTTGTATCAAGATGACATACAAGCATTTGCAATGTTACATTCACACTCTTGGAATAGCTTGATTCCAAAATGGAAAGGAGCTTGTGTATGAACTCTACACCTGCAAATGATGCAATGAGCATTGCAAATGAGTTATTGTCAAATCCCAAAATTTCCGGAAAATTTAAAATTTTTAAGATAGCAAATAATGTTATTAAATGAAATCATTTAACTGTTTTGAATCGATTAAATGATCATAACTGTGTCTGAAGTATCTGTTTTTATACTTAGATTTTGATATGAGTTTCATTACCGTTGCTGATTGTTGTCTGTTTTTCCACCACAAGGGGGAGTTGCCATAACAGGCTGGGCTTACTTAGCTTCCGAGCTAATGCATCAAAATGTCTTTCTCTTACAGATATACAGGTAATGTGTGGGTCGCTACAGTTATTTTTAAAAGAATGATAATTCAGTTAGTTGTACCAAATCCTCCAGTAAAAAGTTTAAGCATGCTATATTCAAGTGTTTAAAGGTAGCATTCATCCCATGATTTCCTTCTGTTCTTTTTGTTCATAGAATTTGAACTACTAGAGAGTATACTAACTATGTTTCTTGAGAACAAAGAATTAACTGACGATATGGATCATTTGTTCTTGGATGATATTACTGTATCACCTTTGTATTTCATTAATAACACTGTATAATACCACTGCGTGACCATACTAGGACCAGTTTTTACCTTCTCATTGTTATCGCAGCAGTTCCAAAAAAATAGACTTCATTTTAAATTTGCAGCTTCAATTGTAAAAGACCTATAGTTACCAATGTTTACTTTTCTTAATTATAACAGTTGTAAGTGTACAGTCAGATACCAATCTCCTCTTAACAATTTTTAAGGGTTTACCTGGATTGGAACTACCCCTATTTTTATGGCTGACAATAGAATAAAGACTTATAAACTATCAAGATTAAATCTGTTTAGTCTAAAGGATAATCAAAGTATACTTGTCCTTACAAAAGGTCTGAGCCTATTAAAAGATTGTTATTAAATTATAACAACAATTGAAAGAGCTAGAATAGCCCGATTCTAAAACTTCGAGTTATGTACTTAGATCTTACAAGTTTTAAATCATCCTAAGAAGAGAATGGCAAATCCTGTACATCTATGCAAGTCATAGCAAATGGTAATATTGTACTAGCATTGAAAATTACTACACCCAACACCACCACACTATCTTAGAGACTTAAGAGATGCAATATAGGTTGTCTCTTCCCATGAAGCTAGTACATATGGAGAATTAGTAATAAGATATTGTGAACCACTCAGGGCTTAATATTATACCCTTGCTCTAAAAATATTTATAATGCAATCAAATTCCTCTATGTACGTAATGCTTCAAAATTGAATTTGGACGATATCAATATTGCATGGTTTAAAGAATGTATGTCAACATCTTCATTATATAATAAGCAAGGTTCAAGGTTTTATCCTAATGTCTTTGATTGTTAAAAGGATAACAAGTGATCTAGGGTATTGCAACCCTTATAGATGACCATGATAAGTTCTATTTGCCCATGCTATGGTTTTTATTTAGCAATAAAGATAAGAATCTCATCGTGATTTTGAACATTATTAACACTTGCATTATTGTATTGGTTGTAGGGCAAAGTGTCATTGTTCTTATAGGTAAATTTCGATACATTGTTTTATCATGGATAAATTTGCAAGTTTAAACTATGGTTTATTACCATATCGGAATATACCTGCTATGATTTCAGTTTGCTCACACAATGATTTTAATCAAATAACAATTGATTGGTATCCAATCGTGGAACTTAGGAGCTTCGATCCACTGTATGTAAAAATTTAAAGTGCTACGTGGTTAGTCTGGAGCCATGCGTTGGGTGATATATAATAGTTGACTAACCCTACTTGGCCATTTCTACCTTTGCCTTCGGGCTCGGCCGCTCTTCAAACCCTCCTATCCGAACACTGTGTGCTAGTAGCCCCTATGTTGCTCCCGGCCTTCATACTTGCCCACTGCATCAATTGGGAGTCATTGTTTTGCTGTTGGTAGCTAGAGCTTGTTAAGAATCTAGGGTTTGTACTTTTGTTGTCCAGAGTAACCCTGTCACAGCGTGACCATAACTCTCAGCTTGGTTTTGATAAGGCTTCCTTTGTGAAAGACATCCATTGCTTTTACCAGTTTAGTCACTCGGTGGCAAGGGTGGGGTTTTCACATGTATCGTGTTCGTGATCATCATAATGTTCACTATATCTGCAGCCTCCTTCAATGCTGGTAAGCTACTGTACATTCTCCTTTGCGTTTGCAGTTGCAAGAAATTGTTTTCAAATAAAAACAAGGTTTCTAACAGATACTACTCTTTCTTGGCAGGTCCTGGCTCCACTTCGTCTTGGGTGACACAAGCTTCGGCAAAAGGCGTTTCCCGGGTAAGCCTGGTTCTTACCATGGCATATTCCTCCTTGTCGATTGTTTGGGCGGTTAGGGTTTGGACTATGAAGGGACGGTTCGGTGACTGTCTCCGTTCTGTTGGGTCTTTTATTTGCTTGATACTGAAGTTTGTGGACAGGTTTAACCTTGTGATATGTATGAAATGTCATGGCTGCGGTCATATGTAATTTTAATCATCTTTCTTGAGGTATAGAAGAATTATTGTATAAAGAAAAGGTTGTTAGCCTGCTCTGAAAATGAGGTTACGGCCTCAAGGTTTTTAATACTGTATTCGTAATATTTTGCCCAGGGTTTTACCGGGTTTGAAATTTAACTTATTATATGGTTTTTGCTTGTACCTTGGGTTTGTTCGTTGCATGCGTTTTAGTTCTATGCTATTCCAGTAACAAGTAAATTTTAAGTTTGTAATCCACTTACACAGTGGATTTGTATCTTGGCTGTATGTAAAAACATTGCATTAACTACTTAGCAAATGTCTTTCTTGTTCAAACGGGGTTGGTCAGGTTGACCCGAGCTATTTTACTATTGATAAATTCTTGTATAATAATATTGCAGGGTTTATATACCTAGGTTTTATTTTGTTGCTGAGCTCTTAAGTTATCCAGGGTTTTCATCTCGGTTTGACAAAATAACTCTAATAAATTTTTAGCTGGGTATGAAGTGTATTTTAAATTCTACGTTTTTTAAAAATCACTTAAACAGTGATCCTTGGCTGTGGCCGTAGGTGAATCGTAGTCTTAAATATTAATTGTTTAATTACTTGTGAAGTCTGGAATACTGGTTTAATCCGACACGACGGTAGTGGTTTTATTTAGAAGCTGATTCTGTAGTTTATGATTTTTATTTAGATGTTTAATCTATTGTTATGGATATGCTTCTGTTGTAGGAATAGTAACTAAGTTATTTCTCTTCTGATAAATTCATGTTGTAGAAACTAGAGTGATAGGATTCATTTCGAACTCCTCGGTCGTGATTTTGTTTAGTTACTAAATCAGTTATTCAGATTACGATTCTGTGGGTAATATGGAAGTTTGGGAAAAACTAAACGGTTTAAGCTCGATGTTGTTTTGATACTTCTTTTGTTTTCAATACAATAACTAGTTTGTTTAACTGTTAAATAAGTACTGTGTGAAGAGGTTCTGTTAGGGTTTCTGCACAATCATTTTATTTGATAAAAATAAATGGATAATTTTAAACTAGGTTTCGTGTATTAATTTAATTAATAGATTGAGACAGGTTAACTTCTGACTAGGGTTTGGTACCTTGAGATAGAGATCCTATTTGTGACTACAAAATCTCCTGTAAGGTCTGTCGACCAAGATATAATTTATTGTAGTATCTGTGGTTAGGTTTACTGTTTATCTCCTATAACTGTATAATAAATTTTATAATATACGGAGTACAAATACTTTATAGGTAAAACTTGCTTACCGGTTGAGCAAATATAGTCAAACTAGGGTTGTAATTATAACTACGTATTATTACATAAAGTATTAATAGTTTACTGCATACATTATAAATACATTAACTGCAGAAATTATAAATACATTAATAGCAATATAACAAGGATATTACATCATACTAACGATACCAGAAATCACAGTAACTCTCAATAATTCTACTGCTAATACTCAGGGATACTATCTTTTACTAAACTAATTACTATTCAGACATAAAGAAGATAAACATAACATACATGCATTCATACTTAATAAACATAAAGAGATAAAATGACAGAACCTGTTGAGCTGTGGACAACAACAGCAATGGGAGGCTGTTCCTCCCTACCAACTCCTGGAGAGTGCCCAAACAGCACTTCTCAGGACCCCCGAGCTTGCTCTGGTCTCCCTGGCTGGAACTAGGTGTAGCAGAATAATTCACTCAGCCCAAACAGCTATACTGGAACCAAGTTACTGCAGCATTTCTCTCAACAACTCCCTTACTGTATATCTCCCTCTTCCTCAATGGGACTCCTGAATAACATTCACTTGAATGTATTCTCCCTCTAGAACAATTCGAACCCTCAGCTCAGTTCATTGAGTACTATTTAAAAGATTGCGTAGGTCTTTGTTGGGTTAACTGTCATTAATGAGCCACCTGCTTAGATTCCACTTTCTTGGGGAATCATGACCCCAAATATAGGGAAGTTGGCACCTGCAACTTAGGAAGTGTTTGAGGATGCTGCCACTTGTCTTTTGCCTTTCCACCTAGTTCCATCCACCAGTTTGACCAGTAACCTCTTTTTAACAGCTCTCCCATACTGTTGTCTCCATAATTTATTTATTAATAATAAAATATTCTGAATTACATTCCATTCATAGTGACTCTGCTGAGTCATCAATTCCTACTTAGCATTAAATTTAACATAATGTCTCAGGAATATAATAAAATAATTACATTATTTTTACAAAATTGGGGTATGTGACAGTTATCCTATCCAACCAAGCAAATAAATGACATCAATCATGTTTAGTTGCATGATCGCAAGAAAATTGGTTTTTACATCCTATCTAAAGTACATCTTTTAAGCCCTAAAAAACCAATGCATATATTAAATAAAATGATATTCACAATCGACTCCTTCTGGAACTCGATATTGAGAGATTTTTCAAAAAGTGCTACCTTCTTTCTAATAAAATCAAGGAGCCTATTTTGTACATCTCTTAATTAGGTAAGAGCACTCTATCAAGATCCATCTTGAGGTAGCTGGTTTCTCTTTTCAATTGTCGATGTTGCTACCACTTCTCCACCTCCATCCGCAACATCACAAGCACGTTCACCTGCAACATCAAAAGCATGTTCTCTTTCAATTGTTGATTCTACTACCACTTATCCACCAACAAAGTTCAACCAACTTATTTCTCGTGTATTTTTGAACCGATTCTTGCTCATTTTCATTAATCACCTTACACATCTGCAATGCACATGGAATTTAAAAAGTAAACATTAACATTGTAAAACATAAATAATTAGAACAATACATAACATCTTCTGCAACTTCAAGTGCCAATAACATGAATGAACAAAGAACAATATAATCAATTCAATGCATTCATTTTTTTGTAAGCTAGTACCCACGGGGATTTGAACTTGTGACCTTCCATTTACAACTTCTCATCTCAATGACTCATTACCAATTTCTCTACCCATCGTGGGCCTTGTTCAATGTATTCAATTGAATTGAATGTAAACCCCCCAAAAGGATGGAAATTAAGAAGTTAACAACATTGTAAAGTTGAGATAATTCCACTTGATTTGACTCATTATCCAATGCATATTTTAATACCTATTTTGGATCTAGAATCACAACTTTGGGTCAGATTTAATCAAAAACACAAATTAATATCCACCCAAAATCCCCTCTTAGCCAGTCAAGAAAAATAATCAGCTCCCAAAAAAACCCTACCAATTACTAGAATAGAATTCACAAAATAAATTAATAAAGAAAATCCATTGAATTCTTGAAAGAAAAAGAGAGGCACTAACCTATAAGTGATAGAGCAGGAAAATTGGAGCTACCAATCTCTTCCCATGGTTGATTTACAGGGCTTTGTACATAGGTATCTCTAGGATCTTGCTCAGGTTCTTCATTGATAGAATCTAATTCCTTATGCTTTGCTTGAAATTGCAAACAAGGAGTGTGCTAGAAAATGCAAAATGGTTTATTGATGAAGGAGAAATGTCTCTCGATGGAGTAATTCTAGCAAACAAGTTGCGAGCATCATGATTTATTTTTCAGTGATGTATGAATGTGACTAGACCTTAAGAATACAAAATGGAAAATTACAAACTTACTTATATATCTTTCAATAAATGAAGAAGGAACTAAAGTAATACAAAAGAAAAATTCAATTTCCTAATCTCATTAAAGTTGTATCACCAAGATTTCTTAAAATCAATGATGAGTTACACCATTGGGTAAGCCAGATAATTCCTTGATGCAGTGACTTGTCAATAATGTACTAGAGTCATAGACACAATTTGAAATGTATGTTTATGCATAATTTGATTCTAATGTTGTTGGGGTGCCTATTGAGTTCTATAGTCTTTCTGTAATAGTTTGCAAGTTTTTAGAGCATGTATTCACCAAACAAATGGATGGAAAACCCCTAGTTTTTTTAACATAATTATAGTACAATTATTTTATTAGACAACTAACACAGATAACAAGATGTAAAATAAGGGTTGTTAACATTATTTCTTTAAGAGAATGTCCTTATGAAAAAAAAAGTAAAACAAATCTAAGAGTAACCTTATTGACATTAAACATCAATAAAATAAAGATTTAAAAATTTGCATGATTCCATACATGATGATTGGATTTCATCTCGTTGGACCTAAAATTTAATGTACCTAAGGTAGTCTAGGCACAGTAACTCAAAAACTTTTAGGCTTGGACTCACCAGAGAGGGATTTGACACAAGACCGACAACTTGGGCTCAGTGAGGATGGATTATAAACATTGAAAGGATGGTTTGGAGGCTGAATTAAGGTTCTAAATTTGACAGCTGCACTTTCGAGAGTCCGTCATGCCTGGAAATATTTCTTTGGCATAGCCAAAGCTATCAATGCACATTCCCCGAGGACTTCTGTGGAAACTCCACTACTTTTGGTGTAGTATGGAAGCTAATAAAACTTCAGGGGAATAATCATATTGTTATAAACCTATTATAGACATGATATACTTATTTGACTGAGATTTTATTGACAAAAAATAAACTAGGTGTAAAATCCTTCACTTGGACTGGTGAAGTAGGAGATTTCCAGATGAGTTCAAATGGGTCTAAATCCCCCAAAATTTATGATATGAGGGAATATATGGGTTCATTTAATCATTAATTATCTATAGGTACATTCAAAAGATAAATTAGAAACAAAAGGGGTTCATTAAATGCTCAAAATTGGAAAACTAGTCAAATTTGACCCTTAAATGTGCTAGTTTAGTTAACTGACCACTCAAATGACTCAGTAAATTCTCTAATTATTCAATAATGGATAGTAATAGGTCTGATAACATATAAAATGACAACAACAATCTAAAACCACATATTTGGAGGTACCATCATTGGTTTTCACATTCAAACTTCTAAAAACCCCAAGATTTTCGGGATTTTACAAAGAAGAAGGAAAAGTGGAGAATTGGAGAGCAAGAAGGGGAATTTTTTCACCATTGTAGATGGTTCATGAAATTAATAAGGTCATCCTAGAACACCCTAGGGTGCACCACAATCACTGGAAGTCTCATAGTGTGCACTGCTTTAAGATAGATCTTGACTAGATGAGGCTCTTGGTATTGGAGCACTGCTTCATTGTCTTCTTCTTTTTTAAAGATGACTTGACCAAGATGTACTGGATTGCAGGTAATACCTGAAAATTCACTTCATTTTCTGCAATTAAATCACTGAAGAGGACTGGATATCCTCTTCCTCAATTCCCAGTAGAGAGATCTCACAATCCTTCAATTGGTTTGCTGGATGCAACGGGGCACGTCACCCAATGCGAGCTAGGGGCACACCACCCAATATATAGAGTGGAACATAGCTCTAAAGCTTCAATTCACAAACTAGCAAAAATGTGAATGGGTGTGTTCATCCTCCTTTTATTAACCTTTGCCAGCTTTTCTGCCTTCCTTCTAGAGCTTTCCATCTAGGAAATTCGAATTAGTGATGAGTGGAGGATTCTTTGGCAAGTTGATTTTTCATTTTGGACCCACTTTCCTCATCAATTTATCCCTCATTAGCTAAATTTGGCTCATGTAGCTTTTAATGATGCCTTTCTTGCTTTCTGGACTGTTTCTAATCCTTCTTGGTGGCACAAATCAATATACTTCTTTTTTTTATGCTTTTAATCTGTTTTCCTGCTTTTGAGCCGCTTTTCTTCTTTTAGCTGCTTTATGCTTTTAGGATGATTTCCTGCTTTAATCTACTTTTCCTTGATTTTCTGGTGCCTTCCAGATTTTCCATCTTTTTGGCCTCCTATGCACCCTCATGGGCCCTCCTATGCTTTTACAACTCGTCAAGCACTTATTAAATAATAATTAAATATTTACAATTTATGAAATACACCACCTCTTTTAATTTAATTTAATTAAATAACCATGGACCAATATTACTCCCAACTAATTTTATTTTATTCTTCACTAGGACCCATAGTGATCTAATGGCCTAGAGGTTTCTCTTTGGTGCTACAAAAAATGGGTACATTACATAAAAGCAGCTAACATGATCTAAATTCGTAGGAGTCCAAAAAAAACTAAGATTACATGAACCCAATTCTTTGTTTCATTTAGGATCTTATAAAATGTTCAAATTGAGATTCAAATAAATATGAAAATTTTAATTACAGAATGTGAATTGATCTTCAAAATATAATACCAAAGCAACTTCTTCATATCGTTGCATCATTATCTATCTTCTTATGGCATAGGTTTAAACCAAATGATCATGATTCTAGAACTTTTAGCAAATTAGTGCATACCTCTATTTATAACTCTCATATGGTGAATAAAGATCCCTTAAAGTATTTTCCAAAGATGTTATGTCAGCAACAGAAACAAGTGATTAATATTTCTAGCAAAAGCTCCATTCATGTATCAAGATGAGTCTTAATTCCAGTGCTTCTAAAGGTCTCTCCAACTGATAAATCCAATAAACTTGAAAATCACTAAAAATGCACATTAAGAAAATTTTGACTGATAAAATGGTTGTGCTTTATCAATCACAAATAATTTTGGGCAATTAAAATCAAGGTATAAAAAATATGAAAAATGAAAATAAAATTATCGCTACAATATCAATGGGGAAATTGACAGTAGTACAAACAAGGAACATATCAACTGCCCCTCATAAAACTTCTTTTCAAGACAAGATTTATTTGATAAAAAGAAAGCCAGTTCTAATTGATATGGCATTGCTATTTTTCATATAGAAAGCTACACAAATTAACTTATTTTTCCCTTATGAAATGCATACTTATGGTCATATATACAATGCTCACAAAATTTTGCATTTCAAAGATGTGAATGCATTTAATGACACTTTTGGCAATAAAGAATGAGAAAAATTTAAATATGTAAAAGGTAGTTATCAATGGCTAAAAGATCAAATTAAAATAGTCAAGTTTAAAAGTTGGTCAAAATTTGAATCTATCAGCTAAGTTGGTCAAAATTTGAATCTATTAGTTAATTCCTTTTTTTTTGTATTTAGGGAAGTCATATTACAGTATTTTCATAGGATAATAGTCTTGGTATCATCTTTCATTTCGATCTCCTACATTAATCTTATGCAGTTCCAATTCTCTGGACAACATGCAATGGTACAACACATAAATCTTCAAATCTTCAAACACTGCCACTAAATACTTTGGTAGAAATTGTTGCAAAAGTTTAATTCTTCACCCCACTACAAAGGTAAAGGTTTTGGCCATTTCCCATCCCCTTGGCCTTTTCAGATGAGATTTTTACATATTCAACTAGGCCTCTATGCTAGATTTTTCAATATATTTTTACTTGCTTATTTATGGTTTGAAATTAAAGCATTTAAAAAAAATCACCCAAAGAGTATCCACGGTAGCGACCCATATTTTTTGTGTCAAGCCAAAGCTTTTGACTACAATCTCAATCGTTCCCAACTACATCGAAGATAAGAAAATCAAATACCACATGAGTGGAACTGTAGGCCTTGTAAGTGGAAACAACTGTACAAATTCAGTATTTAGGACTCTCTCCATCAGTGTTTGAGGAGGAGGATGCATGATCAACATTTAACTTTTCTGTAATATTTTCAGCTGAATAAGAATTCGTTCTTACCAATAATTGATTAGTTGATTATTGAATGTAAAGATATTAACATGCATCCTCGATAGAAACATGTAACCTTGCATTCTTATGTAGGTTACTTAAAATAATTGTTTATTTTTTTATTATTTTTTATCGTAAAGTTAAAACACCATATAATGTTTAGAAAGGGTGCAAATAATTTAAATAAAAAAATTAGTTCTTAAAAATAAATAAAAATATTAATAAGAATAAATATTTACATTATTAAATTTGTTTCCATTATATTATAGGATGTACATTTGATAATAAATAATTAATAAATTCAAATTATAATTTGAAATATATATTATTTAAAAAAATTAAAATATTAATAATTTACAAAATCATTTTGATATTCTTTCAACTTTATTCAAAATGTACTTTTAAAAGCAATTAAAACCTAACGATTTTGAAGGAATACAAAATCATTTTCATGTTAAAAAATATATATTATAAACATAAAAAACACTAACCTAGAAGAAAACTAAAATTATTTTTATATTAATTAATTAAATATATTATAAATTATTTTTATATTAATTAATTAAATATACTATAAACATAAAAGTGCAAATTTTGTTTATGTTTTTAATTTAGGTTTTTTATTATTCCTTTTTACTTTAAATATATTATAAACATAAAAATGCAAATTTTGTTTCTGTTTTTCATTTAGGATTTTTATTATTCTTTTTTACTTTTTATTATACAAATAAAGAACATTGAATATCTATCTTCAAGAAAAACAAAATTATTTTTATATTTTTAAAATATATTATAAATATACAAATATAACTTTTACCTATATTTTTTATTATATTTATTTTTCTGAAAAAATAAAAATAAATTTTGTTTTTAAAAACTAAAACTAAACAATGAAAATAAAGGTTTTCATTATTAAATTTGTTTTTTATGATCCACATTTCAAAGTAAAAATTCAATAAATTCAAATTATAATTCAAAATATACATCATTTAAAAAAATTAAAACACTAATATCATTATCATATTCCTTTAAGCTCATTCAAAATGTACTTTGATTTTTATTTTAAACTAATAAATACATTTTAACACTAATAATTTAAAAATCATTTTCGTATTAAAAAAATATATTATAAACATTATAAACATAAAAAGCACGAACAACCTCCCAAAAAAATCATTTTTATATTAACAAAATATATTATAAACATAACAGTGTAAGTTTGATATATGACTTTCACAAAGAACTTTTATAATTTTTTTTTTATTATATAGATAAAGAATTTTCACGATCTTCAAAAACTAAAATAATTTTTATATTAATAAAATATATTATTACAAACATAAAAATCTAACTTTTACCTGTATTTTAAAAAAATTAAAAATTAAATTTAGCTCTTAAAAACTAAGAACTAATAATAAGAATAAATGTTTACATTATTAAAATTGTTTCATTATATCACATGATCTACATTTCAAAGTGAAAAAGTTAATAAGTTCAAATTATAATTCAAAATATATATTATTTAAAAAAAAACACTAATAATTTACAAAATCATTCTCAGATTCTTAAGCGTAAAATGTACAACAATTTTTTAAGGAATACAAAATCATTTTTCATACTAAAATAATATATTATAAACATAAAAAGCACTAACAACTTAGAAGGAAAACAAAATCATTTTTATATTAAAATAAAATATATTATAAACATAAAAGTGTAACTTGGCGTAGGTCTTTCGTAAAGGATTTATATATATATTTTTTCTTTTTATTATATACTGAAGACAAAATCATTTTTATATTAATAAAATATATTATAAATTTAAAATATAAATTTTACTTATATTAAAAAAAAAATTATACTTTTTACAAATAAATAAAAATTTATTTATTCTTCAAACTTATTTATACACAAACTTTAAAATAATCCCAAAACTATCCTATACAATAATTATTCAAATACCTTAAATATTAAAGTAACAAAACTTTGACTTAATATACTAAGTAGAACAATAGTAATTTTGAAAGATACTTCCTATGTACACAAACCGAGAACATTATCTAGTTCTGAAGAAAGAAAAAATCATTTTTATATTAATAAAATATATAATAACATAAAAATGGAACTTTCATTTATACCTCTACCTTTGATCAAATATTTTTATTATAACTTTTTTTCAAAAATAAAAGTAAATATAAATATAATTATAATTCTTTTGGCAAACTTATGTAACATAAACACTAAGATAAGCCCTTGAATCACATAACACATATAATAATTAACCAAATACTTTAAATATAAAAGTAACAAAACTTTGATGTAATATGTCAAGTATTAAGCAATATTGATTTTGACACATTATCTAGTTTTATAAATAACTGAATGTTGGAATATTTAATTACCATCTAGACCTTAGAGACCTTAGTTTATTACTTTAAGTTGATTCCTAGGTGTTTAGACCATGGTAGATGTTGTTCCTAGTGCATAACTTGACAAACATGTGATGATTATCCACAAGTGCACCCCACAAGATGCCTTAAAGTAGGTTTTTTGAGTCTAGAGCATCCTTTGCTTGATTCCCGCTTTATCCTTCTTTATGAGATAACACAACAAATTTTTCTGCTTTTGTCTAGGCTTAGGATGAGGTAAGTGTGTTTTGGTGTCTTCAGAAAGTTTGCATGATGTTGCCTCAACTCCTTTCCTATTTTTCTCTAGAAAATCCTCCTACATGCTGCCTTTTGGTCACTCATTACCTACCCAAGCTTTATTAGCCAATTCATGACCTCTTTCATTGATTTGGAGTTAGTAAGTCTTTCTAGATGGAGATTTTTGATAAATCCAAGCCTGCCAATTGTGAGCTACTCAAGTTGCCTCCAAGCCTCTCAAATTTTCTCTTGAGGATGTATTATATATTGTATTCTAATTGTTGAATAATACAAAGATGATATTCACATTAATTGTGTTCTATCTCTCGTGGTTCTGCTTCAATATTTCTTCTTATTTCTGCAAATCTCTGAGTAAATTCTTGTGTGGACTACTTTGTTTCTAGATCCAGGATTATTAGAATTTCTACATGGTATCAGAGCTTAGGGAGCCTAGGGAGCATAGCTGCTTGCAGTAACGCACTAGAAGCAATGGAGGTTCCACAAAATTCCTAGGGCACTTTCCTTGAAGACACTCGTTTACCATTGGAGTATACCTAGGTGTGAAGCACTTTCGAAAGTGCCTACTGTCCAAGCAGAGCTCGTAGCTTGAACAAATTAGTCTTCCAGTATAAGATTTCAGAGAGTTTGTTTTGCAGGTACTGAAGATCAAATGACATAAATCTATTGTTAAAGAAGAACTCAGATCTTTCCATCTCTCATCATTGTTCTCCTTTCATACTTCAGATACTGAGGATTTTGTGCAAGATAATGATCTAATGGTTATTAGGAAGTCCAACATGCAGTGTGAAGTTGTTAGTTGCGCTCTAACTTCCACTATCCAGGCTTCTAATTCGAATTTTAAAGATCATTATCCAGTTGTTGCAACTCATACACACTCATAACCTCTTATTGGTTCACTTTTTTGTGTGTCACTGGATGTTATAGAGGAAAAATTACTGTATGGATTTGTTGCATTCAATCTCTCTATCACGCTTCTGATCCACTACATGATTATGATTAGCACATGTTCTTAGAGTTGAAAAGAAGACAAAGGACATCATCATGTCTCATTTAGACCTGATCTCAGGAAGTTCAAGTCTACTGAGCACATTCCACTTCTTCCCAAGAAGAAGATTCCTCTATACATTTGACCAAGTCCTCACTTGCTTGGAGTTTGGAGAGACTTGTTATGGTGTATTCCATCTTGATTTTGAGGGGGGGGGGGGGGGGGTGTTTCTTCCCAAGTGGTTTTCTCTCTTTCCTCGCTACATGGACTAATAAATTTTTGTAAGGGGTGACCATAAGCCTTGTTTCTTGGGCCCTAATTTTGATATCTTACTCACCTATGTCAAACTTATGGGATGTGTTGGAATATTTAATCACCATCTACACCTTCGAGACCTTATTTTATTACTTTAGGTTGATTCCTAGGTGTTTAGACCAAGGTAGATGTTGTTCCTAGTGCATAACTTGACAAACATGTGATGATTATCCACAAGTGCACCCCACAAGATGCCTTAAAGCAGTTTTTTCTGAGTTTAGAGCACCCTATCTGCTTTATTCCTACTTTATCCTTCTTTATGAGATAACACAACATATTTTTCTACTTTTCTCTAGGATTAGGATGAGGTAAGTGCACTTTGGTATCTTTGGCAAGTTTGCATGATGTTTCCTCAACTCCGTCCCTATTTTTCTCTTGAAAATCCTCCTACATGCTGCCTTTTGGTCACTCATGGCTTACCTAAGCTTTATTATCCAATTCGTGACCTCTTGCCTTGATTTGGAGTTAGTAAGTTGTTCTAGATGGAGATTTTTGCTAAATCTAATCCTGCCAATTGTGAGCTACTCGAGTTCCCACCAAGCCTCTCGAATTTTCTCTTGAGGATGTATTATATATTGTAAATTCTAATTGTTGAATAATACATAGATGATATTTACGTCGATTGAGTTCTATCTCTCGTGGTTTTGTTTCAATATTTCTTCTTATTTCTGCAAATCTCTGAGTAAATTCTTGTGAAGACTACTTTGTTTCTAGATCCAAGCTTATTATAATTTCTACATTAAAGTTACTGAAAAGCCCTACACCATTAAAAATTGAAGTGAGGTAGGGATTGCTCACTGAAAAAAGGCATAGACCATTAAAAATTGAAGTGAGATAGGGATTGCTTACATATTGATGAACTAAAACTTGTGTATCTAGTCTTGCTAAATGTGACATGAGATCTAAATCCATGTCTTAAGGAAATTAAGTAAAATTAAAAGCATGTGTTTGAAAAATATCTAAAATGCTTACTTAAAAATAGAAAAAAGCTATTTGTAATAGTAAAGTGAAGTAAAAATAAAACATAAACTATGTGTGATTGAAGAGAGATATAACTATATTATAAAAGTGTGTAATTGAAGAAAACTTTAAAATACTAGTATTTATATAAGTTCAAAGAAATGCACAAATACCATAAAGCTAAACAGATGGTATGAACTAAATTTCTATTTCCTCATATATTAAATGAGTACACTGTATAACCATATTGAATAATTCTATACTTCATAAAGATAAACATAAAATACAAAAACCACAAAATATAGTCATCTCCAACTTAACACTTTTCTATCTCATAATGATAAACATAAAATAAAAATAATACAAAATATAATCATTTTAACTTTCACAGTATTATAATTCAATCCTTGAACATATATTCCCAAAAGGAAAGCAAACTCGGTTATTTGTTATCATCTATAAACAAGGGCAATGTTCTATATAAACCATTGCTCGATTGCTCGCTGCTTGAATTGGGAGATGTATTTACACAGTAGAAACAAAGAAACGTATTCATGAATTGGAAATGTTTCTAGGTTATCTAGACTTAGAGAATAGGAAAGAAGGTGCTATAATATCTGCCATTTGTCCACTGTGACAGAGGATGGTAGTGAATAATAACATAAAATCAGATTTAGGACGCAGATAAAAACTGAGAAAACCTTTTTGGTGATACCAGTGTACCTCTTAAAACAAGCTTAGTAAAACTGAAAACGTCCGTTTCATGCTGATTAAGTCGTTGAAACGTCGTTCCCTCACAGTTCTACCGATTAGTCGCCTATATAAGAAGGCCAAGCAAAATGGTTAAGAATATCGAGCAAAATGTTAGAAAGAGTATAATATGTTTTTCTAAATATTTTTAATTTATATTTTGAATGAATCCATCTGTAATCTAAATCAATCAAATTTCTTATGTAAATGGAAAAACAATTAAAACTATTTTTAATATAAATATCATATTCCAAATCTTATATATATACATATATAATTTTGGACTTTTTATAATTAATAATTTTCACACAACCATGTAAATATCAAATCTCTATTTTTATTTCTATCTATAATCTAGATAACATATAATATCATAATCTATTTATATTACCCACTTACTTAACACCCTATATATAGTACTTAGCTCCTACTTTAGTGCAACAAACTCAAAGTAATTGTCACAATAAAAATATGAAGCATGGCCTTGGCAATATACAGCTTAGAGATCTCCGAGATGTTGAGTATGCAAATTATAGCTTTTATTATATTCTTCAATACATATATCTTGTATTCACAGAATATGTTCAATTGATTCAACACTATTTCTCTTATAGCTGTATCAAAACTGAATTGCAAACAAAGCTTTTGAATTCTAAGCAAGCAACGACTGATGAAATCAGGAATATAATCAATATGTAATAATCAACATGTAATAACTTTTTTGAATTAATTATGTTAGATGTTTTGCTAGATCCTAAATAGTCACCCACAAAACAAAATCTCTTGTGCACGAAGCTACCATAGAACTAGTGTTTTCCAACCACTCCATTAAATGACTTAGCACCACTGAACAGACAATATACGCATGCTGTAGCAGGAATGCACAGACAAAATACACATGCTGTAGCGGGAATGCAAGGGTTTGCTGTAGATGTAAAGAAAATGCAAAGAAAACATTTAACCATTTCTAGCAAAAACCAGCAAGCGTTCATGTCAAAATGCACTCTAAAAGAAAAATCGAATGTCATTAGAACCTCGAAGATGCAGAACAAGAAGCCAAGAAGCCGGTATGGCCTAGTTTTGGTTGCTGCTGGTTACTCGAGAGTATATCAGCTACAATAGAGTGATCTGCTTTCAATATTGAAGTCCTAGATATCTCAAACACCATTGAATAGCTGTATCTCAGCTACAATAGAGTCTGCTTTCAATATTGAAGTCTTAGATATCTCAAACACAGTTGAATATCACCGAAGACCAACAGAAGAAGAGAGAGAGCACAGCCACTATTCAAACTCTTTCAATGAATGAAAGATTGATGAACAAGCAGAGCGTCTTCTGAAACTCTTCCAAAGAATAAAAGATTGATTTCACTCACCGTTGGATAACGTAGCTACAATAGAGTCTGCTTTCAATATTGAAGTCTTAAATATCTCAAACACTGTTGAATATCACCGAAGACCAATAGAAGAAGACTGTTGAATATCACCGAAGACCAATAGAAGAAGAGAGAGAGCACAGCCACTCTTCAAACTCTTTCAAAGAATGAAAGATTGATGAGAGAGCACAGCCAGTCTTCAAACTCTTTCAGAGAATGAAAGATTGATGAGAGAGCACAGCCTCTCCAAAAACTCTTCCAAAGAATAAAATATTGATTTCACGATGCTGTGGCTATGCTCTCTCTCTTCTCCAATGGATGTCGATGATTAAAGCCTTCCACAGCACGCAAACCAAGACCTCTGCGGATCTGTGTGACCTAATTGGAAGCTAGCAGTGAGATAACCACACGCAGCACAAAAGGCCACAAAACGCCAAGAAAGTTGCAGCGTAGAACTCATAGGTGAGCATCTCAGAGTCCCACCGTATATATAACGCGAGGCAGATGTTTCCAATAATGGAAAAAAACAAACAGAATGAAAAAAAGTATGCTTCACTGGAATTGGATGTCCGTGACGCCTTTAAGGACACTTATTCCACTGCTTGCGAGAAGAAAAACCGACCTCCCGTTTTAGATTCTTATCCCTTCCCACTGGACACGACAAAACATTCCGCAGCCCTAGACCTAGAAATATGTGCCAAGTTGGATGCATATTCAATAACCAACACAAATACGAAATACGGTATTTATATGTGGGACTCGCGGCGCTGATATTTTTACGAAAAGTTTAGAAGCTTGATATCTCCTTATCACTGCTACGTATAATGCTGCCACGTCATGCCCAAGTGGGATTGTCATTTGTCTTTAGCTCATTCAATTATGAATTCAGTTTTCTAATTGCCAAAAGTTTGATTGGTAAGTAGCTCAACAAATGGTGGAAGGGATCTTAGTTAATCTTGATAGAAAACTTAAATCTCTTGGTTAGGGAAATTGACACACACTCAAACATAGTGTTTACTTTGAATTTCAGCTGGTAGTGATGGAAAGCATAAACTTCTTGGTTTGACAATTTATAAGTGTGTTTCTCACATAAGACTCATTGATATGATAAATAAATTTTATAATTTTTTTTAATATTATGTGATTTAGAGATTATCATAAATTTTATAAACGATCCTTATCCTTCTCTCTATCCAGAAAAGTTTATTAGAATTCTAGATTGGCTCAAAATTGAAATCAATAATAAGTATGAAAGTGTAGCATCTTTCTCATTCTAATGCTCAGCAATATTCCAGTTCATCTCTTAACTAACCAAGGAACAAGGTTAGATTCTCTTAACTAACCAAGGAACAAGGTTAGATGAAGGATTAATAAATGTTTGTGGGGAGGTTGAGCTTGGTTTTCATTTCATTTCCTAATTTTATGGAGTTAATTTACAAAGTGGGCATGTCATATCATTGACACTTAATTGACTTAATTACTTGGTATGCTGCTTGCACACTGTGTTTATGAATGTACGGGGCATTCAATCTGTCAAGCTTGTAAATTTATTTGTTTGGAATATGATGGAGGGATTCAATCATGTCTATCCTTATCAGGGAATTGAGACAATTTTTGTCTCATGGAGAGAGTCTCAAATTCTGGTAAGTTCAAGTTATCTTCCCATGCTTATCATTGATGGTTCAAGACACTTATGTAGAAAATTATGGCACGCTCTACTCCACAAGTGCTTTGATTATATGAAGGTGAATTCTATTAATGGTGTTTAGGCTTAAATGGTTGGTGGTTCTTAATTCCAAATCCTTTGGTCTATCCCCATCTCAATCTTAATGAATCTTTGTTTCACAGTTGGGTTCCTTTGTTTTCTCGAAACCGAAGGCCTTGTTTTTTTAAGACATATTTGGAATTATTGTCATCCATGAGTTTGGTTTTTTTATGGGGTTCCTTACATATTTGTTAATCTAGGCTTTCTTGTCTCTGTCTTTTGATTTTGTTCATTGTTGAGGAGCATTATGTTGTTCCTCTCTTTGACTCATGAGTTATAGTTATCCTTGTCTTGAATCCTCCTCTTGCTTGTTTTCTTCTTTAGGTTCATGAATGTTTTTGGGCATGCCCTTTAGACTATCATGTCATGGAAGCATTGCATAATGGAGTACACATACTCCCATTCTAGGAAATGTATGCTTTGTGAAATCTTTGAACTTTGCAGGATTTTAAGAAGGCGTGTAGATCCTATAATAGGAAATAACACCTCAATCTTCTATGTGATAAGTAAGGTGCATGATGAGGAGGAAGCACACAATAATGCTTAAGCAGTGGTAATGGAAACATTGCTTGTAACATACCCATTACCCTTTGTAACCATTTGGGGTATGGGGTAGGATATTTTTCCTTATCTACTAATAAGATGAAGCTTTACACTTGTGAATGGGGGGAGAGCCTAATGGCTAGTAAAGCCTTAGAAACCCAATTAGGGATGATGGGGTGTCATCATGGTGCCAATGTATTTGGAGAAGGTTAAAATCCTCTAGTGAAGCCTAAGTTGGGAATCCAATCAATGATGATTGGAAGTTGTCATGGTATCATTGGGTGTTGAAGGGTAAGCACGTTGTTAATGATTGCTCATGAACTAAAGTGAGTTATTATTAATTATCCCTTGAACATTTTGAGACGACATATCATTTGCATAAGAAGGAGAATGGCTCCTTGTTCGCGTATAAATCTAATATGAGTTATTACAATTATGAACTAATTATTATTATATATGTGATAATGGGTCCAATATATATATATATATATATATATGGTATGCATTGAGTTATATATATATAACTCAATGCATACCATATATATATATATATAAAACTCAACGCATACCATATTATTATGGATTACAACTTGCATAATAAAGTTTTTATATTAAATGTATGTGCATTTAATAGACAAAACTTTATTATGTAAATTGCAATCCATAATAATATGGTATGTGGTGAGTTAGTTATATATATATATATATATATATATATATTTGTCCTATTATCATGTTCATAATCATAATTGCTTAGATCAGTTTATAGGCGAACAAGGGACCATTCACCTTTTTATGCAAATGATATGTTGTCTTACGATGTTCAAGGAATAATTAATAACAGCTCATTTTAGTTTGCGAGTGATCATTAACAACTTGCTTATCCTTCAGCACCCAATGATACCATGACAACCTTTGATCATCACTAATTGGATTCCCAAGGCTTCACTAGCTTTTAACCTTCTCCATTTATATGTTGGCACCATGATGATGCCACTTTATCTTTAATTTGGTTTCTAAGGCTTTACTATCCATTAGGCTCCCCCCCCAATGCATATCGTTGCCCCTCTTTTAAGTTGTCTTGCACATTCAACCCCTAGGTTTATTTTTCATTATTTCGTCACTACAATTTACATCATACACATAACCTCACCATGCTTTAGCCAATGCATGGTTTAACTAGATGAAAGCATAAAATGCTACAATTTTCATTGGTGGGGCCTTGGCCTTGAGATCCACTCCATGAACTAGTACATAAACACATTTACATCTCTTATATTCAGTTAAAACATTAGAGGTCAGGGATGAGGGATATTACATTGCCGCAACATAAAAGACACATAAAAACTCTTGAATCTCACTGTAGACTTCTTTGAGATGTTGCTAGTAATATAAAGAGAGACTCTTAATCTACAAAATTGGGTTAAGTGGATAAAAAGGAACCAGAGACGATTATTGAAATGGAATGATCACTACTGAAACCAATCAAGTTCCAAGGAGATAGGTGGATATTATCTACAATAATTATAGTTTTTAGGATTTTTGTCCTATTTTGTAAATTTATATTATATTTAAAAATCTTTTTACAAGGTTACACAAGTAGAATAATTAAATTATCTTTTATTAAAAATAATAATTAATTATTATTATAAAAAAAAGTATAGAAATTTTGTATTTTTGTATTTATATGGTGACCCATACAAATACAACAATATAAAAATACAATCATTCGTTATGTATAAAAAACACATTATATAACGATTCGTTATATATCCATGCGTATTACTTGAACGCAATAAGAATTGTTAATTCGAATTAAAAACTTTGGTATTGGTATACATTAGTTAGCGTTAGTTAGCGTTATAGTAGATGTATAATGTAGGTAAGAGGAAGTGTTTTTGTAAATGTTTGTTAGTTGATTGTAATATTTTCTTATTTGTATGTTATGAAGAAGTATATTTTATGTTATATGATTATATTAGTATAATTATTTAATTTGTGGTTGGTAAATATTGATAGGTTATAAGTTAAGTATTATGAATAAGTTATTTGTTAATTGTTTTTTTAGTATAGTTGTAATTACTCATTGTCTATGTCTCAATTATCTGTTATCACTTGCTTTCTTTTAATTTGACGGGTTCTCTGCCACAAACACCAGCTACGAGTTATCCATGCATCATTTTGAGATTCTATTTTTTTTATAATTATTTATTTCAAATTTGGAACAACCATAAAATTAATTTGGACAATACATTTCTCTCATCTTCTTGGAATTTAGGAAAAGCATAAATGTTAGTCCACCTCAAATTCTAAAATATAAACACCTATTAATGCAATTAATGAGATCAATAGTTATTGTATTCATATTTTATTATAAAAAGTCAATATGACTATTTATTAAGTGTAAAAATAAAAAAATAGTTGGATATTCAAAATTAATTTCCTTCATTAAATTTTCTTAATAAGTTAAAATAAAAATAAAATATTTTATTTCATTAAAAATTAATTTTAATAAAATAAAAAATATTTTTAATAAAATTAGTTAGAGATTAATATAAAAAGTAATATAGATATATGAAGGAAGTATTTATATCTAATGGTATCTCCCCTTCCCAAAATGTAGCGTTGAGCAACTAGAGGGATTTGTTTTTTTGTTTTTTATATTCTCAAAGCAAAGTGATTTGATAGATTTGAACAATTTTTTGATATAAAATTTGGAAAAATGATAACTATAATTTTATATTAGGAATTTAGTAATAATAACATTTTGCACCTCTTTCTTGTGAACTCTTTGTGACTTAGTGAGTTTTGGATTTTCAAGGAAGTTTCTCATACTTTTTCCTCCTCACTTTTTAGATTGGATTCCCTTCCCAGTTGTCTTCTTTCTCCCATGGTGATCCTAAGATGTTTTTGACCTAAAATGTATTTCATTAATTAATTATTATTTTATAATAATTCGAATATAATTCAAGTGGTAGTATACTTATCATATTTACCACATGATTATCATACTTGCTTTAGAAAGTTGTATTGTCTCACATGTTTGATATCTCGCCATTTCATGATAGTCCTTGGCCTTTCATTGTCATTAGTTATGGGCACGAAGTAGTATGATGTCTTGCCATTTCATGATAGTCCTTGGCCTTTCCTTTCTTGTCATTAGTACTATGAGGTAATTTTTTTATACAATTTTTATGACTAGCCTTTTCTATTTTCCTTATGTTCATCTTTCTCTTTTTTTTTTGACAATTTTTAACTATATTTATGTGTTTTGTTGTTCAATTTATTTCGATATCTATTGATTCAATTATTTCATGTACTACAGAGACTTGGGATTAACTTGGGACCTGATGTCTCTACCTCTATGGGTACAAAGGTTCTTTTTCCAATTCAATTCTCCCCTCCTCCCATAAGCTTTCCAAAGGCATTAAGATTGCCTCAAACTTGTAAGTGATGTACACACTAGAGAGATATGTCTTTGTATCTTTTGGATTTTTAACTGAACTTACTTCTTTTTTTTATTAGCGATAGATCTAAAAAATTTCACCACAATTCTTTATTTTTACTTTTTCTTAAATTAGTGATAGATTTAAACAATTTTACCACAATTCTTTATTCTTAATTTTTATGGGATTATTCTCTATAGTGCCATAAGAGCTCCTTCTTTTGGCATTTTATGGAATGCTAAAATGGATAAGGCGAAGGAGATGCATATGTTTCTTTATTTTTATGGGATTATTCTCTATAGTGCCATACGAGTTCCTTCTTTTGGCATTTTATGGAATGCTAGAATGGATAAGACGAAGGAGATGCATATGTTGAAGTGTTCTTTTGACATTTTTTTAAGGAGAGTTTTCATAAGATAGAAGATATGTAAGACCGCTTTTTCAAAGTAGTCATATGCATGGGATGCATTGTAATTAAAGGCAATTGTTTGTTGTGGAGTTCTTGGTGAAAGGTTCAATAATGCACTTGGAGCCAGATGGCCTTTGAGATTGCTTTTTATCAAGGCAATAGCTACATCAATGTGGATGTAAAAGTATTGGTCTCCTTTAATTTAATTGCTTTCTTGAAATTCCTCAAATAATCTTTTATATATTTATTTTAGGGAGCAAATAGCCAAATAAACATAAAAAAAACTCAATTTAGTGATAAATTCCGAAAAAAGTGAATGAACAATAATCATTTTCAAAAGGACAACCTCATATTACAATATATCAAATACACAAGATAAGATGATCTTCAAAATGTGACTCCTTAACATATATACTAGACAATAAGGATTAAAAAGAAATAATAATACACTAACATACTTATACTGAATCGAATAATAATCAAATATCATGTTATATGATAAATAGAAAAATAAATAAAAAAACCAATTCAATAATATTCTCATTAAATAAATAAAACTAGTGAATAAATAATAAGCAAGAAAAAGATCTCTTATTACATTATATCAATTAAAATAATATCAACGTTCAAATGTTTTAGATAAAGAAAAAAAATAAAATAAACTAAACCAAAAATTAATAATATAATAAAAAAATACTTATATTTACATATTATATGTTATTTTTTATTTTTCTTTAACAAATTTTTAGTCATAATATTAAGTATAATACTTTTATAATACATCTTAGTAACTTAAATAAAGATAACATAGTAAAACTAAAAAATACTTATATTTATATACTTCTATCATTTTCATTTTTCTATATATCCATTTTAAGTTATTATACTATCTCCTCGTAAAGAATAATACATCTTGGTAGCTTAGTTGAATATAACTAATAGGATGAATGAAACCTCAAAATGAGACACATATAATGGTGGATAGAGAAGATATCGAGTACATTACAGACATTCTAATTAGAATCCTTTAGACCTTCTCATTAGAATCTTTTTAGCAATCCAATAAAGGAAACATGTTAATGTTAATACATTATTTTTATTGTGTATGTTTTATTTTAGTTATCTTAGTTATTTTTTTCTAAGATATTAATAATTTTTATTTTATGTTAGTTATTTTTATTTTGTGTATATAGTATTAACAATTATATATATATATATAAGTTTTAATTTATTTATTGATTATAATTTTAACTATTTAATGTATGTGAAAAAAATTAATGTTTTATTTTTATTTTTTAAGTCAAATTTATTTTATTATTTGTTATAATAAATTTAATATATGTATTTATGGGAATATGGTTTAATTATAAGTAATGAGATAATTGAATTTATATTATCATGGAAATGTGAGTTCAAAACCCTCTATAAATGTGGTTATAAACATGTCAATATTTAATTAGTTCTATAGTTTTGTTTTTACATTTCTTTATTCTCAATCATGAGGAGTTTCATATGTTATATATTTTCTTTATTATTTTAATATAAAGAAATTTATCATTTCCAAAAAGATTTGAAGTAATAAGATTGTACACATTCGTTATGTACATATTTTTTTTAAATACATTTTTAGATAATTATCTACACTAACAAAAACATACATTGATCCCTTGAATCAATGATAGCCACATCAAATATAAACCCTAAAATTTTTCATTACAAATATCCCAACTAAAGCACCCGCACAAACCTATGTGCAAGGCATTCAAGATGTTTGGGAGACCCATGGATATGATGCATCACTATGTAAAATGGAAACTAAGAAAAATATTCACTTTGTGTATTACAATTTCCTTATGTTATACTTAAAATGAAAATCAAAGATGGGCCATTATAGATGTAATTGATTAGAGGATAAGGAATATTTATTGAAAATACTAATTTATGTTATTAGTGAAGTGATTTATGAAAAAAAAGTAGGATCATAAATATGGCTAAGTGAGAGAATATTAATTTTTATAAACTTGTTATGTGGAAAAATGTTATGGTTTTTATAATGTAGTTATTATTTTTGGTAATATCTCCAATGAATTTGTTACGTCTCTTCCTATGGATCCAATTCAAGGAAGGGAACATGACTAAAATTATGGGCTTTTACAAAAACTCAGCCACATTCATCATGAACAAATTCATAGCAAATAAAATGTATATATGCAGAAGCATGGTAAGGTAAACATACACAACAGAAATTAAACTATGCTAATACAAATCTAGCATACATTTATCAACATAATCATAACAATCAATAATTAAAAACATTGTAGAATTAACACAAGAGAATACTTATCTTGATTGTGAGGTTGTCTCGAGCAACTAGCTATGCAGCTACAACGTTCCACCCAGCCACAGGCCAATTGTGCTCATCAATCTCTCAGCACAATTGCCACCCCCGAGCTGGGCATGATTTCTAAAAGGAATGGGAACACTCAAGCTCAAGCCCAATTCAAATCCCAACATTCTCTTCCACACACAACAAGACTTTTTTTTTAACTATGGGATTCATAAACAAGATGTCCATGAGTTTCCCCAAATCGTGGCTAATCAAAAACGAATTTTAAGAGGGGAAAATGACCACAGAGAGAAAAATGATTTTTCCATGGGTTTTCCCAAATTGTAGCAACACAAAAACGAATTGTGGGATGTAAAAATAATCATAGGGAAGATTTTTTTTTCTCCCACAAGTATATGAGCCTTCAAAAGGCCAAAAACGACCTCTATGGACCCCCAAATCGGATTCTTCCTCTTCCCCAATGTTCTATATCACAAAAACGCCCTTCTCCCAATTGAGAAAGAAGGAAACCTAAGAAAAACTTGGAGGAAAAACACCCAGCCAGCTCCTAACTCGTGAGAGAGAAAATCTCATGCATGAAGAATGGCTTGGGAAGGAAATTCATGGCTCTTTTCTTTCCCAAGAAGCCAAACACGAATTTCCAAAATGGTGGATTTCCCATACACAAAAATGGGACAACCATACCTCTCCATTTCCCCAAATAATAATTACTTAATCAATCAATTCTTGGGAGAAATGAATGATTGGGTACAACATTCAACATGGTAGTTGATGGTTCATGGGTTCTCTCATTGACACTTGGCTTGACTTTATTGGTTCAAGGGTTTGAATATTTTCCTCCCTATTCCTTGTAAAAATAATGCCCCCATACTTTGGTTGCATTGCATAGCTAGTTGTGGGTATTTTTATTAAAATACATATTTACATGATATTTGTAATATCTATTGTGCCTGGCTAGCACACAATACACATGCATCGATTTTTATATGTCAATACATAAATAGCTAAATGGTTGGCAGGGCCTTGGCCTTGATTTCCTCACCACGATTTTATAATGATATTACATTATTTACAAGTTTAATGCAACTGGATCACTCGAGGTGTTACAAAACCAAAAATAATAATCATCTTCATTCTAATTTCAACTTTTTAAAACCTCAATATTTACTAAATTCTTATTATTTTCCTACTTCATCTTAGGTAAAAGCATAAATTTTCATATACCTCATGTGTATTAATACAATGACAATATTAGTGTGAATGAATTGTATACCAATTTTGTTTTAAATATAACAATAAGTGTATAATATATATGAATATATTTTAAATTTACACAATAAAATATTATACATGTCTATGAAATACAACGAATTAAATATATTTTTTAACATCATGAAGTAATTATCTTTTTTTTTTCATTGAAGAATGCTAACACCTGATATTCCAGAGAATCAAGGTATGCGCATAAATACATTCAAGCATTACATAGTCAAATTCGGCTCCCAAAAACAAGTGTCACAAAGCAAGACTTGAACCTAGGTAGAGAGAATAACAATATTCCTCCCAACCACCCGATCTACGTTCAATTGACAAATAATTATCATATCTAACATTATTAACATGCATAAAATACTTGTCATAATAAATAATATTTTTAAAATTTATATAATATGAGCTTTCCTTTAAAAATGTACCTAGAATCAAGGAGGAAGTTTAAATGAGAAAATGAGGGAGGAGCTGTTAAAATTTACATAATATGTGGTTTTCTTTAAAAACTATACCTAAATCAAGGAGGAAGCTTAAATGAGAAAACGAGGGAGGGCATTTTACAAAGAAAAATAAAAAATGGATTTTTATGTTTATAAATATATGATTTTAGGACAATAGATCGAGACTTCTAAAATTTGTATATGTGAGTAAGAAAGAAATTGTCTTAAAAATTTGCTAACAAAATGATGAATCTGACATGATGACATGATGGTAAATAATGGTAAAAAATTAAGAAAAAATATCAAACAAAAGGAGATTCATTAGGAAAAATGTATGATTTCATATTAAATGTATACAAAGTCAAACCCATGTAACCACAATGGAGTAAGGGCATTAGTACTCTACATATATGTCCATTAACACTCTTTGCATGAATGCAACCTTAAAAAATTATTCTCTTTGCATGTTAGCTCGTATGTGTGCATGAATGCAACCTTAAAAAAATTATTCTCTTTGCATGTTAGCTCGTATGTGTGCATGAATGCAACCTTAAAAACATTATATTAAGAATACAATTACTACATGCTATTAATATTGCCTTGTTGAGGTTAAAAAAATGAAAGATCGTATCACCTCAATTGTGTTAGAATCCAACAAATTTAATAAACAATTCGATAATGTTTATTATTTAATTACTAAATCTAAATAATGATATATCATATTTCCGAAGTGTTATCAATTATGAAATTAATACCAACTACGAAAACAGCAAACACTTATTAATTAAGGAGTCCACATTGATATCCAAGCTTCATAATCCCAAAATTAATATTATAAAAACCATACAAGATTATACTATCTTAATTATTTCCTATAAAAAAATTAAAATACTATTAATTTGTGAACCATATAATAAAATAGGTGCAATATTATTATCCTTAAATAAATATTATTATAACAAAATGTGTAAAACTCAAATGAAGGTTGAATAATTTTTTTTATCTTCTTAAACATTTTTAATCAAAGTGTACCGAAATTCACAAAAAAAAATTAAGTTCAAAATTAAAAAAAAAAAAATATACAAAATAATACATAGTTTAACAAATGATATATATGCATTCAACATCTGAAATGTACAACTTGTCTCAAAGAGAACACTGTTTAAATAATGTAACAAGTAAAATTAGCAGAAAAACTGCTTATACCTCTTCCTGTTTTTTTAAAATGTTTTAATGTACTAGTTTAGAGATATTTTAATATAGTAATATATAAAATAAAATAATATTACAATAATTAGTAAATTTCATTAATTTGTTTTAGATATTATAAATGAAAACTTTATTACATATTATAAATAAAAATATACAACATAATGCTTTATAAAAATATCTCATAATTTTTCTCTATGCACATACAGCCTGTAGACAATATTAGTGGCAATAGTTAACTAGTCCATACTTCAACTATGAATAAGAAGTAATATGCTTTGCAAGATCTTCAAGCAGGGAGTTTCATTGGGTCATTTCTCGAATACAATACTATGCAAAATCTTGGAGCAAGGAGTCTCACTGGAGCAATAGTATGCAGGGTCTTCAAGCAAGAATGTATTGTAACTACATCATTTTTGTTTCTAAATCATGTTGGCATAAGAAAATATAGCGTCTTTTCATTTCTATTCTAAAAAATAATGCTGGCAACAACAAAATCCAACTAAAATATTCAATTATTGTGCTGTGTGAATGAATGTGTTGTGCTGTGTGAATGAATAATGCAGTTATTATGCTGTGACTGGTTTATCCCTGGTCCTTCATATGACAGGGTTTGTTATACCGTTGTTTGGTCTGATAGTTGGACATACTTTACTATTTTGTATATTAATAATAAGTTGAATTTTTCTATGAAAAAAAAAAAAACCTGCCGGAGGCAGGTATAATAATAACGATATAACAAATGGTTATAACCACTTTTAAAACTATATGATAAAACTTGTTTTAAATGGCATGTGGCATAATATTCGTTGGCATCATATAATAACCCCATATAAAACCAACTATAAAGGATATGGTGGTAATCCTCATGATTCGTGGCATGATCCCATATGGTTTGAATTTCCTACAATGAGCGGCATATATTGTCTTAATTAACCATCACTAACTTTTGGGAATTCGTGGCCTCCTTTTAACAACCACCCTAAACTTTAGGATGAGGTGGGTACGTGAATTTTCAATGGGCTAACCATTATTTTAGAAAGGGCATGTGGTGGTTATGCCATTAATTTTGGAAGCTAATAACTTAGGGAGGGATAAGGGGATAGGATGCTAACGCGGCTGCTACTGCAGTATTCTCTATTGGCCTTTTGATAGATTACGTGGTTTGGTCACCATTGTATTTATGTTAATAAATGATGGTGGTACAGTGAAATGATAGATGATATAGATGTTTAATATTAAATAAGACATTCAAAATTATTAAATTATATTTTAAATATTTTTTAATTAAAATTATCTAATTATATCATGTCAATGATAATAATTTATAAGACACTTGGCAATATAATGTATTTTTTATTTTTTTATTATTTTTAATTGATTTTTAATATGTGATAATTATTTTGCAGACCACATCAAATTAGTCAAATCAGTAACATTAACCAATAAGAAAACAGAAAAATGTATTTTAAAAAATAAAAAAAATATTTTAAATTTTAAAAAATTTAAATTAATACAGAAATTTTACAAAACTTAAGTAAAACTTTAGGAAAAAAAAAACTAATTAAAGTCAAAGCTTTAAGCATACCAAGTGATTGCTATATAACCTGCCGGAGGCACGTATAATAATGTTAGCATTAACAAAGCACAAAGTAATTGAATGTGATTGCATGAAGATACAGGATTCATATAAGCTTGATAACGAGACTGTAAGAAAGCATTCATTAAGAGACATCACGAGAATCTTGTATCCCAAAGCACACCCTCTTTCCGCCATGTGGACTTTATCCCCCTTGGTTAATCATTAAACCATAATTACTATGTTGTATTTTTTTATTTTTATTTTCCTTTTCTTTCTTTAACATTTCTCCATGATTTATGGATGATAAATGGAACAAACGACCAACTTTAATTATAGAACCTAACCTTAAGGGGATAAAAAAATTGAACCCATAACCTCCTCGATTTTCAAAAACAAAATCTCATAAACACTTAAACCAACCCTTAAAACTTATTACTATAATATATCTTTATCATAATAGAAAAAATATAAACTTTTTTTTTCCGCGAAGAAAAAATATAAGCTTACTCTAATGTATCGCTACATTATAAAGTAAACATATTATATTTCATGCATTACATCAAAAAGATACTCGAAACATAAATGGTCATTAACCCTCTTTAATAACATTAATCTTAAAATACACACCACACAGAATCTTAAAATAATTATTAGTTAAACTTAATGTTAGACGGACCGAACCGTACAGATTATGTCTGGAATTTTATATTTTCACCGCATTATTAAACCCATTTTTATTAATTATTAAAGCCCATAAGCGACATAGAGCATGGTAAGATTCTTACATTTCTATTTAAAATATCAAATATCGATACTCCTTATTTTAAATATATATATATAATATTGATTTCTCTTATTTTGTAAAATTATAAAGTTGTGTGAACAATATATTTATTTATTTATGTTAATAAATGATGGTGGTACAATGAAATGATAGATGATATAGATGTTTAATATTAAATAAGACATTCCAAAATTATTAAATTATATTTTAAATATTTTTTAATTAAAATTATCTAATTATATCATGTCAATGATATTAATGATAATAATTTATAAGACACTTGGCAATATAATGTATTTTTTATTTTTTATTATTTTTAATTGATTTTTTATATGTGATAATTATTTTGCACACCACATCAAATTAGTCAAATCACTAACATTAACCAATAAGAAAACAGAAAAATGTATTTTAAAAAATAAAAAAAATATATTTTAAATTTTAAAAAATTTAAATTAATATAGAAATTTTACAAAACTTAAGTAAAACTTTAGGAAAAAAAAAAACTAATTAAAGTCAAAGTTTTAAGCATACCAAATGATTGCTATATAACCTGTCGGAGGCAGGTATAATAAAATTACAATCATGATTATTTACCTTTTTGAGAACACAAAACCTGAAGAACTCTAAGTTATAAATGTTTAGTATATTAATAATATTTTGAATATTTTTTTAATTACAAAATCATAATGTATCAGGATAAGTCAAATTATTTTTTAAATAAAAGGATTTTTTTCTTTCTTTCAAATAACATATAATATTAAAATGTAGATTTCTACAAATAGTTATTCATCATTAAACATTTTATTTATTTTGACTAAACCAAAATCTTGGCTCCTATTTCTCACAATTCTACTTGTTTCATTTAAGAAGTCCTAAAAATCAAAAAACATCCTCACAATTTTAATTTAGAGAATGACTACAAGCTTAGCTGAAAACCTATTATCTATCAATTCAACTCCTTTCAATGATACTAACCCTTACTTATACTCTCCTATTTGTTCTCTATCTCCCCTTCCCTTCCTAGCCTTTGTGCATCGTTATCTTTCTCTCTACTCCCTCCTTTTTTTATACGATCCTTAACCCTCATCTCCCCTTACAATTTGACTTAATTTCCAATTAATTAGTTGTCATTACTTTATTTTATGTTTTTAATTTAAAAATTTATCCCTCATTATCCTTATATTGATTCATTTGTAATTAACATTTCTTTCTATTCATTCATGAGCCGTATTTAATCACTAACGAAGATGCTATTAACTTATTCTCATCTAAAATATCCTTCCCAAAGGAAAATTCATTGTCTATTAGTTTTTTTTTCACACAAAAAAAAACCGATTTTTATTGAGTAAAAAGTTGTGTCAAAATATACAATCAGTCAAGGTAGGTAAGAGTGCCTAAACCTTTGGTGCTGAACACATACAAAAACCATATTTCCATCCCTAATAACATCCCACTTCATACATAAGAAACATATTTCCTTCCAAAAGAACCACCTACTGCTAAACAAAAAGTCGTCTGGACGAAAAATATCTGTTAAGTCGTTGGCAACGAGGCATGGGTATCAAACAAAAATAAAAAATGAAGAGTGTCCCAACTAATCGGATTTCCATCTCTGTATTCTTCCAAGTAAATGGGATCCATCCATGGGTCCCATGAATCTCTTAGAAAGTAGATCCGTTTTCATATTGCACTCTCTAAAAATATGATAGAAAGAAAGTGATTGGAACGCTAAAGAGAGTAAGTGTGTACGCTTTAACCATCCATCCAACTCCACCGAAAGTAAGGCATCTCTCCCACATGCCCAATTAATAATACACTAAGAATCACCAAAGATAAAGAGAGAAAGGATACCCTTTAACCTAGCAAACCATAACAACCCCCAAAGGGCTATAAGCTCTGCTCTGGTATTAGAACCACACCCTACTCTCATATAAAGATGATATGAATGTACCAGAGAAATTTTTAAAATCATCTCTGCTCCACACAGTCCAGTCTCTGTTGCTCCATCAAAAAACCCCAAAGGAAAAGTACAATTTGATTAAGAGAAGGGTTTGATCGCACAAAGCTTCGAGGAAGGAGATAAGCTGACAATAGAGAAGTAGCCATTAATCCGTGAACAAAGAAGAAGAGAAGAGACCTTCTGATCCTGGAATAAGATCTAGTTTCATGCTTTCAAGATGTCCCAAACGACATAACCAATAAGAGCAGCATCAACAGGGTGACAGTTGAACCAATGTTTGATATTCCCTTCGAAAGTGTCACATACCCAGGGAAAATGAAAATTTAAAGTACTTTGAAATTCCTTCCAGAGGTCCAGCAAGAAATTGCATTTTACAAAAATATGAACGACCTCATCCGGAGTTGTGCAACATATACAACAACAACTCAGCCCACTGAAACCACGTTTTATGAGGTTTTTCCAAGTGAGAATTTTGTTATGCAGTAGAAGCCACATAAAGCATCTAATTTTCAGGGGACATTTGATCCTCCATGATCCTTTTTTCCACCATAAAGGAGCAACCACAACATCCGACTCCTTCACACAAGAGTAAGAAAGGCTCGTTGTCACCATGCTAGTAGACTTGTTGAACCCCCATATTAATTTATCCTCCTCTTGAGTCAGAGTAATGCTAGCCTGAGATAAAGTGGAAATATACCCCTCTCATTCAACGTGAAGTCCCTATTCCAACAAAATGTCCAACGCAGAGAGCCAATAAGTAAAAACAACTGTAACATAGTGGGATCTTGCTTCAAAACATAAATATTGCGACTGTGATGTGCAAACATAAGGTCTGGAGAAAGTCTAAATGCAGGACCAATCCCTACAATAGGGTCGATTCCCACAAAAATTTGAGTACCTCTACCCACAGTCCAACCAATGGATTGATTGATGATCGAGTAAGATTTCAATAAGCTCCTCCAAAGAAAAGAACCATGCGATTATTTTTTTCCATTACGTAACCAAAATATTGGAGATAATATACCAAGATATTTAGCTCGCACCATCTTACCCCATAATCCAGCATCGAAAAGACTACGCCACGGGGATTTTGCACACAAGGATAAGTTAAAAGACCGCAAATATTTGATGCCCCAACCATTTAGATGTTTCAATTGAGTAAGGTCAACCCAATAAACAAGGTGAAATTTGAAGTTACCACCGTTACCGGCCCAGAGGAACTGGGAAAAAATCTTTCTTAGGGCAATGATCACTGATTGGGGAACCAAGAAAAGGGAGAACCAAAAGACCAGGATACTCTGTAAAATAGAACAGAGTAAGGTGAGATGTGCTCCCATAGATAATAACTTGAAATCCCAAATATTGATCCTTCGCTGAAATTTCTTAATGAGCCATTGCCAATCTTCTATAGTATAACCGCCGGGCTTCAAAAAATAACCTAAATATTTAAATCCATCACCAAGGTCCTTCATTTGGTAGGGTAAAAGAAGACTAACCTGGACCTTCAAATCAAGATCATGACATTGATAATGAAAATAAGACTTTCCGAGACTGATATCCATACCAGCAACATCACAGAAAGTGTTGATAATACCTTTAAAATGAGCCCATTCTGATAAAATACCCCTCCCAAATAAGCGTACATCATCAATGAATAAAAGTTGCGTGATTAAAAGAGTACTTGCCACCTTAATACCTTTAATCAGGCCTCTTTTCCTTGATTCACTAATCAACATACTTAACCCTTCAATGGCCATAATAAAGAGATAGGGTGACAAAGGACAACCCTGCCTAAGTCCTATGTTCCCTCTTAAATTTGGAGACGGCGAACCATTGATGAGCACGGCAAAATTAGCAGAAGACACACAAGACCTGTTTGTAAAAGGATAAACTTTAAATAAGTCCAATCTAATTTGTCATATGCTTTGACAAGATCCATCTTCAAAATGAAAGAGTCTAACTTTTTCTGCTTGATTGAATGTACGCTCTCTTGAGCAATTCCCACCGCCTCCAGAATTTGATGATTATGTAGAAAGCCGAACTGTTTAGCAGAAATATGACATTCAAGATAAGGATTAATACATTCAGCGATGACCTTGGAGATGACTTTGTAAAAAAGGTTACAAAGTGAGATTGGTCTATAGTCACTGAATCCAACCGGTCTATCAATCTTAGGAATGAGAGTGGTGTAGGTGGAGTTCAAAATACTTGGAATTTGTGCCTTCTGTCTAGAATCCTCAATAGCCACAGTAATCTCTTTTCCAAAAAAATTAAAAAAATGTAGAAATAATTCTATAGTCCATCCATCTGGTCCTAGAATTTTATCCTTAGAAATTTTTTTCAGTGTTTTCAAAACTTCTGCTTCAGTAATGGGTCCTCCAATAGTTTGGCAAGCATCTTCATAAAAAAAATGAGGAAAGAGTTTTAAAATCTGTAATTGAATTTCCAGATTATTACCTTCTTTTGTCCTATAGATATCCTTGAAATACTTAGATGCTTCATCTTTCAGCTGAGAATTATAAAAAACGACATGTCCATGCTCATCTTCTATTTCCCAAATAGAGTTAATCAACCTCCTTTGGTTTGCATACCGATGGAAAAACTTTGTGTTATTATCTCTTGCCTTGATCCAAACATCTCGACCTTTTTGCCTCCATGTTTCTTCTAATTGCTATAGAATATTCCTTTTTTCACCCTCCAGAGATGCCATTTTATCAAGTCTTTTATGATCAAACAACTAATAATCCACATAGAGGGAGAGCACTTGAAGTTCATTATCAATCACCTTGAGTAGGTTGGTATTCTCCCTTTTCTTATCCCTTTCCCAAATAATGACTTCCTTTCTTAGCCGAGAAAGTCTCTTCGACAAACATATAAGTAGAGGACCCTGAAAAGAATTGAGCTGGACTCCCAACCAACCTTGACCAGAAAAAAAAATGCAGAATATTCTAACCAGATAGGATTGAATTTGAAGGGGTACAGATAGACCTGTTGTCAAAATCCAATTGCAAAGAAATATATTTGTGATCAGAGAAACCCACATAATAGGCCCAATAACAATATCTTCCAACACTATCACACAGATCTTCCACCATGAAGAAACGATCGAGCCTTTTGTTGATGTCGACATTCCTGCACCTACCATTAGACCATGTTGGTACAAAAAAATTTGGAACAATATCAATTATCTTGGCTTCATCAAATATGGCTATAAATAAATCAACAAGGGGATCCAAAACTCTATCGCCCCCCCCGAGTTTCATTGGGAGATAGCGTAAAATTAAAATCACCAGCCAGAATAAGATCGGGGTCTTGTAAATACCACCATTCCTCATATGATCCAAATGAACCTTCCTGTTCAAATAAGGTGCATAAATGTTTAAAATGCAAATAACCCTGGAAAGACCCATCAACTTACCCTCCACCAATATGCATGCAAACGGTATGAAATCCCTTCAAATCAACAACATCAGGGTTCAAGGCAGTCAAAGTGCCACTCGAGAGCCCCAAGGAATCTAGGGCACAAACCCTCTAGCTCAGTTTGATACGGAGAAAGAATTTCATCACATCTTTAGCACATAACATTGTTTCCTGAAGTAGAATTACTGCAAGTTTAAACTAGTCCAAAAAATGTTTCAATGTAGCTCTTTTAGGGTCACTGCAAAGCCCTATCACGTTAAAAGAAGAAATAATCATGGAGGAACACACTCTAAGGCCGCTGGATCTCTGAGGGCCAATAAGGAGGGGGGGAAGAAGTAGAAACTCTACGAAGGCCTTTCTCAAATAAAGATGTCACTCTGGGATTTCTATAGACAGGGGGTTTTACAAGGTCTACCCCTTTCCCTCATTTAGGTTTTCTATCCTTTCGTATAGTCACATTCCCATTCATAATTGATGAAATGGGAATGATATCCAGAGATCCTGTTGGGAGAAACTTGAGTAAAGGAAGTTTTGAACGAAAAGTACAGTTAGGCGAGGCCTGAAATTGACCAGTTTTGGAGACAAGCAACTCCGCAAATCCTGGGTAGAGGGTATGGAGCGAAGTACTGTCAAGGAGAAATGACTTGTTTCCTTAGTAAAGACGAAGTACTAAGGAAAACCAGAGGTGGTTGAAGTAATTAAAGGCCGAGCGACGACCTGAATGCTACAGGAACAGAAAGTAAAGAAGTGAAATGGTGTAAGGAACATGCCACTATAGAAGTTGGAACTGCGCCTGTGAGAGAAGCATTAGATTCAAAAGAAGCAGTGTCGAAGGGACAACAAAGTTAAAGCTAAGCGTGGCCTACAGGAGAACCAGGTGGGGTTTTTGGGTACTATGGGGGTTGGCCCATAATTATTGTAATATGTGACCTTCAGTCACATCTATATGAAAAGGTATTTTTGTATAAGGAAGGGTTCGAAAGTTAGACAAGTCCGATGTTAGAGGAT